>JABBOT010000015.1:10738385-11338385 GCA_016165875.1 Acanthopleura granulata | reverse complement strand
CTTGAAAAACTTTGTTGGGGGGGGCATTACTCGACCCTATGAGAAAAAACATCGTCTGCAGGGAATTCTCTTTCTCTTTTTTTTTTTTAAATTCTGGCTCTGGCTGGAAGAAGATAGAAATTTTACAGACAGTAATATGGAGAGAAATACCAATAAAAACTTCTGAATAGGGCTCTTTTTTGATGCGGTCAACTGGGTTATGCCCAACAAAATTATTTTTTTTCATGTAAGTGAAAAATTATTGCGTATTCCAATAATAAACAGCTAAAAAAAACCAGGGAAAAGATAAAAATATTACTTCCGTTATTAAATTTCGATATTAAGTGCAGGATGAAATTTGGCCTTGGACTGGCAATTTGCAGATTCATGCTGCTTTCACTGTTTCCGGGGCCTTGCTGACAATGGCTTGTTGATGATATGTGTGGAGTCATGGGTGCAATCTAACTTTTGCTGATCTCCAACCAATACGCCGTTCACGGGAAAGTTTCTCATTCATATCCATAATACAGACGAGTTTTCATACGAGTGAAAATTTCTTGATTTTTGCATTACACAACAATCAAAGAAATAAGTGAATATGCTGTGTAGAACACCTTACCTTGCTCACAGTACAGCACATCAATGCTGGGGGGGATATTCAGAGCACGACTGGCTATGTGTGTCAGCAGAGTTGTCTTCCCATGCCTGAAATCAATGAAATAATTCAGCTGAGAAATGAATAAAGCAACCCCAAAGTCCTAATCCTGATGTGTAAAATATCATGGTGAAGCCAAGTACTAAGTTTCCATTCAACATCATGAACTGTTTTGAGAAAAATAAATAATCCTGGAGTATTGGAGGAAGACTAAGGCCCCTTCCTCACTGCGCGTGACAACTACAACTACAACTGCCACTACATGACGTTGTGTGCTGTCCTGTCTGCTGGTCACGTGAAAACATGACATGAAAACGCCTACAAAATGGAACCAGTTCTATTTTTGCTCGGTGACATGAATATCACTCTGATGTCATGACGTCAGCAGTGGGGACGACACTAGAGATTAAAGAATATTTTTTTCAATGTTGTAGTTGGGGTTGCAGTTGTAGTTGTCGCCCGCAGTGGGAATGGGATTTAATAAAGGGCTTGAGCAGTATGCTAGGATAGGGATATAAATGGTATCTCATCTAACGAAACAACAAAATTATTTTGCCACTTAAATTTCCTCTCATCGTTTCTGAGCCTTACCCATTAGGTCCTACGAGCCCGTATCGTCTGCCCGCTGTAATGTTCAGGGACGCGTTCACAAATAGATCTTTCCCTCGGGCAGAAATCGAAAATTTTTCAATCTGAAATGACAGAAAAAACATTTTTCTGTATTATGAATTGCTTCTGGTAACAGATGAAAAAAGAATCAAAAAGGGAATTCATTCCATAAATTGAACTGGGTGCAAACCAAGATTCTAAATTTAGGACTGAAATGATATTTCTAAATTTCAATGAAGTAAAATGATAATTTTGTCTATGATCAGCCCCTGATCTTTCTGCGTGTATCATGTCTGCAAACAGGTGCCTGACATTTTTGAAAACACCCCTTTGGTGATAGTGGTGTACTCTGAGAGATTTTTGTCCTGCAATAAATCACATAGACAACATGGTTATTGTATTTTGTCTGAAGGAGTGTTTTCAAACATGTCTGGCACCTATGTGCAGACTTGACATGTACTCTTCGTAACTGTGTAATCTACTCACCTTAATATCTTGGCTGTCCAGCACCGTGGCTTTGGACGACTTCTCTGCTTGGGACACAGAAAACTGATCCGCAGCTCCTGCTAACTCCATCTGCTTCTGAAACTCCATCTGATAAAATATAAAATAATACACCATTATATTTACAGCATAATACAACATATTATTACAACAACACCATACCAAGGCAATGGACTAAGTTTAACCTGGCTATGACTTGATGTTATGAGTGAGTGCTCAGGGGTTTAACTAAACAATGTTCCAGTCATACGACGACGAGGCGTCCTTCTGGTGTGTGCATATAATGTCTCTTCGTGTGGCAGGGCGAGTCCATGCCGCCAAAGTGCTGCTGTCTCTGGAACATCATGCCGAAGATACCACACAAGACACCTCACCCAGTCACATTATACTGACACCGGGCTGGCCAGTCCTCTTTCCTTGCTCTAACCTCTCACTTCTGAGCGCCAAGCAACAGTACCATTTTTAAAGTTCTTGGTATGACCCGACCTGGGCTTGAACCTGGATCTCCCGACCCCGAGGGGGACGTTCTAGCGACTAGACCACAAAGGTGGTTACTAGATTTAAGGTGGAAGACATACTGAAATGCTTTTTTTGTGAAACCCCAAACTCTGCTGACGGATTTAGATCTGCAATGACAACCTCCTCGTAGTGTGCACCCAAACTGGTGGGAAGATTTTCACATGCATGAACTGTGCGCTAAATTTACTTAATCAATTGATTGGTGTTTTATGCTGTTTTCAAGAATACATTGTATTTCACTTATAACACTGGTGGGAGGAATCCATGCAGGGCGCAGCGGGAACCAATCACCATCTGCAGGTTAATAGCGGACTGGCCACGTCTGACCGGAGAGGAAGCTAGCATGAGGTGGGCTTGAACTCACAGCGACTGCATTGGTGAGAAACACCTGGGCTGTGTTCAAGAGGATATTTCAGTCCACTTAAGAATATTTCACTTAACCGGGCAGAGCACAGGGAAACCTACGACCATCTGCAGATTACTGGCAGACTTTCCTACGTACAGCAGAAGAGGTAACCAGCATGTATGGTGACTGATGGAGTCCATTGTACACCGTGTCTTCCGTGACCCAGCAGGTAGCTCGGTTATTAAAAACGTGACCTTTGCGCCGCCCGCGGAATACAGAGAAGGTGTGAAGGGCACAAATCTATGTCCTTTTATTAAAACAACGTCTTTTGTGACCTACTCGACCCCGCGCAAGGCACAGAAAGCGTGGATCCACGTCCTCTGTCACTTCCTTGCCCTTTGCGGCTCGGCGAAGGTTGCGGTTTTAGTAAAATCGCACCTCCCCTCCCCCTGCGACCCTGCGCAGGAAGGATCCACACGCTTCATGCCTTCTGTGGGGTTGCATGAGTCCCTCATGTACTCATAGTGAACGCTTCAACAACTATGTAAGTTTCAGCGGCTGCAATTTTCGGTCACTGTCTCATTCTCCTCACAGAGCATGCTTTAATGAAATGGATAGAAAGGGTTTTTCGCCCCACACTCCTCGCAGGGGGAGAACCTTCTACACTACCAGCTAAAGGACTGGGTGTTAATCATCAAGGGTGAAGGCCTGGTGCAAATCAAAATTTGTGTTGTTCAATTCCTACAGCTACATTGTACTTTTTTTTCTATGAACTGGAAAACCCAAGTTCACAATTCTGGGATCCTGAATAAGGACATTTTAAATGTCTCCTCTCCTCTCACAGGTGTTTTAACGCATACAACTGTTAAACGCAGCATGTTACAAAATACCTCGGCATTTTCCTTTCCTTACCTTTTTCTTCAGTTTCTTCAATTCTTTTTTACTTAGTTTGGGTTTGTTTTCTTCTGAAACATCCTCTAAAAAGAACAAAATAACACACACATGTATAAATCTACAATTCTCAGATAATACTTGAAGTTTACACTTCTATTAATGTTATTCTTCAGAAAGCTATTGATTTGTGAAAAGAAAGTATCATTAAACTGAAATCCACAAACTCAAGAGTCAGCAACCCCAGAAATAACCGAACTTCTTTTGACCTGTCTCGAATAATAACATAATAACGTCTTTATTTTCTGAGAGTAATACAACTAAGTCAATATATTACTGATCTTCCCGAAGGCACTAGACAAACACACACTTATAGATGCTGACACAGTACATTCTTTGAACTAAAATGAAAACTGAATGAAATACAAAAAAGATCACAGTATTTAAAGGAATAATATTGTACAATGGGCCACAGTCATATTGTTTCTAAGTTAGTTATGGAAATCATGTACAAGGCAGGTTATACAGTAACGCAGCTATCTTCCAGCTGTATCAGATAACTACTTGCTGGAAATTCTGTGCTAAGGAGGCACATTGGAGGGTAGTAGGGAGACCATTCTGGGAGGCACATTGGAGGGTAGTAGGGAGACCATTCTGGGAGGCACACTGGAGGGTAGTAGGGAGACCATTCTGGGAGGCACATTGGAGGGTAGTAGGGAGACCATTCTGGGAGGCACACTGGAGGGTAGTAGGGAGACCATTCCAGATAAAACTGCCAGAATAGGGCACAGCTGAACGCCAAAATAGTCTCATTCTAAATCATCTTATGTGTTTGACAAGCTCAATTCTGATCCGCATGGCCTTGGCTTTTTGGGGTAACACTGCGCATTCTATCATGCGGTGAGAGCACATACGTGAGTGTTAAAGATCTGAAAAGTAGTGTGTCACAGGCCGTATATAACCCAGACTCGCTCCTTCCTCTGTGTCTCTAGTCTATAGTCACCCATGTCATTTAACATTGCAATAAATAACCTACCTAAAGCTTTCTCACCCAAATTAAATTGTACCTTGTTTCCAGATGACAAATCTATGTGGTTCAGGTGAAGATCTTTGGCATCTTGAACAAACATAATGAACAAGGCCTGAACGATATGAACAAGGCCTGAATGACACGAACAAGGCCTGAACAATATGAACAAGGCCTGAACGATATGAATAAGGCCTGAACGAAATGAACAAGGCCTGAACAATATGAACAAGGCCTGAACGATATGAATAAGGCCTGAACGATATGAACAAGCCCTATATATGCCAGATCTTTCAGGTTATTTAATTTTGTTTCTGTTTTCGCAGTGGAACTTACAGCCATTATTTGTGCTCTTCATTTTATCCTGGAAGTGAGACTTTCCAGGGGCATAATCCTTACAGATTCTTTGTCGTCTTTGCAAGCTGTGTCAACTTATGCCTGGTATAAGTCTTCATCTCTTGTTTTTGAAATTCTTTTGAAATTCTACATTTATGTACTACTTTCAGTAACCAGGGCATTTTTGTCTGTTTCGATTGGGTGTGGCCTGGAATGAATGGGTAGACTTCTTGGCAAAGAAAGCTTTATTCTTTGTTGACATATCCTTTCACGTAACACTAACTAGTAATGAAGTTTTAAGTTATGCTACGTCTAAGTTTGTAGATACTTGGCAGTGGGATTGGGATCAATCTGATAAGGGGAGATTTTTCTATGGACATAATCATTCTGTTTTGTCTAATTTGTCTTTATCTCTAGGTTCTGGGCGAGACAAGGTGATGGTTTTCAGACTTATTTCTGCACACATATCTTTAAATATTTACTTACATAGAATGAATTTGCATCCATCCGGTTTATGCGATGTATGTTTAGTTACTGATGGTATTGCCCACCTCCTGTTTACAGGTACTTGACACTGTGTCCCTCTACACCTTTTATACCAAGATTTACTTTCCACTGGCCTACGGCATTTCACCCTCGCTTCTATTTTACAGCCGCCCATTAATCATAATAAAACCTATCAGGCTTTGGTCAATTTTCTTAAAAGATTTTTATTCATCAATCTAGTCAGAGGTAACATAAATGCATTTTCAACATCATGTCGTTAACACACAAACTCTTAAGTGTTTAGGACATTGTGTAATGGGATGACTTAGTGCGCAGATTTAATAAAGGTTTCTATGAATGTAAAACACCAAAGCCAAGATCTATGCATACATGGGATGTGTCCATACTTTTGGTTTATCTGAAGTCCTGTATTCCTTTAGAAAAAATATCTCTTAAAATTTTGACAGTTAAGTTGGTTGCATTACTGGTGCTGGTAACTGCACAGAGAGTGCAAATTTTACGAGTATTGAGTATTTTAAATATGCGCTGCAGTGACTTAACAGTTGTGTTCACTGTTCACCAGGTTTTGAAAACTGTAAAGAAAAATAATCTTCCAAAGCCTGTGGAATTATGGAAATACTCATATTCGAGACTTTGTGTTGTGAGAACTCTGTTATAATATTTAAAGAGAGCAAGAACGAGGAGGACTTGTGACAATTTACTAATTTCATACAAAGCTTTTCAACTTGTCACCACTTCAACAATTTCTCGACGGCTAATGTTTGCTTTATCGCAGTCTGGAATAGACACAGGATATTTTAAAGCTCATTGTATTCATAGTGCTTCATCTTCCACAACCTGCAGAAGAGGATTGTATGTAAGTACTACCCTGACTGTAGCTTAACAGGTCATCATCAAGGACATTCTATACATTTTATCACAAACCTGTGATAAACTGTGATGAGCCGTCTAGATTGTTTGCAATTAATGTTTTGTTCCCCTGAAATATGGCTATAAGTGGTGAGAAATTTGAGTTAACATTGTTGGATTGAAAATGAATGAATACTGTGGATATGATAATCGTCTTGTTGTCAGTTCTTTAAACATGCAGTGTGACCCCGAAAGGTCAAGGCCATGCAGAAAAGAATTTTCCCCTCTCATCCCAGAATCTTGGAGAGATGTGCACAATGAGAGGAATTCTTTCAGCGTAACAAGGCCTTTCGGCCTTGCGAGGTTACACTCACCCAGACATCGTTCCTGAATTTTTTATAATTGGTTTACCCTTCCTGTTTTTGCTACCAACAAACGCTTCTCTTTAAAAGGACACAGAGGGAGGAGAGAGTCCAGGTTGTACACGTCCTGTGACGGACTACTTTTCAGGTCTTTGAAGTCATGCGTGCACTCTGACCCCATGATAGAATATGCAGTGTGACCCTTCAAGGACGAAAGGCCTTGTCTTCCTCTAAGAATCCCTCTCATCATGCTTGGATGAGAGGAGGGAATGAACCAATAGATTTTCTTGCAATACAGGACTAAACTTTTCCAGCTTTGTACTTGTGTTCCTGCTCCCACTCTCCTTCCAGCTCACACAACACTAATAATGCTGCATCAAAAGCAGAAGTACTACTAACTGAATAACACCAAATCTAGTCAACCGGATATATACTGAACAAATTCTAACATTGCTACACTCACCTAAGTGCCTTCAAAAGAGAATGGTAAGAAAACGTACAAATGTATAGAAACAATCAGTGAGGAGAGCTAACAACAAGGGGTGTAACCTGTAGAACATGGTCTATTGTCTGGTGAAAAGTTCATCGTAAATCCAGTTTCTTACCACTGTTCAGTCCTTTTATGTTTTACGTGGGAAAGTGTGAAGCTATTGCTGATACTATTGCTTACCTTGAGCAGGTATGTCGTCATCCACGACAGCACACCTGTCCATCTCTTCATCTTCTTCCTTCTCACCATCAATCTCATTGAACTCATCTTCCTCATCTGCCTCATCCTGCACAACCTCATTCTGCTTCTCCTGGCCTTTCTTACCTCGCTTGGACGATGCAGTCTTAGTCTCAGCAGAAATGGGATCTGAATCAAAGATCAGTATGGATCTTTGAAGGCATTCCACAGCGGTAAAAGCACAGAAAGCTGTAGCCAAGTACTCACATAGCTCTTCCACTACACTACAATGCCATGGGCAGGTCCCATTGAACACTAACAGCGCAAACTCGGCCACCTACCATCTGGCTTTCACCCTACCAGTTCGGCTCTGCTCCAGAGTTGCATTTTTCTCACTGGGTTGAATGCTTTGCTTGCGCCACAATTTCTGATCCCTAACGCCAACTGTGAAGTCATAATAAACTTGAGCAAATTCTATTTCTCTTGGTACACAACAGGGTTCGCCACGTTTGATGACACTAAGCATCCCGATCTAGGGCTCCTTAAATTTTATCCTAGGAACTTATGCTCAGCTATTTAACAGCAACCATCGCAGCTGCTGTTGCAAACAGATGTAAAATACTTCAAGTGTTATTAAAGAGGGTCAAATGTCGCCATCATCTAGATATTGCTCTGAAGAATGAACAACATGCTATAACATAGTGGAAATCCTAGGATACATTTTACAGGGGGACTCCGTGGCTCAGTCGGTCAGCGCGCTAGCGCAGCGCAATGATCTGAAGCATCCCACCAATGTAGTTGCTGTGAGTTCAAGTCCAGCTCATGCTGGCTTCCTCTCCAGCCATACGTTGATGGTCGTGGGTTTCCCCTGGGTTCTGCCCGGTTTCCTCCCACCATACGATCATCCCACTTATACGACGGCTGGCCGCCGTCATATAAGTGAAACATTCTTGAGTACAGCATAAAACACCAATCAAATAAATAAATAAATAAATACATTTTGTGGCAGTCGAGATGTTGAAGGTGCAAGTATTGTTCATGTAATGCTTTGCGTCATCAAACATGGCACCTTCGTACTTTACCGTGATTTAGGTGGAGTTTATTATGACTTAACAGTTGGCATTAGAGGTCGGAAACTGTAGCAGATGCAATGCATCCAACCTAATGAGAAAAATGCAACACAGATGCAGAGCCGAACTAGTCGGGTGAAAAACGGACGGTAGGTGGCCGACTTTGTCTTATTAGCTTTCAATAGCACCTTTCCATGGCGTTGTAGCATAGTGGAAAGGCCATGTGATTACTTGGCTAAGAAAGCTTCAGCCTAACTCTTCTAATTTTTGGAACAGATATTAGTAGTGTTGAGAGATAAAATCACATTTCTTTCAGTTTTTTTTGTTTCTTTTTTGGCAAAAAAAGATATAAAAAGATATAGATATATGGCTCATTAGATGGACTTACCAAGGGAGAAAGAAAAACAGTGCATTCCTTTTACATTTACATATATAAAGGCT
The DNA here is from genome assembly GCA_016165875.1 of Acanthopleura granulata. NCBI lineage: Eukaryota > Metazoa > Mollusca > Polyplacophora > Chitonida > Chitonidae > Acanthopleura > Acanthopleura granulata. Next base: position 11,329,623 of record JABBOT010000015.1, on the reverse strand, counting down.
AAGAAGAGCAAACCTGTTGTATCAAAATTCAGGTATTTGGAGTAATTTAAAAGTCACAAATAATCTGACTGGAATAATTCATTATTTCATTGTGGAGCATGTCCATCATGAAATGGTTAGAGCCAATGCGGTGAAATATGTCCTTAACTTGGCCAAACATATTTTCTTAAAACTCAGTCTTGAACAGATATGTCTATTGGTTGATTTTTTCAATTTTTTCAGATGCTGTAATTTTTAGTCATTACTCTGCAGGCCTTTTGTTTTTCTGTTTTCTCTTCACTTAAAAGCCACTCATATATAAAACTGACATTAAAAAACTTTAGCTGTTGTAATGAATGAATGAATGCTTATTGTTTAACGTCCTACTCAAGAATATTTCACTTATACGAAGGCGATGTCTCCTTGCTGCAGGACGGTATCTTTTATCTGGTGCTGTCTCACCGAGACAACTTGCCGAAGACACCCAACAAGCCCTTTCACCCAGTCACATTATACTGACACCGGGCCGACCAGTCCACCCTTTAACCTCCTATTGCTGAGTGTCTAGCGAGGAAGCAGGATGTACCATTTTTTAAAGTCTTTGGTATGACCCGACCCAGGTTTGAACCCAGATCTCCCCGTTCGAAAGCGGACGCTCTATAGCTGTTGTAAGGTTTAGTCATTACTCTACCACCCTTGTTTTCTTTCTATTTTCTTTTCATTTACAAGCCACCGAAACCTTTAGTACTATTTGTTCAATGCCACAGATTTGCAGACAGATTGACACATGTAGGCACTAACTACAATCCCCAGTTGCCATGGTTACCTTCCGCTTTTTCGTCTCCTCCTCCGCCATCATCATCCAGAAATGCAAATTTTTCTTTCATTGTTTTCTTCTTTGTTTTGTCCTGCACAGCAACGAAAACATAACATACTTAGTAACAGAAGTTATTTCTCCATTATTTCTGTACCGATACGCAATCTAGACTTGAAATCGAACAATACAATCAACAAATAATTCAACCACCATGTTATATCTTCATCAGAGCTTAGATAAACCAGACATTACCTTTTTCTTTCCCTTCTTCCCGCCCACCGCGTCTCCGTCCTCTCCATCTTCTGTACTCAAACCTTTCATTTCTTTTTCCAGCTGGGTATCCTCGTCGGGATCATTCCAGTCATCGTCTGCTGTTTTTTTCTTGGATTTGGTTTTCTTCGGCATGTTCTGAACGTTTGTCTTCAAATCTCTCCGTGATACAGGTTAATTCTTTCTGGATAGATCAACTATTCGTAAACGATACTGAAACCTCGGACAGATGTAACTCTGATACAATCGGTAACTGATCACACACGTTTCTGTTTTTTCCGATGCGATGGCACATGGGGGTTGCAACAACGGAAATGACGTCAGCTGACAGCAATGTCGTCTTTCTAATAATGTCGACTGTAAAATTTAGAGTGCCCGAATCATAACAAAAAAAGCAATAAAATTACGTTTTAATTATTGAAATAAAACACTAATTATAGAAAAGAATTTGACCTTTATCTTCTTACCAGCATTTTATACCCTATATCTTTCCCACATCTCAGCTGTCCCATGTGGTCTAGTGGTTAGGATTCCGCGCTCTCACCGCGGCGGCCGGGGTTCGATTCCCCGCATGGGAAGATTTTTTTTTTCTTTTTGTCCTGTTTTGACCCCTGTTATTTCTTTAGCCCAATCCACAAATTAAAGTGACACACTATTCTCAAAATATATAATGAAACGACCTAGGGCATACCTGCATTCTAACAACCATTTTGTACACAATTATGATAAAATGACAAAAGTTTTTTTATCTCCTCCTTTTTTTCCCCCCTTAATCCTGTTTGTTGTGTTATGCTATAGTAACTTCCCAGTGTTGAAAGCATTATATCACCATGGTATAATTATATGTACACAATGTTACATGCAGTTCATTTATTCACTTCAATACATTACATTTATTAAGAAAAAGTAGAGAAGTCAGAATCAAACTTGCCTCCTCTACTCTTTACCAAGAGAGCCCCAAGTAGGGCCAACTGTGCATTTAATTAAGCTCATCTGGATAACTCTGATTTGCAAAACTGGGGCCACTTTCGAACATTCTGCAAATGAATTTTTCATAAATTTTCCCTGTGGTGACTATAATTGACAAAGTACACCATTTATGAAAAAGTTATGTGAAAGTGGCCCCTGTATGCCAGCATATGAAACATAATTTGTCAAAGAACTCAGACTTCACTATATATGATGTTTGGTTGTGTTGTTTTCTTAGTGGAAGAATTTTGCATTACCAGGATGTGATAATGCCTGTTGTAAGACATCGAGACATCAGCATACACAAAGCTTTAATCTTTACACTTCACTGGCAAGACACTTACTTATCCACGCTTATAAACTAATGTGGTAAGAGCATCTACCTACATGGACAAAGAAGTGTGAATTTCCAGTGAAAAGCCATTTTTTTCCACAATTGAATTGAAAAGCTACGTACACTGCACACAAAAATAACCATATTATTGTTCATGGATACATGTGGATTTATTTCATCAATGTTTTCCGCACTACTTCAGAATATTTCACCTGAGTGATGGCAGCCAGGTTTATTGGTGGAAGAAGCCAGAACACCCTGACAATTTACATGGCTGATGTTGCACGCCATATTCTTGTGAAAAACAAACAACCAAACAAGAAAAGACATAAACACTGCTGGGAGAGGAATTTATCAACTGTGCTATCCCTAATACATGTAAGTGTAACAGGAATACATAGTTTATAACATATTCTCTGTCTCATACGGTTAGTCCAATTGATGATTGAAATATCCATATCTTCATCCCCACCCCCCCCCCCCACCCCCCCAAAAAACCAGGAGAGAAATGTAACCTTTCACTTTCAGCAGTACAAATATCTGTCTCAAAATTCACAAGAATTAGGGTACATAGTAAATGAATTAACAACTGCTGCGCTTGAAATACTTTTATTTCAATTTATTTATTTGATTGGTGTTTTACGCCGTACTCAAGAACATTTCACTTATACTACAGCGGCTACCATTATGGTGGGAGGAAACCGGACAGAGCCCGGGGAAAACCCACAACCATCCGCAGATTGCTGGCAGACTATTATTTCAAATATTTTAATTATATATATATGATGGCAGGCAGCATTATGGTGGGAGGATTGGTGGCAGAGCCCAAGGGAACCCCCTGACCATCTAGAGGTGGCTGACAGACCGTCCCATCAGCTAGACTTGAAGTCATGGCGAATGCCTACGTGACAGGCTCACTAAGCCCGCTAATCACCTTGGTCACAGTTCTGTTTTACAAAATGCCATTTTGAAGTTTGCCTTTGGCTACTTCATCAAAAGTGCAACAAATGACAGCAGATACCAAATATTCACAAAGATCTATCAATAATATGTATTGTGACATAGAAATTCGAAAATAATAATCTAACGAAGCCAACCATTTGCTGGTCACATTCAATATACCTGTAGTTATTATTTATATGCAACTTCATACTGATTTATGATCGACTTTCATCTAAGGTGACGTCGCTTAACATTCACGGCCTCATTTCAACTTCAGGGTCCATCCGAGCATTTATGAAGAGCAACTAATATTACTTGATATCACTGAGACTGTTGTCAGTCAGTGACAAACGTATGTTGATATGTCGGCAACACCATCTGGGGGAAAGCCAATCACAGTTTGCATTGAATCAATGATCACATGGGATAAAGCCCTACTTTGTTTGTACTTCATCCTTACTAAGGAAAAAAAACCTGATCTAAAGTGTGCATAACCAGACTGTTCACTGTGGGTCAAAGAAACCCACCTACCCATTCTGTATGGATGTTCTAAAAAACTGTCAACCTTGGCAATGACACACGATTTTGAAATTTCATGCATTTTAAAATTAATAAATTAATCCCCACGACACACGTATCTTTTTTTGGACTCCAGCATTGTTTTCAAGTCAAATACTTGACACATGAAGAACTAGAACTGGGATAAATCCTGGTTTGTTGCCAAGGTTTGTAATTTTTTGCAGCATCAGTTGACATAAATAGCCATTTTTTCTCTGTTCCATGTATGACTCATTCAGGTCATCACTCAAATCAGCCGAGTGGTTTTAATATTCAGGTTATGATTTCTCAATAGTATATCATATCAACAAGATTTTACACATCATGAACCAGGTATGATCTGGTTTTATCTACTGATGAACTACAAATCTGACCTGAGGTCAAATCCACAATCCTGGCCAGTCGGCCTGTGTCAGAAAGCCAGGATTTGTTTTCTACGGCATTTCAAACAGTCTGAGGACAGGGAAATGTCCCCTAACAAAGTCCCTTATTTCTGCATCTTCTTGATGTATGTGAACATGGTATCGGGGGGCGGGGGTTGGCGGTAGCGTCTATACCACATCCATAATGTGATGGCACTCAGCGAATACCTGTAGGCGGGGAGAAAAATAAGCCAGACTACAGTAAATGATGGCAAAGTTTGCCCAAACTGCATTTTTAGAGGCAATTTAATATCATAAAACAAGCCTGTAAACATGTGCCTGAGATTTTTGAAGACACCTCCTTCAGTGAAAGTGGTTTGACCCAAGAGACCTTTGTCCAGTAATTTACAACACTGACAACTTGGTCATACCACTTCATCCAAAAGGGTGGTTTCAAAAATGTCAAGCACCTATTTGCAGGCTTGTGAAATATTACCTTTTGTGCTGAAACTTACATTTTTCCAGTAGGATATCATCCTACCTAACAGGCAAACCTAAAAGCACCATTCTAAAAAATCAATGGAACTCTCAGAATCAGGAAAAACAGGAAACTTAGTCATTTATGTAAGTCAGACATCAGGTTTGGTGATCACTGCTGGTCTACAAGGAAATATCCCAACTGGACACTGAATCTGTGTGAACTGATTGACTGATTGATTGGTGTCTGAAGCTGAACTCATCAATTTTTTCCCATCCTAGTCAGGTTTATCGGTTCCTGAGGAAACCAATGTCCTAACAAACCTACAGTCTTGTTGGTCAACAATGTGATAGTTGCAGCGGCTGTCTCAAGACGAGGCATCCCTCAGCCATGAGATACCTACATGTACCGTAACGGATCTAAAAGTTTGACCAAACCAAATGAATTTTCCCACGGAAATAGAGACCACGCATTATGACTTTTGGTGTCAAAACTTACAATTTTCCAGTGGCATATCATCCTATCTTTCTAACCAAGCCCCAAAACACCCGATTAACATCATTATACAGATCTAAGAATCAGGAACCATTTCCTACACACATGTGCATGTACCATTCAATAGGAGAGTTTCAAGTTCGAACTCTTTTCTTGCTAAGGTAAAAAAATCAGTTCATAACCATGTGACCTGTGAAAAATATAAGGCAACTATTTCTGGCATCATCCAGTATAACATGGGTATGTGCAAAAAGATTCGCAAAAAGTTATTTAGAGTAGATGAATGATGGTGAAAACTGAAGAGCTGAATGTTTACGAACTTCAGAAGTTCCTGACGGAAACAGGTGTCATTTGTGACTCCGAAAGACGACAAGAACGGTGATCAGTAAATTAACTGTCCACACAAGTTGCCTGACATCTTCGACAAGACACTTGATACAGTAGGACTTCTTTTACCTTTAGCAGCAAAAGAGTATGAACTCAAACCTCTATCACATCATTTAGGCCATCCTTAAAAACATGTTTGTTGGGAGTACCCGACCGACCATCTGAAAAAGGACCCTACTTTTTATTGGTATTTTGATAAAAGTTTCTTTTTCATTTTTCTCTCCATGTTAATTTCTTTCAAATATCTATCTTTATCAAGAGCAAGAATCAAAAAAAAGAAATCTCTACTGACTAACCCTATTTTTTCTCATGGGGTTGAGTTCCACCTAACAAACAGTTTTTTAAGGATGGCCTTAGGTGTTCGATGACGTGTAGAAAGACACAGTGGTGATCAGGTGCACTTGCTTTGTTCACATCATTTAGGAGTTCAAATTTTGTTCAAGGTTACTACACGACATATTGTAACTTATCCCCCATGCTCAATGGCTACTGAGGCCACCTCGGTGGTCCAGTGGTCAGAGCATCCATCTGTAGGTCGGGAGATCCAGGTTCAAGCCGGGGTCTGGTCATAGAATTTAAAAATGGTACTTGTTCCTGCCTCGCTTGGCGCTCAGCACTGAGAGGTTACAGCAAGTAAATAGGACTGGTTGGCATTGTGTCAGTATAATGAGACCGATATGGACTTTTTCCAGCCACAAGAAGACACACTATATGCACACTCCAGGAGGAGGACTCCTCATCATATGACTGCAACATTAAGAACGACGTTAAACCCCAAGCACTCACTCACTCACTGAATGGCTGTTTACGTACCACGTGAAAATGTAACTCAGGTGTTCATTTCTTAGCGTCACTCTTGTCTGGCCCCCTATTGGTCCTTCAGGATGAGTGCTGTCTGTAACCATGTGAACAATCATGATTTAAAATTCCACACATAAATGGCACAGGAAAAATGCAGTGTTTGAAAAATTTTTTTGAGTTCTGACGTTTGGATGTCATTTATGAGGACATAGTTTCTCTCAACATCAAGGTTTGTCAGTCATGGCAGGGTGAATAACAAACAATGCCTTCAGCCTTGCTGTTTATACCTTAGCCTCCGTGTTTACATTATTTCTCTCAGCTATAAGCTCGGAAGAGTGAAACAGATGTGATGTAGGGGATCTGGATATAGAGGCTACATTCTTTCCCTATACTAACCACTGCACTCAACAGTGAAGCAGGTCGAATCAGTGATGCTAAGGGGATTGACTCCGATGCTCAAGTGCCCACCCAGCTGACAATGGCTGCATTTGTTCAATGGCGGCAGCTTTCACAAATAGGTTACTGATGGCTGACCAATCACACATGGACGTACAAAACTGGGCGGGTCTGAATGTTCTCCCCTGGATTTTGTATGCGTTCAGCTTTCAATGCAGGTTGTCTATATAATGCCATGGTTTGGTATGGTGAAAGGAGGCAGACAAAATCTACTGCTATGCAAAACACAAAATGAACAAAGTATATGAGAGACGTTCTGTGTGGGCATAGTGGGAAAACCAAAACGCTAACAGATGGATCAACGGAACCATAAAATGGAACATATAAAATCGAAAGCTTACTTCTTTCCGCATCTATGAAAACTGGAGCAGTGCCTAATACATGAGCCATTTTCTCCACGTCTCGCAGCAACCAGATGGCAGAATTGGGTTTCTGCTCTGTGAAGAATGGAGGACGCTGCAACAACAGTTTAACAAGATGTTAATAAATGTATTTGATGGATTTAAATACTTCCATGATCAGTGTTTACCACAGTACTGAAAAATATTTCCTTGATGATATTTATTTATTTATGAATTCTTTACTCATTTGAGTGGTTCATGGGTGGTGGAACTCACAGTGAGCGTAGTCAACCACTGATCTTCACCAGTTACCTGTTCTTTTTCATCTTCAGCCAGTCTCTGATTTGTTCTACGCATCAAACAATGTATCAACAAATTATCCTACCACTGTACTGTCAATCAATCTCACCACTGCACTGTTAAACAATCTTCCCACTGTACTGTCAAACAATCTTACCACTGTACTGTCAAGCAATCTTACCGCTGCACTGTTAAACAATGCTTTGATAGTACAAAGTCCATATTGAGAAGAAACAAACTGAGTTGAACAGACAGCAAAATGCAAGAGATTACAGTATATTACGACACAAATACATAAACCTGATATTTCAACATCATGCATGATTGTGTCTTTATTTCACAGAAAGTCGTGGTTTAGACACAAAACATCAAACAAAACACTGGTTGGAATTATATAAAATTATCTTCTATAAACTGTTTTATGCAAAGTTTCTAAACAAAAGGAATGTCAAAAATTCCCACCTTTTCAGTGTGCCTAAGAACGCCTACAAGTTCAATTTCATCCTCTACCTGTGAATGCAAATGTGGAAAATGTAACTGATTTCAATATCATGAGAGAAGTCAGAAAAAAAGATATTCATCTCAATCCAAATAAACCAAGAGACTGATGTTCACCTTTCTTTGCTTTTTTTATTTTGTGGTGGTTGTAATTTTAAAATTTAACTTTCCATGCTAGCTCTTTTTTCAGGTCTGGATTTTGATATCAGCATTGCAGATCAGAGTCAGATTTGTGAATTCTTATTAACGAATCTTGCACAGCTGTGACATTCTGACTGTAAACATGGTAAATGCTCTAGAGCTGTCAGGTGCTTTGCAATAATTATGCTATATTTCACAAGTATCAATTGTTAGAGGAATATAATCATTAAATTTTAAAATCCATTTAGGTACATGTAAAGAGACATGTTGAGTGCGTTAGTCATACCTGACCACCCTTTCTAGTTTCTGGATCCTTTCTGTTATTGGGAATCCAGCCACGATTCACCAGAATTGTCAAACTGCGATAAAGTCAAATCATTTTGATTTATATTCATTTCATTGTTCTTTTAAGCCAAACACTGGGAACTTATAATTTATATGATATCTGGCAGTTTTACAAATGGAAGAAATCAAGTGCCCAGGGTAAACCACTGACTAATGGCAAGTGACAGACAAACCTTTCCATGAGTAATGTACATGCTACATTGATGAAAAACAAGTGGTCTTCAATGAGCATGAATCATCAAGGGCCCAAAGAAAATAGGCAGATTATCCTTGCTGTAATAACGTTCATAACTTTGTTGATCAGAAACAAAGCATTTTTTCACAATAATAAAACTATGAATTTGAATCCAAGAAGATATTCACAGATTTTCTTTGCGCCAGTCATGACGAGAATCCAATTCAAGGATTCCCATCGAAAGTAAAGCCCTGTGATCATATTTGAACAGGCGACTTACTCTCTGTCCGAGACCTTGAAGGGAGTTATGACATTAATTCCACTCTTCTGTGTGTATGACATCATCTCATGACCCGCCTCCACCTGCACGTTAGACCGAGGACCAATGTACAACTCCCTCGTGTGGTCAAAGCGACCCCTGACCTTTACTCGACGATATTGCATTTCTTCAGGTTCGAGTTCTGTGAGGCTGAATCAGCAATAAAACACAGGGGTGCAGGTACATGGAATGTAAGCAATGATTGCAGGGTTCTTTTTTGTTTTTTTTGGGGGGGGGTGGGGGTGGGGAACTGTACTACAGTTAAAAAGAAAGAAAATGTAAAAATGATAAGTTAAGATCAGTAGAAACACCATAAAAAAACGTATCTACATATGCCCTTGAATATTTTTTAAAATCTTTCGTGAAATAAATCAAATGCAGCCAAATGTTTGTGAGGTGCGTTTTATGGACAATATTTGAAAGGTGACAAAGAATGTCATACTTCTCTACGTCCCTAGAACAGGTATCTTATAACCAGATTTGCTATTTTCCTACAAAGACACACACAGCCGCAGTACAGATCACAACTGTAGGCAGTAGTAAGGATGAGGGTGATGTCACATGGTAGGGTGACGTCAATTCATTGAAAAATGTCTTTTTCTCAACATCGGAAAAGTGGGTCAGCGATGAACAATAGCTCAACCTATTCTTTACAAGTCCCCAATTTTATTTTACTCACATCTGAACCTTACTTTTTTCAGTATAGTTTATAAAGCCTACCTTCTACTCCATTCATTTGACAGCATTCAATTCAGTGAAAAGAAAAAAAACATGTTCAGGGACAGTTTACATTGATGTTTTCAGTTTTCAAAATGTTCACATCATTTTTACAAGGTACCTGGCCTAAAAGCCAAGCTGGACCATGTAGATGGGCCATATCTACACCCATTTCAAAAACTGCATCTGGGGATTATTTTTATATGTAGGGAAATAAAAAAATATTTAACACAAAAATTTTCAAGAGGAAAATCGCACATCGCTTGTCTGCTCTTCAATGGGGTTAATGTGCCAAATAAGCGTGACATAATTGTGGCATTTCTGGTATTGAGGATCAACAATTTTATACATTCCGTATACAGGCCCAAAACATGTTTCCTGATAATATCTGGAGCTTAATTTAGACTACTTATTCGGTGCGAAGTGGTCGCATCACATGGTCATTATCCATTTTCGTCGCATGGATCTGTCTGATGGGAAGGCATGAAAACTAACCCCATCGTAATTCAGTACGTGATTAGCACACCTGATGGCTACACAAAACAGCACACCACCACACTATGAAGGCACACACTAGGGAACATCAAGGGCAGATGAGCATGTAGGTGATACCAAGCTGCACAAATCTCAGCCTATCAGTCTTGAAAAAAATATAATTTTCAAAGAGTCTAGCGAGTTACATTCTTTATACCACTTCTGTTCCGTGTTTCAGATACCTTTAGGATACACATGCTAATTTTTGTGAGAAAAAAATTGATCAACAGGGATTGATCACTTTTAAACTGCAACTTACTCAAGTGGTATTTCTATGGGCTCAGCTGTGGTTCGCATCTCAAGGGATTGAATCAGATCTAACTTCCATCTGTGTCGTTTCACCTGCCATGTCCCCAGACAGAAGGCTGCAGCGGGAATTATCTGAACAGAAACTGATATTCATTGATTGTTGTTGCTTATCCACGTGCTGGAGAATTTTTCATTTATGTTGGTCAGCTTTACTGATCTAAAGAGAGAAGAGTTGCACTGAACTCCATAAACATAAAAGCTGAGGTTTAATTTATAGGGGCCTCCGTGGCTCAGTCAGTTAACGCCCTATCGGAGCACAATGACCCGAAGCCTCCCACCAATGTGGTCGCTGTGAGTTCAAGGCCAGCTCATGCTGGCTTCCTCTCCGGCCGTACATGGGAAGGTCTGCCAGCAACCTGCGGATGGTCGTGGGTTACCCCCGGGCTATGCCCGGTTTCCTCCCACTATAATGCTGGCCGCCGTCGTATGAGTGAAATATTCTTGAATACGGCGTAAAACACCAATCAAATAAATAACTAAATAAATAAATTAATTTTAGGCTGAATCAAAAGTTCTGCAGGTTGGGAAGGAGGGGATGAGGAGGACAGGGAAATCAAGGTGGAAGTCAGGAGGGGAAGCAGTTCTTTGATACTGGTACATGTTTTTATGAGCTGTGTGTGACCAATGCAGGTAACAGCGTTTTAACATGAGACAAACCAGACACAAGGGTTGTTTTTTGCCACAGCAAGAAAATCCAGGTAACAGTCAGATGTGAAACAGCTCAGTTTTTGCTTATTATCCCAAAATGCAAGAGTTACAACAAATGTGTTAAATGGGGTCGGGCGGTGGTGAGGTCGGGCGGGGTCGGGCGGGGCAAGGGCCCATGGACTGTAGGAGAAATTGGACATAGACAATCATATATCTTCTCAGACTGAACTAATTTATGGGGACTGAACTTATTTATGGGGAATGAATTTCTATCGATAATTAAACCGTCATCTGTCGATATCTCACCAGTAAGATGTAGCCACTGTCACCAAAAGAGCTTCTTGTGACGGGGACTCCTCGGAGTCGAGGTTTCTGGAGTCTCTCTTCTTCTGTCACCCATCTCCTAATCATGTGACTGACCTTTCAACAAAAAGTACAACCAAATTATGTTCTGATGACTTTATTTTGTGTAAGTGACTTTAATTAAACTGATCAAAATGGGAACCTGAGATCTTGCTGGCCATGCTATCTAAAGGATCCTGATGGAGGATTGATTGATCGATTGCTATTCAATGACATACTCAACACTTTGTCACTTATAAGGGTGCTTGATACTTAGTGTCATGGGTGGAGAAACTGGAAAACTACAGTAAACCATCCGCATCTGGCAAGTTATTGATGAACTTTTCCATGTAGTATGGCATAGGCTTGCACACCACATTGGCTGGAAGAGTGTTTGAACACCACGAAAAAAGAACAACGAAAACACATTACATATTTGCAATATGTGCGACATCTCAAAACACACTGATACTGCCTTTCCCTTGTTAGGTGAATGTAGCCAGTGTTAAAAAAAGTTAAAAACTTGAGTGGTAAGTTAATCGAAAAATAAGATAGGATGTCAAAATCTGATTGGTAACAAACAAGACAGAGTGAAAGAATGTCTAACATCTGTTCTCAGATTGGCTTCAACATTAACGGTATAATTGTGAAAGTTAAGTTGTCGTCCATGAAATAATGAAACAGATCTCAGATCCAGAGCGAGAGGGGCTCGTTCAGTGACACTTCCAGTTTAATTGTTGAGTGCATGTATACTAAGATGGAAGTTCACACCTGAGCTATATTTGTAGTCCGGCCATATATCGCCACAGTTCACCAAGCCAAAGGCTGCATTGCTATTCCTCGGCCATGCAAATCGACAGTCAAATATCACCTAGGCATGCTTATGCTGTGTAGGCCTACCTGACTTTGCCTCTGGTGCGATTCTGACAAGGGAATGGCACCAAATTTACGAAAGTTTCTCAGAAGGGAATTCATTACACTCAGCTGTATTCATCGAGCTAATCGCTGCAGTTAAGTTTTGCTGTCGTCTGCTCCATCGAAGATAAGCGGACAAATCTTCAGTTTTGCAATCACTTTTCACTGGTGACTTGTTTTCGCAACAAGCACATGGCTAGTTCTGTGATGAACATCGATGTAAACTAGGCCACGATTGGTTGGATTTTGTGAACGCCATAAGGTTGACCAATCAGAAAGGTTCTTAACACCATTTGGTCGCAGGGAAGCAACAGAATTTGTCAAAATGTCTGGCGGTGAAAATTTGCAGAAAAAGCTCCAAGGGGAGCTAGAGAAATATCAAACAGCCCAGAAAGGTAGTCTTTGAAGGAAGCAACATAACTAGAGTGTTACCAAAAAGCCATGAACTGTTTAATCTATTGATTTGATTTTGACATTTGATTAAGCTGTCGTGTTGTTGTTGGCTTGCTCCAGGCTTTCCTATCTTCTAGTGACCAGTATTCGAGACGCTAGACAGCATTGGGTGTTTACTGTTTTATTTCATTTTTGTGTGCAGGTGGATGTTGTTTAACAGCGTACTCAACAATCTGCCGGGACTGGAGTAAACTAATTCAGAAAAGCTAAATGTCTTCCCTCCTTATTTATTTATTCAGATATTTACCTGGCAGATGATTGATGATGTTACCTACACTTATTGATGATGTTACTTACACTTGGTTCTGAAATATGATTGAATTCTTCTATAGAAAAAGCCCTGGAAAGTGTGATGTTTTCTTTTCCGCGTGTAGGCACAACTTCAATCATCATAATACAACTTACAAGGACAATAATGATAACATATGTTTGGAAAGCAGATAAATTTACATGAGACAAGCATGGACTTCATTGAGAGCACTTCCATCAAGTTCGAGAAAGCATGGGAATCTTGAAAATTTCATTTCTGAGAGTGGAATTGAGCCCACAGTTTGCTCATTGCCCCATCTTCACTGCTTGTGGGGGCCTAGCTGGCTGTTTGTGCTGTGTGATGTTAGTTGAAGACCATTTTTTTATCCACCAATATGGTGTGCATATCTGTTAGTCACATGTCATGATGTGGGAGATTTCATCGGTTACTCTCCACAAGTTGATGGTTGATGCCAAACATTCCAGTTTCCTCCATTGTATGGGTGAAAAATGCTTGAGTATGGTGTTAAGCAACAATCAGATAAAAAAAATACACTCAGCAGAATGGGAATTTGGAATAAGTCACTGTCTGACATGAGGGCTCTTATTTTAGGCTAATGAAACTTTCATTGCTGGTTTCCCGTCATGACAGTTTTTCTGGAGGATGCGGGTGGGGAGTTTTCATTATTCATTTTTCATATTATTCAGTACCGGCCCAGGTGTATTTTTAGACAAGGCTTTTAATTCTAAATGCTACAAAGAAGGATGGTTGAAGTCAAGAATTTACCGATAACAATCAAGTGTAACTATTCTTATTTATAATAATTTGACATTTTATGTGTAATAATGCACAATAAAGGCTATTAAACGGCAGTGACCACATGTTTTCATAACTTTTTGTGCCCCCTCAAACAGAAGAACCGAAAATGTGCCGACTACAGATGAATTTATCTCCTTTTATGAATTAAATGATTTAGTGTTATAGTTATGCACCCAAGTACTAGACCTTGGCCAAACAAAGTTACATCCTATTTAGTTCATCTTGATGGGCAAAGTATTTTGTTGTGAAATTCTGACAATCGAACTCATTTAAATGGCTGCAGATCTCCGAACTCGAAGTGGATGGAATTGCTCTGGACGAGGTCCTCGCTTGTGTCATGCAAACTCACGTGTATTCAAAACTGACAAAAACTAAATTTTTAATGCCCTTCTCAGTTTTATATGATGAAGATTGAAGTAGAGCCTGAAGAGGATAATGAAAACGTCATAGTTTTCGAGAATGTTTTCGATGCCAGAACTCTGTTACATCTCATTGCCAACTGTAAGTTACGAGATATTTCAAAATGGCTTCCAAAGGTAACCCATTTAGAGTGGAGTGCCCACTTTGGGCTCAGAGGTATCTGTACCGATTTTGTTGAGTTCGAGTGATGGACACGGGGTTGCGATGAATCAGAATGACAATGTCAGAATAAAACCCAGAGATCAAATAGATCGACTACATCCTGTGTAAAGGAGCCTAGGAACATGGGTTATAAAGAGCAAAGTTCTGCAATGAATATGAGTTACTAAAAAATGGGTAAATAATGACAAAAATCGAAAGTAATGGTGCGGGTAATAAAAATGCCTAGAGGGGTTGATGGAAAACTAGCAATCAAGTTTCATTGGTCTTAGCCATTTTGTTTTCCCTGTTCAGATTTACAGAAGTATCTGTCAGCCAGACAGCAGCTTGATGCTCAGCTCAATGAGAACAACATGGTGAAGGAGGTAAGTTAGCTGTCATGGTAGGACTTCAGTGGGTTGGCCAGAAATTTAAAGTACCATTCCAAAACACCTTGTTTGAGATTTCTGCCAACCCATGCTCTGTTTTTCTTTAGCTTTTTCATGTTTACATGATATATTTTAACCAGCCCAAATAAAATTTTGCTAGTCCTTAAGACTGGTGGATGGATTTCTAGCTAACAGTTGAATTGTGTACACAGGCAAAAGTCAGTCTAAGTCCATTATGTTGACAGGTTTGCTTTTTCTTGTTCCAAGGAATGTTGCGAAGGAGTATTTAGGCATAAGATTTCGATTTCATTCACATACATGTATGTGTTCTGTAACCAAGTACCCTGCACCCTGTATCAGTGTATCATCTGAGAAATGAATATCCTTTGTCCATTTCAGAAACCTATCTTGTACGTCTTGACTTACTTATATACACCGTTGAAATAACAGCAAAATATTTTTCAGACCAAAGGGAGATAACCATGTGTATTTTATGTAACAAGTGCTTGTAAAAAACGGTACTTCTCAGTGGAAAGGTATACCCACAATGGAAACATTCACATGCTTCCTGGAGGACCACATGTCAGATTGTCCCTGTGGTGAACAGAATGAACATGGTGATAACAAGTTGATACTTGCTTCCTCAGATTTTGAGTTGAATCCGTTGAGATCGATCAAAAAGACTCGCTTAATATGAAGACATTGAGACTGGAAAGAGAATGTGGAACTTTTTTGCCATGAAGTGCTATGGCATTTATAACCATAAAACACATGTAGATTGTAGACCAAAACTTGTTACAAGGGAGGGAATCTATTTAAAACATCATTCCATGAATATGTTTTTCATGGCCGTGTGAAGAACACTATTTCACCTAAAGTTTCACATTTGTCAAGTGGTGCATTTTGCTTGATTTTGATCGATTCACCCAAGTTATAGTGCTACTTGAGAGATGTTTTGCGAAGTTTGATTAATTTCTTGTGGGAAAATACCAAATGCTGGCATCAGAAGTGTAATTTTAAAGGCATTTAGGTGCTATTGAAGGTGCATTTTTAAATGCTAACCTTTTGGTGAAGTATGGTATGTGCTTTACATGACGGAATAATGATTGTTTGTTGTCGTTGCAAGGGTTCTGATATTAACACTGAATTCTTTCTTCTCTTTTATTTGATTTTCAGGAACTTGAAAAACTGGAAAAGGGAGAAAACGTGTTTAAATTGATTGGCCCTGTACTAGTAAAGCAAGAGCTAACGGAGGCCAAACAGAATGTACAGAAGAGGATAGAATATATCACATCAGAAATGTAAGTATTGTGAAGAGATTAGAGTGTATCGTGTCTGATGTTTCAGAATTGTGAAGAGATTAGAGTGTATCATGTCTGATGTTCCAGAATTGTGAAGAGATTAATAGAGTGTATCGTGTCTGATGTTCCAGAATTGTGAAGAGATTAATTTAGTGTATCGAGTCTATTGTTTCAGAATTGTGAAGAGATTAATAGAGTGTATCATGTCAAATGTTTCAGAATTGTGGAGAGATTAACAGAACAAATCATGTGTAATGTTTCAGAATTGTAAACAATTAAGTAGATTAATATATAGCTTTTGAACTGTAAGTATAGGGAAGAAGGCATTAGCTTTAGTCATTCAAGACATTCCTCTTAGCTTTGAATATAAAAGAGTAGTGTGACGTTTGTCTGAAAGGAATAGTTTTTCAAATAATAGGTGCATTTAAAGTGCCACTATGGTCACAGTATAAATTGGGAACAAACCCACACCATGGTTCTTAAGGATTTTCGATGGATAACACTATTTAACCCATGTAACTGAAGAGTCCTTAAAAAACAAAATCTTCGGCTGTGTCCGTAATATTTTCCTGGTGTGAGGTGATCACAGCCCTTATATGACCTTGAATTAGGCAGAGGATGTTGAATATAAAGGCATTTATGCTGGAGTGACGTCAAGAGGATTTGAAAGGGCAGTGTCATTTGTGGATTCACATCAGAGAATGGAGACGTCATGTGTTCATGCGTGGCGTCACACCAGGCAAAGTGGAAATATTCTCCGAAGAAATGTACAGTATGGGTTTTAAAACACTGCAGTTTTTGGACAATTTAGGAAATTTTTATGATTTCCCTTTGTTTTTAAGACACAGAGGTTTTGGCACCAAAGTAGCTGTTTAAGGGTATTGTTTTCCATTCTGTGTTTAATATGATAATGAATGGGATTTTGTTGTTGTTGTTGTAATATTCTAGACTTCTCAAAACTGATTCTGTTTTGGTTTCAGAAAAAGGCATGATAACACAATAAAAGATTTGGAAAAAACACAAGAAACCCATCGTGAGAATCTGACGAAGTTACAGCACCAATTCCAGCAGGCACAAGTGAAAGCAGCGGCCAGGTCTTAGGGGACAGACAGCAGCTGTATTGGATCAGACCTTTTATGTCATCATGGAGTGATTGCAGACATTTATGATGAAAGTGAAGAAAAATGAAGATGCTCCATGTGATAGCGATGCAAAGTGGAAGATGCTCTTTGCTGATGAAGATTCAGATTACGGATTTTGAAAAACCTGGGTTTCCAGGTGTAAATCATGAAAGCTGAGGAAAACGTGGAAGAGTTAAGTTGTGGAAGTCGGCAGTGCTGCGGAGTAAGCTACATAAATAGCATAAATTGATGCTTGTTCTCTTGTTGCGGAATTCTCACAAAGAACTCTTGAAAATGTACAAGTGCTAATCGATTCTGTAGAATAGAACGTCGACAGTCCTTCGGATGAATAAAAATTTTTGAATGTACACAGCAATGAAGTCTTTGCGGTGTTTTCATGGTTGTCAGTTTTAAAGATGTTTGTGGAGCATTTCGTCTTTTGCTAATGGCTTGGCAATATTGAAGAATCCCAACACAAGCTGATAATATTTGCATGAAAATGTCTCAATACAATGGCTGCAGAAGGGAAAGCAACATCCAGAGCGAGATGTGACTCATTATGGTGATCGACTCTTCATCACAGTGGCACCATTGGACAGGTTCAAGCATCAACCAAGTCATAAGTCTGTTGTTTACATAGGACAACCCGGTTTTTTTCCGTGCATAAAACAGATCCTCGTTATATTAGTGAGAGCTTTCTTGAGTACGCCAGTGAACAACAATCAATCAGTCAGAGATATCAGTATAAAGAAAGTAGGTTTTCATCTTTTAAGTGGCACTGATAGGCTGACGGTTTAGAGAGTTTGCCCATTCAAAGTTGATTTTTTTTGTTCTGCTTATTTGTTTGATTGGAGTTTCACGCTGTACCCAACTCAAGAATATTTGACAATGTATTTCTTTATTGTGGGAGGAAACCCACAGCCATCGTCAGGTTGCTGGCAGACCTTCCCACCTATGGCCGGAGAAGAAGCCAACATGAGCTGGATGAATTCAGAGCGACCGCATTATTGAAATGCACCTCTGTCATTCGTCTGTAAGATAGCTAGCACTGTAATGATTCCGCTACGATCCACTCCCCTGAAAACTGAACCAGTCTTTTAGAGAGAAATTCTTAAATGCATAGGGAATTACCGTTTATTACTTTACAAGATTTTCCCACGATACGGATGTATTTTGTTGTGGGTACAATTGTGTATACTATAGATAAGCAGACGGAATTCGCAATTCGAATTTTTTTTTTTTTTTACCGCAAAGCGTCCATTCGGTATTAGAATAACTGCCTCAAGTGCTTGGGTTAAAAATGTGGTGAAGAATTTATTTCATTTATTTGAAAGGATGAAAAGAAAAAAACAAAAGAAACAAACCAACAAGAAGTCAAAAAAAGAAACCAAAAAAAATCCCCAACAAAACAATGGAGTGCCTGGGGTAACCTCTGGCGCCTTCCAAGCGTAGTCGGAGCCCACTGACTAATAGGTTGATATATACTTGGATACGCCATAACTATGGCGGTTTAAACTCGAACATATGGATAAGACATAACCATGGCTGCTCAAACTATAATATTTGAATACGCCATAACCATGGCAGCTCAAAATCTAATATTGGAATACGCCATAACCATGGCTGCGCAACCCCTGATAGAGGTTGACACAGTTAACCTACTTGGTCTTTGTATCGCATAGTGCATACAAGGTGCTGGTTCAACACCAGCGTCTGGCACGGAATATTAAAGACCCCCAGATAAGCCATTATAATTGAAATTGGAAATGAGTCACTAGCCTTCCACAATGTGACATTTACGTTGAGCTCGGTGTACGACATTTACGTTGAACTCAGTACTGAGGAACAATTAAGTGCGGGAAAGATCGCAATTACTTGCCAATGACCCGTTATTACTACCGTCATATAAGTAAAATATTCTGAAGCATGCCGTTTAGTATTCAGTATTCAATTCGTTTTCTTACCCTTTAATTTCGTTATGACCAAACATCTACATTTCTTCCCCCGAAACAAACAACAGCCACCTTTAAATGCCTTATGCAAATCATTAAAGCGTGCATGGTATGGGTCTACACGAAGAGACATTGTGATATGCCACTCCATTAACAGGCGTACCACATAAACAGAACGTAGCTGACGGCTATAGACTTTGACGGCGAGCTAGAAATTACAACTCTAAAATCAGAAATATATGGGTATGATCTCATAACTGTTCGAAGAGATGTCCTAATTTAGGAAGTACGTTAAAGAAACAGTACAGTTGTCATTTGGGATTTGCACTTTTTCCACATACATTCTAACTACCAAGGTATGCATCTAACTCATAAAAGGAAGTAACCTGTGTATTTGTGTCCCGGATGCATTCGATCGACTTCACACTTTGCTGGGCGTTTAGCTGAGAACTCGAGGAAGCATAGTTTCAAATACTGGAAATACTGCATATTGGGTTTGCCTTCGCAAGCCTTTCGCTTTTACATGCAAACTTTCCTTGGCTCTACATCGACTGGACATTACACCAAGTAGATACATGCCATTTACATCGTGTGGTAAATATGAAGTACTCTCAGCGGACATTGAAACAATGCAGCATGTATATAAAATAGCCATAAAAGCTCTATGTACACTAGTATATATATACGACCATCTCACGATTTGTCAAGCACTATAAATATTTGAGTGCCTTTGTTTGATCTAGTCGTGGAGTTTTCGACGTTATCTGTTATCTGTGGACGGTCCAGAGTTCATACCTCAGATTTACCTGTAATCAAGGTACAGGTGACGGAAAGGGGTTGTCACCTGCATTACCTGCATGCACTCCGCTTATAGCTGGGACGGGAGCTGACTCAGTTTTTGGCATAGATTGTGGGGTTGCTTTTGTCTTGACAAATGCGTCGTTTAGGCTTACGCTTGTGACACACGTAAGTAATGATCACATCTACATGTTCATTAGAATTACGATTTTACAGAAAAATGTCTTTCTGTGACTTTGTTCATGTGGCAAAATGTTCAGCTGAGAAATTCAACTGTGTGTTTCTGCTATACTTGATTGCTGGTTAACGCACGGTTTTTGAATCTCAACGTTTTACTCTTGGCATAGTGGTTTGTTCTTTGTCACAAGGTTTGCTGTCTATACTCTGGACTGATGTATTTATTTATTTAACAATTTGATTGATGTTTTACGCCGTGCTCAAGAATATTTCGATTATACGACGTGGTCTGACATGGTATCATACACAAATTCATGTTGTGTATAAACTGAATATTTTTGTTTCGACATTTTTTGCATAGTTTTAAACTTCAGAACATCGTTCTTTTCAAATTGCTAAAATTGTATAATGTTATTTTCAACGAATCAAATCGGACCAATCAGGAAATTAATCACAGCATGCGACAACGTGAATCTAATTGGCAGACACACAGAACAGTGATTATTAAGATCGACTGTCTGTTCTCGAGCACTGTTTAAGAATGAGATGTGATTTTTCTGACATAATCTTTTTGGTTGGTCAAACGGTTCTGGCTTTCCCTTTATTTCGCCAAGTCAAATCATTCCATTCTTGAAATGAGAACAACCCACGAAATCAGATGCAGCAAACAATAGGTTACACCAAGCAACGGCGTGTAAATGCAACTGAGATCAAGAAAAGTATATGTTATTGAACAAGCGATTGAAGAGAGACAAAGCAACTAAATGTTAGAACGAGCAATACAGACTGGATCAAGCAACTACATACGATATGTGTCAGACCAAGCAGTTAAAGACTCAACCAATCAACTAAGTTTGAGCAAGCATCTCTACGAGGCCAAACAATGTTTTGGACCAAGCAACTATATATGAAAGCAAGCATTGATATAAGTTATACCATGCCAGCTCGACCAAACATCTACATTTTACCAAGCAAGTAGGACATGCCAAGCAAGTAAATTAGACCAGTTATGTAAGTCAGACCAAGCAGCTAAGTTAAATCATATAGGTAAAATAATTTAAAATATCTTCCATGGTTAAATCAAGCTGAAACAACATAGATAGACATAGTAACTTATGTAAACTAAGGAACTGCATGTATAACTTAGGCCAAGTGTTGGTACCGGGCTAAAATTTTGAATCAGTGAAATCACACGACATTCTAACCAAATACACAAACGACTAAAGTTGATCAAATATCTCAAAGAAGCCTTAGTCATTTGATTTAACTTATATACTCAGGTTACTTAATGCTACATATGCTTTTACACCTTCAAGGAAAAATAAAACCTCAAGGGTTAAGTTACAAACTACGCCTATTCTTGATGAGATCAATAAATCATGTCACCCAGATTTTATATTAGGGAAGTCACATTGATATATGTCAGCGGGTTGCGAGTGTGATTAAATACCTAATGCTTCATACTGACATCCGGAGAACGGCGCAGGTATGAAACAGGACAACGTACAAGCCATGAATGTTTTATCTAGGTATTCTTTTCACAAAGACTTTGACAGCCGCGATTTAATTGGAGTATTCAAATTTCTGAAAACATCAAGCAAATAAATAATAAATACTTTCCTTATAATCTAATATAACGACAGACAATTAATTATTAATTGTGCTATCCTGTTGATAGAATTTGCTTAAATGCATCGGTAAATAGGACAGGTTATGCTGTTACCTTGAAGCTCAGTGCACGCGTCCTCAGTTCTAGCAGTGCACTTCAGTGCCTCTTCTGCCATCGTGAAGACATTAATCGGTCATTCTTATGTTTACCTATTGCCTATTGCAATGACCTGTCAATGTAGTCCCGCTCCGTCATATCTGTGTTTTGAGGTTGAGTCAATATCCATCCGCAGGTTGTCTTGATATCATTTTCAGTCACGTGCTTACGTGAGTTTTTGTGTATACCGTATTCCAGTTATACCCCTCTTAATTGTGTATATCGTCGAGCGACAATCAAATGAAAAACTAAACAATTCCCAGCCTAATGGTGACTGCCGTCATAGGGCTGAAATATTCTTTAGCACGGCTTAAAACTTAAAAGGAATTTATTTACTTATTTATTCATTTGTATGTTTATTTATTTCTAGGTTTATTTATTTGCTTATTTTTTTATCTATTTGAATATTGTTGTAACGCCATACTCAAGAATGTTTAGTTTACTTATATAAAAGCTTATTGTCGCCCTGGCCCCACGAAGAACAATAAGAAGGGTCGAAATATGGGGAGGGGGGGCACGGGGGTGGGGTAGTCATAAATGCCCTGTCCAAGGCCGGGAATGAAGCCGAAGCTGTAATGTATCTCACAGATTTAAATACGACAATTTTCATTGCCACCCAGGGACAACTCGCTACCTAAACCAGAAACAGATCCGCAGCCATTTGGCTGGGTTTATACGCTGCATGTATAAGCCTATATCCCGAACTACTTTACTCACTCTTACACTCTTGCGCTACACACATTCAACACACACTTGCGCTACACAAATTCGCTACACACTTGCGCTCCGTTACCAACTCAGGCACAGTTCCGTTTCGATCTCCACACCTCGCCGTGTATTGCTAACGAATTGTCGGTAAAGCTGTGCGTAGTCAATGAATTGCTGGATTCAAACTGGAGTCACCGATCTATTGATACGAAGCTTCATACCATAGTTAGCCATACATGGCGCCTATATAAATTACTTCAGACGTTTACAAGGTCAATAACGGACTCCAGGTTTTTTATAGACCAATGTCTGGACAGAAATCGGAAAGAAACTCCGATTGTGTTAGAAAGAAGATTCTGTACACAGCAAGTTATTTTTAATAATATTTAAATAATAGAGTACGTGGTTTGTCTTCACTTGAAAAAGGCTTTGAACAAAATAATGCAGCACAACTGTGTCATAGATCGCTTCACTATGCATCAGAAAGGTTCTTTTGAAAACCATTCCTTTACCGATAAAAGGAACCCTTCTGGAACCCTTAGGAAGTCTTACATCGTGCTCTGGTATCATGCAAAAGAACGTTTCTAGATGGTCTTTCAGTAATTGCATAAACTACCCTTACGCGAGAAAGCTATGTCACGGAATATAGTTTCATGATTTTGTTTTATTATTTTTTCTCCTGAGGACTCACGTGGGCTGGATTCTAGGTAATACAGCTATGCACTATTATTTTGTGTAAATTATTATATTTGTTGCTATGTTGACCGCCGTCTAATAAGGGAAATTTCTTCAGCACGCGGCGTAAAACACCAATAAAATACATGCAAATAAATAAATATACGGTATTTGTTACATTTAACTATTCAGCCATTCAATCGTTTTATGTTTTTTTGCACAGGGTTTTAGACTGAAACGGACGCCCCTGGAAAAAAGAGAAGGGACATCACAATGGGAAAGCGCTTGGCGTGGACTTGGCTTTTGCCAGTTGTCTTACTTCTTCTGATTTCTGGAAGCCGCCAAGACCTGTCAGCCTGGAATTGCCGTGGAAACGACACTTACGTCGAATGTCGCGGGAGGCATTTGTCCGCTTTACCAAATTCCGATTACCTGGTGAAACATTTAGACACCAGCCAAAACAGTCTGAAGAAAATAGAATCACTGAATTTTCCTCAACTCGTTTTTCTGAACATGAGTAAAAATTTGATATGGCATATACACAAGGACGCTTTCAAGAACATGGAAAATCTGAAGACTTTGGACCTTTCATTCAACGCGTTGAGTGGATCTAATTTCACTGAGGACACATTTGCGAATCTAGTCGCATTGGAAGTTTTGTACTTGCAGGGGAATCCCGTAAGCTCAATACATGTCAGAACGCTGGATTCACAGGCGATGCCCAAATTGAAGTTTTTGGATTTGAGTTTTTGTGGACTAGTTCAATTGCACGGTCTTGAGGATTCTGACATCCAGGACCTAGATTTTCTCTCCTTGAGAGGAAACCTGCTGACGGAAGCTGATATCGATGTGTTTGACGGATTGGCCTTCCTAAATAAGCTAGATATGAGGGATAATCCCATCCATCGGATAAGTAACCAGCCATTTTACCATCTTTTTCACTTACAGGAACTGTTGCTGGACAGCTGTCAAATCAGCACGCTCGGCGATAATGCGTTCGCCGGGCTGGATAATTTACAAGTTTTATCCTTGCGAAACAATTCCTTGAGTGAATTGAAGTGGAAATCTCTCCTCCCATTGGACAGGCTAAAGGAGTTGATTTTGAGCGAAAATCCAATCAAAATGATTGACACGAATTTCGTGTTGAAGGTCAAACATATCAGCTGGCTGGTAGAAACACTGCGAATGGATAACATGCCGTATTTGAATTCGATTGGCTCTAAGGCGTTTTCAAGCCTCCAAGAGCTAAGAGTTATCTCCCTTGCGAATAATAGCCGTTTAACCAGTGTTGCACCCTCGGCATTCCGAATTCCGTACGGTTTTCCAAAGACAATATACCTTACCAACAGTGGCCTTAGCTTTCTGTCATCGGATGCCCTGGACTGGGACAATATAAAGTGGGCGGACCTTTCGGGTAATCCATGGTACTGTGACTGCAAATTTCGATGGATATTCTACGTCAAGGATATTAGGAACAAAACCAGTCCCATAATGTAAGTAAATATAGTGAGTATATCAAACTCTGCTTAAATTAAATACTTAATGCCTGTTTATATATTTTTGGGCACATTTAGTAAATCGAGCTACAAGGCAAGTCATAAAATATTTGGGGAGATATTTATAGTTTTTTATATATATATATATTTTTTTTTTTCAATGGCCGCAAAGATCCAAAATGGCTGTTTCTTTTACAGGTTTATTGCAATTTGAAAAGACACAAATGTCGATATGTGCACTATGTAGTATACACATCGGCATCAGTGAAATGGGCATACATGTATTACATCCGTTGGGGCCTCCGTGGCTCAGTCGGTTAGCGCGCTAGCACAGCGCAATGACTCAGAAGCCTCCCACCAATGCGGTCACTGTGAGCTCAAGACCAGCTAATGCTGGCTTCCTCGCCGGCCGTACGTGGGAAGGTCTGCCAGCAACCTGCGAATGGTCGTGAGTTTTCCCCGGGTCCTGCCCGGTGTCCTCCCACCATATTGCTAGCCCCCGTCGTACAAGTGAAATATTCTTGAGTACGGCATAAAACACCAATGAAATAAATAAATAAATAGATAAATAAATAAATTACATACATTAAATCAATTGTTTTTTTCACAACGGAAGCATCATACCACATACATTGCTTTCGTCTGCTTTCTGTATTACAAAATGTGTTACAAAGCCCGTTGACAATGAAGCTGGATCGGCCTTAACCTTGTGAACATCTATTAGCACAGAAATATGTATACAAACAAAAAATGAAATTCAATGTTTACCCTTTTAACGACGCTGAATATATGTTCTCAAGTTTTTGGTTTTGTGGAAACGTCTACTGTAGCAGTATTCATATTAAAACGATTAAAATGAATACTCATTCTGTTAGCGACGCCGAACGTGTGTCCTTAAAATTTTGCATTGTGGGGAAAATCTGCCCAGTAAGAATCACAGTAAAATGGTGAATTCAAAATGTGGTCTCTTAACGATGGTGAATCAAAATCCAGGGGCTGATTCCACAAAGCCATTTCTGACTTCAGTCGAAATTTAACGCTTCGTCACATTGCTTAGCTTTTGACTTTGGAAGTTAAATTTTGACACTCTTGGCTAATGATAATATTGATGGTGTGGTCAAAATTTTAATTTCTCGAGCCCCAAAATAAGCTTTCTTAGCGAAGCTGAATTACTGTCCTGAATTTTGTTTTCCTAGGATTGATCTATACTCAGTGTTTTTAGAACATATTTAGAAGATATGACTAGTGTTTTCGTCATGCCGATTTAATCTCCTGAAGTTCGCTGGAAACGTCTACACTCGATGTTGAACAGTGAATTCAGTCAATGATTAGTCTCTTCTCGACGCTGAATTAATACCCTGAAGTTTATGTTATTTGATAAGATCTATATCCAATGATTTTAAAAGAACGGTGAATCCAATATCTAAACTCTTAGCGAAGCTGAATTAATACGCCTGAAGTTTATGTTCCTTGAGAAGGTCTACAGTTAGCGTTTTTTGGAGAACGGTTAATCTAGTGTCTAAACTCTTAGAGAAGCTGAATTAATATCCTGAAGTTTATGTTCCTTGAGAAGATCTGCAGTTAGCGCATTTAGAAGAACGGTGAATCCAATGTATAGTGTCTTAGAGATGCTGCATTAATGTCCTGAAATTTATGTCACTTGGGAAGACCTATAGCAAAAACACAGCAATGTCCATAGAATACAATAAAATCCATTGTCCACTCTATTAGCGACGCCAAATATGACCTTGAGTGATTGACCTTCCGGAACATCTACACAGCAATATTCATGCCCAAACGGGGAAATTCTTTGTCCACTTTGTTAAACTGATAGACCCTGCAAAAATAAAGATATGGTGATAGAAAAGGCCATTAAAACCCATATCTGACAATATCTGCACTGACTTTTTAAGGTTTTTTTTCCCACCGATTTAAACGCATCCAATTTTTTGATTCATGGTGGGTTATATGGACGATCTTGATAATGTTGGTTGATCAATAGCATCACAAAACGTTTTGAACGACTTTATGTTCAACTTTGAATAAAATTCTCGTGAGCCTCACTCCAGTAATATGTGCATGTGTATCTGGAAGCTAATATGCATGTCATTAAAGTTCTTTTTTCTGGCCAGGGAAAGGTCATTGAGGTTAAACGTCACCCATGTGCTAAAGTTTTGTTACCCATTTTCAAACCCAACTGTTTTTTTTTCAAATTTCACGAGACTTGGTATGATAATCTACTTTACACTAAGGTTGCGAACTGATTGACTTCTGACAAAAACTTGGTCCAAAGGTCATGGTCATGTAGAAGTTGGAACTTTTAGGAAAAAAATGATTCGATCAAGTTTTCTCAGTTGTCTGTCTTTTCACTCAGTTAGTGTATATACTTGTCTAAAGTGTTTCTTTGTTTCATATATGCGAAGTAAGTCTGGGGAATATGCTTCGTGATGGTAATTTTTTTCTAGTATTTTGCGTATAAGATTAATAATTTGCCCATTTAATTATTTATTTATTTGCCCAATATGCCCATTTCATTGATTTTTGGAAAACAGGAGTTGCCTTCGGGCCTATCATTCACTAAAACATATTCCAGTTTTGGACAAAGTTCACGTTGAAAAGCGTGAGTATGCATTACAGGAAAAACTAGATGCTGCCTACATTATAGGTTCATATGGTGCTGTTTATGGCTGTTGCAGATGTCAAGGTCCTGCCGAGTACCGTGGTGCCGAGCTCCTACGCCTCTCCCCTGGTAGCTTAGGATGCGTAAATAGGGCCACAAAGATCGCCCTGGGCATCTTGTTAATCGCGTGTGTCTGCATGGTCACAGGATTTGGCGTCTACCTCATCCTTCGATGGGGTCGAAAGAGTCGCTACACAGTGAAGGATGTGCTATGCTGCGCGTGCATTCGCAACAAGGATTCGCGGTACATTTCCGTGTATCAGAATGATGACATCGAGCCGTTTGCCAGGATAACCTTTTCGGATGGAGACGACCACTCCAAAACAGCCGTGGATGTCTGATGTGTATGATGCAAGCGTTAGTTGGGATATTTTGTGTGTGGTTTCCCCTCATCAGTGTATTGTATTTACTAACAAAAGCTAAAGAACGAGACAGTTTAGTCAGCCATGTATTTGCCTTTTTTTTTTCTTTTTGATGTTTCTAAAACTTAACTGACTATCCGTCATCAAGCTTAAATTTTAAGAAAATGTTGTTATGTGCATGACACAGTCTGAAAACGTCACTCATCTCTTCTGGTGGCAAATTAAGCTTTTTTTCTTGCTCTGCATGTTCTTTGCAGTCAAGCAACTTTGTAAGTTCTGCGGGGAAAGTTTTTATGCAGGCTAACATTGCCAAATGTTGATAATGTTGATTTCTGGACAAGTTTTTGAAGCACGGCAGCTTACAAACATAAAGAGAACCAAAAAAAAACACGCCAAATTGTTGTTCCGCTTACGGTTTACAATCTGACTATACGAATAATGTGTTATTTTAGAAGTAACGATGTTCAAAATTGGGGCTGTCAAAACATCGGTGGGAAAAATATGACAAATTAATACATATAATCAAGAACTAGTGAACGATACACAGGTGGATGTTTTGACTGAACAATTACTCGCATGCTGTAACAAGAGCCCGCTTTAAAAAAGTTGTCATCAACGCCGTATTCACAATAAGCTGGAGGTGGACAATGAACAACAGTCGTCGTGAATGTGGAATAAACAGTGAAAACTGAAGGTGAACGATAAACGTAAGTCGTTGTGATTGTTGAATGAACAACCTAAGCTGAAGTGAACGATGAAAAACAGTCGTCGTGATTGTTGAATGAACAATGTAAGCTGAAAGTAGCCGATGTGATGAGACGAGTCGTTGTGAATGTGGAATGAACAATGTAAACTGAAGATGGACGATGAAAAAATATTTCAGGCGTTGAAGAGCCTCGTTGGCCGAGGATTTACCGGCTTCCCTAAACCCTTGACCAGTGAGACTGCGTGTTCAGTTCCAACTGTTTCTGGGCTGCATGACTGCAAGCAGCTTTTCGTCATGAGGTTCATCGAGTGCTCGATGAAGAGCGGTGGCTTCGCTCCGCAGGCTCTGTCAGGTTTCCTCCGCCCTTAGCCGAGCATTGTGCCATTCTTCATTAGGGTTTTAAAAGAAATCAAAACAATGAATAAATCAACGAGGGATGTACTAGAAGGCGAAGAATACTCGATAGCATGGGGTTGTCCGAATTTATAATTCTTTTGTCAGATGAGCGTGGTAATTGTTGGTTTGAAAACAGGAAACACTGGTTAAGTTTGTAATTCTTGCGTGAAAATATCGTTATAATTTGTGGTTTGAAAAGATTAAACACTTGTTAAATTTTATTGCCAAAACCTAATAAGATAAGCAAAATGAGCCTAAATACGATTTTCTTTGTGGAACCGTTAGTAATGGACTGATTTTACTGTAGGGGAAAGCAGACGACATTCATAAACTGCGATATCATTTCATAGCATGAATTGTTCGATTTGCAACTGAGACGCTTTGTTCATGAAAAAGTGCTGTAGTTCGCTGTGACCTAAGCCTGTGTCATAGGCCTGATATGTCCTGACATGTGTAATGTAAATTCACGAACATTAAATGTGTTTGTATTCATAAAACATTTTTGGACGATGTTATTCATTCATTTATCTGATAGTGTTTTAAGTACTGGTCAAGAATATTTCACTTATACGACGGCGGTCAGCATGGTGGGAGGAAACCCGGGGGAAACCCACCGCCATCCGCAGGTTGCTGTCGGACCTTCCCACGTGCGGCCGGAGAGGCAGCCAGATTGTCTATTTGTGTATTGAATGATCAATACAGCCTGGACCCGAATCACTATGCGCGGTACCTCACTTTGTTTTAAACTAGCCTTCAATTAGCTTTAAGCTCCAATTTTTGGCACGAACATCTTCAGGTCAGCATGAGTGCAATCTAATTAAGTGTTGAGCCTGGAGTCAGTGGTTTGTGAATGAATGTAAAGTTATATTCAAATAAGTTAAAACATTGTTCTAAGGTGTTTCTATTAGAAGGCCCTCTGAGAGTGCCAATTTTCGCCCAAATAAAGAAGTTCCCCAACAACTAACTAAGGGACAATAATCTGCATTTCTGTATTTCTTAACGATGAAAAATCTTTTGAAAACTAGTTAGTTATCCGGATGAGCCATTCAGTGCACGAAGTGTCGTCCAAATCCGTGCATAACTTTTTCCAGAGACAGACACATATACGCATGGAAAAAACCTCCTTTCCCATAGATAAAAACGATATTTGAAAAAAAGAAAATATAGACAAATATTTTTTTTTATTTCAAAAATATTTTTAAAAAATACTGCGTACTGATACTTATATAATCTTGTTTTCACCACACACATTAATGAAATATTGAAGTTTGATTTTAGCAGTTGCTAGCAGTACACACACACAAAACCTTTGAATTCTTGCGTACTATCATAAATCATCACCATACAATGAATTTCTGGAATCACACACTCATGAAAATGTCATTCGTGACTGGCTTTTGCAACTCTTGACGTGCATGTATTTTGAAAAGTATGAGTGCCCTCAAAAAAGTGCTACATCAATTGCCAAGAAATGTAAAAATACATGCGAAAAATATAATTTCCTTTTTGTTAGAAACACTTTGAAAAAAAAAACAAATATGCTTAAAAAAAGTCTTGTGGTTTACAAAGAATATGGAATAATTGCGTGCTCTTACATGTGACAGGTGGCGTCTCAACTTATCAGAATGCCCGAAATTGCACGTAACATAAATGTAATGCAAGACATCGGAAAAAGAAACCCGCATAGACATACACCAAATACTCGAACAAGTTTGCACATTGTACAAAAGTTAGCAAACAGCGAATGTGTCGAGCAGTGCACCAAATCTTAAGTCATGGTGAGGCGCCATCAAAGAAATACGAAACAGCGGATGTAAATAAGTGCACCAATATTCCTTGTGAGGAGTGACAATGTTTGTGATATATATATATATAAAAAAAAAAAAATTAATGTGAAAAGTGAAAATTTGTTAAAAAGCTTTCTTTTTTATGTTAAACATAACAAACGTTTTGCCCTTTCTCTAACCACCACCTTTTGCAGCTTTGGAGAAGATTGGCGAACATTTAGAATTTATTATGTCTTTATTCTGTCTTCTTTTTCCTCCCTGGTACAAACCGGCCCCAAATCGTGCTATGATAACAACCCGGTCCCCAGATGTACATTCCGATAACAGTCTGGCGCCAGAATGTGAAATCTGTGGATATCTCCGTTGAAATTCCGAATTATGCCTTGCAAATTACCATACTTTCTACAGCTTCATAACAGAACATGGGCGCAACTTGATGCTCAGTTTTAAAAGACAAGTTGGCAAATTTCCGGCTGACATGCCAAAGTTTGCCGCCACAACAACAATTCTGGAAAAAGTCCAAGCCCAATCACGATGTTCTTAATTTCCCAGCTAAACATATTGATCTAGATTTGTTGGTCAAGCCAAACACATTGAGCTAGGTTTGTTGCCCAAGAAAGAAGAAGAAATGCCGATCAGTTGCGTTGTTCATGCGCTCCAAATGACTTTCGGTCTTTTACATGACGAACTTTTGCACAATGGTAGCTTTTTCCTGCAACAAAAATGCATAATAATGAGGAAAATGTTGCACAGGGTTGGTGCAAGTGTATACATAAACGCCAAGTATAAACTTGGCTACGTCCTTCAGAATTTTATAAATCACATCTTTTAATTAAGGGATGGCAAACGCCATTTTTCTAATTATAATCATTCAGTAGTTTTCTACTTATGAAGGTCAAACAAAATGTGGAAATACTGAGTGAACCAGAATCCTGCCTTTGTCTATTACACTGCACTTAAATATCTCTTATGTAAATCAGGACCGATTCATGTGGTGAAAGTGCAGTCTACCTCCCCCAAACTCCTCACCACCCGCACCACCCCATCCCACCCCACCAAATCCACCAACTCTGATTACTTACCGCTCCATCCAGATCGTACAGGTAGGTTGTGTTGTTTCCAATCCCCCAGTTGTCGAAACTGGTACACTTGTCCTTGGGTCCTCTCTTCGCTTTTCCGTCCCTTGCCCAGATCTGCGAAAATACAGTCAGGTGTATTTGTTATTGATAAGCATGACTGATGGATAGATTGATTGACTGATTGATTCATTGATTGGTTAATGTTGAACGCCATAATCAAGATTATTTTTCTAATATAATCAGTTGGGATGGAGAAAACGGCAGGAGTAACGGAAATAATTGGGGCACAGGCCCAACGACCTTGAAGAAAAACAGGCCAAGGTCAATGGAAAACATGAGGGGTTTTCTGTATGGCTAGATACACATGTTGTACAAGTTTGAAAATTTCTTAAATATTTCAAGGGATATAGTGTCTCCAAACTTGTCATAAAACATGACTTAAATGACCGTAATGACCTTGGCAAAAATTGTCAATGCCACAAACATAAACAGACTTCTTGGCTTACAAGCTCCAAAAAAAAGACAAAAAATGAGGTTTACCAGAACATGCACGGATGGATGAAGGAACTGAATGACATAGACTTCCAACGGCAGAGGGGTATAAATGTTAACTGAGCACAGATTAAGGTACATAATTTCCGCTCATTTTAGTTTGTTCTGGGCTGTCTGCGACAACCACTGAAAAAACTTATCATGAAACCTCACCTTAACCGATCCACCGGGAGGTAACTCGCACTCATCAAATATGTACTCCAGCTGAGAGTTATCGGCCATGATACGTCTTACTTTCCATCCAGTCAACTGGAGGACCTATTCAAAATATAGATATACACATTTAAACAATTTACATTATGTACTTCTTTGCCTAATAGTGCCAGTAGCAGTTTTAAGGCTATATTTTTTCATTTAGAACATGCCAAAAGTTTGTTTTGACATTTTTTCGCGTTCCACAATACCTAGAAGCAACCTATATACGTCATTTAATAATAAATATTAAATATTAATAAAAGCTTTCGAAAATGTTTTTTGTATATAAAAATCTCTCCGCCTTAAAAAGAGAAAGATCATTTTCATTTTCATGTTTTTGATTTACACATTTTATACTAACCTTTCCGGTCTTTAAGGAGCCCGTATTCTCGATAACAACATATCGTCCGTCAGGCGAAGTCTCGGAGAATCCGACTGGGCCACGAGATGACCTTTGCACCGTGACTCTTCCGGTAGCTTCCGCGACATTTACAGGTCCTGTTATGAAGTACGAAACAGAGCGCCCACATGACCACATGTAAACGGACAAGAGACAAATCACCGATTTAAGCTATGGAAACTTTAGTTTTAAAGGGAGGTGCGGTTAATTCCTTTGAGTCTCATCACAAAAATAACAACACAAAAAAGCTAAAATAATTAAATTCCTATTTATCTACCAAAAAAAAAACAACAACCCAGCAAACCCAAAACCAACAGCAGTATGGTAATGTGAGTTAAACGTTGCGAACCAATCGATCTACAATTGTCGTACCGGAAGTCAGTGGGTTTGATGCTGTGGCTTCGTCTCCATGACCCATCTTCAGTTTGACAACTTCCTTAAGGTTCAGTCTGTATAAACAACAACACAGCATTAGTCATCGCGAACCACCACATGGGCATCGGGAAAAGTCATCATGATGCTCATCACGCTCTAACGTAAAGTTGCTATCCTCATAGACCTCTCCCTCATTTCGCTCTAACGTAAAGTTGCTATCCTCATAGACCCCTCCCTCACTTCGTTCTAACGTAAAGTTGCTATCCTCATAGACCCCTCCCTCACTTCGTTCTAACGTAAAGTTGCTATCCTCATAGACCCCTCCCTCACTTCGCTCTAACGTAAAGTTGCTATCCTCATAGACCCTTCCCTCACTTCGTTCTAACGTAAAGTTGCTATCCTCATAGACCCCTCCGCCACTTCGTTCTAACGTAATGTTGCTATCCTCATAGACCCCTCCGCCACTTCGTTCTAAAGCAAAGCTACTACCCTCACCTACAAAATACCTCTTACCCACTCCTCCTTGTGAGAAGAGGCCACTTGCTCTGATTCCTCAAACAGATACCCTACAAACATTAAATAAGGTTTCTCTATTGATTCAGCTGTTCAGCCTGAACAGGACTGACTTAGACAAAATACCCTTATCTGTACTCACACAGACTCCCGTGGTCATACACACCCATGCATCCACACGGTCTATCCTCATACAGACCCCTCATATCCTTGTGCAGGTCCAGCATCTTAATGTAGGCCGCGATTTCCAGACCCAAATCTATCCCCACAAAGACCCCATCCATCCTAACACACGCCGCTATTTCTCATAACCTCCCCACACGCTTCATCTGTTTACTATCGGATCCATCGTCTTCCTGTAAGTGGAGATCTCCACATCCCCATCCTCGCACAGACTCTATCTTACCTCACACAGACCCCCATCTAACCTCACACAGAGCAGCAACCATCCTTACACAGACCTCCGTATCCTCATCTTTTCTCCTCCAGGTGCAGCAGCTCCCTGTAGGCAACGATCTCCAGTCTCCCATCTATCCTCACACAGATCCCATCCATCCTCACACACACAAGTATTTAGCCTCACACAGATCCCTATACCTCACACAGACCCTCGTTTCCTCACCTTTTCTCCTCCAGGTTCAGTAGCATCCTGTAGGCGGCGATCTCCAGACCCTATCTAACCCCACACAGACTCAAATAGCCTCACACAGACCTCCACACGCCTCACCTTTTCTCCTCCAGGTCCAGCAGCTTTCTGTAGGCGGCGATCTCCAGACCCCTATCTATCCTCACACCCCCCCCCCCATCTATGCTCACACAGTTACAACCATAGCCTCACACAGACACCCTGTATCCTCATCTTTTCTCCTCCAAGTTCAGCAGCTTCCTGTAGGCGGCGATCTCCAGACCCCTATCCATCCTCACACAGATCCCATCCATCCTCACACACACAGGTATTTAACCTCACACAGATCTCCATAACCTCACACAGACCCTCGTGTCTTCACCTTTTCTCCTCCAGGTTCAGCAGCATCTTGTAGGCAAAGATCTCCAGACCCCTACCTATCCTCACACAGACCCATATCTATGCTCACACGGATACCCCCACCGAACTTCACACAGACCAGCATCCATCCTCACAAAGACCTCCGTATCTTCATCTTTTCCCCTCCATGTCCAGCAGCTTCCTGTAGGCCCCGATCTCGAGATCCATATCTATCCTCACACAGACCCAAGTAGCCTCACACAGACCCCTTTTCTCTTCCAGGGCCAGCAGATTTCTGTCGGCGGCGATCTCCAGACCCCTATCTATCCTCACACACACCCCTATCTATGCTCAAACAGATACCCCCATGGCCTCACAAAGACACCCCGCATCCTCACCTTTTCTCCTCCAAATCCAGCAGCTTCCTGTAGGCGGCGATCTCCAGACCCCTATCCGTCCTCACACAGACCCCTATCTATGCTCACACAGATACCCCCATAGTCTCGCACAGACCCCGTATCCTCACCTGTTCTCCTCCAGGTCCAGCAGTTTCCTGTAGGCGGCTATCTCCAGCTCCAGATTCAACTTTGCGTCCATCAGAGTCTGGATCTCCTGCAGGACTGATTCCAGCTCTCCTTGCAGGTCCTTGATCTGGTCCTTCAGGTGCTTGATCTCGGCGTCATGCATTGTGTCCTTATCATCCAACTGTTGGTTTAGAGTCTTCACCTGTGACTCCAGGTACGCGTTCTGAAACGAACAGGCATCGAGTCTCGCATTTGGTCCGACGTAATATACTATAGGCTAGTGATGTCTGATAAATTAACATCAATGCATTTTTTGTTGACCTATGTGGTGCCAGAGTATTTTGTCAGTTACTTCTACTTTAGTATTCACATTAACGGTTAGAATAAAACCCGGACTAAGACAGACTGTCACGAGGCCTCAGTTACGCGTTTTTACTCTCTATATTGTGGTTTGTTAAACTGTACTCCTGCATAAACCGAGGGCCGATGTTAGGTTACCGGGATCGGATTATGGGATGCAGGCCCGACATCGGCTATGGTATGTGGGCCCATCGCCGGCTGGAGGACAGGCCAACATCGTCGTTGAGCCCATGGTCGGCATACAGGTATAAAAACATTGATTCCATTTTGTATCCAAGATTCAGGCGCACAGAAAAACGGTGGAGATTGACTATTTCTTGGCTATAATTTTACAGGTATAAACTATGACAAATAATGGCTGGAAAAAAGTCCATTACTTGCCACTACAATTAAACGGAGAAAACTATTATCGAATAAGCAAGTGTCCCTTAAACCCTAGTTCTATGGCGATAGTACGCTAGTACCTGCATCCCAGCTGATTTATTTTGAAAACATGGTAGTCAACCCATGATGATATTTGGATACGTTGTAGGCCAGGCATCTAGTTATTTGACAGTAAGTGTCATTTGGGTCAACGAAAATTAGGGAATACAGTTTTAGGTGGGTCTTTGTAAAATTACTACATAAATAGTAAGGGTATTTTTTAGTGGTTTTATACCTACAGCCGTCCGCAGACCGACATCGACTCAGTCCTTTTGAGGGACGTCGGCTCGACAACATATGACGTCTTCGTGTTATCTGGGCGGGGACTTCTTTAGGGAATAGTGTTTTAATGGGAAACCTTTTCCGGCTAATATAATTCGGTCCCGTAATTTATCTTGTCTGTTGTTCGTGCCTGACTTTGAGATGGAGTTTTACAGGGAAACTGCGAACTTATTACTCATCCATTGCAAAAGAACAATGACCAAACCAGCTTAGACCCGAGTTGCCAATGAGCGGGAAAAAGGTGCACTCCCAATGCGGAAGAAGTTAGCTGACTGACTGATTTACTCAGTGATGATTTACTCACCCTGGCCTGGAGCTCGGACAGTTTCGAGGTGAGATCCATGATCTTGGATTTGTTCCTCTTGGTCTCCTCCTTCGTCAAGTCGTTGTCACGTAACGGTGCGCTATTCATCTGGCCAGCCCGGATTTCGAGAATCTGACAAAAATCAGAGGAAGAAATGATTGAATAACGACTGTGGTTGATTCTCTCTGCGGTGAAATCATGTCGGGGGTCAGAAAATGTAGATAAAGCAGAAACGAAATTAAAATTTCTTCTCATAGGATGGTCTTGCATCAGACGAAAGCAAAACTAGTCACCAAAGGTTTTGTTGTTGTTGTAGTTGTTCACAACAATGCACTTCCAAATGGCATCTATAGAACACATGGAAGGCAGTTTATAGAAAGAAAAACAAACAAGCCATAAACAATAAGCCATGCACACCTAAAAATCTGATGTGGAAAACACTTTGGCCATAGCTCAGTTTGTCTTCGTGAATAGGATACAATAGATTAATCGACTGCCACGTGAGGTCAAAGATTTGTGAAAAATTATTGAAATATCACCTTTGATATATGAATGGCAACTCTTGGAATGATTCCCGGATCATACTGTATAATCTGCATCATGATAACAATATGGTAAAGTTTAGCTGAACCGGCCATAGGCACATTTTGGTTGGACAAACGAAGGTTGGACTTGCGATTATTGACCCGGGACGCCCATTTTGGATGACACCTTGTATACGAAAGTCTGCTTAAACGCTATTTAAGCTCTATTTGACATACCTGATTGTTGTACTTAGAGTCCATGTCGTTGCGCATCTGTTCCAGACGGTTGTCATATTCGGCCTGGATTTCCCGGATGGCCTTGGACAACTCGCCCTTCCAGTATTCCCGAAGGTCGCCAGTGTCATCACGGTTAGCCAGGGCTTGGAGATCTCGGATTTCCTGATTAAGACAAAATTCATTTGGTAGGTGTTGCTTATTTCGCTGATGCTTTACACCTTTTCAGAACTGAAGATTATTGTGACCCATGGAAAAGTAGTCCAAGATAAGCATGGTTAGAGCGCTATGTACAATTTTTCACTTTCGACTTTATCGCTGCTCATGAAATTTTTTGTTCCTAATTCTTTAATGCTCATTAAGGAAAAGAAAAAATCAGGGAATTAAGTAAAAGACTTAACAGGATACAGAATCGACGCTGATTGATTGAAAGTGGGAAAAAAAGGAATAAATCAAAACAACCCATAAACTGAAATCCATTGCGTCTAGACATTCTGCGTGTGATAACAATTCGCAATCCTTTTGTTTTTTTTGTTTATTTTTTTGAGACGTTTCCTCCAAGAATGAGGTTTTTGTACCGAAAAAGATCCACGGAGATTAAACATCTGGCATGTGATACCATGCTAACGTACCTGTTCGTAGACGCTTGTGATAAAGGCCAGTTCTTCTTCCAAAGATTGGCATTTGTTCGCCATGTTAATGTGGGCCACGGTTTCGTTGTCCAAATCCTAGAAGTAAAATGAAATTCGAATCTTTATAATGCTTCAAACACTGGGAAGAAAACCGGATGACAAAGTAAGAGAATCGACAAAGGAATGTCATTTAAAGCCAGGTCAAAGTAACGTTTTGCTTATGCGGTGGCGGCCGTTTTTCTTTGCTTGGGAGTAAACCGGGGTGCCAAGGGTAACATCATCGACCTTTGGAGTGTTATTGGCGAACTTCCCTGTCACATACAGATCTCCACTGAATCTCATGTAAGACCACAAAGGCACCGAAAAGGATACAGGCAAAACATTCTCAGTCCCTGAATGTTACTGAACTATAGACCTATAGAGATTAAAAGGGAAGTAACACGATGATTCTGGCACAACCCAATCCATTTGTAGTCATAACAGAGAGAAGTCGTTATTTTTTGGAATCGTGAATGAAGATGTGTAGAGCACATAACTCTTGTCGAAATGGTGTGTGTTATCAATGGTGTAGGCGACCTACCCCTCTGAGCCTGGTATTGTCGTCCTGTACTCGCTGCTGGTTGACCTTAGCGTTCTTGTAGTCCTGCTCGGCGTTCCGCACTCGGTCCTGCAGCGTGTTGTTCTCCGCCTCCAGTTCTCGCATCTTCGCGAGTGCGTCCTCGAACTTGTCCTTGTAATCGTCCCCTCGGGCCTTTTCATCAGCGGTCCTATGGGAGATAAATTAATTGATTGATTGGTTGATTGACCGACTGATTGATTGGATAAATGACTGATGGATGGAGGGATGGACGGGCTGATGGATTGGTTGATTGACTCAGTTATTGACTGATTGATTGAGTATTTGGTTGATTGAGTATTTGGTGGATTGATTAAATGATTGACTTAGTGAATGATTTCCCAATTGACCGAGTGATGAAATGAGTGAATAGTAGATCGATCGAACTTCTGGCGTTAGTTCATTCGCCATGTATTTGTTTGCTTAAATTCAATGATTTATTTGTTTGTCGATTGATTCATTACGGCATCCTATTCAGCAATTAATAATTGGAATGCCTGGACTTCTGGATTGTCTGACCCATGTTTATCATCTTCCTCCATATTTGCGCCTCGAATAACCCACGAATAACTCCATGGCTCCAAACCACCGACCTTCACCAGGTATCTCTAAATTGAATTGGACATATTTTATTTGCGTAGTACAAAATGGGATTGGGAACGAGTTCTAAAAACTTACATGTCCCTTTCCCAAAATACTAGTAAGTACAATTTAACGGCCTTACTGCAGATGTGAGCGTACGATGGCAGCAGATTAAGATACCAAAAGCACAAAAGAAAGAATTCACAAAGCCGATTGTCCTAACTGCAGGTTACAAGATAAATTAGAGCAGAAGGGAATAGAAAAAAAATGAAAAAAAGGAGGGTAAGTCCGAGAGTAGCCACAGTGTTTCGACATAGAAAAAGCAATTTTTAGGTAAACCTGTTGCCGGTTCTACATGCTGCATAGCTAATTTCATTTCACGCGAGTTAGCGCTAGTAGATTTTGTACCCTGACAAGCCTCGTAAAAACCACATCCAGACTGGCGAAACCTGGATTCGAACCTCTAACCCTGGAAGCGCCGAGAACAACCTTTTAGAGAAATGAGCCACGAATGTTTGATTTTTTTCCCTTAGACGCCCATGTAATAGTAAATGTAATCACAAATAGTTGCCAGACAGTGTTAAACTCTTTTTACCTTCTACCTTTACCTTACCTTTTTACCTTGATCAATGTTTCTCATTATGTTTGGTTGAATGATTGCCGGATTGTTCCAGGGTATTTATTTCATAATATCCCTGCCTCACTATATTCATTACCGAAAACCCAATTTCATCTTCAATCAAGACCGGCGGGCGTCCTGATTGCGACAGGGTCTCTCTCATCCTCGGGCCAAGGGTGAACAGTTCGATGGTAGGTGACACGAGCATGCCATCACATGACACACTCACGTGACATACTAAACTGACAAAGAAAACTTCTTGCGGCCAAGTTACATGCAGTCTGCAAACAATCTAGTCTATACATAAAGATTTATGGGCGTCTGCCTTGCTGATGAACATTGAAAACTGCATTAACTAAAGGTATTTAAAATACTTTACCTACCCTCATAAAACCAGGTGTGGTAAGTGTTAAATATTTCGAACCCGATTCATCAGGTATGCACATTAATTTGCACACTCATTGTGGTAGTAACCGAAGTCATACCTCGCTCTGTTGCAATGACTATGCAGCGTTTATATATGGAAAGGGTTAGAATCGCCCCGAGGTGTTTTGAAATAGCTCCGGAAATGCAAAACATGACACAAAAATGGAAAGACACAAAAAAATAAAAGGGAAGCAGCCAGGAAATCCAAGATTTAAAGATCCATATTGCAACAGTTGCAACAATAATAAAAAAAGGCCACCTGACTGACTGACTGATTTATTGATAAACTGTGTTTTAATACGATTCATGTTATGTGAAGTGAACGGGTAATCGCCGGTAAATATAGCCACAACAAACTCTAAAGAGTTGAGCCGTAAAAATACGTCTGCTTGACTATCATTTTTACTTATGGAATTTGAAAGGCCTTCGTGAACATGGCATTTTTTGAATTATTCATAACTATGTCAAACAGTCAAACGAATTTATTTATAAATCAAGACTGGATTTGAACGGCATTCGCTACGATAATAAACTTAAACTTTCGAGTTTTTCGATTTTAATATTTCGTATACTTCTTGCGAGCTTGGTGTCACTCACTGAAAGCTTTTATTTTTTGCACTGTTCATTGAAGAAAAAACCTTCTCGTGACTGCGAGCCATACAAAAAGGTCATACAACCCTTTGGCCGCTGGGCGTGTCAAGAAATGCCACGTGATCTAAACCACGTGCGTTGGCCTACTGTTCAAACCTGTTGTAGGTCAATGCGACCTCTTCGTAATCCAACGAAGCGCAGAGAATGTAGCCTTGGGTGACAAATATTAAAGCCACAACCGCTCGATTGAGTGGTTTCGGTCAAATGTAATCACTGGTGTAGAGTTGTTGGGTATTAAAATTATTTTTATCCACCGCCTTAAGCGAAATAGTGACTAGGTTTATGATTGATTCATACTAAATGAAAGCTATTCGTGCTGAGAGTCTGCTTGAAGCTTGTCATCAGAGGTGATGACAAGGTTTGCCTTTTATTCAAGAAGGTCTGTGTGGGAGGTGCCTTTTGCACGATTCTTTAATACGGTGATTTATATGCAAATAGTACAGTTTACGGTGATCTCAGCAGGTCATAATTCCTAACGCTTCGGTATCATCATCCGTTCAATAACTGGACAATGGACCACATAACTAGTATGGGCTGACAGGCGTTTTGGAAAAAATGTACAAACACTTTTGTAATGACGTGTCATTTATCTGGAGAAATAATAGGTCGCTTCAAGGAATATTTATAAAGACGTTCTCAATCGTGTTAAAGAACATGCCCGTAACACACTCCACCACACATACAGCCCTTTCGTTTTTACTTGTTGATTGAGAACTAGTTAAATTCCGTATCATGTTTACTTTGGTTAGAAAAAGAGTGACAAGGGTCGGCAAGGATAACTGTCCACTAGCTATGATTGATAGATCGATTGATAGATTGATTGTAAATTGTTGTTTTACGCCTTACTTGACGTTCAGATTTGCACACAATATTGTTGGACGACAAATGGCCTCCAGTGGACGTTAGACTGTCCAAACGGCCACACAAGTGGATTAGATCGTTTACTGTTAACAAGCCCTAACATACAGCTACCTAGGCTCCACGGAAACCAGTACCTCGAGGCAGTGAGGCGGTCAAAAAGTGAAGGAAATGAACACACCATATGTGGCCATACGTACAAAGTCATCAATTAAGAAATATTTGCTTCCCACAAAATGACTTCCAAACCAACAGTGACTACAATGATAACATTATAATGTGTCTTCATGTGAGTAATTCTGTGATGTCGTCTCTTTATTATTAGCAACATTATAATGTGTCTTCATGTGAGTAATTCTGTGATGTCGTCGTTTTATTATTAGCAAACATTATAATGTGTCTTCATGTGAGTAATTCTGTGATGTCGTCTCTTTATTATTAGCAACATTATAATGTGTCTTCATGTGAGTAATTCTGTGATGTCGTCGTTTTATTATTAGCAAACATTATAATGTGTCTTCATGTGAGTAATTCTGTGATGTCGTCTCTTTATTATTAACAATCATTATAATGTGTCTTCATGTGAGTAATTCTGTGATGTCGTCGTTTTATTATTAGCAACATTATTGTGTAATTTTTATATATTTTCATCACTTGAAATACAACCTAAATTAAATTTAAATATCGCACATGAAAGCATTAAAACAATCATTATATATCCTACAAAGATATAAGCTTAGTAAGAGATACAGGTGAAGTTGACCACATGTGGCTAACGTATGTGGCCCATCTCATATACTTTCTGGCCGCCTCACTGCCCCGAGGTTCCGCCACTCCACCTGCTTTGCATGGCTGACTGAAATGATAGGGTTGAGAAGCCTATCTGCATGGTTGTCCACTTCAATGATTGCAAGACCGGTTGATAGACGGCCTTTAAACCCTCACTTGTTCTAGATCGCAGACATATATTCAGACGTCATTCGGAGAGGAAACCCGCGGGAACCTAAGGGAGGAAACGCTCGAGGAACTTGATGGAAACGAGAGAAAACTTAACATTTTGTTTCAGTCGGAGCTGACGCACGACAACTCATTATTTCGATTTACTGAGAGGCTGAACTGTGTATATACATTGTCTTTAAACAGCGAGGTAGCGAGTTCGAATCCCACTCTCGCTGGCTTTATCTTAGCAATGAGGTCCGTGATGCACATCAAATTATAAAGACAAATAAGAGTAATAATTACTTACTGTGCCTTTTCGTGGGTCAACTGATCTTCCAGGCTCACCAGCTTGACGTCAGTATCGGCTTTCTCTTTTGACAGCTCGTCAATTATGTTCCTGGCCTGCGCTAATTCAGCCTCGTACATATCTTTGATCTTTGTCGGGTCGAAATTTTTCCGGAGTTTATCCAGCTCATTTTGCAAGGCTTTGTTTTGAGCCTCCAAGAAACGCACTCTCTCTATGTAAGTTGCAAAGCGCTCATTCAAATTTTGCATGTCCTTCTTCTCTTGCGCGCGTGACTCCTTCATGGAGTTAACGCCCTTGCCGGTGGCGGTGGCATAGGTGCCGGGTTGCAG
Organism: Acanthopleura granulata; assembly: GCA_016165875.1. Lineage (NCBI taxonomy): Eukaryota > Metazoa > Mollusca > Polyplacophora > Chitonida > Chitonidae > Acanthopleura > Acanthopleura granulata. The sequence goes on along the minus strand of JABBOT010000015.1, from coordinate 11,286,089 downwards.
GTTAATGCTGACAGGAGGCGCTGCTCCGTAGGACAATCGATTCGTCTGTCTGGTGATGGGAGAGTTTCCAGGATGCGCCGTCCTCTGGATAACTGTCGTGTTTCGGTTTCCAATGATGGGCTCATAGCTTCCACTGCGTCTATTTGGTGTGGTCGCCATTTTTTCAGATTCTCTCGATCAAGATGCAGATGCAGCACTGATTTCCAGGGACTATAGAGATAAAACTTTCTGAGGAAAAAAAATCTGCAAAAGAATCCGTATAGAGATTCAGTTGAGCTAGATTCCCTGTTGTTGCTGAAGTGAGGTGTGGCCGAATGGGGGGATCGAAGTCAGTCGGCTTAAATACCACCGGCTAGTTAATTATTGTGCCCATGGGGGAGTGGAATATAACGAATCTGCCGATTGGTTGATGTTCTTCTTCAGACGAAAGCGATTCCTGACGAGCGCTTTGATTGGCCGCGTCCAACCCTGGTCAGCGGAGCGTAGCGGTAGTGGGAAGGTACGCATCGCTGAACACGTCCTTTCAGAAAAACAAGCGAGTTTGAACTTGAGGCTTCACAAACAAGACAAAATGACAAGAATGACCGAATCCCGGTCTATGGAAGGACAATGGGAGAGACCTGAGCAGACGGTGATTACGTCCGGCTGTAGCCATTGTCATAAACAACAACAACGCCGGTAGCATGACGTCGGTGAGACTTGTCTGGGGAACCTGTTTCGAACAAGACGACTCCCATTCTCCGCCCGGCCACACCCCGCCGAGATGGAGGACCACGAACATTAACACCTTGTATCTCAGAGCCGTTATAGACTAAAAAAATTTGTAAAGGCCATATGGAGGTGGGAAAACATTTTAGGGTTGGAATAAACATGAAGATTGCAGCCGCGTTTCAGCTTGTCCTGGAAGGACGTTTTGTACTACGGAGTATGTGACACCTGAAATGCGAATTCCGGACTTAGCACCTTGCCTAATTAGCGATAAGAAGCACTTTAAACTCCACGAATCACATGCACTAAAAATCCTCGAGATGCAATCAAGGCCATTTTTGGTTGGTTTTATTTGACTGTTAAAACATTGTGTCACTGAGCATGTACCAGGAACTGATCGATTGATTGATTGTTGATGATTAAAGCCGGCCTGAAGAATTTTGCACTTACATATCACGGCGTCCGGGTCTATGAATGGTGGATACCGGAGTGCCCGGATTGAATGGGAATATATCATAATATTTATTTATTCATTTGATTGGTATTTTACACCGTACTTAAGAAAATTTCACTTATACGACGGCGGTCAGCATTATGGTTGTAGGAAACCGGGCAGAGCCCGGGGGAAACCTACCACCATCCGGAAAATTCTGGCAGACTTCCCAACGTACTATATCATAATAAGATACTAGTATACCATAATATGACTAATGGAACAGACAACAACACTTTGGAGAAAGGTTTCGATACGTTTGTAGACTGTTACACAGTGTGTACATGTAAACTGTGTTATACATTCAAATGCAAACAGACCAAAAATGCACGTAAAGTGCTGCTACAAGAAAAGTCCTTTGTCCACAATACCTCAAGCCACCTTGAGAAAGCACGGTTGATATTAGTATCTCATGCATTATGCATGAAGTCTAGCACCATGTTTTGATCACATGTAGGCTGGTCTGTTTTTAAAATAGGAAGGCAATACTGATTACAATCATCTCGCGAAATGGATTTGATGAAAAATAGCCACTAACTTACCGCGAACACTCCAGTGTTTCATTTTAACATTCGTAAGTGTTTCACCTGTGGTCGTCTGGTCGTGTGCAGTGAAGCGTATCACTACTTAATGCTATATTTAATCACAATCAGACGACCTGTGTGAATAATCCCTGATTGGAGATATATCGACGAATACAATTGGATAAAACAGAAAAATACTGAACTTTGAAGAGGAAGAAAACAAATATTGAATTAATTAAGCGAAGACAGAAACACCTTTGAAAAGTATGTTTGAAACTGTCCTTACTTTTTTCTCTTAAATTTTTTAAGGTGGGCTTTACGGACCACATTTGGTGTAATTGACGTATGGAATCACCTCCCCACCCCCCACATACACACCTCAGTGCATCCAATTACCTTTGTATTCGGTTTTGGAATAGTTCATTTTTGTTCTGGAATACAGTTACATATTACACCCAAATTCTCCAGATTTTTTCATCAAAATATGAAAATGAAGTAGAAAAAGTTGTTGTCACATCAATGGTATGCAACATGACCATTGTCGGTGGTGTCTAACATGAGCTTCGAGATCGACATTCACATATCGCTCGCAGACCACGCAGAAGTCGATCATCCAAAAACCCTGTTCCAAAACAACCTATAACACCAGTTCACAAAGGAATATGTAGGAAAGAACTACGTGTATATAAATAGTAAATAAAGCTGGTAACAGGTGAAGCAGTCAACACTTTTCATTGATGCATGGGAGAGAGTCGATGTAAGCCCACCTTAAACTGAACTCAAGCATTTGACGTTATTTAAGTCTGTAAAGAGATATAATACTAAAATAAGTACAGGTATAGTTTCAAAGATACTTAATTCTCAATGGTATCTCTGACGTTTATTTTATGTTTTGTTTTCTTTCATACTAAAGACTCCCAGGGATTTGTGTTGGCCGAGTGGTAGATAGTTATGTGGCAGCCTTAGAATGTCAATCACGCGACTATTTCAGTCTGAAGCTGAAGATGTTGATTCAAGAAGGACGTCTCTCGCTGGCTTAGTTGTTTGAAACGTCGCTTTCATTCCAGGCGACAGACCATTTGCCAATACAGAGGTCGGCTGTTCGAGTACAGCTCTGTATGTTACTTCAAAACCCCAACAAAATCAATGAATCGATCTATCAATGAATCACATCTAGCGTGTCCATTTAACAATCAATATTCTTATGTTTAAATATGCGATAGTGGTAAAGATCTTTGACTTCCTGTTTCTTAACAGTGGCATTATATGTATCACTATAAAACAAATGTGTTAGCGTTAATTTGCCTGAACCTACCGCATATCACAATAATAGCGACAAATAATGGCACATTTGTATGTAAACTCTGTTGTGGTAAGTTATTAGAAGTTCTTGCTTGTCGATCCCCAGGGCGCAGGAAATTCGGGGTCAACACTGGACTTGGAAAAGGAATTTGGTTTTATAGAATTTACTGAAGAAGCCGTTAAGAGCAGGAGCGAGGCGTGGTCTTATGGTTACAGGCGCTTGTTATAATTACATCGACAAGATCGCCAGGCGTGAGTTCAAACAAGGCCTTTGGCAGGGGATCTGTCAAAATTCTCACTTTTTTTGTAGAGGCTTAATGACAATGATCGGTCGGCGACACTCGTCAACCCATACGGTGAAACCGACATTCGTGCCCCAGCCTACCGGGTCAGTAATCTCGTACGTTCCTTGAAGGCCACTTGTTTTGTCATCGCGTTTGACCTTTTGCGCAGTCTTCTATTCCTTGAAGTGCGTGTCTGCTCTTCAAACGTGAGGAAACTTTGTCAGTAACTTTCCAAACGCTGTTGGTTTACGTGGGACACTCAATCCTGTTTCTACCAGCCATAAAACTGACGGCCATCATATAAGTAAATGCCATTTATTAGACGTCATTGGTCTAGAATTACTCAACATGCTGTGTTGTCATCACGGTTAAGATATGTGTACACAAACAACACGAAAACACAATCCAAGAAAACAATACAAAGGGACCAGGCTTATTTCCCATGCGGAAGACTTCGCTAGTAACTGGACAAAGGTCTTCGTAATTCATTCTATTTTCCTTTCATCCGGGGCCAGGTGCTGTTTAAACATCGCGTTGAGCAAAATGGCCACGTTGGTTACACGAGCAGTTGCAATAAAAGCGCAACAGATATACATATTTTTGATTATGAACAACTTTTAAACATACATAGTGCTCGATTAAAAAGCTCAATAAATTTTTATTCGCGTCTTCCTGGTACCACTAGAAACTGTTCACTTCCATATACATAACTCGGCCCTAATTTCTTACTTTGTGTCCATCCTTTGTTCTTTGGTGGTATATATTTATGTGTGGTGAACGTCGCTTTAGAAATCGGCCTTACGATTACTGACTTGGATCATTTATTATGGTTGAGAATGGTTTACTTGTGTACGAATTCCTGTTTTGGCATCTGGATCTGTCTTAATTTCTTGCTTTATATTTTCTCAATTCTTTTGTGTTTTGCCTTGAACGTCTCATAAATTTGTCTTCTTATTGTTGACCCGGAGCATTCATTACGGTTTCGCGACCCTCTGGCACCAAACCCGCTTAGCGTGGCGTGCACGCTAAATCTAAAGGCGCTTATGCTTTTAAGCTTATGACAGATTGACCAATCAAAGAGCTAGGAGATATCGGCTGTTTATATCCTGTGATGTAAATATTTCGAGCTGAGTGCCAATGTAACATGTAAAAATATAGGGACTGTAAGATACTGACGAAGGCTGCAGCTGTCTGCCATGTTAGGTCATCATTTATTGGCTCACGTCGTAACCCACATGCCGTGAGATGATGCTCTACAATGGGGATATGGTACCCTGCTGTATAAACATACATTTCATCCCCTTTTCTTCACAACTTACCCCTAATGTTTTATGCTAATATAGTAAACAGACGGGACCACTTTGTGCCCCAAAGCCCATGGCATAAAACAACACGTAGGTTTAACAATCTGCAAGAGAAAACACATGCCTGGAATGAACTTGAATAAACGAAACAGAAGCAGTCCTTGTCAACTGTCCTTGTGACTTGATGTAAATTTTAAAATCCATGGATATGCCCATAGAGAAGTAGAATTGAACTTAATATACTAATAAAATTCACTAAATACTTTTCATGAATTGGAAACTTTAATGTGCCTGAAAAAGTTTACGTTAGAGTCTCTAACCAAGCACCCTAAACGTGTGCTTTAACCTTAAACAGTCTATGAACACATTTCACACAGTCCGTCGTTAGTACTTATTGCAATCGCACTGATTTCCGAGTAACGCGACCAGGACGAGTAACAGTTTGATTGTTTGAGGAACTGTTGCTGGGAGGGTAGATTGGACTTTTCTCTCGGGTCCAAGCTGTCAGGACTGCTGGGAAGGTTGTTACACTCTGCATGGCTGTAGTCCTGCTCCTGGTGGAATTATCTCAGGAACTTGTCGAACTCATCAACCGGTCTTAGGTGTTTACTGTTTCGACGCAGAATATTTCCGTTTGAAGTACGCACTTTGTATGATCGCGGAGGCTCATGGTGAGATAGAACAACTGCTGGTTCCCATTTTCCATTGCGCTGGACTCTTACTGCAGACTTCAAACCTGTCAAAATACTGCGGAGTCTCTGTCATGGCGGAATTTCTATTTCGCCTTGTTTGTTTTCAGCCTTTCTCTCACCCCTTCATGGAGTTCTGGTTGAAGAAAATCTGTGGGAGTTGGGAGTGTGGTTTTCAGCCTGCAGTTCATGAGGAGTTGTGCAAGAGCCAGGGTGAGATTTTCCAGTGGAGTGTTTCTGTAGGCGAGAAGGGCTTTGTCTGGATTACTGGCTTTGGTGAGAATGTTTTTTATGGTTTCTACAGTTCTCTCTGCTTGCCCATGGAAATGGGAGTCGCCTTGCCTAGATATAGAATGTTGAAGTCACCAGTCCTCAGCAGACATGCCGAATTATTTACTCTAAAACTGTGGTCCTTTGTCCAAGATAAAGTGATCTGGGAGACCGGGGCGGGCAAATATATGACTGAGATGACGGATGGTATTGCGATAGTCTGGGAATTTTGAAAAATAGTCCACACATACAACAAATGTTTTGCCCTGCTTTTCAAACAAGCCGACATCAACTTTAGACCAAGGTCTGTCTGAGAGTTCTGAAGAGATGAGCGCTTGCTTGGGGTTTCTCTTGTGATGTCTGTTACAGATAGCGCACGATGTCACTTTGTTCTCAATTTATGAAGACATTCCAGGCCAATACAGCACGTCTCGGGCGTGTTGTTTACATTTAACATGGGTGAGATTCATGGACTTTGTTCAACATTTCTGAGCGCAATGTTTTCGGCACAATAATACGAGATTCTTTGAATATTAATCCGTCATTCACTGTGACGCAGTCACGGAAGGAAAAATATACCCCTGTTTGCTGTTGGGCTCGTCCTTCTTGGCACGTGGCCAACCTTTGGCTACCATATCCTGAAACTGCTGCAGGTCTGGGTCATTGGCAGATTCTGCCTGCAGCTGTTTGTACTTACTTTCAGAGACAGGTGGTAAGTACATAACTGGGTTTATGTCCACATCGGGGTCAAGTAATTCTGCTGGAACCTCGTCCAAGCAGGCTCAGCTTAAGGCATGTGTAAGCTTTAAACATAAATCTAGCGGCTATAACTACAGTCTCAGGTAACAAGAGTGTTCCGTGCTCAGAACAATTACGTCACAGCCCAGACAGAATGGCTGCGTTTCATGGTAATCCACCGAGCACGGTCAAGTATCACTTTCCACTGTCGTAGAAGCTGTTAAAAAAGATACCTTACAGAAGTAAAGATAATATTGTAAAACCATTTTTGGCAAGCTTAACTTAGACTTTGCGCTGTCTTTCACTTTAAGAAAACTTAGTGCACGTGGACACCGATTATTAAAGTTACAACTGATACAACGCCTAGATTCGGTTAAACGATCGAAAGGCACATGTGCACATATGAAGAGGTGGACCGCCTCGGATGCCTGGTGGTTAGAACCTCCGCCTCGAGGTCGAGAGGTCTAGGATCAAACCTGGGTCGGGTCATACCAAATACTTTAAATATGGTACTTGTTGCCGCCTCGCTTGACTCTCAGTACTGAGAGGTTAGAGCAAGGAAACAGGACTGGTCGACCCGGTGTCAGTATTGTGTGACTGGTGAGGTGTCATATCCGGTGTCTTCGGCTTGATTTTCCAGTGGAGGCATGGATTCGCCCTGCCACAAGGAGACACAGCTTATGTACTTTCTAAGAACTCCTCGTCGTCAAATTATCGAGAAATTGTTGATCACGACGTTTAAACCCAAGCATACATATGAAAATTAGTTCACGGGATAAAGTTAACGCGTTGTCGTCACATTAAATACCTTAATGTGATGACAACACAGCATAATAATTCTAGACCAGTAACGTCTAACAAATTGTATTTAACGCCACTGCATGTTGTTTTTTTCTTCAACTAATTCTGCTAGGTGCTATGGGGAGTTTAAGTTGTGACTTCTCAAGCATTTACAGAAACAGTCATAGAATAAAACCTTAACTCCGGTAAATTGAGAAGAGGCCGGATTTCACCGGTAAAATGTGATAATTCGCCAACTATTACACTAGTACTGGTAACTCAGTACTTCGAGTGATTCCAGACTAATGACATCTCTGCAATGTTTTTTTACCTACTTCTTAATAAGCCATGGTGTTAAGGGGTTGTAAGTTGTTTCTTCTTCAACACTTACAAAAACAGTTAGAACTAGAACTGCAAAGCAGTTTCGGCCGGGGTCCACGCTGTTGGTGGTCATTCTACGATGCTTTAGCGCTTTACATTATTGGATTCGAAACTAAGAATTAATGCAACCTAACCGTCTGCTGAAGTGTCATTTAACAGGCAAAACATGAACATAATTTTTAGAATATGGGCCCATAGAATATACAAATTATATTTCCTTGTATAGTGATTTGATAGGTGTCTTATGTTGTACGCAAGAACGTTTTATTTATACGACGTAGGTCAGCACTACAGTGAAAGAAAACTACAGCACATTATTAGGTATTGTCACACGGAAACCCATGACCACATGCAGGTTGCTGGAAGACCTTATCATGTAAGCCGGAGTGGAAATTAGCATGAACTGCGGTTGTACGCAGTGACTGCATTGGTTAGAGGCTTCAGAGTCATTGTGTTACGATGGTATATTATAACTACTTGGTTATGGAGTGTCCAAGTGTAAAGGATGAAGATAGTCAAACACAGTGTAAAACAAACATCAAAGCAAGAGAAGGTTTAACTTGTTTGTTATTAGTACAACACACATACACATGTTCATAAAACTATAAAATAAGTTGAAAACTTAACGATGCTTCAGGCACACGTACTATAAAAACCTTTGTTTTAGTAGGTAAAAACATAATGCTATGTATACATGTACATCTAGTTAAAATTAGAGGCACATATTCAGGTTTTCTTTCAAAGTTTAATATCAGTGATGTGAACTTGGCTATGGAGGGTCCAAGTGGAAAGTATGAAGATAATCAAACACTGAGTAAAACATGAAAGCAAGATAAGGCAGTTAACTTGTTTATTATGAGTACAATATACATGATCATAGAACTACGAAACAAATTGAAAACTTAATGATGCTTCTGGCACACATACTGTAAAAGGAAACATGGATTTGAACCCTAAACTAGCAAGTATCATGTACAGTGGGTTTATTACAGAACACCAGAATAGCCTGTGGCCTGTGTTAAGGCCTTGGCGATCATAACACCTGACTAAGTATGTACATTTCAACTTGCTTGACACACGACCTTGCGGCCGTGCCACTCCAATGTCCCGTCTGACTTGCCTGGGTTCAGTTCACGTATACGAGCATGCGAGATCAGTCTGCATATTGCTGGAAGGAAATGTTAGGGGACTATAAAGATAAGAAATTTTGATCAAAATAGCTAGAAGGAATAAGCCATGTTGAGTGTTGTTTTCTTGAAAACAGTTCACCAGTCCACAGGCATGGCGCACGGTTTGCTGGTTAGTTTCCTGCGCTGCATCCTAAAACTCGTCTCTTCCTCACGGGTATGTAAGATCTTCACCTGCAAAGAAACTGGGAACCGTGACATTTGTTAAACGGTTGAATTTGGCCTAATAAGAGTTGCATTGATTGGGCTCGTAATCACTTCACGTACATGCAAGTGTTGAAATTTTGCTGAGATTGCGCCGTGCCTTTGAAATTATTTTATAATGGTAACACCCCCGGGGCATGGGGGCATGCTGTCGGAATTGTTGAGAATTACCCATGATCCATTGCGAAGAGGGCTACTTTACGTGCAAACATTCAAAATTGTCCGTTAAAAGATGTGGAGAGGAGGGCGAGTTGTTCATTTCTCGGTTTGAGTGACAGGTGGCCGACCTATGTGTCAAGTTAGCGGCAGCACATGTAGAGTAAGTAAAACACAGTTACCTCCAAAGCCTATGTTAAATGCACAGGCTGACATTTCTATTTCTGAAATAGGGTGGTGTCATTAAAACATTTCTAGCGAGGTAACTATTGATCGTAGCTCAAATCCGTTGACGCGATTCTGAAAGCGCACACTTTAAGCTACAATTTGGTGCAGTTTCAGATTTCTAACTCTCATACTTTTCGAGTTACAGGCCATAGAATTGAAAATTATTTTTGACCATATCTCAAAAAGTTACAAAGATAGACAAAAAAACAAAGGCGGATTCGGAATCCTAAAATACATGGAACATACATACATACATATATTGGCTTACATGGCGACTCCATTCCATGGAATGATTTGCGCCAAGGCAAAGGGTGTGTTTCAGGGATTTAGGCTGCTGTAATCAACCATAGTCAATTCACGGAGAGCTTCTGCCACAATGGTAGCTCAAAATCTGTGGATCCTACATAAATAATTCCCCACGGCTTTAAAAACCAAGCCTGCATTCCTCGGTGGACAGAGCACGATCCTCAGAGTTGGGCCAATAATTCCCACGTCTTCAAGATCAGAAAAAAGGATTTGTCTCTGAGCAGTGTACTGCGGACACACGAGTAAAAAATGATGGATGGTCTCCTCAGCCTGACAAACATCACACAGACCTGAATCTCTTGCCTTGAATCTTTTTAAGTAGCTATTTACTGGGAGGTGTCTTGACCGAAGTCGGAAGCACAGGATTTCTGCTTTTCTGATAGAAAAGGAAAAAGGGAGGCTGTTGTGAAATTTGACAACATGGTTAAATGAGAGATAAAAACGGCCCTTTTCTGAGGCGTCCCACTCAGTTTGCCATAGTTTAAATGTCAATCACTTTACTTCAATTAGGACCTCGGATATGGTCACTTTGATATTAGGGGTGACATCACGCAGCCTTAGGGCTCGTTTGGCTAGTCTATCTGCTCGTTCATTGCCGGGCACCCCAGAATGCCCAGGAACCCAAGCGAAGCAAATGTCAAGACCAGCAAAGAACAGGAAGGATGATAGAAAAACTACTTCGCACAGGACAGGGTAGCATTTTGTCCACTTAAATGACGTCATTGACTGTAAAGCACTAAGAGAATCTGTGAATATAACAGATCTTAATGGTCTTACATCCACAAGAAAGAGCAGAGCATTCAGAAATGCATAGAGTCGTGCTGAATATACAAACAGGTTATTCGACAATCTAAGAAATTTTTCATATCGCAAACCGAAGCCGCAACCTTACCAGTAGCAGGGCACTTAGAGCCATCAGTATAAATTTGCATGTATGCAGACCAATTGTTGCTTACGTATTCGTTAGAAATCACAGAAATATAGTGAGGACTGTCTGATTTCTGGACCTGAGAGTGCAGGTCCATGTATACAGATGGTGGTTGGGCCTTCCATGGGGGAGATGGCGGGACACATTCCTTTTGTAAACGTCCGATATTGACCTCTCTGCAAAATGTCCTGGGCACGAACATTGAAAGGCTGTGACTTTCTGTTGGCATTATAGCGAGAATCATAAGATGGTGAAAACACTGAACTGGCTGAATTATGTAGAGAGCTTTCTAACTTCATCCCAAATTTTGCTGTGCGCAGTTTGCGTCTGATTGAGACAGGCCACTCCTGGCAGTGGATCTGAAGGACATTTAAAGAAGTTGTTTTCATCGCTCCAGTGCAAATTCGTAACGCTGTACACTGGATAGAGTCAAGTCTAGATTTTAAAGTATCGCAGGACGAATCAAATGCTTCATATCCATAATCAAGCCTGGATCGGATTAACGACCTATATATTAAGAGTAAGGATTTATAATCAGCTCCCCAGCTTTTCCCAGATATAGACCTCATCAAGTTAAGCACTTTTTTGCATTTGAGAACAACATTATCAATGTGTTTGTGCCAGGTCAATTTGGTGTCAAAAGTGACACCCAAGTATCGGAAGGATGAGGACAGCTTTATGTTGGTGTTACCGAGCTTAAGTCACATGTGCGGCAAAATCCTCCTTTTCGTGAATACTACCGCCTCTAACTTCAAACACGAAAAACGGAACCCCCAAAGCTTACTCCATCATGTTATTGCGTCTGGAGCCTGTTGGATGTGCCACTTTGCAGCGTTCAGATCCTGTCACTGGAACCAAAGAGCTTTGTCCTCTGCAAAAAGAGTACAATGGATCATTGGATGAAGGATAGAGGGCAGGTCATTTATAGCTATGTTGAAAAAAGTGGCAGATATTACACTACTCTGAGGAGTGCCATTCTCAATATTCTCTGGATTTGAGTAGGTCTTACCAATTCGAACTCGTATAACTCTCTCAGACAAAAAGCCTTTCACCCATCCGAGCATTTTACCTCCGATACCAAGATTCTGCATCTTGATGAGTAACCCTCTTCTCCATATCATGTCGTATGCCTTCTCTATATCCAAGAACACAGCCAAGACAGATTCTCAGTTTAAAAATGAGTTTTGGATAGAGGACTCTAAATGCACTAAATGATCTGATGTGCTGCCGTTATTTGTCAATGCTATTGGACGGTACGACAAAATCAGAATCAAAGTTGCTAGAACTTGAAACATGAGCAAACTTTTCCGCTAGTAGATTACACCTATCAAAGTCACTGTCACAAGATGAGTTATCAGATATCAATGTAGGAATATTATTAGACTTCTTAACCCCACTTACTACCTTCAGCTGGGCCCATACTCTCTTTAGTGGTGTTGAACTAGTAATGCCAGAGCAATACTTTCGCCAATAGGCTTTCTGGGCTTGCTTGAATGTACGCTGCGCAATAGCCTTACATTTCCGATAAAAAACGATATCGTTGATCAGACGGGTGCGAGACGCTCTGTTCTTAGCTCTCTTACGCTGACGTATGGCATCAGCACACTCTGTCGTCCACCATGGAACTAGGGGCTTCGACCAGATCGTCCCTGAAGACATCGGGATGGAGACGCTGGTTGCAGAATTGATAGCGCCTATAATGTTGTCAGTAAATTGATCAATGTCATCAGAAACAACAGATTCATTCAATGACGACAAGCATTCAGTGGCATTGGTATTCCAATCAGCTCTTTGTATTTTCCATCTAGGCTACTTATCTACATCATTATAGTGTGGTGATACCCCAAATGCAGCAACCACAGGTTATTGATCACTGCCATTAGGTGAATCGTAGTCCACATACCATGAAAAACCAGGACATAACTCGTTGGAATACAAAGTCAAATCAAGGGCAGACAACTTGCCCGAACGGACGTAGAGTCTTGTTCAACATCCGTCATTTAACATAATTATATCATTATCTTCAATGAAGTCTTCAACTACAGAACCATTGGCATCAGTTGATGAGCTACCCCACAACACATTAAGTGCATTGAAATCACCACAGACTATTTTAGGGCCCTTACCAGTCGATACAATGGCACTGATCTCAGAGATATCTAGTCTATTACAAGCGTTGTATAGGTTTACTACATTCACAACCCGTCCCTCTGTAAGGAAAATTTGGAATCCCTGGACTTCAATACTGCGAAATTCTGGGAAGTAAATTTCCGTGAATGAAATACCACTTTTCATTAATATAGCCAGCCCACCTCTGGCCATGCCAGTTCTGTCAGGTCTTTTCATGACATATCCTGGGAATGTAGGGTTATATCTAGGTTTAAGAAATGTTTCTTTTAGACAAATTACATCAGGCTCAACATTAACATCAGCTAAGAAAACTTTGCATTCTTGACCATGAGCAAACAAAGACTGAATGTTTTGATGCAGTATACAGAAAGCCATCGTGAGAAATATAAACACACGGATTTTTAGATTTCTTGTATAATCCATTATTTACCGGCGATTTTCCTTTGCTTCAGCAGAGCCACAAGCTCTGAGGGAACAAAAGTCTCACTACCAAGATGGCGACGATCACAGCCAGCGATGAAACTGATAACTTCCGAATTCTTAGGAACTTTAGCACAATGAAATAAAATTTTTGTTATCATTGCCACAACATTCGTCAGGGTAACATCCGAACAGTAGTCCGTCTGGATAGCCATGTCACTGTCAGTCTGTATGCCAGTTGAATTAGTTTGTGATCTGGGTTTAGGGATAAGTGGTTTCGGGTGTGACACATGCTCAAGGCCTCTGGGTGCCTGGGAACACTCTACATTGTTTTGATCGGACTGTACATGGTCGGGATATGTTTGTTCGGGACGAGCGCTGCGGACAGATTTTAAAGCTGCGGAGTACGAGACATTCTCGGTAATTCTGATATACTGAGCCTTACTTGCCTCCTTCCTGGGAGGACAGCCGCCATAAGCAGCACTATGGCTACCTCCACGGTTGACACATTTGGGGGAGGCTATGTTTCGAGATTGCTCATAGTCATGAGAGGCACCTCGTGTTATGGCGTGGACGTTAGTCAGGAATAACTACAAGTGAGGGAGTCGAACACGTGAACTTTAGTTTCTGGGCGCAGCCATTACTGTATTGTTAGGTAAATATCAAAAGCCTAACTTAACACATATGTAACTGTGAGATGCGGAAGAGGATCTTAACATTAATGTCTTTCAGAATAACACCACATCTCCCTTTCTGAGAACGATGAAATGCATTTAAACAGATTTCAGGTTTGCTGCGCGCATCCAAGAAATTGCTACATTAAGGTTTCTGAAAAGAAACCTGGATTGTTTCTGGGTTGTTTCCGATGAAACAAATAACATTTAACTTCAGTGTCCTGTTGGTTTATCGTACAACTGAAAAAGACTCGATGAGAAATGTTTAAATGAAAACAGTCAATGGTTATATAATTTTATAACTGTCTAACCGCATCTCCGGTTTTAAACACCAATGAACAAAGTTAATACACAGTTCAGCTCCTCTGAAGTAGGATCAGTAAATACATAGTCTATTTACAAGTCAAGGCGTTTTCGTGGTTGAGAAAGTCTGCCTGAGCGGGTGACGTGAATAGAGTCTTTCATGAGAGATGGTTTCGCCTGAGGTGGTTGTTCAGCTACTTGGGGTGTACATTTCATGGTATCCGCAGGATTATCACGCTGTGGAGAAATAGGTATAGGTGTTAGATGTTTCCGATTTGGTCTCATGTCTCCGCTGTCTGTAGTGATACGGTAGGAACGAGGTGTTTGCGCGATACCGGTGACGGTTCCTATCTTTCCGTGATGTAGAGGATCTTTCAGTCATACTCTATCCCCAACGTTGAGAGATGGTAGCGGTTGAACCCGATGACATCTATTGTAGGTCTCGGCGTGTGAAGACTTTTGTTTTGCCTCACGCTTTCGGATAGTTTCATGATTTGGTGCCTTGGGTTTTAATTGTGATGGGAGAATGGGTACAGTGGTACGCAATTTCCTGCCCATTAAGAGTTCTGAAGGACTGTATCCATTTTGCAGTGGTGTGGATCTATAAGCCAACAAAGCAAAGGTGGGGATCTGTTGCTTTGCGAAGTATTGTCTTTACAGCCTGTACTGCTCGTTCGGCCTCCCCATTACTTTGTGCGAATCTTGGGCTACTGGTAGTAAGCGTGAACCCATAAGTTTTCCCAAAATTGAGAAATTTCTCAGAGTTGTATGGCACATTATCGGAGCGAACTTCTACGGGAATTCCATGTCTTGCAAAAATGGACTTCATGTGTTCGATTACAGTCTTTGCAGACATACTGTTGAGCTTTGCGATTTCAACAAAGCGCAAATAAAAATCCACCACAAGGAGGTAGTTGTTGGATTTCAGCTCAAATATGTCCGTGGCTACTGTATCCCATGGTCGGTCTGGTAGATCTGTAATGATCAGTGGCTCGGGTTAATTTGGTTGTTCTTTATTGCATATTACACAGCTTTTGACAACAGTCTCTAATTGCGAGTCCTAGCCACCAAACTTATTTTTGAGCTCGACTACGACATTTAACTAAGCCCTGATGTCCTTCGTGGAGCTTGCTCAAGATTTCAGGCTGTAGTTTGGAAGGTATAACAATACGCGTTCCTTTCAATAACAAGTCTTTCTGAACAGTTAATTCTCCGGATACTTGCCAGTATGGTCTAACACTTACAGAGATGCTGTGTTTAGCTGGCCATCCATCTATACAAAATTTGGCAACTTGTGAACAGATTGTGTCAACTTCCTGTTCGGTCCGGATCTGTGAAATTCGAGTTTCTGTCGCCGGAATGCTGGCAATTAAGCTGTCAACGAATAAATGACAGTCGTTTTCTAGTGTACGATCCTCGTTGCCTGGTAGGACTTTGTTCAGAGGGGCCCTTGACAATGTGTCTGGTGTTGTGAGGTGTTTACCAGGGACCTGTTTTGTTTTGAATGAATACCTCATTAAGCGTATTCGAAAGTGTTGTACACGAGGTGGAAGGCTGTCGACATTTTTGCTGTTTAGCAAAGGTATTAACGGCTTATGGTCAGTTTCGGTTTCGAACGATTTTCCAACAATATATTGGCTAAATCGCTCAGACGCCCATGTGACTCCAAGAGCCTCCTTCTCGATCTGTGCGTAACGCGATTCAGTCTCTGTAAGGGCTCGAGACGCGAATGCCACAGGTCAGTATTCCAGATTGTCTTGTTGTTGGGATATAACAGCTCCTAAGCCGTAAGATGACGCGTCTGCAGACACACGTGTAGGTTTCCCTGCATCGTACAGTGCTAGGGCTGGAGCTTGGCACAGTTCCTGTTTTACAGCTTCAAAAGCTGATTGCTGCTGTGCACCCCATATCGGGGTTGAGTGTTTGCTGAGCAAATCCCGTATTGGCTTGGTTTTCTCGGCGAGATTTGGCGAGAATTTCCCCAGTTGGTTGGCCATTCTAAGAAAACTGCGAAGAGAAGATACGTTGTGGGGTGGCGGCATTTCTGTAATTGACTCCACTTTTCTCGGTTCTGGCCATTTCCGTCAATTATGTGCCCCAAGAACGAAAAGTGTGTTTTGGAGAATTCGCATTTTTCGTTCAGAGTCACACCAGCTTCTTTAAATTTCTCCAGTGCAGCAATTAGCCTGGTATCATGTTCCTCTTGGTTTCGACCGTATATTATAACGTCGTCCATCTGACTGCATACGCCTGGCAAACAGTACAAAACTTTCCCAATTTCTCTCTGGTAAACTTCCGGTGCAGACGATATTCCGAATGGAAGACGATTAAAAAGGAATCTCCCGAAAGGTGTAGCAAATGTGGTCAATGGGGGGTGGGGGACTCAGGTGATAGAGGCAACTGCCAAAATCCTGAATTTGCGTCAAGTTTGCTGAATATTTTAGCACCTGACAGCTTTGCCAACGTCTCGTCAACAGTTGGAAGTTGGTGTACTTCTCGCTGTACATGCTCATTCAGCTGGTCAGATCAACGCAAAGCCTCACTTTTCCCGACGGTTTAGGCACGACGACTAAGCCTGCACACCATTCTGTCGGGGTGTCAACTCGTGAAATAATGCCCAGATTTTCCATCCGTTGTAATTCTTCTTCACGGCTGGCAGTAGTGGAGGCGGTATGCGACGTGGTGTGGTCACTGCGTGTGGTATGGCATTTCGTTTTAAGAGAATTTTATACTCACCCGACATTTTACCCAGTCCATGGAATACAGTTGGAAACTGTTCCTTATATTTCTGCTTGTTACTGATTTCATGAATCCAAGCAATGAGATTCAATTTATCAATAGCGGGTCTCCCAAACAGTGGCTGTGATAGGTGTCTAACAATGTAGATTGTCTCCATAACCTGTTTGTCCACTTTTTTAGTGTAGCTGTAAACTTCCCAATAACCTGTAGATTGGCTTGGCCTGGGCTACACAATTTCATGTCACTTTCCATTAGATCAGGTTTGCATTTTAGAGTGCTCAGGATGTCCTCAGGTATTACTGTTACATCAGCCCCGGTATCTATTTTAAAGTCAATGTCTGTGTCATTAACTGAGAGAGTTACTCTCCAAGGTATGGAAGTTTTCTGTGTACAGAACCCAAGAAATTGTAATCCTCGCCGGCGTCGATACTACAGTTCTGTGTGTCTACTGCATTTACGGTAGTACTACAGCACATTAGAGCAAAATGTCCACGGCGATTGCACTTATTACACAGAGTGTCTTTGGCAGGACAGTCTTTACTTGCATGTGGAGAATTTCCACTTCTAGAGCACTGTTTACGCTTTGATTTTCCAGTGGACCTGCCCTTACTTTTTCCGTGACTGGATCTGTTTTGTTTGGAATTTTCGGTACGCTGCGACTAGTTGAAATTTCGTTTCGGAATAGCACCGCGATTTTTAGAGTGTACGGCGTCAACACTTTTTGCAGTGTAGTTCTCTGTGAAATTATTCTGTATTTGGCTCTGTTGTTTTTTCACAGATGCCTTCAAGCGTGAAGTGTTCATGGCTGTTTCCAGTGTTAACTCTGGGTCAAGCTGCAATTTCTCACTCAGTGCTGGGTCATTGAGTCCAACGACGATTCTGTCGCGAATCAGTTCGTCTTGGAGACTCCCATATTCACAGCATTCGACCAGTGTAAACAGAGATGAAATAAACGAGTCAATACTTTCGTTTTTCCCCTGTCTTCGGCTATTAAATTTCGCCCTTTCATATATCACATTGCGCTTTACAATGAAATGTTTATCTAAACGATCTTTCACGGCGTCATAACTATCGCTGTCAGTGCTGGACAAATTGAAAGATATTAGAATGTCCTCTGCTTCGTCGCCCATTGAGTAAACAAGAGTACTTACCTGTTTACTTTCCTCTTTGTCCTTCAAATCAGAAGCTTGCCGGAATCACTCAAATCGTCGAATCCATTTTGGCCAGTCCTCTGGTTGTGTGAAGTTGAACTTGTCCGGTGGGGAGATCTGGAACGTGGTCATTTTCGTTTTCTGTTTATTTCGCCACAAAGTCTCTATCTGATGATTTTATCACGCAGAAAGGGTTCCAAGTCTCTTAAATATATCCCACTTCTGACACCATGTCGTGTTATGGCGTGGACGTTAGGAATAACTGCAAGTGAGGGAGTCGAACACGTGAACTGTAGTTTCTGGGCGCAGCCATTACTGTATTGTTAGGTAATATCAAAAGCCTAACTTAACACATGTGTAACTGTGAGATGCTGAAGAGGATCTTAACATTAATGTCTTTTAGAATAACACCACAGCGCCTCAGCGGGAGCAGCGAGAGGAGCTTAGACAAGACTTCGACGTATGATTTAGGCGCTGGCAACGGAAACATCTCAACGCAGGGGCGATTTAACGCTTTACAGTAAAGTTCTCATATCCTAACAACACTTCCATTGGAAGGTCATCTCGATCAAAATAAAGCAAAAATGCAAGATGATACCTGACGATCTTTACCCTTTTTCATCCGTTCAGCTTTAATGCATTTCTCTTTACGTAAAGCCACCTGGATTTCCAAAGCAGTTACACTGTCTCCAACACCATATATGACACCCTTACATGACGACATGGATGGCAGCATTGTATGTCTATGCCCATAATTGAAGTCGGCCAAAGCAAACGCTTGACTTGGCCCCTGTCCGAGCATGTTACCTGCAAGTCACGTGATGGCAGTGTTTTCACGGCCTTTACCCTCCAAACAACTTCATGTAAGGCTTCACCAAATTTGAGAGGATTCAACGAGGACACAGGGAATCCACGTACACCCGACATGACAACATATAAACTACAATTTGTTTCAGCATCTCGTGCTTTCTTTCCGCCAGCGCCTTCCTCGCTGTCATGTCTGTTTCGCACCCACTTGCCCCGCCCTGAAGGTCGCACCTCAGCAAAGTCCAAATCGTTGTCATCGTCCTCCGTTGTAGCTCAGATGACTAACAGTATCCTAAGTAAACTAGGTGCAAGCACAGTGAGATTATTTACAAGACAGTTAGGGGAGAGGAGGGATGACTCTGGGACGACTCAGAGACCAAGGTGAAAGACGAAAGGAGCCCTTATTAGTTCAAGAGTGACAGTGCAATGTACAAGAATCAGCTAACCTCACAGAACAATAGATCATTTATGCTACAAAATCACTATAGACTATATACAATCACGCTAACCTACTTAGCTATATACATTTATTTTGAAAATTACACAGATTTAGTCAGGTAGAAGCAACTGGGGGCAACAACAACATAAGGTCAGCTTACAAGTGGAAAAACACGTCCGTCCCGCTTACTGACCAACCGCCGTTCTAAAATACATGGAAATCCGTTAAAAAAATTGAAATTTCGAAACTACTTGTGACGTCACAATTCCGACCAATGGTGAGCTTCCACAGTTTTAACCGGAAGTAAACGATTTTCTCCAACTTATTGTATCTGGTAACGGTCTCCCTGCATAAATTTTATATCAATCCGTTCAGCCGTTCTTGAGATGAAGATGTTTACACGATTTCATATAAAATCCATTATGGTCGCCAAACCACGTGACATAACACAAATCGGGCTCCGTGTTGCACAACTTTAGCAACAAGGTGTTCCGCAGAACTTCCTGCGTGGACCCCTCATAATCTGGTAAACTGACATGAGGCAAGGTTTCTCCGGTAACATGTAACCATTTGCCAACTATCACACTGTTGTCACTGCTCTGGTTTAACTCTCTATGCTTGAATCTTTCACATACGAGCTTCGGTGCGACCGCTTATTGTCAACAGAACCCCAAATGCAATCAGACCAGGGAAAGCCCTGCCCTTGGCGATTGCTGCAGCCTCAAGTCAGGAGGTTTGCCATTGCTATCTCATTGTTATACCTGTATATAGAACAAATTTATGTTATTATTGCTGCATGCGCAAACAGTCGTAGACGCTGTGCAGTTTTACTACAAAACTTTACATTGGTTTGATTTATTATAAATATTTTTTCAGATACAGCAAGTTCGAAAAAAAAAGGTTTTCGGTGAACCGCTGGAAGTATCGTTTATCCAGTCTTCAATTTTTTTCCCTAAAAATTCGTTACAGTCGGATATTTCAGAAAAAGATGTTCAATCGTTTCTTTGGTGGTTTCTTTGGTGGTTTCACACATTTCGCAAAGATCATCTTCTCTACGACCTATTTTATAAAGAAACGATCTTGTTGGTAATACCCTATGTAATAATTTGTATTGAAAATCCCTCAGTTTTGTATATTATAGACGAAAATACATTTGCCCAGGTTATGTCTTTTACTTTGAGCTTATGTTCCCATTGTCATGAATATACTGTTTTTCATACACGGGATTCAGCATGTCCTCAGAAAACTTCTAAATCGACATCGTTATCCATTTCTACAGCTTTGGTCCATGATTTAGGAATGTTTGTAGTTAGATTATTATAGTCTAGGTATATACCTTTTATCGAAAACATGTCCTTAAATTTTGGAAATGGCAAAAATTTGCCATTCTGGCCCAGTAGATCTCTTATGTATCGTACTTTTTTTGTATACCGATTTTGAATAAAGAAAAGTGGACGTTTAAAGTTAGGATTATACCACTATCAATCGATCAATTCACTTTCCCTCTTCTGTCATTCATTCTGTTGAGAGCGCACAGGAAAATTTCTCTGCATTTTTTTTCCAATAATTTTTCTGATATTCTATCCATCAATATCTCTTTTTCCTGTCCACTTTTTGAGTTTGTGGCGCTGTTTTGGTCGGTATCAGTTTTATATGCTAACCGTTGATTTGTTTCGTGTATCTTCTTTTTAGTTTATCGGTTGAGTTTTTCCCAATCCAATGCTGGAAAATGTCGACCATGTTGCGGGCTAGCAAGGCTTGAAAAGGAAAGCCTTCGACAAAATGGATGAGAACTGGGGTTAAGTGAAAAGCTTCAGCCGCAGGGGCTATGGACGTCGCAGACCAGCAGTCTGCACCCCTTCCTTCCCCTTCAGGGAATCTGCCTCCCAGTGGCTGTGGCTTGTTGGGGGAGCCAAGGTTTGTTGGTATCGGTAGGTCCATAAGCGTTAACACACAATTTGGCTAACCCCCAAACTTCACCGGCATTGTTCAACAGCATGATGATTTCTGGCCGCTATGGTGTACCTAACATGTTAGTCACTGATTCAGATGGATTGGACACGCGTGTCCCTTCATCTTTGAAGATGAAAATATGGAAAACTGAATACATAAATCTTGCTTTGCTGCTTAAAAATAATGCCGAATTACCTGCTTTGTGCACATGTACGCCTATATTTGTACCCGGGAATGGTCACATTGAAGCCATACCTCAGATAGTCAGAGACACGGTCCCTAATACTGAATCGTGGACTAAAGCCTTTCTCGTGTTTGTTGGAATTTCTCTTTCCAAGTGTCAAACCTGTTGTATTGAGCTGCTCAAGTACATGAAAACAGTAAGATTTGAAGCGGCCAGATTTGGGGGCTTCGGTTGGTGCATTTATGATGAACAATTTCGGAAGCGCCAGGATCTCTGTCCTGAGAACTCATGATATTAACTCTGAACTACGGTTAACCATCATTACTACAGTGAACTCCGTTAATTCTGCACCACCTGCTAATAGGTTACAAACCTCCCAACCTGGATTTAATAAACCATGCCGTGCATTTAACGGTGGCCGGTGCATATGGCACAACCGTCGTTAGGCTCATTCATGTTCCAAGAGTTCTGGAGACCATTCGGCCGTTAACTGTAGATCTTTTCGCCCCTCATGAAAAAATATCAGGCTATCCCATGAGAACAGAAGCGGGGGGTTGGGGGAGGGAATTTCAGTTCAGGAAAGTCCCCAATTCTGCTCCTACATCTTTATGATTTGCTTGGGATATACCCAAATCAAACTGTAGCCAGGCACTTATGTCGGGTTTTAAAATGGGATTCCTCTTAAAATACACAGGGAGTCGCTGTCCTACTGATTCTAAAAATTTCTCTTCTGTCAGTAAAAATCTTGAAATAGTTTAAGAAAAACAAGAAAAGGAAGTTAAACTTGGGAGAATTGCTGGTCCACTTTTATCCTACCCCATATCCACTTTGCCAGTATCTCCGCTAAGGTTGGTTCCTAAAAAAAGTTCAGGTGAATTTCGTTTATACCACCACTTGTCACACCCTTCCGGGCATTCTGTCAACAATGCCATTGGCCCTGTGCACTGTGCTGCAACATATACTGGTTTTGACAGGGCTATAAAAATGGTTCAGAAGCTTGGAAAAGTGGTTTTACTGGCGAAAGCCGGCACAAAATCAGCGTTCCGGTTACTCCCTGTTGGACCTGGGCATTTTGATCAGTTAGGACTCTCGTTTGAAAAGAAGTTTTATTTCGACAAATGCTTGCGAATGGTTTGTTCTGTTTCGTGTGCTACGTTTGAGAAATTTTCTTTCTTTTTAGAATGGGCAGTTAAAGATATTTTACGTCGCCTAGATGATTTCCTTTCCGATGGGGATCAAAATTCTTCCCGATGTATCATGGGTAGAAATTTGCGGTTATTTGGGTGTCCCTTTGGCTGAAGATAAAACTTAGGGTCCAGCTACCAGGATAAGATTTTGAGGCCTTGAACTCAATACAGAAGGCATGGTAGTAAGGATACCTGAGACAAGGTTAAAAGCCCTCAAGTCATTAATTTTGAAATCATTAACCGTCGGAAGGCAACCTTTGAGCAAGTCCAGTCACTGTTAGGTTCATTGAATTTTGTTTGTACAGCTATAGGCCTTCGCTCTAGGCGCCCATTTATGAGGCGTTTAATTTCTCTGATGAGTAAAGTCTCTAAATTTACGTCTTTATTCTGTCGGACCCATCGTTCCATAAAATTTATAGAGTAGTGTATTAATTTCTTCGATATGTCATTAGGAGGGTTTGGTAAAGAAATAAATGTATCCTCTTATACAGGGAAAGGGACTTTATAACAATGATCTTTCCTGGTAAAGATAAGTTCCTGATTTTCCATTTCTGTAATTCCATTTTAAGCTGTTCTGCTCTTACTAAATAATTTATCTTTCACATGTTGTTAAACTGGACTGTTGAAATATTATTACTTAATATATTTAGTTTTGTAACTCAGTCTAGTTTCACGTTTGCACACATAACCCGGGTGCACTTGATGGGCAGTATACCGCTCTCCGCTGTGTGGAGATACATATGGTATCAGACATGGGACGAAATGATTGACTTCATTCGCTGATCGCGCCTGGTGGCTCTGCAGGTGAGGATTTCATTTAAGTCATGACATAATGCCATCGCACAGGTCAAATAATTATACTTTTGACAATTACAGTACATCACCCAGCATAAGTCATTCATGTTTGTTGTGCTGTTGATCCGAAATATACACAAGACTAGTCTCGACTCTCTCGCCATGGTATGTAATCCTGGCTGCTCAACAGTTTGCTAACTAGAAGATGGTTTTTGATCAATCTAGTCATTTTTTCCGTGAGAACGGTTGCGGAATTAGGCCGTGGTAGGCATATGCAAAGACTGTAAGTTGTGTTAGTTACCTTTTGATGTGTTTTTCTTGTTTAATTGATAAAGTTTGTGTGTAGTTAGCCGACGATGGTCGTCAAGCTCCCCACAGTGATCAGAAATATGAATGCTCTGGAGCTGTACATCTGTAATATCACAATCTACGCAAAATGTAGAACCGATAACATTGCATAGACACTTAGTTACACAAATTGGAGGGTTTACATTATGTGAATAGATATCAATTGTTTAACAGTTTTTTTATTTTTGCACATGTATACTCTAGGAAATGCTGTCTTGTTGTTTGACTTCCGATAAGATGGTACGCTGTAATCATATTCAGTTGGAATTTCTTGTTATGTGAAAAGCTGTGTTAATGTGGTGCTAATAAAACACAAATGTTTACCTCTTTAGGAACAAATTTTAACCACATCCTCCATGTCCCGTGTCCTGTATGGTTGTCGGTGGTCCTGTATTCCAAACTACCAGTCTTGCAAACCAGAACCTTGGTTACATGCATAATTTTAGATTAGCCCCAGGCATGGAACCTATAGAGGATGCTTTTGTTTGGCTACATTTATTTTTAAGGCCGAGTATTCATAAAACAAGGAAAGACAGGTTAATGCTTCAGCAAGAGAACCGTCGAGAACCAGCTATGTGTCATCAGCAAATTGGCTGAGTTTATACTTAGCACTGTTTAATGGCTATGCCTTTTATGTTTGTGTTACTTCTGATCATATAGCCAAGTATTTCATTACACAGCAGGAAAATATAAGCTGAAATGAGGTCACCTCGTCTTCATCATTGTTTCTTATTGAAAGATGTATGCCCATTTTGTAGCACACTTGTGAAGATATTTGTGTGAAATGTTTTAGCCCATTATCGAAAGTCTTTTCCAAAGTTGAAGGATTCCAGAATTTCAGTCCCCGGAAATGGAATCGAAAACTTTCTCAAAATCTATAGAAAGCAATAATCCTGGTATTCCCTTTTCTTTGGCTTCAAACATAACATCGTATATCAAATGTATGTTTTGGGAGATCTGCCTGGTATAAACCCCCTCTGGTCCTCATGGAATATCTTATCTGATGTAATTTTCAGTCTATTTGCAATACATGCACTGCTGAGTTCATTTCTTACATTAGGTCTCGTCATAGGCGTCCAGTTTTTCAGCGTGTCTCTCGATTTATTTGTTTTTCATAAATGTGTAATTACCCCTTGTTTCTGTGTAATACATAATTTGCCTTCCAAAACTCTCATTACCTTATCTTAAAACAAAATGTCCTAAATCTTTCCACAACATTTTTCTAAATTCTACTGGAAAACCATCTGGACGTGTGATTTTCTCGTTTTTGAATGACTTCAAGCTCGTGCTTAGTTCCTTTTGCGTCATTTCACCTTCTAGATTATTAACTTCAGATTCATATCTTTTAACGCTTTTTTAATGTCGACTTTATTAAAAGCCGTGTACAAGTTGCTGTAATAAATTTTTGAAATTTTTTGATCTTCTGTAATATCTGATGATACCTTCCAGTTCTTCCCATAGTCTTTCGTACTCTGTTTTTGCATTACTTAGCGTGTTTATTTTACTTTCTCTCATATTATGAAAATTCTTTCTAAAACATCATCTAACATTTTAATCATTTTTTCTAATCCTTCTTCCCATAATATATCTATTTTCTTCTTTTACGATGCATATGTAATTGTTTTTCCGCTTATCTTCATTAACGCCACGTCCAAAACAATATATCCTCAATAGTGATATGAAATTCTGCTGTAGGGATAGCTTTCATGTTTTCTTTGCAGTAAGGCAAGGGACAGTACTCGTCTGTTGTATTATTTATCATACAGTTGACGAGTTTAATATATTGGGCGTATTTTAGGACAGAGCAGTTCAGTTTCCAGGAGCTTTTCCCTCTTTCGCAGTTCAGAAGCCTACACATCCATGTAATAACCGAATGGTCGCTCCTATATCCTGGAATGATTTGTGCATCAGTATATATGTTAGTGATATCCCTGCTTCCTTGGAAAAAAAATGTAGTCCAGCTTGCTGTTTAGGTTTTCTGGTTGTCTGGATCTCCACATGTCGATGTATTTATGTTCTTTAATTAAACTTAATACACTTTGGCAGGCTCTTGGATTATTTATATGCTTGTAGTATTTCGTGTCCTGATTTCCATCCACTACCATGTTCCAATCCTCCCCACACATATTAACTGAGGTATTTGCCAACTGTTCAATTTTTCGATTAATCTAGTTATAGAAAGAGTGCTTATCGGTATTAGGTGCATAGAGGGAGCATAATGTGGTTGAAACATTAGGAATATCTATACTGTTTACAGTATACTTACCATTTGGGTCAATCCGTACACTTTTTACTTTACAGTCGAAGTGTGAATTAAACAGTGGTATGTTACCACTCGACTGAGAGTTGAAAGGGCTTACCCAGGCATCATGTTGCCATTCTATTTTTTCAGTAAATCTCCATAATAATGGTCACTATGCGTATCCTATACGCAAATTCTTTTTCTCACATCAACCTGTGCCCAACAGTTCATAGATACTATATCAACAGTCTGGGCCATTGGTTGTTTATTGGTAATATTTTAGATGTATCATGCGTTTCATGCTTGACACTATCTTTTGGCGCTCCAAACAGATCTGTTCTTACATAACACACTGGAGTAGTACTTGTGACAAAGCAGAGTACATCATGTTTTTTTTATGTTCATTTACCCAGACATACGGACTTACAGTGCTTGCACGTAAGTAGTTTTGCCTCTCAACACCTCTAGCCAGATTATTACAACATTTGTCTCATCATTCTGGCGATCAGTTTTTCAGACACAATTTAATTCTGGATTATTTTTACAATGTAATTTTCCTTTGTTTCTTTGATATTATACCAAATATTGCAAGATTGAAAGAAGGAAAACAAGAAGAGTAGGAAAAAAAATTGCATCTTACTGAGCATGAAGGCCGTGGTCAGAACTGGTCATGCCCATGCTGAGCTATTGATTGGATATTTTCCTGCGGAAAAAAAAGACGAAAATAAAAGCACACAAAATGAGTTATTCTTGTAATGAAAATAAACATCTTTGTCCTGAATTTTGCATTGTTATGCTGCTTCACAGGACATTAACTGTGGTACTCTCACTGACGTGGGCAGGAGCATGGCAGGAGCATGGCAGGATATTCTGGTGTGTCTGGGAGATGGAGTAGCCTTTAGATCATCCATACACTTGGTAGATTTTAGCAGTCTTGTTTGTTCATTATAGTTTAATCAGTGGGTGCGCAGCTGCAATTTTGAGCAGTTGCTGGTTTTTTGGCGTAAGGTTATCCTTAAGAACTATTTTTGTTCCTTTCAGAATTCTGCATTGTTAGATGATTTCAGTTTTAGTGTTCCTTCACCTACATTTGACAACGAATCCCCTCGGGTTTGCATGGATGTCCTGCTGCACAGAGCCTAGGCGATGGGCAATGCTTATGTCACCAGGTGTTACTGACATATACAGCTTCCTGTTTAGCATCTCGGTTGCTTTTTCTTCAGATTGCTGAGATGTTTCGTTAGCGCTATCTCCTACCATTCCGTAAATTCTAACATTTTTTCGCTAGTACGGTTAGAGATCATTGAGTTTTGACTGTAGCTGTATTAGCCCTCTGCTGATCCAGCTGAGGTTATCCTGATCTCTTTCGTGTTTGCAGGCGTTACCTCATGTCCTCTCTCAGGCTTCCATTTTCATTCTGCAGGTGAGAAATCCCTGCTTTGTGTCGTTCCATGATCGGAGTGTTTCACGTGTGTCTAATGCTGTCTAATTTTTGCATGATGAGTTCATGCTGCTCACGTACACCTTTATCACCTTTCTCTTCGTCCAGATTTATTCTTGAAAGGTATGGTCCACAATAGAGGCTCCTACTGATCTGTGGGTGTACCAGTATTAAAATAATGCATTCCATTTCAGCATACACATATGAAACAATAACTGTATTTCCCAAGAATTATCATAACACAAATACAAATGAACAATTTCCATTCAAAGTTAACTGCAATCTTGCTCAACTGGCACAACAAAAAAATTGATTTAAATCATACCATCAAAATGTCTTTAAAATGCATAACAAGAAAGGGATTAAATCTGAAGCCACATAGATACTGTACTTGCAAATGCCCTCTGATAATATTCCTCTAATATCGTTTGTCATTCGATATGCATTGCACAAATACTCATGAGTATCTGAAAATGCCTTCTTTAAGGTTGAAATCTCAGCCACTGACATATTTCTGTCCATCACCACTTGACTGCACGTCTAGCCAAAGTGCCTGCAGAGATACTAGCATCTCTAATGACATTAGCGTGTGTATAATACAAAGCTGTCTCCTTTGTAAACCAACCTGTGTGATTCATTATCTCACTTGGACCAGGCGAATCTTTTGACAAGGCCATTGAAATAGCACACCCTCCCCTGAAACTATGACGGGTCTCCTCATCCAGTATACCTAAAGCTGTCATATGTAATTTCAACCTGGCATAAATCTCTGAATACGAGAGAGGTTCGTCCGTCACCCTACTGGAGTCCGATACTGGCCTTAAATGGAACCCTTAACTAAGCCCCACACCTAAATTTGAACCATCGGAAAAAAAGCGTTCAGTCGCAGAGAGGGCAGAGGAGAGGATCATTACAGCGTTTGACAAGAAATGTATTGGTCTTTCCATTTCCTCGTGGTAACATCTTGGTCCAAGTATGGGCGAATTTCGTAAATCCAAGGGAGACAACTCCGTCTGGGTGACAACCATGTGTCAGTGCAGAAATATTGCCCCTGAATGATCACTGCATACCAAAATAGGATCGGCTCATCATAGAGACCTAGACAGAGCAAAAATTAGAGCAGACAATCTCACATACGCTGACTGAAACTGAAGAGAGGGAACAGGCTTATTCCCTTCAACGTGTGATTTTTCTTCAGGAGAGTACCGGTAGCCATCTTGGTAGTCTACAAAATCACAGTTTGATTTTAACAGAAAGGTTTTATCAGGGCCTTATGCTGTAAGTATCAGATAATTTCAAGTGGGATAATGTTCAGAAGTATAAACCATATCTGTCTTCAGAATTACAAGATTAAAGAGATGAAAACAGAATAAAATATTCAAACTGGACTCCCACACTTCGGCTTCTTGCACGAACATTTGTATTAGAGTACAGTCAGTCTAAGCATAGATTTCTATGTAGATACAGTGTGTGTGTTAGTGGGCTAACTTTAATCGAGAATTACTAACCTTTGAATTCATTTGTGTAATATGCATTTAGTATCAGTATATTTGTCTAGTTTTGTAGTCTTATTTAGAAATAATGAAATGTTGGAAGTTGTTGTGATGTAATGTAAAATATCAAAAATGCAAAAAAATTTTATCCTCTGTAGCAGAAATTTCACATTGAAAGGCTTAAAACGTAAAGTTCCATTTTCTGTATAAAATTCATCTTTCACATAGTAATGTACCAATATGGAATCTAAATGCTGCTGTTAAATTGATTGAGATGTCATGTTTGGGAAAAGAAATATTTAAAGAGATTATGTATGTAGAAAACACAACCAGGCTCTGGTTGGTGTGCAAATCTGAAATGGTCATTAGGGCAGGGTCTGTCCTCTGTGAGGTCCAGGCAGGGGCTATAAAGGACCAGCCCTAATGAAGCTCTAGAGAGACACCCAGAGTCACCCCAGTCAGCATGGTCAGCCCCAGGGAGATCTGTGTATCAGCTTACTAGATGGTGTTCAATATAGATGACAGCTTTCAACAATACCATGTTGTGATTTGTATTCTACCAAGCCAATCTCCCCAGATGACAACTAAGCAGACAGCCCCTCCGGCTTGGTTACACGGTACTCAACTTGGCCATGTGGTACGTAGGTCTACACCACCATGTTTAAAATGTCAACAAATTCATGCCGCCAAGGCTTCCAAACACAGCCACTGTGTTTAGCCATTACAGGGCGGTTAGGCTCTAGTGCTAAACATGGGCGATGTAAACATGACTTAATTCAGAGACGTGGTTAGCCATTTGAGGGCGGTTAGGCTCTAGTGCTAAACAATAGACAATATAAACATGACCTAATTCAGAGACGTGGTTAGCCATTAGAGGGCGGTTAGGCTCTAATGCTAAGCAATGTAAACATGACCTAATTCAGATGCGTGGATTTCCTGGATTCGAGGGCGTGATAGTTTTCCTATTTATACTGATAATTGATCTCTTTTGTGGAATTCAGAGTGAAAATAAGTCGCGGATGACATTACTTAACCCTGAATAGAGTCTGCATTTCGTCAGTACATCCATAAAGCAAGAATTATAAGAATTTTTTGGCCTAATAGGTTCACCACGTGTAATACGAGTGTACTCAATTTTGTTACTGTTTGTAATTCGCGCGAATTGATAATGTGAAGTTTTGGGGTGCCTTGCATGATTTGTTGTTACTCCGCCAACCAAAAACTTTCCGTATTATAATTAATGAGCATATTCTTCTTATTGTGCCACTTTTGTGTGGAGAACTTTTTGTTACATCTTCTTTGACCAGTCTAGTATGAATTCATTACAAAATCATTGAGCACGTACCGTCTTTTCTTCTTGCCTTGCTCAGGCTATCAGGCGACAGGATTTCCCCACAGTGCCCATGGTCTATGAAAGTTCTGTTTTCGGAAGTACCACTTGTTCCAGTTGTTGATTTTGATACTTTTTATTAAAAACACGTTAAGCGGGTCAGCCACGCCTTCTGCCAGGCACGAACAGTGGACGTGGCTAGAGTAGCTCAGGATAATTTTAGACAAGAAGTACCAAATCAATAAATCGAACAACTGGTCAACGGGCTCAGCAGTGCACTGTAAATTTTACTTAAGGCCGTATTTAAACTTGTTCTTTCTTCATATAACAATCCAAAACTGCATGAAGCTTTAAAGCCTAAGACATATTTGTCACACACAATGCTAGAGTGAATTGTACCCAATTGAACTGAAAATGAATAAATAATGTAAAAACTAGGGGTACGGGAAAATTCGGGAGTTCTTGGTAATAAGAACCAAGAACTTTTTATGTGGCCGTATATGTGGTAAAATATGCTGATTAACACTACTTGCAGGGTTCATAGCAGAGAAATACAAAAATAGAAAACTCACCTTTGAATGATGAACATGAATTGACATCATGGACTGTTTTTTATACTAAGCAAAGCGTAATACAATGTAGTTATCACGAGTGTTATTGCCGTAAAGTTCAAGTTTATATCTTTTTTTTCTT
The DNA here is from genome assembly GCA_016165875.1 of Acanthopleura granulata. Taxonomy (NCBI): domain Eukaryota; kingdom Metazoa; phylum Mollusca; class Polyplacophora; order Chitonida; family Chitonidae; genus Acanthopleura; species Acanthopleura granulata. The sequence goes on along the minus strand of JABBOT010000015.1, from coordinate 11,255,278 downwards.
CTTTCACAGTTTAAACCATGTCGATATTATTTGGACAATAATTGTAAGAACGTTTGGGCTTACCAGTGTTGAAATGTTTTCCTTTTTGAACGAGTCGACTCCTCAATATCCCGTTCTCCATTGCTGGGTAAAAGTTCTCAAAGATCATCGTTACGAAATCTACGTCCTCGAACATGCAATGCATGGCTTCAACCATCAAACTGCTGAATAAAAATCTATGTTTATTTAAAATAATAGTACAAAAATATTTGCCGCGCATCAGGTTATACATCGTGTATGACTGACTTACATAACGTGTTACCTCACACAAACCTCAAGGTCATTCAAGAGCATATGAATAAGTCATCAGCACGTGCTGGAATACTTACCCTATTTTATCCCTGGCATGTGGACAGACTGTTGGAAGCCGGTGTATTTATCCGCACGGAATGGTGGTGGGGAAATGCATAGCGGCAAATCAACGGGTAATAGATTGCAAGAGTTGTAATGAATTGGGTGATATCAGGTGGTAGAGGACATCAATTCGTTGAAAAATATTCACAATCATGACTGAACATCTGAAAAGCCTGTCAATGGCAAACTCAGGCGTCGCCGAAATCTGTGTAACTACCTGTGATGCAGATTTGGATATATATATAAAATGGAACTTCACGTATATAGGTCTACATGTATATGTCGTGGGCCTAGGTATTTGAGCATGACGTGATCGGATGTGACTATGCAGAAGTCGCAAATCGTCAAAGACGGTTTCCATTGTCAGTATACATAAACGAGAGGACTGTGTCCTGATGTAGTGAGCGTGGCCTGGCTCAGTGGCAATATGTGACTGGAGCCCGTCACCCAAGATGCGATGTCAGTCAGTAGTGGGCGTGGATAGGGAATTTATAGATACGTTCCCCTGAGTTAACATTGTTCATTAGGCTATGGTAATAAGCTGTTGACTGTGGTCGTGAAGCCGTTCGCGCAGGCAGTCTATGGTCGAAGACGGTGCTTGTGTGATCTTACATGAAGTTAGTTGATCTCTTGTGTGATTTGACATGATGGTCACCGATCTCTTGTGTGATCTTACATGAAGTGCGCTGATCTCTTGTTCGATCATACACGATGTTCACTGATATGTTGTGTGGAAGCCAGAAAAGCCATAGCTATACCATTGTCAAATCTCAGTGTCCCCCGACGATGACACGTAGCAATAACACATTAACACGCAGTTCCATGTTTTCGTTTCGTATCGTCGTGTCATCGCTTTGTACTCAATGCTATCGACCTGCAGATATTCGTGGGTTTCTCCCGGGCTCTGCCCGGTTTCGTCCCACCGTATAATGTTGGCAGTTGTCGTATTTGTGAAATATTTTTTAGTACGGCGTAAAATAAATAAATCAGTTCTTTAGAACTGCTTCATTGTGCTAATTGTTTTCAACAAGGTACAATGTAGAAGCCTCTAGGTGAGAAAACTCAAGCCGTTTTTTGGATATACCCTGTAATATAAATGGATAACTAAAGGGAAATCATTAGTGAGGAAAAGAGTGGACGGAGGAAAAGCTTTCTTGTTCGACGTAGGCCTCCACATTTGCGGTAACAAAACTGCATTGTACGCGTCGACAAAAGGCCAGTATTTTTACTGTCCATAGAAGATGTCATTGGAATTTATGTTTTAATGCAACATTCTTTTCTGTAGAACTCAGGAAATGTGTGTACGATTTCCATGACAATTCCACGTTCCTTCGAATTCATGTTCTTATTTGATTTTCTGCAGGATGTCCAACTTATCCGATGAAAAGCGATTGTTGATCATCGACACTGATGCCGGAGTGGATGACGCCCAAGCCATCGCCATGGCAATTGGTCGCCCGGATGTGCACGTGGTTGCCATCACAACCGTTCAGGGAAATGTCTCCGCGAAGCAAGTGTCAAAAAACGTCCTCCGACTTCTGCGAATTGCCAACAGAAAAGATGTGGGTACCTTTTTATGCATGCATTTATTTAGTAAAAATTCCAGTAGTATACATATTTATAGAATACAGATTGTCTTAGAAAACCGTTGAATATTGAAGACGGTTTTTCTTTCTTTATTGCTCACTGTTTTAAGACAGACGGTAGCTGTCTGACCTTTCCACGCAAGTGGTGCAAATGATGCTACACAAACACTGAACAGTTTATTTGCCATTTTTACTAGACATATCGGGAATATCTGTTATGAAGAAAGCTATATTTTCAAGACATCAACACCATGGCTTTCGTCACATCCGTTGAAATACAATTTAATGAAAGACTGTTCCTAACATTTCATAAAGCTATTTCATCATTAGCAATAAATTCAGAATAGATATTGCCTGCCAAATAATTATTTTCGTGTGTTGTTTATTCCCACAGATCCCTGTGTACCAGGGATGCGAGTCATCAGTGATCGGCATGCAGCAAGACGCCACGCATATCCATGGCACCGACGGCTTCGGGGATATTCCGGACATCACCAAACACGAGAACGGCGAGATCCAATCAGAGCACGGCGTCATGGCTCTGATTCGGCTCGTGAAGGAAAATCCAAGTACGTCTGAACACAAACCAATGTAGGATCATGGATTCTGTAACTAATGTCCAGAGAATTAGAAACTGTGCAGCGTAGTATACATTCTCTGGTCTCGTAATAACGAAGCGTCATGTTCCTAACACCAGGGGTTCTGGTCTTCAAACTGTCTGTGACATCAAATTAAGATTCTGGACACATCATCCCGACATTTGTACATGTGCTGATTAACTGTAAATTTTATTGTCTCGAATGGAGTCGTGAAGGGGTTTATATATCAGTCCACGTGTGGGTTGCTTGGCAGGGTTACAATTATCAGTCCCAACATTGACTGAAAGTGTTGAAACTAAATTAATTATAATGATACACGAAGGAAGACTTAGCCAACAGTGGCGGTTGACGGAAACGTGGTCATATTTGCATATGCATTCTATTTTGGGACAGTAGAATAGTCTTGTAGATTCCCGTGCTTCCAATGTCACGCCTGTCAAAGTTTGTAAGTACTTTGAATCACCAAAGGTCGGTGGTTTGCTTCGTATATTCTCAGTTCCTCCACCCATAATACTGCCCGCGTCATACCACAAGTGAAACAATATCGAATACATGGAGATGAACAGATGATTTTATTTTATTTTGGTGACAAAAAAATCTAAAAAATTCAGTGAAGGTATTACCAGATACAGTTTTTAATGTCTCTTTCACTCACTTTAAATTCATTTTTATTAGGTCTTTCCCTGTGACCAAATATATATATGAATTGCAGGTAAACTTTCCCTGGTTGCTATTGGTCCTCTGACAAACGTTGCCATGGCAATAAGGTTATATCCGGAGTTCGGGTCAAAGTTGAAGGACTGCTTCATCATGGGCGGCAACTATCACGGTGAGGCCAGTTGTCTTCTCCAAAATTTCTTATAGCTTCCTGTGAGATCTTTCCTGTATGACAGTGGCATAACGGATGGATTTGTTTATTGAATGATTATTGATTCATTCATTTTTTTGATTTATACATTTTTTGATTCGTTCATGTTTGAATGGTTGATTGATTGATTGATTGATTGATTTAGTATTTTTGAGCGCTGTGCTGAGGAATGTTTTACTTATATGACGACGACCCGGTTTTTTACTGGTGAAGCAAATCGAAGGATTTCCCGCGCAATAGCGACCCGTGTCCAAGCTGAATAGATCTTTGCTATTTTGCAATGTATGAGAAATACGTCACCAGTATGTTCACAGTCGTCGTTGCAAATTAGGCAGAAATGAACTGCAACAATGGCAAATATCCGCGAAAGGATCCCAATTAGAGCCCCACCTTTAGACCAGTATAACAGTTAAGGGAAGAGGGGAGATAACCGTAGCTGCTGTTGGAGAGAAAAAAAAGTAGTTGCAGTTGGATTAATTTTCTCTCTTTATTTATTTGATTGGTGTTTTAAGCCGTACTCAAGAATATTTCATTTATACGGCAGCAGCCAATATGGAGGAAGGAATCCGGGGAAGACCCACGATCATCCGCAGGTCAGTTGGATAAAGAACATATCTATAATGAATTGAATTTTAATGTCTGCACTAGCATCGCTGCATCCCTCTGCTGTACTCCAATAGAGAAGTTAAGCAACTCGTTGACGAGTTACGAGTATGACAGGCGGGCGAACTCGAGTCGATGCGACGGAAAACTGTTAAGTGACTCCATTAACACGAGTAGCAAATATGAAGTAAATGAGACTAATTTTATATTTTCATGAAGTGACCAGAGATATGTTAAAAATGGCAGGCAGCTATACGCCGATGTATGTTTACAGCGCGGAAGTAACGTTACACAGGTCTACACAGTCTGTAGCCCTGTCCCATACAGTAGCCCACACCGCTAATCTTAGGCGTAAATAACATTCAATTGATTAATAACGTTTTTGGGATGTGGAAGAGAAGTGGAAAGAGTCCTATGAGACCATTTCTGAGGTGGTCAAAGTTGTCACCGATTTACCTAAATAGTTCCAGTGTGTGATGCGGCGGTCTGCTTCACCATCCCTGAAAGGTTTCTTCTATTTGGGCCAGTAAGCCCCAATACAGCATTGGCACATTGTAACTAAGTCATGAAATGAGGCTCAGATCATTTTTTTGACAATAACATTGGTGTGTTATTTGTAGACAGTCTTTTGTTCCATGATACAATATGTCGGAATTTCCATTGATTTGACCAGACAAACATTGAAAACAGTTTTTGCTGTGGGAACACGACCCACTTGCTAAATTTGGGCCGACGCAAGCTTTTCTTTACACGAACTCGGAGGACTTTTTTTGGACAAAAATAAAGACTTCAAGAAACACCTTGAAAATTCTAATTCTATCATTCCCTTTTATCATTCCCTTTTTATTAAATCGTGAGAGATTTTATTCGTGGACCTAACCTTGCAAAACAAATTATTAACTTTATTTGGCCGATTGATCGTTGTCGTTGCCGCATTATATATGGCCCTATTTCCCTTACCCAGCTACACCACCCATACACTTGTTACTTTGGCTCTAACAACAAATTAGATCATCATATATCGCACTTACCTTCTGTTCATTAGCATTGGTAGGTTGAAGTGTAAAAATCACACAGCTAAAAAAAGGCAATGGGTTAAACCAAATCAAGCTACATGGAAGGCACATCACAGATGGCGCTGCAAGTAGCCTTCACGTTTCTCCTCCTGGTAAATCAACAGCATAGCATTTACAGTATTGCAAGGATGACAAAAGCTTAGATTGGTCAAGAGTTTTGAACGAAAAGAAAATTTGGAAATAGACTTTATTTAGCTGGGAAAAAAGCAGGCAAGAAATTTGTCCAAAATTACTGTTTGAATGGCGTATAAAGAGGACAACTTCGAGTGTTCATGGTTGAAGCAAAGGTAAGTACATTTCTACCACTATTTTTCATTTCTTTCGGATAAAGATAGCCATTTCGATGATGATGACCGCAGTACAAAGTGAATAGGACAAAGGGTTGATGTAGAGCTGAGAAGGTTAAAATAAAAAAGTGTTGTTTTTTTTTTTATGCGCCTATTGGTGAGAATCGCCCGAGACCCATTATAGAGGCATGAAAAAATGCGGAGAAGTTTATTGAAGTAGTTTCACCAAAGTATTCAGTGTCATTGCGTTTAACGAAATAGACCGTATGTTATGGTCAAATATTAGCTTCCTTTCGTGATGTTTCCTTCATTGTTTTGTTGACAATTATATGCAATGATTATGTATTGAATTAAACTTTTAATTATGTCTAGAGTGGTGCTTTCATTTATTATCATTTCAGTTTTATATCCCGAAAGGTAATCGAGCGCGCATACGTTATTTTGAGGCTGGTAACGGTAAATGTCACATACCGATCGGCACATTCACTGCCGGTGGTAGCGTAGGCCTATGTAGCGAAAAGATTTACATCATCGTTACGTTACAGCGATGTATTTAACAGTCCCTAATTGCATTTTGGATTACCTTGTGGCAATTGAGCGCTTGGGTAGTCATTAAAATGGTGGAAATAAAGAATAATGTGGAAGTTAATTATCAGCCGACGGGTATGCCATTTTACCTGACCTCTTGGGTTACTGCCTAAGAATAACGTACTGGATTTTAGTAAAAACCGGAAGAGAAGGGATGTTAGTCCTTCTAGATGGACTAAAGGTGTTATTTTATATTTCTGACATTCATCGCAACCCTGAGTCCATCACCCGTTCTGAAGAAAAATCGCTGCAGACCTCCTACCCGAAGTCAATGGAACTGCTTTCGATGAGGTTCGCGAATTTGACCATGATTTCTTGGGTTATTGCCCAAGAATATCGGACAGGTACCTTGCCAGTCATATTTACAACCTGTGCAAATTTCCAGGCAATGTACAGGTCACACAGGAAATGTTGCTGACTCTTGGAAAACATGCAAGTTTTGTAAGTTAAGATTAGTGAAATTTGTGACACGCAATAAAATATTGTCATCTAAATGATAAACACAAGATATAGCGCAGAGGCAAAAGTGTGTAAAAATGAGGCTTTTACAGAGACAAACTCAAAGGTACAAGCCTTCTCTTTCACAAGAGCAAAGCAACAACAACCTCATATTACCTTTTATTTTGTAATTTGTAATTTTGTAGGCGGCGGTTTTGCCACGCACAATCGTTGAAAATCGCCGCCTGCTGGCTACTAATAAACACCCTGATATACAGTATATAAACTTTCGTTTCTTAGCAATCACATCAGAAATAAGCTTCATAGGGTGAATTAATGGGATAATAGGATAAGAACATATCACCTATATTTTATAAATATTACCAAAAAGTACACAGGTTATGCTCTCATGGTTTCCTAGCAAAGCTCACATGCACTGTTTGGATTTTCTTTCTCTTTGCCTCCTGTTTGAGGGTAACTTAAACAGTGGTTCTGTGCATATGAGCGCCTGCAGACATTTGTGTTTGCTATTATAGAACATTAATGAGAATAGTATTAAACAACTATCCCGAAACATTTGCAGCTTTGTGGACAGTCTTAATTCCGTACTGAAAGAAATGTTTTGCCCAGCTTCATATGATTTTCAATGTTGAGCGCTAGAGAAATATGTGATTTTCGGTTCATTTATTTATTTTATTCAGTGGTGTTTTACACCGTACTAAAGAATATTTTACATATGCGACGGCAGCCAGCATTATGGTGGAAAGAAACTGGACAGAGTCTGAGTTCTTAAGCTCTGTCCGCTGACCATCCGCAAATTCCTGGATTTTCGATTTAGTATACATGTATACGCTTCTTGAAAATATCGCTTCCCCATCCTCACAAATCAGGTGTGTGATTGAAATAAGCAGTTTTAGCATACGAAATAACTGTTAACCCTGATGTTGAATGATGAATCTGTAAACTTTTTAAAAAATTTTATTTCATTTCATTTGAGAGTAATTTCTGTAAACGTGCATTTCATATGACTGTACTACATTTGTTGATCAGTTGTTTCTATGTGGTTTGGTGCATGATAATAAATTTCCATATCAATGGTGTTAACAGTTGAGTGATTCTGTGCAAATTCTCATGTCAGCTGACAATCCTCAAACCACACTCAGGTGGCGCCAGTTTTCAGTTGACAAGATACATTTAGCTGATGCCCCTCACCAGTTACAATCAGTGGTGGTATATTCGAAGGATTCAAAGCCTCCTGCTAGCATCGGGCCAATACACATGATACAAGCTTGACAAAAATTTATAATAAACATTTATTATGATGTGTAGCCTTGACCTATTGCCACGCACAGCAGTGGTACAAATAATGAAGATATTTTGAACTTGGTGCTCGCACTAAGCGAACGAATAGAAATTGTAAGGACTTAGTTGCAAACTTTTGATAGGGAAAATGTCTTCAGTCGTACAGTATATCACAATATGATGTTCTAGTGCGGTGTGTTCTCTTTAAAATAATGTTATGAGCGGGGTAAGAAATGATCGACATAAAATGGTGCAAAGTACTGCTGCAGGGATCCCCATTACGGACATAATAACAAATAGGTACTTTGTGCGTTGAGAAAACTAACGTGTTGAACTGGAAAACAACTGGTCACTGGTTACAAGAAGAATGAAATTAGAAGAAGAGCGAAAGACTTTTTAGGTAAAATGAAGTAAAAATGAATATTCAAAATAAAAACCCTTGGATTAAATTAAAGGTGTTACAATTTCATGAGAAAGTACCTTTAAAAACAATATTTATTATTTTAGTGGTATTATACAGCGTACTCAGGAATCTTTCGTCTACAGACGAAGGCCAGCATTAAATAATTGTGAAGAGAAACCGGACAAAGTCCAGAGGAAACCGAGAGCCATCCTGACGTGTGCTACGAACCCTCACCTTAGTGAAAGTTAATGCGCATGGAGAAAAGGAGAAATCCAAACTTTATAAAGCGCTTTTAGATTTATGGAAAATTTAGTACGTGGACGAAGTGACAAGTGCAACAAATCGATTCAAGTAAATAAGTTTTATTTACAATACCTAAGTTCCGTCAGCTCTGTAGTTAACCTATCAGTAGGGTGCCTGAATTTATACTATGTTAAAAATGGTCGAAAGGAGTTTTGCTTCCTCTTTGGATACAACCCGTCTGTCTCTCTCTGCTCCAAGCTCTCAGTTCCTCTCTCTGTTCTTTCTTTGTCTCTCTCTCTCTCTTTCAGCTGAGGTAGGTGTGGGGGGTTAAATAGTGGCTCAGTTGGAGACAGGTGGCATTTGCACTTAGCCTTCCACAAAAGATTACACAAAAGAGTGTTGCACCCTGCTTTGGTTAGGTTTGTACAAAATGACGGCCAAACAATTAAACGTAGAGACAAGTCTGCTGTCATAGAGTTCATGCTGACCAGTAATGAGTGTTGCGACATGGATGCTAATGTAGATGGTACTTTAAATGGCGCGAAAAGGAAAATTCCAGAAAGGCGAAATTATTAACTTGTGGAACGCATGTGTGAGAGAAACCGTGGGAAAGCCTGTCTAGTTTGTCTTTTGTAACAGTTGGCAGGCAAACGTTATTACTTCTGACTGGAGAGGAAGTAGGCCCTACGTCGGCCAGAGCTGGACGCGAACTCACAGGTTTCACACTGATGAGAGTCTCCTGAGTCATTGTGAAATACGAATATTTATCATGATTTAAAGAACGGATACTCTTAAAAGTAAATGCAACATAAAGTGTTCCTATAAAATTAAGATTTTGCAATTAAAAACTGCTGAAATTTCATATTATTATCTTCCTATGTCTTACTATTATTTTGGGGGGAGGGAAGAGGTGAAATACCCAGATGTTCCACCCATTATTCTACTTGTTCATGTAGCCTAACTCACCTAGATGGTCCCCAAATGATCACCTTTCTACCTCAAAAGGCTGACTATTTCTGACAGCTGCCAATCAACAACCTCTACCTTTTAAACCACACGGTTTTTTAACGGTTTATTATTCCAAGGGGCGGGTTTGTGAAAATAAATTCACATAATTTACCAATGCTTAAAAGAAAAGAATACATTTATACAACCCACACCTTAAATGAAAGAGCTATACAAACTGTATGGAATACTATATTTTTTAGATTTTTTAAAGGTTTCGTAAAAGAGACAAACTGTTTCAAACATCGTCATTTTTTACAAAATCCACCTCGGGGCACATAGAAAGTCCCGCCATGGTTTAGGTTTGTCCAACGAAAATCCCCCTTTCCTCCTTTAGAATATTCATTGTGACGTTACTGTGCTTAAAGTTTTACTCCTACCATTTAATTAACGTGCATTTCCAGTCTCAGCTAAATTTGTTCGTACGTCATGATAATCGTGGATTTTAATTTCTGTTAAAGCCAACTCTAAAAAATACGAGTTTGAGATGTGCTAGGGGGCCACATCATGCCTACATACGTGGCTGTAGTCTGCCAAAATGTGTCTGAATTGCATATCCTGAAGGCAAAGAGCGCAACCTGTCCTTTCACAGATTCCTCCTGTCAAAGCCAGAAATCCCTGTTCCCACTCACTTGAGCTTGAGGCGTGGTGGGTCGAACTACTGTTCCTCAGCCTCACTCCTCAGCGATTCACACTGGTAGCCTTGTAAGCCGAGGCCCTCCATTTCCTTATATACATGAGTTTTGTTTTTATCTTCAAAGACAAAACAGTTACTTTGCAAAGCTAAGCACGATGACGAAAGCAATCTCTTAAAATGGCTGCCTAAAAAGGCTTCTCAGTCTTAGATGTTTAACTATTAAATACTTACATAACAAGTACTTTCACCAGAACACTGAGCTTTTTTATTTATCCATAAGTAAAGCTCTTTCTTTTAAGGTACAGGTTGTATAGATGTGTTCTTTTCTTTTAATTCTTTTAAGTTTTCAGATACCTACATCATACCGACACATGTTTTGAGTTGTGTCGCAGTTTACCTCCCTTTCTAGGTGCATAGGCCTATGCATGTTTAGTATATTCTAAATTGAAACTCAATACATTGTCCGTAACTTTTTGGTGAAACCAAGTTTTGATCTGTTTCGGCCAGTTTTGAATAAGATAAAAAGATCTTTTTTGCTCTAGTATAGATTGGACACAGCTATTGTCAACTCAAAGAAGCGTGTCTTGCTTTCACAATTGTGTTCTTCTATAATGCTTGTTTCCGGATGCAGTACTTTATGAAAACCCAGTGTTGAAGTCAAACATGTACAATTCACTCATGCATCTGAATCCAAGATATGACCACACGAAAGCGAGTTTTAAACAAAACGTCCATCCACCCTATGCTTTATGATCCTGAAATTGCAATATCCAGACCCCTTTTAAACTGATCAGGTTCTAGTTTTGGCTTCATACCTGCACACCAAAATCGGCACTTATGATTGAATAACGCTTCAGGAGTAGGTCGCTTACATTTTTATTTCATATTTAAACAGATAAAACGGCCAAATATTGACTCGGAAATTCATAAGGAGTAAATACCGCTCAACCCATAAGAAACGAGCACGACCTAGATTTGCCAAGCGTGACATCACACACAAATACCGATGTCGTTATTCGTAGGTCGTTCACGAGTTGTTTAACCTGCCTGTTATTTCACTCACAGGTCCGAAGTCCGGTTCATGGCTTGAGGATGCCTGAGTATTTAATTAAATGAACAGTCTTCGTCATGTTCCTGAGAAGTCGCAAAACTATAATTCCCAATTCAGTCAGCGAGATGAGGATTTGAACCCGCGTCGTCACTTACCAGGGGCAGAGCGTCACGACATTGAATAAAAGGCAACTCAAAATGCGTCAAGAGTTACGTCTCCCTACATGTTTGTTATGGGATGTTACCAATCTGATCATAACGCTGTCTTTGTATCTCTCAGGTATCGGCAATGCATCTGTCAGCGCCGAATTCAACTTCTACAATGATCCTGAGGCAGCTCACATTGTTCTATCCCACTTGAAATGTCCTCAGCCCATAACTCTGGTGTGCTGGGAGGCGTGTTTGGAGCTCAGCATGAGCTGGGTAAGTTTGAGAGTCACTGAGCTTTGTATATAGAGCGGTATGCACATATTCACCCCTGCCCCCCCCGGCAACCTACCTGTCAGTTCACACCTGGACAATATATATATATATATATATATATATATATATATATATATAGATGAGAAAATCAAAATCAAGACCCTGTTATTACTTCAATATATATATTATTATTTTAAGTTATTTTTTAAATACTTCAGATTAATGCTAATATGAGCTGTAATACTTCCAGCTCTTTAATAGATGTCCTTAAATGTGGTTGCAACAAACAACTACATTGGAGGAACGAGCAGTTCCTGGAGGAATTGGCAACAAATAAAACACACCCACAAAAAGGCCTAAAAGTCTCCAGATTCTTCATAATGTCAGTGAAAAACAAAAATGTAAGAGACGTCAAGGAAAAGCATTTCATGAGAAGTGGGAAATAATCTCTTCTGTTCATTATAATAAGTGATCCCATTAAAATTATGACTTTATAATTTTTTATTAGTATTTATCTCATGTTTGAACATGTCGCCTTTTATATAGGTATACATACAAAACAATGTAGATTTTCCTTTTTGGATAATTGATTGAAGCATATATGTAATAAGAATTTTATATACATTTAGTTTTACTTAATATTTACACATTCATGTGGGTTATGACTCGCATAGAGCTGTTGCAATAGAAAAATATTGTACTATAGAGCTAGAGGTGCCGCAATCTCTTCGGCCTGAACTCATAACAGTTTACGCTGGATGATTGCACGGTTTTTTCTTTTTCACATGTATTCCTTTGGAAAGTTGTTATGAATATGGATCTTGTGGCTGTCGACTTAGACATTGTGGAAGTAGCTGTCTGTGAATTGACTATGGTTGATTGGAGCAGCCGAAATCCCTGAAACACATCCTATTGCCTTGGCGCAAATCAAGTGTAAACCAAGTTATGTATGTATGTATCGACTTACAGCGTCCGTTCATGGTGTACGAGTTATGTAGGAGACATGTACGAGTATCAGACATTCAATCTGCATACGACTGCTTCGCACAAACGCAAACGCTAGACAAATCTTCTAACCTTTTAAATTAATTGATCCCCTTTCCCAATCAGCTATTATGGGGCGGCAATTGTTTTTTCCCCCCACAAAGTGTGTTGTATTTTTAATACGGATTTATATTAGGTTTAAGCCATACGTTTGAAGTTCAAAAAGCGGTAATGTACTACACTTTCTAAAAAAAGGGTTGCATGGGACATGCTTAAACCATTTTCTAAGTGTAACATTTACATTCATGATAAGACAAAAGGTTCACTCTTAGCAACGGGATGATACTCGGCATTTTATTATTTCTCGTTATTAAAAGGCCTGTAAAAATTCCTGGTCACAATTCATAATCAGGATCACCGTCAAAATTCAGTGGAGTTGTTACTGTTGGCAAACAGGCAGAGAGACAGACATACTTGGAGGCAGGCATTCAGAGAGATAACAAAGCGACAGGTAGGAAGACAAACAGACGGGCAGACAGGCAGAGAGAAAGAGAGACACAGACTGACAGAGAGACAGACATACTTGGAGGCAGGCATTCAGAGAGATAACAAAGCGACAGGTAGGAAGACAAACAGACGGGCAGACAGGCAGAGAGAAAGAGAGACACAGACTGACAGAGAGACAGACATACTTGGAGGCAGGCATTCAGAGAGATAACAAAGCGACAGGTAGGAAGACAAACAGACGGGCAGACAGGCAGAGAGAAAGAGAGACACAGACTGACAGAGAGACAGACATACATTCAAACAGACAGATAGGCAGGAATGCAGACAGGCAGGAGACAAAGAAAAACAGAGACTTGGGCAGACAGACAGGCAGAGACACACAGACTGACGGAGAGACAGACAGAGAAACAGACAAATACCAGCAAAACATAGCTTCTTTGGCTTCAACGCGACTCATAATAATTTGACATACTGTAAGTAAATTCCTGAATTTCAAGAAGAATCAATAAAACGGTCACGAAAAATGTTTTATGTAAGCATTGAATGTAGCTCTAGCATTTATAGTCGATATGGGTGTGGTGATAAAAATGAGATAATGTTTTAATACATTTATATGAAACTTGGAAGAAATGCGGTGCAATGCACTCAATTTGAATGTTTTATTTATAAAAAATAAAATAAAATAAAAACTGCGTATAAATGAATATGTTTTTTATTGTGTGATAAAAGGAGAAAATATTTCACTTTTGTTTCAAAAAGCAGAAAATGTTTCACCTTTGTTTCAAAAAGCAGAAAATGTTTCACTTTTGCTTCAACAGGAGGAGTATAAAAAATGGTTGCCAGGGACAGGAAAAGTCTCGCGATTTCTCCAACAAATCCAGAAATTCAGCGTGGACTTCCTGCGTAAGAAAGGTTATCAGTTCAACCTCTGTGACGAAGTGGCAATGGCGGCGTCTTTTGATTCTTCTGTGATAAGGGAGGCAACCACTGCCGTAACCCACGTGGAAATGGCGGGGACCAGGACTAGGGGACAAATGGTGGTGGACTGGAAATCGGAAGACTCTCCGAACGTTTTACTAACTAGGAAGTTCGATTTGGAAAGACTTGGACAGATCTTCCGGAATGCTTTAAAGGAGTTGGATAAGGACTCATGAATTAATATGGCAGATATTTTGTGACGTCAGTGAACTGATTGCAGAACAGGATGAAAGATTTTTGTTCACCCCCTCCCTCTACCACTTGTAATTTGGGACCTATCCTACTGCGATCTTTTGAGATGTAATCATAAATCCCATTTGTTACTTATCTTCAACTCTGAATCAAAGGTCCGTTTAATATCCCAGATATTCCCATTTTCCGCCATCCATAAAACAGGCCGTCATTGACTGTATAATGGAACATCATTTCTTGAGTGTGGTGTATCCTGTATCATTGAAACGTATGTATTTCACGATTTGCTGCATCTTTCTTTGATCATATCGTACACATTCATGTATGTATCCGTTGATTCCAGGACCATTATTAAAATATGCAAATTCGGTTCATGAATGCTGTCTTCATTTCTTGCGAAACGAACGTAAAACCTGATTAGGTTTTAGAGAATATATATGAAGTTCTTAAACGTAAAAGAGGTGGTTAGAGCGCTAGTACAGCACAATTACCCAGGAGCTCCTCACCAATGCGGTCGCTGTATGTTCAAGTTCAGCCCATGCTGGCGTCCTCACTGGTGGGAAGACCTACGTGGGAAGGTCAGCCAGCAACCTACAGGTTTTCCCCGGGCTCTCCACGGTTTCCCACTACCATAATGCTGGCCTTCGTCGTGTAAGAGAAAGATTCTTGAGTTCGGCCTAAAACATAAATCGTTCACCTTGAATATATACAGCACAAGCAAGGTACTTTTACGGGGAAAACTTTTCGAGCCAAGTTTCATGAAAATAGTCTTAGAATTCTTCAAGAATGATACACAGAAGATGGCCTTTTTATTTATTTATTGCAGAGTTTTGCAGAGTTATATTCTTGTATAGTGTAAACACAATTCTTGCGTAACGACATTTTGTACTTTGTCTAAACTTTCAACCTTTATCATAGACTTTCTCTAGAAACCAACACACAAATGGTTGAAAATGACGCCAACAAAAGTTTGCCAGCGGATGTTCTGTACCCCGCATGTCACATCCAATACCGCTGTTACCAATGGCAACGACAGAACGTTTCTTTGTACACACAGCCTTGGAAGAAGACGACGTAAAAACGTAAGAGAAAAAGTGACCGAGATGTAAGTTTGTAATCAGTTACATACGTATGCTTATCTCTCATGCCAGGGTTCACGCTTGAATGGTCGAGGGAAGTTAGAATTTATGAAGAGTTAAACAGCCTAATCTAGTAGATTCACTGAATAGATCAGTTCGGGATATCAACCAAGATGCATGACGTTGTTCGATTTTGTATGGCATTGACGTCACTTCATTGTTGTGTCGCGCTATGACGCGGGTCTCAACTGTAACGTCACAGTCGACAGAAACCTTATTTTGATACAATGTTGCCTCCACAATGGTGAAAGAAGAATTCTGGCTATTGTTGCCATTTTTTGCCAACCAACATAATGCACTGCGCATGTCTCAGAGCTTATGCCGAAAGAGTCAAAAGCTAAGCATAATAAATATGCAAAGTAACGTTCTCAATATTTCGACTATAATTAAGCCATCCTCAGGAGAAATGTGCCATGTGAGGTACGTTATAGATATCTCTACACAAGCATACAGTAGGCTTCCAGAAAAGCATGGTAGAAAATCTGATAAGGATAGGGCTGCATGGTTATAAGGATTTACGGTGTTGTTTTAGAGTCAGATGAATGGGTTATGACACTGTCAACAAAGGATTACACATGTTGTGTGTGATGACATAACAGTATAGCCCCCTTAATATCCTACAGCAGTTAATTGTCAGTAAATTACCAAATCCACATTAAGAACAAAAAGGGTCCAAGAAACTGAAAATTAAAATATATTTAGAATAGGTAGAATTCAAAATGAATTCCTTCGAAGTTACTTTGCTTATTTAAATAGCCTCATCGGATTGTTTTTGAAGAACAATATGTCTTTTCAAAGTGTAAACTTAGTTAAACTAAAGTCATTACTCAAACGTTAAAGTAAAGGATAATGAAAGAAATCTTGCAAACGAACATCTTTAAGTCAAAATTAAAAAAAAAAATCTTTCTAATTTAAAAATGCGCTCATTGGTATGGGATAAAATGCATGCGAGAATAAACTTTTATGGGTTTCCCCTATTCAAGGGGTGGGTTATAAAATCGGCTGCAATGAATGCTTTGACTGTTTGGTCATTTAGATCATCTTCACTAAAATTTTATTTACTTATTTGGCCTTTATTTTATGAAAGCCTTATAGAACTCTGATTAGATTTATGGGTGAATGAGGAAGCCAGGCAGCTGTGGGCCTTCGCGTGGTGCATGTTATACAGTTTGCAGAGTGACGTTACAGTGGGGAGAGCCATAGAGCCTATAAAATAAAATCGATGTTTCTGACGTCTTATAGCGTAATGAATATTCCCCACCAGTTGCTGGAATTGTGACGTAAACAATGGTTTAGCAGATAAGCCTTCTACTGCGCATGTCACTATAGTCTTGTTGTCTGTAGCAACGTCAGATCATGTGTCCGCCTTTGTTCAAGACGTATACGTCAATGCATCGATGAGAAAATGTAAGTTTGTAGTCCGTTTACTTCTTGTCTTTGGTCTTGGAAAATGTGTGTTAGACGAAATGAGAAGGATTAAGAAAGGGAAAACTGAGATTCAGTTTAAAAATTATGATACACTGACCAAGATTTATAGTATAGATTACCTGTACCAGTCTACTAGAAAGGCTTTGGGTTTTTTTTTTTGAAGAGGATCTACAAGTTCGCAGTAAGAGAAAGGGATTAATTAATGATTTTGGAATACTGGATAACTGTTGGATTTACTAATTAGCTTATGAAGTAAGCCTTAGAGTATAACTCCGAAGGAAGTCGATTTTCAAACTTCGGTACATCTTTATTTCGACAACCATTTATGTCATCGTCGGGAAATACACTTCAAATGTCAGAAAACACTCGATTTATACAAGCGTATAGTTTTATTTTAAGCGAATCAAAGATATAACATATCACTGAAGAAATGTGATAAACTGGAAAGCTGGCCCCTAGCGAAAGAGATTAAAGGATACTTTTTGAACATTGGAAAAGGAATTAAAATATATCCTAAAAGTATTGGAAAGAAAAAGGTTAAATACTAACTTACCGAATGGACTATGGACTTGGGCTCTTTTTGGTAAAAACTTTCATGTTGAAAAATTAAGTTATACTTTTATACATTGCTTTTAGATTATTATTTCATAAAAGCTGAATTTCATTTTTGTTTTGTCATCAGCATATTGCGATTATTATGGAAGAACCATTAAGTGGATTTGACGGGCTATTTCCCAAGCAGGTGAAAGGTGAGTAGTTGGTTATTTAATAAACATTAGTTTTACGGAAAACCGATATTTTTATATCGTACTTAGATAATTTTAGAGTGTTGTTCGTGGTCAATTGTACACGAACATATTTGCTATCAGAAATCTGTTACTGCGATGAGTGAGAAACACATGTTACCAGAAATCCGTTACTAAACTTAGCGATAAAAGCATAATTCTGGAAATCTGTTACTCTGTTGAATGCTGAAAACATGTTTTCCGAAAAAAAAAAAAGAACAAGTTAAACGATATTTATTACAATGGTGAATAGTACAAAACCTGATATACTTTGCTCAGTGAAAAAAGCATTGTTTCCAGAAATTTGTTACTGTGTTCAGGGATAAAACGTTGTTTCCAGAAATTGTTACTGCGTTCAGTGATAAAGCATTGTTTCCAGAAATTGTTACTGCGTTCAGTGATAAAGCATTGTTTCCAGAAATTTGTTACTGCATTCATTGATAAAATATTGTTTCCAGAAATTTGTTACAGCGTTCAGTGATAAAACATTGTTTCCAGAAGATTGTCACTGCGTTCCGTGATAAAACATTTCCACAAATTTGTCACTATGTTCAGTGATAAAACATTGTTTCCACAAATTTGCTTATATGTTAAGCGATCAAAAACATACATGTATATCAAGTGTTGACTGATCGGATGAAGGAGTAAAGTGTATAAGCATCGTGTTGCCTATAGCCTGTATTTTATTATATTTTATCAAAGAAAACTACCTTTGTAAGTGTAACACATTACCTTCAGAAGAAGAGATTGCGATTGAAGAAAAGACGCTGACCCCCTCACCAGAGCCTCCTGTGAAGAGGTCACTGAGTCACCTGGGTTGGGGAGAGGAGGTCCCAACCCTCGCCATGTTTACGGTATGTGTATATTCCCTATCTTGTGAAAAAAAAGATGTAGATAAATGGAAGCATTTCAATTTATAACCCTTATTTGACGTTAGATAAGAGCTTTTTTGGATTATGTATAGGACCAGGGACAGACGTGGGGTAGGGAGGGTCCTATTTTGAGGGGTGCAGGGACGGGATGAAAATTATAGCCTTACCGAAAAACAATGTAAATAAATAAAATGGAACCAAATATTTAACCATATATACATTACGGTATAATGACTAGCCCCCTTGTACCTCGCCTTTCACAGCCCGTCTCTGTCTCATACTAGAGCTCAATGTGCTACTTTATTACTATATGTATGTTTTCATTTCTTATCACAGCCGAATGACGATGGGGACTGGTTCCCCGGGAACCTGACCTCAGAGGTTTATCAGGCCCTGGTTGGTGGCCCCAGACTGCAGTGCCTGGATGGACTGGGCTTTGGCTTGGGCTGGGCCCTGAGGGGTCGGGTTTTCTACCCCAAAGGTGTGCTGCCCACATCCCTGTTCATCAGAGATCAGTGCATGGAACAAGAGTCTTCGGTATGTTACACCTGTAATTAGTGTTAATTTCTGTTTGGCCTTTAGATTTGGAATGCCTGCATTTTTGTTATTTTATTGTTTGTTAAATATGACTTAATGCGTACAAATATTGAGTAAGCCTATATACCAGTAACGTGTAATAAAATGGTTTTACCATCACTGCTCTTCTTTCACCTGATTCCGTTTAATCCGTGATACTACAGAGGTCGTGCATGTAGCCACTGTTGAACCATTTACTTATGAACAGTTAGAATATAAGCCAATGAAGCTGAGATAAACTGAACTGACAAATGAGCGGACTTCATCGGTTATGCACATGTCGTCGCAGCTCTGATTTTACTCCCCATGTAGTAATATTTTATGTTATGAGTTTTACATGTGTTGAGAAAAGTGACGGGTTGCAGTTCTCCGTTATGGACGAATTAAGAATGTCGGGTTTAGAGTAGAACTATAGACGCAGTGGTCAGCGCAAACGAATGTGTTTTTTTTTTTTGGTTAATGAAGGAACGAAAAATGTTTTATAGTATTCTTATAAAACTTCATTAATTATCACAAGTTTTACCCAAAACAAATTTTATGTTGTAATAACTTTTAAATCTTTCATTTTACCTACATTTTGTTAAGTAATTGTGGTCATAATTCTGACGTCTCATGCTGTTATTAACTGGATGGTCGAGGAGAGGAATACGACATCAGACTGAGATATGAAATCTGGTATATATTGCAATGTTCGTTTACATTTTTCCACAGCTCTTCCACAAGGAGCTGTTTTTCTCTCTCCGTCAGGTGGGAGAGTTGACAGACAGCGAATGTGGTGAGTAAACAATTAGAGGTAACAACAACTACAAAGTATCACTATACCATAACGCTTGACATGCAGAATTCGATGGTAAGTAATCAGACGTATATCTTGTTCAAACATATTATTTAAGGAGACTGTACCAGGGAGTTTTGCCTTTTTCATTCTACATACAGTGCACAATGATTTTGTGCTGTTTTATGTATATTTAACCAGTGACTTTAATCAAGTCATTGATTACTGCAAGACAAATACCCACTGAGTTTGTGAAGAAGATTTTTTCATGCAGGGTAGAAATATGGATGAACACACAGGCCCTTTCAAAGTCCTTGCACGCAGGAAGTCTGTTTACATATGTCCCAAAACATTTTTACGCATTATCTAGAATTGACGACGTAATTTCTTGTTTCAGCCTACCAGGTAAAATTCACACCTGTGCCTTTGTGGCCAGAGGATTGGCTGCAACATCGCCCCGAGGTACGTCTTTCGGCAGATCTGCACGCGGCAGGCTTAAAACTGTACACATTACCAATTTCATCATAGGCTGATATAAATATATATCGAATATACATTGAAAACTATATTTTGATTTAATGAAAATCGATTTATCGCCATCTTCATGTATATCTTTGGGAATTAAAATTCTATATTAAATCTGATTTTTATAAATATGTTTGATTATAGAAACCTTTTTCATATTTATTTTCAGCATCCCAAACTACAAGAATTTTTGGAAGTTCATTCGGAGATCCACTGTAAGTTAATATTTTACTATTTTACAAATTTTACTATTGGTTTTGAAATAATTATATGACCAGTTGAACAATGTATCTAACTGTCGACTCAAAACAATCTCCTGACAGTGTTTGCTTTCGTGGAGAGAGGAACTTAGCATGGTTTCATTAATTCATTACGATGAAAATATCCTTTGCTAAACTGAACAATTTGTTTTGTTAACTTCTAGTGTTTTTTGCAAGAATTAATTTCTCATCAATTTTATTTCAAGAACCAATCAACTTATTCCACAGGCCTTCCTGTTGAATCTCACGCCAAACATGCCAGGGGGCTGGGGCTGCCATTGGAGGACCTCGACAGGATTGACGGGCTGGTGAGTTGTTAAATGGACATACTAGTATATAAAATTCATTCTGAAAAGGTCGGCTATGTTTTGTAACATTATGGTATATATTAGAAGGGCCAGGTATATTTTGAAAGTCTGAGGTATAAATACATTGAGTAGGTCAGATGTATTTTAGAAGCTTGCTAGTATATTCTAGAAAGGTCATTTACATTTAGGAATTAAGAGTAGAGTAATATTACAAAAGTGTCACTCATGTTTTAAAAGGAAAGACTGAATGAATGTTTATAGATTAACACCACGTCGGCAATATTTCCGCCAGTTTCCGCCAATTTCCGCCGATTGGAAGGGTCATTTGTGTTCTAGAAAATATGGGGGTGTATAAGTAGGGGGAGATGGCCATGTGTATATCTTGAAAGAATATGACATATTTTGGACGGATTGAACACGAGTTTACTTAGGGAGGTTTAGTAAAGGTGAACAATTTTCATTCTGAACTTTTAGAAGGCAGGACTGTTGTATTGGAAAGTTGATAAGTTTTAGAGCTATTCTTTGAAAGACTTGGCCATTCATTGAAGAGTATCTCATCGTATCAAATGATGCTTCATTGTTTGAAGAATATGTTTCTTTTTGCACTGTTTCTTGAGGTAAAGCTTCTAATATGATTGCTGATTAATTTGATGTGGTTTTATCGACATTTTCCCTCAGTTGCCTGTTAGACATATCAGCGAGCCCGACCTTACTATCTGGAGAGTACCGCAGTTCTCTGCCCATGTCGCCACTAACCTCCGCATCGCGGCCAACACTCCAATCGAAGGTGAACATCACGGGGTATTTGGCATGTTTTGTGTACTCCTGTTGGCCTGGAACACAACAGTATGCCTCGGTTTCACTCTGATCAATATCCAGGTCATATGTTATGGACATATACTTGTATTTTTAACATTTTCTGACATTTTTTCTTTTAGGAATCTGAGTAACATATAATTTTAACTTATATGTCTCTACTTAGCTAAAGTTTTAGGATGATGACAACAATGCATTTAGAGTAATTCTACATCAGTGATGTCTGATACGCTGCAGTTAACAACAATGCATTTTTTAAACTAATTCCGTTCATGGTATTGTAAGGGGTGCTTAAGCTGCAACATGCGCAAGCGCTTACATGAGAATAAAACCCTGTAACACGTGAACTGACAAGATGGCGGATTTCACTCGGTTACGTGAGACGACACTGTCGTCGCTGCAGTGGTGTGACTCTGTGCCGGAGTCTTTTTTACTTTAATCTGTCTGACTGTAATGTTAATTTAATTCTTTGTGCATTTATGAAATTTGACTTCTGCTCAAGATAGCTGGTAAATATTTCTTTCAGCGGACTGTGTTGAAGTTTTGTTCAGCTTGATTTTGGAGAAAGCAAAGACGATTCCTGAGTGGGACGCTGATAGAGAGGTGAGGTGTCTTACATGGCGATGTACTGAGAAGACGGGTAGTGGATGGGTGGGTGGGTTCTTTTGGGCTGGGAGAGACTGATGAGAGGTAGGGAAGTAAATTGGAGCAAGATGTCTGTAATAAATCTGCAGTTTAATTGAAGTGGAAAGGAAAGTAACAGTTTTCTTGCTATTTTGAGGTAAGGACAAACCTACAGCACTGGGGATCAGAACACACGAACTGATGCACTCTCCTTTGCGACCTGTCCTTCGAGTTTTGATAAAAAGTGTCATAACATGGTATGACATGTTATGTACCAGCTATGATTATCTGAAAGCAGAAGGTAGCCATTTCGTCACCTAGAATTAAGTAAGTAATAACCTAGTCTGCGACCACTGCTACTTCCTATCTCTCCCTTGAAAGGAAGAAATGCTCTAGTATATACTAATAATAGTGGCATTTAAGTAATAATGAATACTGAAGAATGTGTCTCGAGATATGCCCAGAGTTGTCTTCCCTGCTTTTGTATATTTGTTTTCAACCCATTTTATTGACAAAAGTGTGACTTTCTTAAACATTTCAGACAAAGGAAAAGTATAGATCACTCTCAGTGTCTTTTGACGACAAATCTGCATCATCCAGTTCTGAATCTGTTCAGGAAATATCTGCATCAGCCTCCGTGTCCGCTGAGGAAATATCTGCATCAGCCTCCGTGTCCGCTGAGGAAATATCTGCATCAGCCTCCGTGTTCGCTGAAGAAATATCTGCATCACTTTCCGTATCTGCTGAGGGAATATCTGCATCAGCCTCCGTATCTGCTGATGAGATGCCTGCATCACCCTCCGTATCTGCTGAGGAAATATCTACAACAGTCTCTGTATCTGCTGAAGAAACATCTACATCACGCTCCCTTCCCGCTGAGGAATCATCTGCGTCACCTTGGGCATCTGTTGAGGAAGCCTACACATCACCTTCGGCATCTGTTGACGAAACCCATGCATCAGTGTCTGTGTCTCTTGAGAACGAATGTGCGTCTCCCTCTGTGTCTGCTGTGGACGAATGTGCGTCACCCTCTGTGTCTGCTGTGGACGAATGTGCGTCACCCTCTGTGTCTGCTGTGGACGAATGTGCGTCACCCTCTGTGTCTGCTGAGGAAGACCCTAAGCTATCAAGTAAATCAACTATGTTTTGTCTCCGGACCAAAAAGCAATGTCCTTATTAGAGTGTAATGTTTCTTCATCTCGAATGTATTTCCATATCTGTACATAATTTATGTCATAGAGATCGAGTCTTGCTTAAGTTTGTTGTACAGCGTATTTTTTTGTCTGTCCCTTACAAAACTTTAACTGATGAGACATCTTAGTTTGTCAGCTGTGTTAGAGAAAGTTTTATTTGGTCAGTATTGTTGACATCAGTCTTGACCATAACGAATACTCAGGACAGGTAAACCTTAACTGTAACCAATACTCAAGACTAGTATCAGCCACGGCTCGCCTTGTACAGTGAGTATTTATAACGAAGACTTGCTAATGTTGCTTATTTTGCATTCTTCATTATTTACAGAGACCTCTGTGGCCATTGTACCCAAGAAGCGTTCATTGAAGAAGAGGATGAGCTCCTTCTTGAGACGACTTTTCGGCTGTGCATCTCGTCCAAGCCAGCGCCATCAATTCAAACCTCAATCCATCACAGACCAGTCCTAAATCTAAACTAAAGTTGGCTTCCAGTTCTGGTCCTGCTGCCAGCTCGCAGGCCTTAATATTTTTCCTAAATTCCTTGAATCTTCAAAATTTCGGCGTACTAAAGTCCCAGTTTTGGACGCAAAATTCCTTTTCCTGGTCCCTGTAACCTTATTCCCTCTCCTTTTGATCAGTGCCAAGTCTAAGTTCACGGGTTCCGCAGTCTCCGATTTCCATCCTGTTTTCCTGATTGGCCACTCTGTATACTTAGCTCCTTAGATCCATTGAACTGTTGGGTTGCTGTATATCTTGACATGTGGAGGTGGTGGAGTGGGTGAGTGGATGGAAGGTCACTGGCGCGGCATTGACTTGCTCGTAAACCCTGGATGTGTGAGTGAGAGGTGCCTTGAGGGTCCCTGGCGCGGCATTGGGTTGTCCGTAAACCCTTGGGGAGGGGTGTGTGATTGCCACTCCCACATGCGAGACATCCACACAACTCCTCAGCTCACAGGATATAAGTACCTACGTATATACAGGTGTGTCAACAGGAAGTAAGGAATGGCAACCTGGACACTCGGCAACCTGAATGGTGAGGAGGAACTTGCCAAAGGACTCGGAATGAGGCATCTAGGAACAGAAATACTAAATTTGTTAATAACGAAAACTAATCAAAATTGAGCTGTAATAAAAAACATAAACTGCAAAGAACTAAGAACTGGGAGTCAATTATAGCCAACAGTTTTAAACCACCTTTATAAAACATATATATTTATACATTGTTATACTTACCGGTCTACAAAATTAATATAAAGTGCCAAAGGACGAATACTGTCTCTAAAATTTTTACAGTTTTTACCGTTTATACACGTATGTACGTTTTCTTATGAATTATACTGAAAATATATTTGTATATCCTTGCGATCGTGTTTGTTCAAACTTGTCTTTGTAAGATTCTTCTTTTGTTTTCATAAAGCCAATTAACTGTTCTCATAAGACATTGTGGTATCTGTTGGAAAGAGCGGGATCTGGCTCAATGAGCTAGTGATAGAGCCGTATGATTGCTAACAGCATGGCACACTGGATGCGGGTTCAATCCCGGCCTTGCATAGGAAACTTTTTACATTCCCAAGCTCTCGCTTCGTGGGGCGTTGGTGACGATAAGAGATCGAGGCCGTTCGTAAGTCAATTTTACATTCTTTCACATGGATACAGATGTTATTTCCAGCCTAAAGGTTAAGTTAAGTTTCACCAAAACAAAGTGAGATTCACACATGGGAAAATTAGGTGATTTCTCCAACCATAAAACTGTCCGCCCTTTGTTTAAGTGAAACACTTAAAATCAGTACATGGCGTTGAACAATAATAAAATATCAGTAAATAAAACAAAATTGCTGCAAGGATAACACGCCTTTGGGATTGTCTGACTTTTGTCCTTTGAAAGAAAAGAACACATTTATACAACCTATACCTTAAAGAGCTTTACCTATGCTTAAATGAAAAATCTCAATTTTCTGGCGGAAGTGCTTGTTATTTGAGTATTTAATAGTTAAACATCCAAGGCCGCCATTTTAACAGATTGATTACGTCATCGTGGTTGGCTTTGCAAAGTAGCTCTTCTGTCTGTGAATGTAAAAATATCATGTAGATAAGATAATGGAGGGCTTCAGCGGGGACCCCAGCTCTAGTTCTGATGATAGTGAATGTAACTTCGGCTTACAAGGCTACCAGTTCGAATCGCAGAGGAATGAGGCTGAAAACAGTAGTTCGACCGACCACACATCAAGCTCAAGTGAGTGGGAACCGGGATTTCTGGTTTTGACAGGAGGAATCTGTGAAAGGACAGGTTGCGCTCTCTGCCATCAGGATATGCAATTCAGACACATTTTGGCAGACTACAGCCACACATGAAGGCATGATGTGACCCTCTAGTACATCTCAAACTCTTCCTTTTTAGAGTTGGCTTTAACAGAAATTAAAATCCACGATTACCACGATGTACGAACATATTTAGCTGAGACTGGAAATGCACGTTAATTAAATGATAGAAGTAAAACCTTAAGCACAGTGACGTCACAATGAATATTCAAGAGGAGGAAAGGGGGATTTTCATTGGACAAGCCGAAAAACATGGTGGTACTTTCTACGTGCCCCGAATAGGTGGATTTTGTAAAAAAAATGACGATGTTTAAAACAACTTGTCTCTTACACGAAACCTTTAAAAATGTAAAAAAAATTAGTATTCCACACATTGTGTATAGCTCTTTCATTTAAGATGTAGGTTGTATAAATGTGTTCTTTTCTTTTAACATAATTGACTGAATTCTGTCCTTTTACGTGATTAGCTGAATTCTGTCCTCTTACATGATTGGCTGAAATTAGCAATTCGTATGATATTTATCTCTCACCAAGGAGACGACATTTATGTTGACAGAAAGAGCAATGTCTGTAAGAAAGGTCGGGTTTTCCAAAATTACATTTACCTTAATTATGTAAAGCTTCGTGCCCACTACTCCATTTTTCTTTAAGTTTAGAGTTGCAAATCTTGGTAAAGCGACACGCTGCTCTTTAATAAGAGCACTGCACATCAGACCTATCTAACAGGAGAGCTTTCCCTACTAAAATAATTCAGCATATAGCTGTATATAGTTCTTTCACGCCTTTTTAATGTAAAAAAAATTGGTTTTCTGTATAAATGTGTTAAATTAAACTGAGTTGACATAACGAGGTGGAGTGCGGTGTGAAAATTTTGATTACTTGACATTTCTGCCTCTACATGTATTCGAAAACCACTGTGAGATTTGCCTTAGGCAAAGAGGCGGATAAAAGTGACTCATGGCACGAGATGAACGTCTCAGACTGGATTTGATTTATTTATTTTGATTGGTGCTTTACGCCGTACTCAATAATATTTCTATTATACGACGGCCGGCCAGCATTACGGAGGAAAGAAACCGGGTAGAGCGCGAGGGAAACCCACGGCCATCGGCAGGTTGTTGGCGGACCTTCCCACGCACCTCTCAGAATGGACATAAAGGCAGTCAATTAAGGCCGTCCATCTATAAGGCATTTTACGCGGACGTTTCAGGGCCTTACGAGGTTCTTGTTTCCCTTTCTTCCGGTTTTGGACGTTTTCTCTGGTTCAAACAAAGTTTCGTCACGATATGGCTGGAACATACATCCGGCATGGCGTTGAACCCTTATTTAATCACTCATTTCTTCATTTATTCATTTGTTTCCAAGTTTCATTACACTCCATGCAGGTGGATGAAAGGAGAGAATGTCCGAGTCGTTATAGTACAACAGATAAGATATATGGGACAGCTGTGACTTTGATGAAAGAAGCACGACATTTGGCACTCTGGCAGATTATGGTATGCAGAAGACTTTTGGCCATAAGGCCATCTCAGATTTTTTCTGTAACAGCAATGGTCGCCATTTTCCAAAATGGCTGTTAATTGTACGTGTGATCATTTTGAATGCCGCTGTGTTTAATAAATTTCATCTCACTTTGACGTAGACATGCGAATTACATAGTTAATGGAAACAAAGACACCAAAGCCGTAATGTTCAATGGGTTTGACCGTCATGTTGAAAAATGTCCGTCATATTCAAAATGTTTACCATTACTGTCACAAGCTGGTATAATTGTACTACCAGTTCATCTTTAACGGCCCCCGGTGAAATTGCCGTAATTAGTGTTAATTAGTGAATGTAATAAAAACTACAATGCTGCTGTTATTGTTGCACTTAAGATCTTGGAATTGCAGCTCTTGGGCAGGATACATGTACCTTTAAAACTGAGTGCATCTCATAAGTGAGGAAGTCCTTTGTATGGAGCTAAAGAACAGGTGAAATAAATCGATAAATATTCGGACTCAGCCAAATATCCAGTTGTGGATTGTATCCTTGTAATGTTTGGTCTACTACACATGGAGCTGACAGATCTCACTGTGCTTGGCAACCATCTGGATGACAGTGAATATCAATCCACTTGCCAGATATCCTTTCTCAGAAGCAGAGCCATACTGGTGTTCATGGTTTTCCCCATGGAAATGGTACATGTATTTCGTCGCAGGATGACTGGCTTAACTGGAGACTTCGATGGCTGCTGTGGTTGTTACCACAACATAGAAAAATATCCGCACGCTTAGAGGTCACTGGTTCCATGAAAGCAGCAGCGATCTTCTTGTATTGGACGGTAAAACTACAAAATCCAAAAGTGCGTCAGAACCCCCATGTGTGTTAGTCGTAACTTCGACCCTGCGTCTTGACAATTTGGAGCGAAGTGCTGCTTTGTTGGCCCACGCCTACACTGCTTTGTGTGTTTTGGAAAACAGGCAAGAGAACTGCATGTGAGGCCTGGAACACATGAAGAAGTCACCACAGCACTTTGTGCCTCTTCGAGAGTTGGAGACCACATGTGATAGGGCAACGGATAGAGACACTAAATCATTTTGTGGCTGTGACTGAACACCTGTATCGACAAGGTGTCCTCATACATCAAACGAAGACGGCTGATTATCAGGCTAGTCATTAGTCGCCCAAGTGGAGTACTTGCGGTATTTTTTCCACTGACAGACAAAATGATGGCTATATAAGAGCTTTTGCGATGGGAACGACAACAAAATTGAGGGATAAAAATCTCCCAAAGCAAGTCATTTTATGGTAGCAAGTTGTTTCCTGTGCTGGAACTGATCATGCCTTATCTCCAGATGCTAAACTCGACTTTCACTGGAAAGGGATCCATCCTGAGCCGGATTTGAACTCACAGCGACCGCTTGGATGAGACAAACGAAACATTGTGTAGTGCACGTGTATAGTTGCATATACTGCTTCTGTAAGTTCAGCAGCTCATGTAAATCTGCTTTTTGCAACCGTAGCACAAAGCGTGTTTTGCCACAAATAGGCACTACAACTGCCAACGGTGGCCATTTTGGAGAATTCAGGATGGTCCTGAGTCGTCCAAAAATATTCCAACTTTGTACCAAGTTGCCTCTTTCATCAAAGGCAAAATTTATTTATATATTTGCTGTACCATTAGTGAGAAAACTGGTTTCAATCCCTTATAGATGATATGACCAAATCAATGCTGACAGAGACACTAAACCCGGTTCAAAGTTCAATGACGATAAGGCAGTCATGCGATACCTTCACCCAAGAAATAAGACACAGACAAAAGTTGTAGGGAATAAAAAAAATCATTTCTTTTTGTATATTCCTAAAATATTCCTCTTAAATACCGAGGACTAGTTATTCAGTACGGACTGCCATCATTGTTCATAAATAACATATTGCAGTAGTGTAAGTCAAAATATTTCACATTTTCTATGAAATAGCCATTAGCAACCAGCAAGAAAGAAAGCTTCACAACAAAAGCTGGCTTATCACACCTGACAAGCAATGCGTCAAATTAAACCACCAGTTCAAGAGATGAGCCAAACAAAATTAATAACACAATCATTCAAAGTCATTCAAAAAAGCCATTCCATGTATAAAGACTAAATACATCTCGCCTATTCTCATGAAATCCTTTCCAAACAATAATTCCATAAACGCTAAATGCCACTTTCACAAATGGACATTCAAAACTGTTTACTTCAAATAAAGAATTCAATACAACCATCTTAAGCGCTCCCAAGCAGAATAAAAATTAACAATCATGCAAAATGAGCCAAAACAATGAAACTAAGGAGTGAAGCACTAATCAGAGGCCTCTTTACTGAATTTCAGGTAGGGCATTGATCAAACACAGTTTGTGTAGAAATCATTCCAAAAAGACCTCCTACAACTACTGAAGGCATGGTCAAATATGATAACTCCTTGAGACGAGATTCAAAATACATAAGTGAACGTATGCTTGGTAAATTTGGTACACTTCTTCAAACAACACAACACAGATCTGTACAGCAGAAAACAACACAAAGCACATTTATCACACTTTTCGGAAAATTCTCAAAGACATCTGATTAGATAATTTTGCAGTGACACATTTAAGACACAATCCATTATCAGAACATACTCCATCAGACAATAAACCTTTCATGCAGAAGTAGATTTAATGAATAAGAGTACTGAATAAAAGGCAAAAAACTCAAATTGTATTGAAAAACGTCATATATATATATATATATAAAATAAACACTGGATGGTTTTAAACTCTGTCAAAAGACAAAATATAGTACTATCAGATTTCAGCATATTACATGATAAACATTCTGATTTCATTTGAAAACTTGGGATACAAAGTTCAACTTCCACTTATTCTTCAAATGCAATTTGTAATAAAACTTCCACATTTTTCTTCATCACAGCCTTACATAAAAAGAAACCATCATGCAACTTACAAACACACACACATATATACATATATATAAACATGATAAACAAGAAGATTGTAACTAATTCTACTTTAAAATTTAATAAAATTTAATAATCCAAATGTAGGACACCGATAAGCTTATCAAACAGCGCTCCACTATTAAAGTAAGCCTACCATGCTGAATATTAACAACCAGCAGCAGCCAGTATTGTAAAAAACAAAAAACAAAAAAAATCAGGACCTATTTCCAACCGTCATAAAGGCCTACATGCAATGTATGAAGACAAAGAACCCTGAATTAAAAGTTTTTATGAAGCATTAAATTCAACAAAAGAATGTTAGTTGATTTTAAACCTTTGCAAAAGACAAAAAATGTCTCAAAAAAAGTTTCCATACAGCGATATATGTAAAGTCACCAGATTTCAGAATTATGACAAACATCACGATTTTATATGAAAACTAGACATGTAAAGACGAATATGTCTTCCATAAAAAAACACGTCTAAAAATGGGTACAACATATAGATGCCATGTGTACAATTATAGAAGAAGTTTTCCCATTACTTCCTGTAGATAAAGGCAATATGGTCTTGTCTTTGATGGTAAAACTATAGCAAAGAAATGTCTCAATCCACAAATTCTTGAGAAAAAAAGTCACCCAGATAAGAAAAAGATGTATAGAACTCGGTCTGGTTTCATGAGAATTCTTAAGTTTTCTTCCTTAAGCAAAACACCTTTCCTTAGGCACAGTAAACTTATGTAGATTTTGACGTCAGTGCTTTCAATAAACACTCCATGTTGAACTTTGGTAAAAATTTCAGCAAATTACTGAACTTAGGAAGTTTTGTGAAACCGGACCTAGCCAGTCAGTGCTGAAAAATAGTACCTCAGGGACGCTAAATCAGAATGGCTATGAAAAAATTTGAACAAAAAAAAAAAAAACAAAAACAGAAGAAACAATGCATAGAAGGGAATGGTCCAACAGAAATACCTACAAATCTGGCATCAGTGATCAGTGTATTACTTGCAGTCTTCATATCCGGCTACCGACTTGGCAAACTGAGCGTGCACCAGTCCATGTTTGAAGCAGACAGTCCCCCCAGCTCTCTCTAGCTGATGCTCCTAGGGAAAGGGACATAATTAATGTCAACATTAGGCTAGTTAAGAGGAAGTATATCGCATGCTAAATATGCTTGTTTTGAGGCTAGATCTGAGGAGGTGACACGGTGAATCGGTACACAAAATATCATCGAATTTGGAAGTATCTTCAGTTGGTAACCAATGACAAATTAAAATCAAGGAAAATCTGCCCATGAGCAAATTTTAAGTAGAGATTTGTCTGATTTTCAAACTGAAACTAAGGTTACACAAAACGAACCTGAACGCAAATATTGCTGTTTGGAGGGGTTACTGACTGTAATCAAATTGAGACAGACAGACAGACAGACCTGTTAACAAAATAGTGCCCAGCCGACTACAGGTTAATCTAAGCGCTATAATCTCATGCATTTTTCAATGGTTTTCTGAAGGTTTTTTCATGGGACTAACTGAAGAGATCAAAATCACCGTACAAGCTTAATTGGGATGAGGGTCATTTCCTCTCTACCCACCCAGACAACCCTCCCTCTACCACCTACCCTTCCCACTCTTACCTGTCTGTTTATGTTATCTATGTCGACCAGGGAGGGTTGCCTGCTGTTGTAACAGCCCACTACCATCACACAAGTTACAGACCCACCCAACGCGTATGTTCCTTACCTGTCTGTTTATGTCCCCTATGCAGACCCAGGGAGGGTTGCCGTCTGTTGTAACAGCCCACTACCATCACACAAGTTACAGACCCACCCAATGCGTATGTTCCTTACCTGTCTGTTTATGTCCCCTATGCAGACCCAGGGAGGGTTGCCGTCTGTTGTAACAGCCCACTACCATCACACAAGTTACAGACCCACCCAACGCGTATGTTCCTTACCTGTCTGTTTATGTCCCCTATGCAGACCCAGGGAGGGTTGCCGGCTGTTGTAATAGCCCACTTAGAATGATCTTTGGTCTCGGTGAATGCCACCTGGTCAGGTAAGCTGATCTTCTCTATGTTGTACACCTGTGAGGCAGTCCATATATACATCAACATTTAACGTAAAATTCTTAAGAGGCCATGAGGTATGCCATGTCAGAGCAACTGGAAACACAATGTTGCATCACCAGTACCCTATGCAGGTCGGGCTCACCAAATCTAAACAAAATGGCAACATATCGTATTTCTACTAATTTGGGGGACATCTGATCGGCCATTTTTAGCTAAAGTACACGTAATGCTAACAGAGACACAAAATTTGTTTTTCCTCCCATGGTTAGACCATCTAATGACCAACATATCCGTATCTTTACCTTGTTAAGAAAACTGGGAGAGAAATCTACTATTTTGTTTCAGCAGGACTAATGTCTATCCCAATAATTAGAAGGATTAGGGTAATGATGTACTTGTATACTATAACACAATGCACAGGATATAATTATACAGTCACCATGTGAAAAATATATATTTTAAAACATTTAATTATTTGCTCATGGGAATGGAATAAGTAATAAAGCAGTTGTTTATAAAGATTTAATACATTTACAGACTTACAAGAAAAAAGTAACCAATTTGGCTCGAAGTTCAAATGATTAACAAACAATAAAATTGTCAGAAATTCAGTATACAAATATTAAATAGAACCATCTTTGACGAAGTTCATATTTCTGCCAGCATTTTACTAGGGCTACATCCAAAAAAATTATTTGTTTCCCAAAACAAATCTCATCGAAACTAGACTTTTTTATTTTCACTTTTAATTTTCCTTTTTTTTTAAATTTATCATTAAAAATCTCTTTACTTCCATTTTGCTCACGACAAGTTAAGAGTATTAAAAAATTCTTTAAAAGGAAAACCCCCCAAAAATGAAGTTATAGTGAGTAAAAAAGACCATCATACGCTGTATCTGAAAATACCATCACTGATTTTTTGAGATTTTTTTTTTTTTACCAAAATAAATAAAGTGAAGTGTTTTGATTGTATGATCGGTCTTATGGACCATACTCATAATGTGACATCAGACAGACCCTTCTCTGGCCTGAACACGAAACTTTAATGCCATATCAGCTCCTTCATACACAGGCACATATTGCAGAGTATGGTTTATAGGGATTTTATGCAGAGCTCAACATAAGGGTGTACTTTTTTTTTACTTCACTGGTGAGCCACGCTATGAATGTGATCTGTTAAACACCCTTACAAACACTTGACGGCATTTGATTTCGTGAAAAAAAAAAATCTGCAAAAATCAGTGATGGTATTTTCAGATACAGCTTTTAAATGGTCTTTCCACCTCGCCAAAATTTCATTTTTTGCCATGTCTTTCCCTTTATAAAAATTGGGGCGGTAAGTACAGTCATGGGAAACCAGCAACATTTCTTCTGAAATTTAAACTCACCTCACCAATCTGGCCGCTGTGAGTTCTCAAGTCCAGCTCATGCTGGCTTCCTCTCTGGCCGTATGTGGGAAGGTCTGTCAGCAACTGAGGGATGGTCGTGGGTTTCCCCCAGGTCCTGCCCGGTTTCCCCCCACCATAATGTTGGCCGCCGTCATATAAGTGAAATATACTTGAGCACGGCGTAAAACACCGATCAAGTAAATAAATAAATACGTAAATAAAACTAAACTCACCTTGAACAGTTTTGCGGTGCAGTTTGAGGGCAGTTTGCCTTTGCCATTTTGCCAAGTCTCAGTCTCTAGGGCTGAGCTGAGATAAGGGGCCACCCAAGAGCTGTATAGATCTGAACAAAAACAAATAACATGGAAGCTGTGATTTTAAGATTGCCATGATGTTTCTATTACATGCATTATGATTGGTCAAAAATTATTTTGAAAATTGCATTAGATTTCATTTGAAAAAAAGTCTGAAATAAATAAATAAGTATTTTGAATGCATTTTTAAGGCAAATTTATGTCATTAAGCTGATTTTTCAGTTATTTTGAGGATCAAAACAATACAAACAATGTGGTCATATTTGATACTATTCCACATTACCTGTGAAGATGCTAACATGCATAACTTTAACTGAACTACAGTACTAAACTTCCTGGTAGTCTGCTCTTACCTTCATCATAGTCTTTGAACTTGGCAAAGCTGATAAAACTTTCTCCACCCTGAGAAACCAGTTGGTGGAGACTGTTCCAGGGCGGCGATTTGGGGTGGGGCTTAGAAATGGCCTCTAAATATTTAGTCAGGTTGACGTTCTCAGCTTTAAACCCGTCAGGAATGCTGAAGTCATACACCCAAGGGTAGTTGTAATGGAACTGGGTGCCTGGCAAGAACAAACATTGGAAAAGAATGATTAGTATTCTGAAGATTAGTGATGATAATTGCTATTTCCTTTTCGATTTAAAAGTCTTCTTGCGACAGGGTGAGTCCATACTGCCAAACTGCTGCCACCATTGGAACTTCATGCCGAAGATACCAGACATGACACCCCACCTGGTCACATTATACTGACACTGGGCCACCCATTCCTGTTTCCTTACTCTTACTTCCCAATGCAGAGCGTCAAGCAAGGTAGCAGCAAGCACCATTTTTAAAGTCTTTGGTAAGACCTGACCTGGGATTGATCCCGGATCTCTTGACCTCAAGGTGGACACTCTAACCACCAGGGCACCGAGGTGGTATCTTTACAATGAGCATACCGATAGTATCCAAGCTGCCGTAGTCGTATGTCACACAGAGGAATGACTGGCCATAATCCAGCGCTGTTTCCGGCCAATCATAACCTTCAGACTTCGCGGGAGGGAATTTAGGGGTACTGTGAACCAGCCAGAAGCCTGCTGATCTGTCAAACCCAACTACACCTGAAATTGTGAGGAAAAAGAAAATGCCTGTTCACTGATTCTTTTAAAGCAAATTTAATCAACAGTTATGCTTGACACAATAGAAAGATGTGTGAAAAGACTGGTGTTTGATGGAAAACCACTGTGTTTGATGGAAAAAAATAAGTGGTGTTTGACAGTAAATACTGCTGTTTTATGGAAAACACTGGTGTTTGATGGGAAACAATGGTGCTTGACGGAAAACAGTGGTGCCTGATGGAAAAACAGTGGTGTTTGATAGAAAACAATGGTGTTTGACAGAAAACAATAGTGTTTGACAGAAAAAAAGTGGTGTCTGATGGAAAACTGTGGTGTTTCATAGAAAACAATGGTGTTTAACAGAAAAAGGAGGTATTTGATGGACAACAGTGGTGTTTGATTTGATGAAAAACAATGGTGTTTCACAGAAAACAATGGTTTTTCAGACCCCACAGAAAAAAGTGACGGCAAAACTATGGTGACTAACAAAAAACTTTTGTGTTTCACAGAGCACTGTCGCTCTGGCTGAAAAGTGGTGTCTGACAAAAAAAGAGGAATTTTACAGACACATTTGGTAGATAAATGTGGTGTTTAACAGACAACGTTGGTGTTTAATACGCATGGTAAAGCCGGTTGTGGTAGAACACATAGGGAAAAGCTGCACATGGCAAAGAGATTTATTCTGATAGAGCAGCCAGACTTTGGTTACATCTATGACAAAAAAGCTTCTGTTCAAGGGTTTTCTGACCATAAACATAATAATCTGTACCTTTGGTGTGGCCGAAATGCTCTGTCTTCTGTCCAGTGGGTTTCTCATCGTTGTACATTATGTAGACAATATCTCCCTCCTACAACACACATCAGACATACGAAAGAATCAGACACGGGCTTTATGAGAATATGACGCAATCACTCACTTTATGAGCATAAAATATGGAGATAAGTACTTCCTTTGTCTAAGATTAATTTATTTATTTATTTGATTGGTACTAGAGACAAACAGACACACCCTTGGTGTTGGCATATGAGACAAACAGACACTCCCTTGCTGTTGGCATAAGAGACAAACAGACACTCCCTTACTATAAGCACAACAGATGACTGGACATTCCCTTGTTGTCAGTATAAGAGACAATCAGACACTGCCTTGGTGTCAGGGCAAGAGACAAACAGACATTCCCTTGTTGTCAGCATAAGAGATAATCAGACACTCCCTTTGTGTTGGCACAAAAAACAAACAGGCACTCCTTTGTTGTCAGCATAAAAGACAATCACACACTCCCTAGGTGTTGGCACCAGAGAAAATCCGACACTCCCTTGGTGTTGGCACAAGAGACAAACAGACAAACCTTGTTGCCAGCATAAAAGACAATCACACACTCCCTTGGTGTCAGCATAAGAGACAATCAGACACTCCCTTTGTGTCAGCATAAGAGGCAATCAGACACTCCCTTGGTGTCAGCATAAGAGGCAATCAGACACTCCCTTGGTGTCAGCATAAGAGGCAATCAGACACTCCTTTGGTGTCAGCATAAGAGGCAATCAGACACTCCCTTGGTGTCAGCATAAAAGGCAATCAGACACTCCCTTGGTGTCAGCATAAGAGGCAATCAGACACTCCCTTGGTGTCAGCATAAGAGGCAATCAGACACTCACTTTGGCCTCGTAGATTTGCTTGAGTGTGTTGTACACTGCATGTCCCGAGTTGTTGAGAGAGACATCCGAGAGTGACCACTGAGGAGAGTGGACATCCATGTAGAAATGACCCAAACCTTCCTTAACCAATGGATGAGAACTGTGAGGAATTATGGGTAGCTTGTATACGATGAACCTAAGAGAAGACACACTCATTAATGAACACATTTGCTGTTTTTGTTTGACTTACGTACACGGAAAACACGGCCTCAATGTGGTATAAACTAAAGTTAGAAACAGCAAATAAAAAGATAAACATATAACACGGTGTCTGCTAGTGTGCCACCATAATAATTAAAAATGGACTATTTATATGAAATGTCCACATTTAATACTTTACTAAAATTATTTTGAATAACACCTGGCAAAATAGAAACTATCAAAATGATTTTTTCCCATGAAAACCCATGTTTTTGCTGCAGATTATGCCCTGGAACAGAATAGCTCGTTCTACCACTATTATTGTGTATTTATTTAACTGTTGTTTAACAACATACTCAAGAACATTTCATTTATCGGACTGTTGGGGGAAGAAACTAGAGTGCCTGAGGTACACCTGCACTGACCTTTAAGCAAAAATTACAGATGGATTTTTTCATGCACATGTAATGTATGCCCACCATGCTGGACGTCAAATGGTTTTTAACGAATGTTAGTCTGAGAGTACAGCCACAGTACCAGCGACTACTTATTGTTACAAATTAGGCCCCACACGCACTCAGAGCAAGAGACTCTACATATCCCCTGGCAAATGCCGGTTATTAACCTGCACTGAACAGGGATTTTTCTACACACTTTCTCGCAGTGGTAACCACAACAAGAACTGTCAGAAAATTGAGTTTTAGACACATTTTGTATTGAGTACTGATAAGATACAGTACTAGAGTTTTAGATACACTTTACATGCACTGGTGATGAAAAATATTGAGTTTTATAATTTGTTCAAATTGAGTTTCAAAAAAGAAATTGGCCAGGAAATCCCCTGCTGCATTTTGTGTGTCACCATTGTTTTTATTCTGTTAAAATTTCTTAACTGAAAGATTTTTACTTCTGCAGATCAGATTACTGGTATCTTAAATTATATAGGTAGGCACGGTATCATAATCAGAAAGAATTAAGATATATTTTGAACTTCATTTGCATATTGTCAGCTGTAGTTATCTAGGCTTACTGAACTGAGTTAATTTTTAATATCGATACAACGTATGTTCAATGTCACTCTAAAAAAAACCAAAAAAAACAAGAAATCTTTCCACCAGTTCATTACACAGAAAACAAATGTCTTACAAATTTAAGACAATATTTCTTGTTGCAAGGGCAAATTAAAATTTTTAGGAGTCATATTTCTCACCTAAGAAAGAAAATTAAAATTTTTCAATTTAAAATTATAAAACTTGCTCTCATTACACTATAGAGTCCTGCTCACTGGCCAACAAGACAAATCAATCAAGTTCAACTAAAACTTCTGTGTTTTC
The DNA here is from genome assembly GCA_016165875.1 of Acanthopleura granulata. Classification (NCBI taxonomy): domain Eukaryota; kingdom Metazoa; phylum Mollusca; class Polyplacophora; order Chitonida; family Chitonidae; genus Acanthopleura; species Acanthopleura granulata. The sequence continues at coordinate 11,217,000 of JABBOT010000015.1, read as the reverse complement.
ACTTATTTAATTGCTTCAGTGCAATTTCTCTTTCTCTTTCGTTTCATGTTATAGATAATCTCATTCTAACTTTGCACTGTGTCACGCGACCGTCAGTGTCACACCGACTATATTCGATTCTAAAGAAATTCACTTACTGACAGTTTGAGCAGTGTTTGTGTGAAACTCACCAGTCGACTGGTTTGCCTCCAGGATCCAAACATTGCAGACCCACAGCGCTCGTAAGACAAACGCTAAAGGCGATCAGAATCGACCAGTTAAAAGTTACGAATGACATTGCCCGCTCTTCTCCGATTTCGGCTCAACTGGCTTTTCTCACGAAACGTCAACCTCTTATGTTTGCACCAACTTTCCCCTTGTGGGTAGTCACATGATCCTCACGGGGCTTCCTTATTTAGTGTAAAGGGAAGTAACTCTTCTTTTTGTCTTCCTCATTGGCATCCTTTGATGTCGAATGAGAACCTGGGTATTTCTCAGGAAGGTAAACATGTTGATTTAATCTTCCTGCCAGAATACACTGGCTTTTATGTCTGAAAGGGAAATGTCCATTCTAAAAGCATAGCGTGTTGCGATATATGATCGAATCTTCAGTTTAGATAAAACATCAGTAACTTAATTATGTTTTACAATGATCGATTTTATTTTCATATGCATGTTCCAAGTTTCTAACAAATATTTAAATATATATTTATAAATATAAATTTTGCGCATTATTTAGCATGGAAGTGCATTTTAACCAAGAGATACTGAAGATGAACACAGTTGCTAAATACATGAACACACAAAAGAATTTGTATAATAATAATAACCCCTCGAGTAATGTACCTATAACCTAATACCCAGCGTACTTGCATTCGGTATTTTGCGCATTATTTAGCATGGGAGTGTATTTTTACTAAGAGGCACTATGTTGCAAAACACATCCACATATGAAAGAATTGATATAATAATAAGCGTACGAATAGGGTACCATTCGTTCTAACTTAACACTGTACATAATGTACATTTGACATTGTACACACGGTTTAGCATGTAAGTATATTTTAACTAAAAGATACAAAAGAGGTACACTGTTGCAAAACGCATACACACATAAAAAATGTATGTAATAATAAATGTACGAGTAGTGCACTTGTAACACATAACGTATTTTACACATTATTTGGCATGAAAGTGTATTTTAACTTAGAGGTACTATGTTGCAAACACATCCACACCTAAAAGAATGAATATAATAATAGGATACCATTCGTTCTAACTTAATACTGTACATAGTGTGCACACTCGACATTTTACACATAGTTGTGCATATATGTGAATTTTTACTAAAAGATACAGAATAGGTACACTGTTGCAAAACACACACACACACACACACACAGACACACACACAGACACGTAAAAAAAGTATATAATAATGAAAGCACGAGTAGTGTACCTGTAACTTAATACATAGTTGCAAAACACGTACAAAAAAGAAAAGAAAAAAAGAGTACATGTAACAATAAACGTACGAGTACAGTGCCTATAACCTAATACATAGTTGCAAAACACGTACATAAAAAATTATACATGTAACAATAAACGTAGGAGTAGAGTGCTTATAACCTAATACATAGTTGCAAAACAAAAATATCCAGCCCAGTATATAGAGTGTTACATGTATATAGGAAATAGGCCTGGCAGCGATAAGAAAATGAATTGATGTCTTCTAGTTACGTTATCAGATACCATGTGTAATGTAGCAGGCCTATGCACACAAAAGGGTAGAAAACATAATTACTAAAATTAAGATAAGGAAGTCTGTCCAAAAATTACAGAAGACCACATGTATGCATTGCGCAGGCATTCTTAGTACGGACAAGATAATCTAGCTAGGCCTGTACCTTATCTACACAAGGAAACAAGAAAAAGTGATTTGATTAATAATATTTGAATATACATAGGGAAGTTTCAAAAAAGTGTGTGTGTGGGGACGGAGGTGGAGAGGGGGAGGGACTATCACGGCAAACAGGTCGGGTGATCAGGGGCGCCCTACGGGGCAAGAGAAGAGGGTTACCGGTACCCAAATTGCCGTCTGTAATTTGGTAGTTAAGGAATTTTTTCTTCTTCTCTTTTTTTTCAAGTCATACTGTACTTCATAGAGGTATGTTAAGTTTGATTTAGTCTAATGCTAGACGGACATCCTTAAATGTGGGATGGCTCAAGCAGAGGAAATACTATCCTTGTCCAATAGACGACGGTCCAGGGGTCGCCTAGGCCACGGTAGCTCTGCGTTTTTAGATAGGCATAGCTTTCTATAGGTGATACTGGCAGCTAAAATTATGATCGAAAGTTGAGATAAACCGACCTTTTGTGCATGGGAACATCATAATCATAATCTTCTTCTAACTTTTGGGACAGATATTAGTACTGATGAAAACAAAAAACACATTTCTCTCCCAGCTTTCCCGAAAAGTAAAGACATGGATATGCTGTTAACTAGACGGCCCAACTACACGAGAGAAAAGAATCTGTGTATTCCTGTTAGTTACATGTATAATGGCTAAAAGGGGCAGACCTGATGTCCCCAAAATTAGAAGAATTATGGTAATTAGGGAGGAGAGGAAGCTGAAACAGCGAAAGTATTTTCGCAATCAAAAGGCCACCAAGGCCCTGGAAACTCTGGCTTTTAAATAGTCAGAGACTCGTTCAAGTTCTGTACGATCTTTAACTGGAAAAAAATATGACAGGACACCAAAAAAAAAAAAAAACTGCGATAGAGATATCACAAGTTGATTCGTAAGTGATGGATGAAAAATAGGCCTGTTACATGTGCCTCTGTCATTCATTCATTCATGTATGAAACACATCACGGTGGACCAGGCAAATTGTGGATATGTTTTTTTTTTTTCCGCCCTTTTTTTTAAGTCGCCAGTTGTCCACAGGTGTTTTTTTGTACTGTTGACCATATAGGAGTACAGGGGAAACTAATTTAGGTCAATTTCACTATGTTCATTTGGATTTTCGAAGAAGGTGATTTTCTAACCGAAAACATGGCGGCCGCGTCGGACACACAGGCTGGGCCTCCACAAACTTCTCAGGTTGTGATCTTTCTCCAAAACGATATGGAAAGTTTAGCTGCATGGACCGATGAAACCTTGCTTGAAAGAAGCAACAGTATTTCATTTATGTCTCTTTGGCCTAGGAAGATGACCCAAACTGGGCGTACAGTTGCTAAAAATGTGACGAAAACTAGGCACTGGGTACTGGGAAGTCCGAATTTGCGAAGGTGTTAGGGTTGGCACAATTTGCGTGATCCTTTTAAAAAGCTGATAAAAAAATAAAATTTTTAAAGGACAAAAATGGACCGTTTTCAGCATAGGTTATCTCTGTAATGCAGTGGATTGTTATAGTGAAGAAACATAATGTAGGCCTGGTGGTTAGAGCATAAGCCTCGTCGGGGATCAATCCCGTTCAGGTAATATCGAAGACTTTAAAACTGGTACATTTTTGCTGCCTCGCTTGGCGCTCACTACTGAGAGGTGAGAGCAAGGAAACAGGACTGGTTGGCCTGGTGTCAGTATAATATGACTGGGTGGGGTGTCATTTATGGTGTCTTGGGCATGATGTTCCAGTGGCGGCAGCACTTTGGCAGCATGGACTCGCCCTACCACTAAACACATCATCTAAACATTCTAAGGACTCTTGGTCATCATATCACTGAAAAATTGTTCAGTATGATTTAAAAAAAACCCCCAAGCATACATACAAGAACATAATGTAGGTGGAGTGCATTCTGGTGTTGGTTTGGAACCATGCAAAACATGGTAGCATTCTGAGCCCAGGGTAGTATGAATCCTCTGTTTGTTTGTTAACAGTACCATTCATGTCATCAATTAAGTTCCAGCCAGTAAATAGGTGCCTGACATTTTTGAAAACAACCCTTTGGATCAAGTGGTATGACCATGTTGATAGTGTTGTATGTTACTGGACAAAGACCTCTTGGGTCAAACCACTTTCACCAAAGTGGTGCTTTCAGAAATGTCATGCACATATTTGCACGCTTGTGGGCCTCCGTGGCTCAGTCGGTTAGCGCACTATCACAGCACAATAACCCAAAGCCTCCCACCAATGCGGTTGCTGTTCAAGACCAGCTCATGCTGGCTTCCTCTCCGGCTGTAAGTGGGAAGGTCTGCCAGCAACCTGCGGATTGTCGTGGGTTATCCCCGGGCTCTACCCGGTTTCCTCCCAGCATAATGCTGGCTGCCGTTGTATAAGTGAAATATTCTTGAGTACGGCGTAAAACACCAATTAAATAAATAAATAAAGAAATATTTGCAGGCTTGGAAATTTGTTAGATTTGCTTTTGTTGGGGCAGAGTAAAGGTAAATAGTCATCTTTATTGTCGTGTGAATAGCCGCCTGAACAAGTTGTTACTACTTTGTAGCTTTTGGCAATATTATACTTTAGATTTCAGATAGCGGGCTCACTTCCATTCTAGGGCAGTGAATTTTCAAGACGCCATGCATGTTCCATTCATAAGTGGTCAGCAATGTTCTCTTGTGTGGCCTTACATGAAGTTCATAGGGGACCACTTGCCTTCCACCAATATGACATTAGCTCCAGAAACTATTAATTACAGTCAACATACTGGCTGATGGAGGATTTATTACTGAATACAACAATATTTGATTTGTCACCGATGTGAGACACAAGTGTTAGAATTTGTCAGTAACTCGCTAAAGTGGACTCCTGTATACTTCACCCACAAAACTGGCTCCTCTCACTTGAGTGAAAAAATCTGGAGGTTGGCTAGTGCTATCTAACAGCTGGGACCGCCTTGGCCAAGTGGGTTAGCATGCTAGTACAGTGCAATGACCCATGTGCCACTCAAGAATGTGGTTGCTGTGAGTTCATATCGTGGGAAGGTCTGCCAGCAAACAGTGGAGGGCGGTGGGTTTCATTTGGGTGCTGCCTGGTTTCTTTCCACCATGATGCCGGCTGCTGTTGTATAAGTGGGATATTCTTGAGTCTGATATCAGGGCTTTTTCTGCCCAGTTTCTTATTAGAAACTCAGTCTGATCAAGTTAGAAAACGCAACATTTTTCTCACCTGTATCAAAAACTCAATCTATTTCCTGAGAACTAAATACAAAATTTGTCTGAAACTCAATTTCCCGATGGTTCTAGTTGTGATAACTACAAGCGACTAGTAAAACCCCTGGATATAAAACAAAAATCGAAGTAAATGAACAAGTAAATAAATCTAATAGCTTCATTTGTTCTAGGTGCAACTAATTTAAGTTAACATATTGTGTGATGATCACTGCAAACCCTGACTGAGTAAGACCCCTACTCCCTTTAAGTGTAACATGGCTATTGCCTCAGCCACACAGCCTGTAAAGCAATTCTGTATGTCTCATTTCAGGATATTTTGGGTCAAGTACGCAAATTTATCCGCGGTGCCAACTATGAGGAGAAAGTATCTGGGGAGGAGTTGTGCCAATCTGGGCTGTATCTGCTGAGAACGTTACCAGCGGCCCGGCATGCCGTGCTGGAGTACCTCTGTAATGTCTTCACAGAGGCTGTCAACTCACATCTGCTGCACCTCCAGCTGGAAACCTCTGTGCCAGGTAACCATATTATGTGCATGGAAAGGGATGAGATATATGGTGCACAGAAAATGTAGAATTGGCACAAAAAAACAAACAAACAAAAAAAAAAAAACAGTGAAAAGCAAAATAAAAAAGAACATGGAGACATTTATAACCAAAGAAAAGCTCTTCCATTTCAGTTGGATCACAAAAGTTTTTAAATCTTTTGACGTTATATTTGTTACACCTCCAGCTTGAAACTACTGTTGGACATATTATATGTTCAGTTGTAGAGGATTATTATGTACAGAAGGTGGAGAAACATAATGAAATAAGAATGCTGGAGTTCAGTGGGATTATAAAAGTTTTAAAATCTTTTGACACGGAGATATTAACCTCATATTTGGTGCACTCCAAACTTGAAACTACTGTTGCACGTGTTTTGTGTTGGGATACACGGGAAATGCGGCATACGAAATTTGTACAAATGTAACAAATGTAGAAGGCACCCCTCAGGAACAAACCTCCATTACACCAAAATGTACAAATTTCCTTGATCACTACAAACAAAGGGACAATACTCTTAATAGCCAAGAGTCGTTAAATCAAAAAAAAACCTTGGCTCCAGATCACAACCAATGAAATTTAATGTCTCGACCCTAAGTCCAATGCCAGCCTATGGGCAAAAATTCAGCCAGCTCTGTGGAAAACTGTTTTCATAAGTTGCCTGTTAACAGATTGATCATTAAAGGTGAGGTGGAAAAAAAAACTTCAATATACTTGGTAAGAATTCATCCAATCAAGAATGGTTATTTGCAGTATCTTGTAATACATGTTTTGAAGTCTTTTGTTGAAAACAGGGTGGGGAAACATGGGGAGGGAGGCTCATTAGTGATGCCTTAATGCATTGGGCGTGAAGCCCAGCATTTCAGAAGTGGCAGACTTAGGTACTTTCATCATTTACTCTTGACCTTTTCAGATGAGGACGGAATGAAGTTTGATAATGTCATACAGAATGCCTCAGGAGTCTTGTTGAACTTTGTCAGATCAAATCCAGCAGCATGGGCTCCCATCATATCCAGTGTAAGGCACTACTTCTGTTTCTTCTCAGACCTCAAAAGTCTTCTCAGACCTCAAAAAGAGGATTTCCTCATTTAGGCCTCTGATTAGTACCCCCACCCAAATCCCCCCATCCCAGTTGAGTTATTCTGAAAGCTGGTCAACCATTCCCAAGTGAGGTACATGTAGTGCCAAGATGACCAATGCTCAAGTGTTAGGTATGACCTTTTTCAGGACTGAAACCCAAATCTATCATTTATAAGGCAGCAGTGATTGGTTTGTGATGTGACTGGCTAAAGGATGTTTCCTCCACTTGTAACTCTGATTGATTGAGTGTGGTTTGTGATGTGACTGGCTAAAGGATGTTTCCTCCACTTGTAACTCTGATTGATTGAGTGTGGTTTGTCATGTGACTAGCTAAAGGATGTTTCCTCCACTTATAACCCTGATTGATTGAGTGTGGTTTGTCATGTGACTGGCTAAAGGATGTTTCCTCCACTTGTAACTCTGATTGATTGAGTGTGGTTTGTCATGTGACTAGCTGAAGGATGTTTCCTCCACTTATAACTCTGATTGATTGAGTGTGGTTTGTCATGTGACTGGCTAAAGGATGTTTCCTCCACTTATAACTCTGATTGATTGAGTGTGGTTTGTCATGTGACTGGCTAAAGGATGTTTCCTCCACTTATAACCCTGATTGATTGAGTGTGGTTTGTCATGTGACTGGCTAAAGGATGTTTCCTCCATTTATAACCATGATTGAGTGAGTATGGTTTCATGTTAATCCCAATGAAATAAATAAATCAACGAAAAAAATTGAAGAAAGAAAGAAAGAAAAAACTACGAAAATATTGATGAAGAGTTGTTTTATACATGCAGTTCCGGTCGTACATGGGAAAGTCTGCCTGCGACCTGCCTATGGTCGTGTGTTTCTGTGCAGTTTCCTCTCACCATAAAGCTGGCAGGCGTCGTATAAGTGAAATATTCTTGAGTACGGCGTAAAACACCAATCAAGTAAATAAATAGTCATTCAGTACAGTAGTCTTCAATCTTTGACATTGTCCTAACTCAGTTTATCCTGTTTCTGCTATGTTTCAGTGGTCCCTGGAGCTGTTGGGTCAGATCAGCAGGAAGTACTCTCAGCGTCACGGTGTGCCGCACTCCGACAGCCTTAATGAGGTCTTACAGCTGTGGATGACATGTGGCGCTACCAAAGCGCTCATAGAAATCGCCACTGAATGCTTCGATGCCATGTGAGTGCCTAAACATTATCGCAGCGGATTCATTGCTTACTGCTTTTCAGTAACAGTAATTGAAATGTTGTTTCAGCTTGTAAGACGGCATATAGATCTGCATGTATTTGTTTTGATTTCATTTCTTGTTTGTAGTGATGTATTATTGTTGTTCTTCGTGTTTTCAAAATGCAAGTTTATATGCTGTTTCTTTTTTTAGTGCTTGTGGGAAAGTTCCTCAGTATCTTGCCAGAGGTTGAAACCTTGCCAAAGGTTTCATCCAGGTGCTCTGGTTTTCTCCACCCATGATGGAACTGACTGCCATCATATAAGTGAATTTTTTTGTTTTTTAATGTGTCACTTTTGACAACAATTGAATAAATAAATAAGTAAATAAATAAATAAATGCAGTGGAACCCACATAATCGCACACCTCATAAATGCAAACTCTGCCTAAATGCAAAGAATTCCCCAGCACAAAACCAAATTGTATTCAGTCTTGTTTTTATTTTGTATATTTGCAAATCGGTTATATGAAAAACTCTGTTAATGGGAAGGCTTTTAGCCCTGTAGTTTTTGTTGATAAGTGAGTAATTGCATAAAATCATATTTGCAATGACCCTTCCATGGGCCCGAGTGGGCTTGGGGGGATGCGATGCTGGTCATCACAGGCATCATTCAGGCTAGATGAATGAATGGATGAACTCCAGCTGGCTTAATCAGCGTGCCTTAATATAATGTTGTGTACAACAGCCCGTAAGCTTAATGTTTCTGAGGATTTCATGAGCCATTCAAGCAAAGGTTATGTTTTGCAAACGACTTCCTAGTTACCCTTGTGAAAAAGACGCGCCAGTAAACATGACTTCCTTCTTCCCGGGAGTGGCAGCGTTGTGGACTAGACTGTTGAAAAGGAAAACCCTAATTAGTCAGCACATTGGCTTGAATTGGCTGTGCCAATATAGTTGACAGTTTTGAAAATCTGTATAAATAAAGCTACAACAGATATGTCACATCCTTCTCCTTAACTAACCTCGAGTTTCAAGCACATGTTGCGTCGTAGCCTGCATGTCCCTGGCCACGAAAGTCAAGGCCTGGAGTTCATTGATTCCGGCAAATTAAGTGTTGTATGTGACTTACGTCATTTTTCTACTTCTAAAATATCGTTGAGTAGATGTACAGAAGTAGGTCATGTGTGTGTACCAAGGGAGGTAATTCACTACCTGAGACTAGAAGACTGGATACTCGACAGACCCTTTTAAACACAAATAAAGCGCTGGGAATTAAGCTTTGTAAATAAGCCGGCTCCACTGCAAATGTAGTCCAGGAGAGTTGTTTTGAGCTGGTTCAGGGACTTTCAAACTTGGTCCGTTTCGTCTGTTCACAGGGTATCTGGAGCCCCTGATGTGTGTGTGGACTCCCTACTGGAAGCCTCGGTCAAGTACAGCCCCTATTTTGACTGGGTTGTGGCACACATTGGGTATGTATGCTTGGGTTTAGCGTCCTACTCAACAATTTTTCAGTCATATGACTATGAGCCCTTAGAATGTATATATATCGTGTCTTCTTGCGGCAGGATGAGTCTATGCCACCAAAGTTCTACTGTCACTGGAACATCATGCCGAAGACACAAGACATGAAACCCACCCCAGCCACATTGTACTGACACCGGGCAGACCAGTCCTCTTTGCTTGTTCTAACCTTAAAGTCCACATTGGGTGAAAGGGATATCTGATTCATTTCACCTTGAGGCTGCTCTTCTTTCTCACCTTGCTACAATGGGCAAGACATAAGACTCAATCCAGCTTTTAGCAGTAGGGTCCAGAGCTGTGTAGTCTTGTTCTTTCCCAGTAGTATGTCACACCTTTAGGTGTATGTGTGCTCAGAAAACACTTAGGTAGTACACAAGCACTTAAGTGTCACACCAGGAAACAATGCCTTTTTTTCTGCGATTTGGACCCTTTTGTATAGCTTGTAAGTCTCCCGTGAGCATAAGTTCAAGGCGTGATGTATTTAGTGAGAGGGCTAGTCTGGGTGAATACAACTTTACAACCGGTGGATGACCATGGTGTTTTTCTCCTACTATGCTGCGGGTGGTTGTCGTATAAGTGAAATAATTTTGAGTACAACGTAAAAAAACAATGAAGTGAATGAAATAAAAAAGTAAAAAATTAGCCTTCACCATACGCTATTGCTAAAATAGACATTCCATTGTCGCTGTACCTTCCTTGTACCAAACATTTGTATTACCAGATCTATTTTAACAAAAGGGGAGTTTTGAGATCAAACTCTTGCTGCTAAAGGTAAGAAAAGCCCTACTGTACCATGTGACCTGTCAAAAATGTTAGACAACTATTTCTGATTACATTTACTATAACATGAGAGTCTAAGAAAAGTTAAAAAAAAAAAGTTACTTAGACTGGGCGTACGATATGGAAGAATTAAGGAACTGGAACTTTTTCAATTTAAGAAGCTTCTGATTGAAGGAGAGGTCATTTGTGCCTCCCTAACACAGCAAGACAGGTGATCGCTAAATTGAAATCAACAAAATTGCCTGACATTTTTGACAAGTCACATGAGGCAGTTGAACTCTTTTTACCGTCGGTGACAAAAAAGTTCGAACTCGAAACTCCCCTGTCACTAAACCAAAGAAAGGAGAGAAAATATAGTACTAATGGGTACCTTTTCCTGTGCAATGGCTGTATTGGTCCAAGCTGAATTGACCTTTGGCCTCTTCCAGTAGATGAGTACGTCACTAGTTTGTCTAGAAAAAGGCAGATCTTGCGTTCCCCACTGGCTGAGTCACTTTTTACGTGCAGATGGGACTTTCGTTTTTCAAAATCATAGCACGAATCTGTCAGTTTTAATCTCATATTTCAAGGCTGTAATTTTTCTAAAACCTGCGTGAACAAAATGCCGTTTGCTTGAAAACAGACCTATGTAACCCATCGTTTGGTTACGTCATTCTGTGTCAGTGTGAATGGTAGGGTACACGAAAGGTTATGTAGTCTGTCACACTCTGTGGTGAAAATTAGCAAATTCAGTACCAAATCACTTTCACCAGTGGCAAGCTGTGGGTATTATGGGCAACACACAACAAGCAGGCCATGAAATATGTCGCGTATGAAACGGCCGTTCGCACGTTGGTCACGAGGAGTGTAATTGTGCAGAGCGATATATCCGTTTTGCCGATCTGTCCCCGGGAACGCAACCACAAGTACAGCACTAGAACTGCGCAGTGCTCAACAAAACTTAGTGGCCACTTTAAGCTGCCCGACCCTTCGAAGAGCCTCATTGACCTACAGATGACTTAGATTATCAAGATGGTACCTCTTTTTTGCCCATTTCTTTGTTATTTTCCGGTTGAATTTCAAATCCTTTTGTCTTAATCCGCTAACTTTACTGATTAAGTTATCTTGTTGTCACATTAGCTGAGAGAACTTCTTACATACCAACCAGCTCGCAACCAAGTCTCGCAAGTCTTGCAACCTAGTCTTGGTCCTGAAATGTTGAAAACTTTTTCATTGTCATCTGTAGGCTCCATATAAATCTTCATAATACAACCTGAAAGGGTATAAATTTTTTTTTGGGGGGTCAATTTTGAGCGCACGTAGGTTTGCGTGACGTGAGTGTAGACCTAATCGACAGCAGTTTTATCGAAGTCTAGTCTGAGGCCTGCGGCGATTTTGTTAAGTACTCCAGGTTGCGATGAATGTCAGAATTTTAAAATAATTTCCTGAAGCCATCTACAATGATGGACTACACATAAATGTGTCAGTGTGGCCTGTGCAGGATACCTGTACATAAAACCATTGTCTGTGAACATATTAGTACTTTCGGTTTTGTTATACGGAAATGACATTCTACAATTGAGTGAGGCTTAATTTTGTTCTCTTCTCATGTTTTCATAAATTTATTATCCCTTTCTTTGATGTAATGGGAAGTAAGTCACAATGTAAGTAGCACGTGCAGCAGTTTGCCTTCCCGAAGGGTGGTAGTTCGAGTCAAAATGATGTTGCATAACCTCCATGTAACCTGAACGATCATTCACTCCAAAACTTACATCCTGTATTTCAGAAGTTAATAAAATAATAAGCTTTCAGTCAAGGGATAATGAAAGATACTCTGATTTAAAGACTTCAGTATTGTGTAAAAGAACAACACCTCGCTGACCGGTGTTTTTGTTGGAGAGGCAAACAAACAAAATTATATCTGGCAATCTTGTTTATGATTATCATTGAAAAACGATTTCAGCTCGTGCTTCCCCAAGACGATCATTGCGAGAGTTCTGATGTGTGGTCTGAAGGATTTCTGCACTCATGGAGGCAGCCAATCAGAGGCCTCTTCTTCCACAACATCAGAAGACAAGACACCCAAAATGGCATCTGTTGTGGGAATCCTGGGACATTTGGCATCCAAGCATGGCCAGGACATTCGCAGGTCTCTCATGACCTTATTCCAGGTTAGTTCTCAGGTTAATCCATGTTAAAACTTGGCTTCCTATCCTCCAGCTATCACCCGACCAGTTCGGCTCTGCGTTTGTGTTGCATTTTCCTCCTTCAGTTCAGCACGTTGCATACACTACACTTTTGTACATTATGGGTACAATTTTTTGTCCTGTTCCTGATGTTGGGTTCAGTAAATTTCATCCTAGAGAACTTACTTTCTTCTATATCCTAGCTATTTATTCATTCTTAAGAGCAAGGTCTAGATGATGGCTGTGTGTGATCCCCTCAAACACCTGAAGTATTTCAAATTTGTTTTTAACGATGGTTGCCAAGGTTGATGTTAAGTAGCTGAGAATAAATTATTATGCCAGCAGTAAACCTTTTTTGTTAAACTCGCATGGCAATCGTTAACATCTAGGTACAGTTGTGACCTGATATAATTTCTTAATCTTTTCAGCTTATAGGCAGTTTTTCTTGCAGTCTTAATTTCTGCATGAATTACTGTATTTCACCTCTAGTTAGCCTTTTTTCGAGTGACATTTTGCTTCATTCATCACCTTTATAGGGCCACTTTTGAGTTTTCGAGAACTTTGATTAATTTCTTGTCAAAAGAAATTTAAGTGTTGGTATAAAATGTATCATTGGAAATATAAAATGTATCATTGGAAATATAAAATGTATCTTTGGAAGGACTTCATGTGCATCTGAAAGTCCGTTTTAAAAATCCAGGCTTAGGTGAAACACAGTACCAGATGTGCTTTGATTTGCCGTCTTTGTGCGCTTAATGCATATACAAAAATTAGTAAAAGTGTTGTAATTCTGACCGAAAAAAAAACCAGATATGTCACTTAATAATTCTAAAATTTGGATTTCTCCGCTGGTTTTAAGCTGTCTTTTGCACGGTTGGTTTTAGTGTTTGCTTGAAATCTCTTTCTCTTTAGGAAAGTCTTCCCGCTGAGAATGACCCCAGAAAGCTGTCTACTGTTCCGTTCCTCTTACAGCTGGCTTCCATGTCTCCCATGCTACTGCAGGTGTTGACAACAGATTTTGTGAAAGCCTGTAAGTTCCATTTTTGTATTTCTTCAGCATTTTTCTACCGATGAGAGAAAGTTTGGATTAAATATCACATGTTTTCTCTTATTATTTATCTGATCTTTGTTCAGTGATGTTCACAGTAATAAAACTTCTTGTACAATTTCTGTTGCAGAATTTCTTTCATAAAATTATGTATTAATACAGAAGAGTTTGGATGTAGTATGCCTTGTCATATATATTGTTAAATGCTTGTACATGACCTCCTTTGTATAGTGTAACAAACCTTGTCATTTTACAAGTCCAGGCAGGATTCCTATCACTAAAGTATCTGAGATAATGATGAAGTCTCAGAAACTGTCTTGATCAAAGTAAATCAAGAAGCAAAATTTCTCCAACTAATTTCCATGTTGAATATCTCGATTTTAGCATAGGAATGGAAATAGTCTTTTAACTCCAAATGTTTATTTATGTACTTCCAAAGTACTTTTCAGAGTCATTAATTTTTGGGGAAGAGATGGAACTATGAGATGGTTTACAAGAACAGCACAGCAACACTTTGTAACTGTGTTAATATCAAAAAATTTTTTTGTGCACATTTTTTCTCCAGTGACCCCTGAAGTAGTGAACAAGCTACGCCAGCAGTTTTCTCAGTGGCGCTCCTTAAACCTTGGTGACTATGACAGGTAACAAAGGGAAATAACCTATGATCTACCTGCCCATTTGTGGCCTCTGCATCTAGCCACTGGTTCCAGGTTGAAGCACTGGTGCGTTTTCTGTTTCTCGTTCCAGGACCTCCGTGGCTCAGTTGATTAGCGTGTTAGCGCAGCGTAATGACCCAGAAGACTCCCACGAGTGCTGTCACTATGAGTTCAAGTAGAACTCATGCTGGCTTCCTCTCTGGTCTTACGTGGGAAGGTCTGCCAGCAACATGCAGATGGTCGTGGGTTTCCCCCGGGCCCTGTCTAGTTTGCTCCGACCAGAATGTTGGCTGCCGTTGTATCAGTGAAATATTCTTGAGCACGACGTAAAACGCCAGTCAAATAAATAAATGAATAATAAATGTTTTTTTGTTTCATGAAAGTAAGTGACTTTGCTGTGACATTCAAAATAATGCGTTGGAACCTGTACTTCCTCATGATGCAATGTACCTGCTAGGGTCGTGTTTTTGGAAAATACAGGTTTGACAAAGTGCACTATTACATGTGCTTTGCACGAAGAATAAAATATCCAGTGAAACTGGTAGAGTGTGCTCTTGGAGCAAAGACATTGGTGTCAATGCTAAACCATTGATTGATCCATGTACATGTACAAGAGAGAAGAATAAAATGCGTTTGAAATGAAAACGAAAATAGTAACAAGGATATTGCTGAACTCACCGAGATCAATTTAGCTGTTTTGGTTTTCGGTGATTCTTGAGTTCAGAGATTTGCATACTTTGTCATACTTATTTCTCCTTTCCATCCAACCTGTTTTAATTGCTTGTGTGGCCTTGGTGACAGCAAGAGTTGGCAGGGCTGGTGTGTGATGTGTATGGCTATCTGCCCAGTCTTAGCTTGTGTTCCACCAATAAGGTTTGTATTTCTGTTCCTCACATGTGGGGGGAAAGCTCTTTACTGACTTGCCAAAGGTCTGTGGTTTATCACCAGACACCCTTGTCTCTTCTACCTTGACTCATAAATATTAAATATGTAAATAAGTATATCCTTTGTGCCTCTCATGTTTTTCAGTCTGCTCAGTCTGTGTGTTCACCTGGTGATGAAGAGTGATGTGGGGGCCTATCAGGTGTTGCAGTTCCTACTGGATGTCGCCTTCCCTTCTCCACAGTTACCAGGTAAACAGAGAGCCAGTTTTGTCAGGTATTGCACCGCAGTGGCAGATTGATAGAGTGTCTTTCACATAGATGGGATGTATGTCACCATTGAACTAATTATTCATTTATTTGATTTGTGTTTTACTGCGTATTCAAGAATATTTCACTTATATGACTCTGGCCAGCATTATGGTGGGAGGAAACCAGGCAGAGACCCAGGGGAGAGCCAAGACCATTTGCAGGCTGCAGGCAGACCTTCCAACATACTGCTGTAGAGGAAACCAGCATGAGCTGGACTTGAACTCACACCTAGCCCGAGACCAAGGTCTAAGGGTGGTAATTAATTACCGATGCTCGGGGACTGCTGGCCACTCTTAGCCCGATATCGGTATAAAGCTTCGGAAGCAGCTACCCCTCGTTCAGTTCTGCTCCATGTGCATTAGATTCTCCTTGAATACACATAAAGCACCTAAATTCTGAAAGTTGAAATATTTGCACGCATTTGGCCCCAATCGCTAGTTGGCGCCACTCTCATGTAAATTTTACCTGAAGTCGAAAATACGGTCAGCTAGCACGTCGCCATGTTTTTTTAAATCGGTGTCAACGTGGCGCACATGCTCATTGCGAGTTGACCTTTCTGTGACATCATGTCTTGAAATTTACATCCATACTAAACAAATCTACACCTTCTACACCTGGAACCTTTTTTTCCAGGCTCCCGGGAAATGGCAATACGCTAGTACACTAACTGTCTCAGCACCTCTGAAGTAAATCTAATATAATACCTGAAATCAACCTTTCTCATCCCTCCAGGTTCCATGCAGACGGAGGTTTACCACCCCCTGGTACAGACGATCTGCCTCTCTGTCCTTGAGCAGTTGACCTCTGACCTCCAGAAGGCCGTGTTTAATCGCCGCCAGAGCTCACAGGGAATTCCGTTCCTGGCATCGCTCTCATCGTGTTCCGTGGAAATCACTCGACAACTTCTTAATGCAGATAATCAGAGGTTTGTGTCATCCACATAAATGTGTTATATTACTCTAGTTAAAGTAAAGACAGCTCTTGAAAGAGATGCTGTTCATTAAAGAGATTATAAAATTCTCTCTTGAATGTAAGTACCTGTTGGAAATTGTATGAATTCATTGCTGAATTATCTTTGTTTCAAGTGTGGAGTGTTGTGCTTCCGCCTAGGAGTCTGAAGGCACCCATGCTTTCAAGCTAATGAGGGATAGATCAGTCAGAGAGCTAGGAGATATCAGCTGTTTGTAATCTGTGACGTAACTTTTCTGAGTTGTCTGTCATTGTAACATGTAATAACACAGGGACAAACACTGTTTTAATGCTATATGTTTTATTTATAACAAGTACATGGGAGAACAACACTGCAAAGTATTTCCAGACCATTGTGTTGTTGGCAGGAGTAAGTTACTTGATCATTTTATGTCATAAATTGGCATGTATACTTAAATTACAAACACAACCCTAGCAGCTTTCCACAGTCTCAGGTGGCAAGAGTGTAGCCGTCGCTTGGAACAAATAAGTAACAGCCCAAACAGATTGGCGGTGGTTCATGCTAGACGATGGAGCACGGTCAGATGTCAGTTTCAGTTTCCGCCGTCGCAGTAGCTGTTAGAAAAAAATGCTTTACCGTAATGAACATAATATTGTCAAGCCTTTTTGGCAAGCTTAACTCAGAACATGAGCTGTCTTTGACTTTAATTTAGATGAAAACTGACACTGAAATGTGTCACTTTTAATTTGTTTGGCAACAAGTTTTGCAGAATTGGATCTAATTTTGATTAGATTTATCCTGTTGAAGCCCCTAGATATGATTTGGGAGCAGTTTTCAGCAAAATATGCAAAGACAAGAAAAATTTCTTGTAGAAAGATTTAGAACACAAGAAATCTGTTGCACACCCACTTTTACGGCACTCTTCAGTGGTGAAATAGATAACACAAGGTCCATATCACCCCGGGAAAACCCTGGTGAAAGTGCCCAGCCGGACCAGAAGAAAAATGGTGCAAATGTTTTTTGGCTTCTTTGCCTGACACTTTAGATTTTAATGACAGTAAAGTATTGTTGATTTCAGTAACATTATGTTTTGTTTGGGTTGGATGCCCTGTTAAGCATCTTCAGCTTCATGCATCACTAATGTTAGCCCCGGACAAATGCACTTTAAGAGGCAAATAAAGGTCTTAAAATGCTATTTCTCTGGTGTTGAAACTTTTCCAGTTAGCTGTCATCATACCTAACAAACAAACCTCATAAAAACTTGCAAAGAAGGAAAAAGTCACTAGATTATGGATGAAAGGCAAGGCGAAATAAAAATATGTGACATTAGACGATAAGTCACCATAGCGACATACCAGTCAATGCTGTTTTTTTTTTGTTTGCTGTTTGTAGCGTTGAGTGGATCGTGCGCATCCTTGGTTACATCTGCCTGTACAACGATGTGGGATGTGCCTCTACAGTGCTCTGTCAGATTATGACAGAGGCCAGGACATCCAAACAGGTAAATAATTATGTCTCGTTTAAAAGAAAAGACAACACTAGACTTGATGTACAGATTTATGAATAAAGTTTCCCAGGTGAAGTTTAAGAAGCACATATTTTATATATTCTGTGTGAATGCTTAGCAATGCATTATAAAAGCCAGAAAATTTCCCAACTTTCAGACCCGAGGTGTTGATCAAAGTACAACCAAAATTAAAATGGTTGCAAAGGTGATACATAGATTTAACCTTTCTGATGCTCAGTTTTGCTACATGTTCTTTTTAGAAGGTATTATAGTGAGGTGATATGAAGTAATAATTCAGTAAAATGAGTTTATCATTTAATTTGTAAATTTTTTTCACCCCAGCATGCAGGAATATTATGTTGTTTTTGTGAGGGTCACACAGGCTGAAGTGCTAGAGCTGACAGTATGTGAGAGGTAAATGATTAGAGGGCAAGTCAGTGCTAGAGCTGACAGTATGTGAGAGGTAAATGATTCGGAGGGCAAGTCAGTGCGTATGAAGAAAAAAATTCTTATGTAATTTACTGTCATTTTAACTGCCTTGACATTGTTAGAGGTCTGTTTGTTGTTTTGTTTTTGTGGTTCTTTCGATGATCATGGCTTCCACACCCCCGAGCTTGATGGGGGAAGCCTGATGCCTGTCTTAGAAAATCAGTCATGGGACCCATGTGTGCCATGCAGTATGATAGGTCAATAAATATTGCTTCACTTGTGACTTATTATATAACACTGAATAGAGAAAATAGCAGTCGATCTGTAGCGGTTTGTGTCAATATGTAATTCCGTTTTGCTGGAATACCTAGACCCAGTCTCAGATTTGCAGACCGGAGCTCAGACCGGCATTTAGACTGGCCGTATCGAGTGCTATTGGTTTTGTCAGGGAATTGGATTGAAGATGTCACATATCCACAACAACAGAAATCTAAAAGTAAGGTTAGGCTTAAACTTGTTTTAAATGTGTCAGAAGTCACAATGCGGTAATAACGAAAACTCAGGACATTTTATAATGTGTCAAATTTCATAGTTGAAACCTGGTTCAACATAATGTAGGGCTTGCTTTCATTTGATTTGATTCTCATCAGACACAATTATCACATCAGGACTTCACACAAAGGTTGAATATATGACACTAATGTATGAGACATCTGATTGGCCTGTTTGTGACAATATTGATTATAATTGGTCAGATGCATGGTTTTCAGCAAAAACAGAATGTTCCCCATGGCGGCCAAAAAGCAGGCCATGAATTCAAAGCCTTCAGGAAATAAGGTCGGTTAACAGATTGATTATTTACTCACTGTACCGTCTCTTCACAGGTATCTTGTTTCGTTCACCTGCAAACATTCCTGGAAACAAGAATGAGTAAGGTCCTGTTAGCTACGGTAGACAAAATCATGGACGCTTTGCAGCCTAGTAGAGGGACCAATAAGGCAGAGGTGTTGCGTAATTTACTCTATGTTATCAAGTGGGAAAAACGATCCAGTGCACAGGAGAGTGAATTTGTCAGGTGAGATTATGGTTTGCATAATTGAATCTGTTTCTTTTTTCAGTACAATTTGTGTATTTGAGTATAGATAGTTTTTGATATGAAAATTGCTTTTTGCATGAACAGAAATGAAAGCATTCTTCTTTCGAATGAAGTAATTTCACAGAAAATGTGGAAGTATGCACCCCTTGAAAAAATGAAAATGTCACAGTGTTTGAGGTTATTGTGATTGGTTTATTTTTCTGGTTTCAGTTGTGTGATGGTTTCAAAATCATCTTCAAATTGTATTTCAGATGTTTACTTCACACCGCTCTTCAACCTCACATCACTTTGTTCTCGTCGTTGTTGAACCACCCGGATGATAGCATTGCTGTGGCGACCTTAGAGTTGGTTCAGATTATGGGAATACCAAACTCCTTGCAGTCCAATGTCCTGCTTCATCTCTGCCACTCCATAACCTCCATTTTGTTCAGAGTCTTTGGAAATCCAAGTAAGTCTGTTTATAGTGGTGGTACACATGTTCTTGCCTGACTGAAGGCTTAAGGTTAGATGTCAACTAAAGTATGTTTTATAATGTCATTTGCCCAGTTTTCTTCAGGACTGACTTTTTATGACCATTGTCTTCAATTTGAAACAATGGGAATGCAAAATTCTGAGTTGAGTGAAATTTTTTTGTTGTTTTTGTTTTTCTTTTTGAGTACTTGCAGCAAAAATGAAATTTCCCTGGAATCCAATTGAGTCATGCTGTTTTTGTTTCTGCCTCCTCCACACAACCACCTTCCACCATATTACGTTTGAATCCATGAGTTGCATTCTTCACAAGGCGGGTTTTTTTGTATTGAAATTTCCGTTTGTGCATCATCGGCCATGTGCACATGACCGTCCTGGTTCCTGACCTTGAAGAACTCAAAACAGATAAGATTGTTGGAAGAAAAGACAACAAGAAATATAACCAAAGTTATTTCAGAAGAGGGTTCCATCCATACCTGAACGGACACAGGCATATCCGAATGGCAGGCTTGATAACTCTATAAATCACCTTTTAATCTGAAATTCTTACGAGACCATGGGATAGAGAAACCGGAAACATGATGTTACATCATCCGTACCCTACGCTCTTCAGTATTAGAGTCGAGACAAGCATTTTGTGTGCAAAGTACGGTCCCCTTTATTGTTGCAGTCGAAGGCCATGCATTGCGGCCTCCTGGTTGATGAGACCTTGAGAAATAACCCGAGAGATATTCCATCATCACTTTCTCGCTGCAGATAGCTGTAGAGTCTATCAGAATTGTCTGGTAATCAGGCGGAAAACAGCTGATTTAACGCTACTTCTACTACTTCTCGGGTGATAGAAATAATTCACCCTTGATTGGTGAAAATTTAGAGCTTGGCATTCGATTTTCCCTACGTGGGCGTTTTTGCTTATTTTGAACTCAGTTATGCTGTACCACAAAAATAATAAGTCACGTTTTAGAACTATGAATGGATTCTTTATCGATACATACATTTTGTCTAGTGGTGTCTTTTCTTTTAAGTTCTGGAAACAGGATGACATATTGCTTTGTGTGCATGCTCACTCATACTTTCAAATCGAACAAAGCTTCGCATGGTTGTGCAGCTTACTGAATGACGACAGGATCCAAATATCTAAGCGAGTACAGTGCGGTGTAAAAGCAAATATCCAGCTGCGGTACTTTTCAATTGAAAAATTGTGGTGTTTTAAGAATTTAGTTCGACAACACCTGGCTGTGGAAGAGGCTTGACATTTTTGTTTTCATGAAGTTAATCATTTGAAATGAAATGAAACACCCTCCTTAATGCGCCGCTGTCTACACTAACTTCATGTCACTGCTTGACCTTTTGACTCCGTGCGGCACACATAGCTTTGTTTCGGCTTTTCCTTACCAATAATGTCCTCATACAGACCTAAGTTTGGCGTTTATCAAAAACAATTTTCATATGTCCGTTAGAATCATGTTAGCACATTCTTTATATAAAGAAAATATTTTTATGCTTTCTGTCATAACCCAAGACACAGTCGAGTTCTGTGTACAAAATTTGCTGGTGGGGAGCAGTCATGTAAAGTGAACACATGTGCAGAGTGACACATGTGGGTTTAAAGGTGTATTAGAGCGAAACAGATTAATCAGCAGTAACAAAATAAATATGACAAGTCAAAATTCCCCTGCCCCGGTCTAAAGAGGAAAAGAATTAGAACAAATGAATAAACCGGTCAATCAATCTGCCAGTGTTCTTCTCGCATAGCAAACATATTTACTTCAGAGTTTGTACAAGTTTGTAATTGTACCTCTATCTTCAGGTGCAAGGCATGCTGGGAAGGTGATGAGACTGACAAAGACCTGTGTCCATTCCCTGTGTGCTCAGCCTTGCGCCCAGAGTCTCGTCCTTAAGGGCTTAATTGAAGGAGCGGTGGCACCGGTATGCATTATGCTGGAAGAACTACCACATTGAGTAGAACATTTTATCACTTTGTTAGTTTGTCTATAGAATTAATTCAATTTTTTTTTTTATAAAGCGCATATTTTTGACGTCACCAATGTATAGACTTTGTACAGAACATTGGGGTCAGCTTAATAATGGGGTTACTGGAAGTCTAAGTTAACACCTGTTGATTATTGTTTATTAATGTTTATTATACCTATTTGGTTAATTAAGGCCTCAGAGTACTCTTTCAAATCACTGTATTTGTCTGTCGATTGATCATCAAATTTGCGGCTTCTCGTATAGCAAGCAACCAGGGTGGAAGACAACATCAACATTTTTGTGGGATTTTTCAGCTATTGAAAATATTTGCTTGTTCCTTGATGACTGAAGAGTTATTTTATCTCCCAAACCTTTGTGGTTTGAAAGAAGGTCTAACTAATAAAGGATTATTTTTTTATAACCACTTTGCGTCAATGACTAAGTTTCATACCATTGTGATTATAAACATCATGTTTATTTTTTTTTCCTTGTGACACAGAAGATAAGTTTAAACACATGAGCAACTTTCCAAAGATCTGTGAGCACTCAGGTCTCCCCGATAAAATTGACAGCTATGATATAAGTGAAAAATTCTTCAGTGTGGTGTTAAACTCTCTTCTTTCAGGAAACACGAGAACTGTTCGGTGGCAAGATTGATCTGACGACAGCAAAGGCACCTACCCCGTCCCCGTCCCCTGTGTCACTGTTTTCAGAGAACTGTAAACACGGGGTCTCCATGACGCTTCCCCAGTCCCACTCCAGTGTCTTCCACGCGGGGGTCATCGGCAGGGGACTCAAACCCAGAGAGAAGCCACCGTCGTTCTCAAAAGTACGTTACATCCAAGGAAATTCATTAGAATCCTTCTGGTTTTTAAGGGCTTTGGCGGTAGCAAGTGTTTTGGACAGTATTCTTAGGACTGTTCAGGTGGCTTAACATTTGATTTATTTTTGATTGCTTTCCTTCTACCAGTGCAGTTGAAAATTGGTGTCTTATGTGGGAATGTGGGTCAGTCACTTGCCATGGGTTAGTGGCTTATTCCAAGCAATCATGTTTCTTCACCTTTAAAATCACACTATTGTCATAGATATCGGGGAAATATTTTTAAGTATCGCTTTTTAAGCACCAACCAGTCAGTTAATCAATCAATCAAATCAGTGGTACTGTATGTTACAAGCATGTTTGCATGGGCTTTGTGGTTGATGGTAAATCATCCTTACTGGCCAAAATACCTTATCAGTATATTGGTACACCTCATCCACCTTTTATCAGTATATTGGTACACCTCATAAACCTTGTATTGTTGCCTGTGAAACTACTGTTATACACCCATGGCAGGAACATCGCTCTAAAACAGGAGTTTTGAGTTTCAACATGGCAGTATCTTAGTGACCTCCTTTTTTTTTTGTCGTGATGTTGTCGCTTTAAAGTGCTGCGTTGCAAATCTGAATGATGAAAATTGCCCACCAACGATTATTTTACTGTTCTGGGGCCCAGTTTAGGGTGAAAGGGTGAAATGCCATGTCAAACACAACTACCATGGCGACATATCTGTATAGAATGTGTGGTCATGACAGTTATGTTTGACGTAACTTCCGCTGAATTATAAAAACGGGTCCCTGATTGTCACTTGTGCTGCAAATCCTGTAAAAGAAATACTGGTATTTCAGGACGTATTATTGTATTTATCGTCAATGGTAAATTGCACTGTTCTGCTCTGCTGTGCCATAACACAACAACATCAGGCCACAAAGGGTCACGTCACCATGGTGACGACATGACGAAACTCGAAAGTCATGAGTATGGCTGTAGTATTGTGAATGTGGCGTTAAATCATAATCATTCATTTAAGGCGGGGACATAATTCCTTAACTGTCCGTCTAGTGGTTACAGCATCGACCTCAAGGTCGGAAGATCCAGGATCAATACCGGGTGGGGTCATACCAAACTTTAAAAGTAGTTCTTGTTGCTGCCTTGCTTGGTGCTCAACATTCAGCACTGAGAGGTTAGAAGAAGGCAACAGGACGGGTTGGCCCGGTGTCAGTATAATGTGACTGGGTTGGGTGTTGTGTCTGGTGTCTTCAGCATGATGTTCCAGTGACAGCACACTTGTGCTCGCCCTGCCACAAGAAGACACAGTGTCTGTACATACATAGGACTCCTCGCCATCATACGACTGAAAGGTTGCTACATATGACATACAGTATGTCTTAGATTGAATTGTAATGGGTCTGTTTTCTTCTTCATTTCTTCCAGGATCAAATCCAGCGCAACAAGAGCTACTTACTAGACGTGTTGTGGTTGGCCAGTTCCATCGTCAGTGTCTCGCGTTACCACGGATCAGGTGATGCTGCTATGGAAACCGACTCAGGGGAGGTAACTGGTCGAGGCTCAGGGCCATCGCCCACGCTGAGTCGTAAGATCGCTGGCATGCTGGTGCACTTGGTGACCCCTGATGTGTTGTACAACAGCATCGCGTGGCCTGAAGAAGATTTCCTGCGGGCTACAATTGAAAGGTTTGACAAATCTCTTGTCTCTGGCGTCTGGCATTAAACAGCAGTGAAATAAATAGATAAATTCAGTTGCTTCGACTCGGGAAGTGGTAGGCAAGCCAGCAAATATTTACCTGATATTTTTGAAAACACCCTTATGTTGCAAGTGGTATGACCCAAGGGAACTTTGTCCAGTACTACTGGTAAATAATATTGAAGGCATGGTCATACCACTATGTCCAGATGGGTTTTTCCAAAAATGTCCGAGACCTATTTGCAGGCTTGGGTAGGTAAATCCCAGTGTAATAATGCCTTCTCTGTTAGTACAGCCTTTGTAAGAAAGTGGTCAACAGTGCTCATTTAGCTAATCTGGAACGAAGTTTGTTGTGCATTTTCTTCACTTGTCAAGGATGTAATATTTCTTCCCTCTTCAACACAGACTGAGCTTTCAGTCTTCAAAAATGAAACATTATTGTTAGTAGATCATGTTAATGACATCTGTTGTTTTTTTGTGTTCCCAGAGATCTGCATGTGCTCAAACAGTTTGAAGAGAATCCGGTCCTGTGGGATATTGTGGAGCTGTGGTCCACGTGTAAGTCAGCCAATCAGAGCACAGTATGCAAATGAGCCCTATTGTTTGAGTTTTGCAGAAAGCTTGCGAGAGCCATGAAATTTTGAGAGTTAGGGGTAAAGCATTGTAATATTTATTTTGATGCTTGTAAACCAACATAATCTGACATAAATCTCCATTGGGTATTTTGTGGACACATACCAAAGGAAAGTTGATGATTTATCTTCCAGTATCAATCTATTCATAACTGGCGAGCACAGAGTAAAGTAACCAGCCTTCTTTGCAATCTGTTACCACTAACTCACAAAATTTCGTGGCTTGCACGAGATTCTGCGGAACTCGAATAAGATTTATTGCATTGTTTCTGGGGAATAATTATTTAACAGAAATACTCTGATCTTAAATGGCGGCAGCGAAAAATTAAGGGAAATAATTAACAACATGTATTGTAACCCTCAAATAATAACGTCCATTTGCTATTTATTTTACGCTGATAAATAGTATATCAACATGCATATGGCTTCTGTTTTGTGTTGTACTTCTATCAACTGGGCTTGTGTTTCAGCTCAGATGTTTGTGTGCTCACCCGTTGTTCCATGTTTCAGCTCAAATGTTGATGTGCTCATCTGTTTGATGTTTCAGCTCAGATGTTTATGTGCTCACCTATTTCATGTTTCATCTCAGATATTTGCATACTCAACTGTTGTTTCATGTTTCAGCTCAGATGTTTGCTTGTTTCTGCTCACCTGTCCTGCGCTCGCTCACCGCTACACTGATCATCCACTTTGAGAACGCCAGAGACAAATCTGCGAGGAACTCCCCCAAACAGATGGAGCACGCCAGAAGGGTGGTGTACTGTTTGAAAAAGGTAACAGTCAGGTTATTTAAGTTCTAGACTGTGGCAAATAAGCTAAAATTTCCCCTGAAAAAGTGCAAGTGTTACTCTTGGTGGTGAAACTTTCCTATTGGGATATCATCCTATATGTATAGTCTAAGCAAACCTCAACATACCTTTCTAAGATCGACAGAACCCTCAGCATCGAGCAAAATGGGCAACTTAGTCTTGGATGAAATTCATTAATGTCACTCCTTCAGGCGTCTTGCTTTGAGCCTAACTTACTGATTCAGTCATCACCAGTTCCACTCCTTTATGCATGTAAAACTGCAGTTTAGCTGAACATATTATGCCGTGTTCCAAGTAGAGCGTGAATAGGGCTAAAACAGCAGTTTGATCTAGAGATTTTTATATTGAAAATTAAGGCCGAGAAAGGTTAATTGTGCATGTCTTTTATGGATATTTTGTGAAATGATATAATGATCGCAAAGGCTCTGCAATTCTCTTTAATATGTCTGCATTAATTTGATGTTTGTTTTTTAAAAGCCAGTATTGTTTTTTAACAATCGATCCAATATGAAAATCTTATTTTGTTTGCCCGAAGCACTTCACCCTTTTAAGAGAGTTTTCATTAATATTTGAAATATCAATTTATCACCAGGGCAACATGCTTCCCTCCCCACTGGGGATGATTGGAGAAATCTTCCAGGATTTGTCTCCCTTTGAGGTCCATCTTCTGTTATTGAACACTTGGAGGTACATAAAGGTAATGTACTTGTCCTCTTTGATTTGACACATCAGTCCTGCAAAACTCCATGTACCCATTGTACCTGAAATCCAGTACAGAGTTTCAGACTTGAACAGTCTGAAATTTCCAAGAACAAGTGGGTCGAGTGTGTTTCTCTTGTAGTGTTCATGATTACAATCTTAAAGTTCAACATACTCTGCACTGTATGTTTGAAGCCAATGACACTTGATCCCTCACTTCTTTTTTGGAAAGTTTGGAAGTATTTTGGAAAAGTGGTGAGGGCAGTGGAACAACAATTTTCATTTTTCATTATCATTATTTGGATAGATTTTATGATAATCTCATCTTTTGTGAAATTTTGTGGCAAAGACACAAATAGTGACTTAAGATGCCAGGGAGAATAAAATGATGTGCTTAGCATGAAAATGAATCAAGTTTTGAATTGCCTTTTGTCTTCTTTTCTGGCTTAAAATATGCTGGTTAAGTGAGTAATTGTTATTTATGTTTTAGGAAAATCCTCCACAGCTTGATGGACCTCCCAGAGGTAAAGTGAAATTATGTATATAATCATTAGTTATTTTGAGAGTGGTTCTTATGTTACACAGTAATCATTTTATATGACCCTGTGAAAAGTTGTGAGTTTCTTGGTACATGGAAGTTTAGCATGGTTTCTCCACCATACCAGATACATCATGGCCATTTTCTTGAAGATGTTCTACTTCTTTTGGGGATTTATTTCCAAATATAATACAAGAAAGAATTTCATACATTTAATGGACATAATGTGAAATTCAAACTACACTAGGTGATTTCAAGGTGATTGAGATTTGTGAAGCGATGACTTGCAGTACTGTGAAATGAAAAAACATGACCGATGATTTTCTGTCTTTGTTTCAGAATGTGAATCACGATACTTGGATGTACTGAGAGCAGTGTTACACAAAAACATTGGGAAGCTTGGCCACCACTACAGTAGGATGTTTGACATTGCTAACAGCACAGTTTCATGACCTTGGTTCTGCTGAAGGTTGACCTTGAGAACTGCCAGGTTAATTAATGTCACCACATCATGACCTTGGGTCTTCTGAGGGTTGACCTTGAGAACTGCAGGGCTACTTGATGTTACCACATCATGACCTAGGAATGGATATGTTGAAGTTGACCTTGGGAACTGCAAGGCTTATTAATGTTGTGTCATGACCTTGGATTTCTTGAAGGCTGATCTTGAGATCTGCCAGGCTAATTAATATTACTACACCTTGACCTTGGATCAGCTGAAGGTTGACCTTGAGAACTACTAGTCTATTTAATATTACAACAGCATGATTTTGGATGTGCTATAAAATGAATTTGATAACCACAGCCTTGAAATCATGGAAGTTTTCATTGAGAACAGCATTTGAATTTTTGATCCTGCCTGATCAGAGAGCTGTTTTGTGACAGGAACCAATGTTTCCAGTGGCTTCATGCAGCCAGGATGTCACCGATTCGTGTGCTTAGTGTCTGCTTATCACAATGAACATCTGAAAGGCAGATATTGAATAGCACGCATCAATTAGTGACGTCATACATGAAGCCTCTGGAAAAAGAATGATTCCCATCTGCCGACATGTCAGCATATGTTTTTCTGGCCAGCTGAAAGGCCTGGTGGGTAATTTGCACACAGGCAGCCTTGTCATTACACTGGTGTGTATGTCATAATCTCAGTGTTCGTTTTGACTCCACTGAGCTGTAGAAGCCTTCATCGTCATAAACTTTTATAAAGCCAGGATCATTTAGGCATTGATTGATTGATTAGCCTTGCAAGGCACTAAGAGCTTTTCATGTTGTTTGCATTTGGCGTGCAGTGTTCTTAGAATGCACTTTGGCGGGTCATAACTTTTGTGGAATGGAAAAACTATGGCTGTAAAACAGCAAGGACAGTTGCTGTGGACTGCCACCTTCATCACAGAATGGCTCGTGTTACCAAGGTGTAAACATCTTTGCCAGGTACATACTTTGAAATGTCATCACTCTTTTGAAGTGTCAGTTGTGGGACTAAATACAGCATTGGGAGTGAAAATCATGAAGGTTGTCGTTGTCATTGTGAACTGACATCAGTATTAGTCGCAGTGACGTCAGTATTAGTAACAGTGCTGTGTCAAAAGTTTCATCTTTACAAGACAACAAGTGTCATTATACATGTGATGTATCAAACGTGGTGCTATACCAGTCGCATAGTATCATGACCATCATCAGTCATCATGACCATCATCAGTCATCATTTATAATGTGACAAAGTGCTGGGCTCTTTGGAGTCGTTTCCACGGTGTATAAACTGAAGCACCTTGCCAAAATAAACATTCTGTACTGCAAAACTATGGATCTAATGACATATTGTTTTGTTTTGTTTTTTTTCATTTTTTTTGATCAGTAATTGATTCTTTTAGTTTTGATTCAGTTAAGCTTGAAGATGTAGTCAAAAGACACGTATATTATATACAGCAACACTACGGCCGCATCTGGAGAATGGCCCAAAACTTGGGCAGTAGGCCTCTGTGAGGCAATTTCATATTTGTATCACGCTGTCAGTGACTGTATGGTGTAGCACAGTTAAAAGACAAGCCAACAAATAACATAACCTGATTTTATTTCGAAAGAGGGGTGGTAACAGATCTAAAAGGGCACACATTTTATTCTGCGATGTTTATGAGATCATGGGATACGCCATAGTATGGAAGCCGAAATCACGATGTTGCGTCACGCGCACCCCACAGCCATATTCAAGACCCCGGGCATCCGGGCATTAGCGGGTTTACTCGCACCAACAATGCTTTGCTCGCGCGGACACGGCGGTGAAAACATTGTCAAAATAACATGGAAGTTAATGGGGGACTCTGCCTCATGGCCTCTTAAGTCCAAAACTAGGTTTCTTTAACGTTCATATTTTAGATATGCTATGTGGGTTGTTCTGTTTTGTCCAGTGTTGTTTACATTCCTATCCCTTCCTATGTTATCTCACCTCGACGTCGGCTTGCTGTTGCCTTTAGCGAGTGAAATGCCCGGATATTCACGGCCTCGAATGGTTAAACGGTAAAACAGGGTTTGGGAGACTTTAGCGGAAACAATCTGGAATTACAGAAATAACTCGCCCCTGATCCGTTAAAATATATAATATGACGCGCTTTTGATTTTTGACGTGCACATATCGCTTACTGTAAACTGCGGTGCTAACTGATCCCACAGATCCTTGATTGGATTCAAGTCCGGACTTCGAGCAAGCAATGAATGGCAGTCTGGTTGTAATGGCGTCATTTGGGTGATGGCAGTTCCTGCTCCCTGCAGTAGAGTTTTGTACCTCAGTAAGACAGGATATGTGGCAACTGACCGGGATATAGTCTTAGTACTGCTGTCCATGTAGTGTCCACTGAATTGTGACCAAATCAAGTTAATCATCGAGGAAGCAACAATCCAAAACCACTGACTAACAGAGCCGACATCACAGTCACATCCGCCTGACAAAACAAGAAAGTTTGGTGCGTGATTGATTTGCCATCTTTGATTTTGTGATTAGACTTCTTCGGCATTTCAGTCAAACCTAATAGCAGTCAAAACCTACGGACTGAAACTTTTTCTGTGCAGACCCCGTCCAGGTTTGCAAGCGAAGTGCGTAAACTCATCGTAGGTATGAACGATTAGTATAGCTACCATTCTATAATAGGGTCGTTTGTCAATACACAGTGTACATTCTGAGTATCTTTACATTAAATTGCGCTACGGTTGAGTGGGGGGGGGGGGTACCTCAAAATAAAATGCTGCATGTGCCCTGTTTTCAGATAGGCGGTATATCAACCAAACATTTTCTGGCACAAATACGTTAGTACATCCAGTTTACCTCATATAATGATGCTGGTCATGAATTCCGTGTTGTCATTTATGGATTGTACCAAATATATACTGGACGTACATGTTGATACACCAAGACATTAAGATATAGTGATAGGGTTGGACGAAAAGTCATCATTCAGAAGACTTTTACGGTGTGGTGATTTTTTGGGAACACCGCATCTTAACATCTGGTTTTAGGTTTCCAGCTGACGAAAAAATGCATTTATTTTAATGATCAGTTCATGTTACAAGCATGTCTTATAAACATTGAATATTTGACCACGTGCAGTTGCAGGGAACACTTCACCATATATACACACGGTGCATATTTCCGCTGCATTTGCGATGTATATGGAAAGTGTACATGAACCATGTAGGCGATCTGGTGAGTAAATTTGTGCCACAATGCGCATGCGTGACTTAATCAAACCTTTGTAGCTGGATATCTTAATTTTTGATCCCCTTAAAAGGCTCAAACGCGTATATGGCTATACGTAGTATCCCAAAGCTTCTGGACCCTCGCCTGATTGGCTGGGATAGTGCCCCCTCCGCCACTCTGCCGGACTATTCATTTGCTTCCTACGCCCCCGTCTTCAGTAACCTTAACTGCAAATACCCTCATAATTTACTGGTTTTAATTTTGTATAGGCGCTATAGGCTGTCTGCAATTGGGAAGCTCAGAAATTCCTGAGTAACAATACTACATTACGCACGTATTCAATAAATAAATAAATAAATGCTAAACTGGCAGCTCACAATATTAGGGTCGACTTCAGACTTCAGGATGTGCGTGGGTTTTTTGGATACGGCATAGAAAATGAAGTGTGCATGACTTCAAGCTGATGACACAGGCGTGCAATGTAACAACTTGGATATATGATTAGTATATAAAGTATGTATAGTCTAAAACCAGTAAGCATAAAAAGGACATACAACAGGAACTTATGTGTATTTCCCCATGAGTCAAAAACAAAGGTATTCCATTATGTGTAATGTATAGAAACTTTGAAACATACATGCAAGCAGGTGACATAGCGTGTATGTTTAATAAATAAGATTGCAGCCACAGTTCCAAAGTTGCTTTTTTCAATTGTCGAGTGACAA
This sequence comes from Acanthopleura granulata, assembly GCA_016165875.1. Classification (NCBI taxonomy): domain Eukaryota; kingdom Metazoa; phylum Mollusca; class Polyplacophora; order Chitonida; family Chitonidae; genus Acanthopleura; species Acanthopleura granulata. The sequence continues at coordinate 11,185,743 of JABBOT010000015.1, read as the reverse complement.
CATTCATTGTGAAAAGTCATATTGAATAAAAAAGGAGGGTCATGCACCAGGTTACTGGTTTGTCTAATGCGCATGTAAAATGTGGTTTCCTCTGGACATAATTTTTCCTTCCACTTCTACTTTATACACAGCTTATCAGGCATATCTATAGCCTTTCACCTCGCTTCTAGAACACTCAGTTTTTCTTTTCTTCAAAGCGACCATTGTCCTTCACCCGTGTGGCGTCCAGGTCTGTGTCTCAAACTTGGGAAAATTCGTCGGTAAATTGCCAAAGGTCTCTGGTTTACCACGGGCACTCAAACATAAAGCTGCATCGTAGGAGTGAAAAATTCTCGACTGCATGGTTAAATAATAGTAGAATAAATAAATGACAAAACAATGAACCATTTTTCTCATCTTGGGCTGTAGCAATACTACAGGCACAGAGCGTAAAAACCAGAGCAGCGACGACAGTGTGATAGTTGGCAAATTATCGGTGAAAATCCGGCCTCTTGTCAATTTACCTCAGTTAGGGTTTTATTCCTACTGTTCATGTAAGTATTCAAGAAGTAACAACTTATACGCCCCTAACTCCATGGCTTAAGCAGAGTTAGGTGAAAACAATTACACACGTAGCTCATTTGTTGGGGTGCTGGGTATCAAATCATCCATACACTTGCTATCCCAAGCAATAAGTCCTCCCTCTCACAGATTCGAAAAAAAAACTTCTTGTCTGATTTCGAGAGGAAAACAAATTTGCAGAGTTTTTTTTTTTGTTGTTGTACTGCTCACTTTCCTTGCTGTATAATGTTCTTGAGTCCAGTATTGAACTCGGAAGTTGTTCCGTGTTTGCTCCGTGGCCTTCGGGTTGTTTCGGCTCCGTCGGCAGGTGAACTCGGTACAAACCGTGCCTGTGACCACGGCTGACTCATTCATAAACCAAACTTTGACCCAGCTGATTGCTGAGGGGTGGACTAATCCAAGGGAGCAGTCATTACTTGGCCAGTAAAAAAAGTCTCCGGTTTTGGTTTTCTTCTTACAATGGTGATATATAGGTCTTGTGTCTGCAGCAATTGATCTGAATGGACGCATGAGGAACGTAATGCCTATCTGGAAACAGAATGAGCGTAGCCTGCATGTATCGATGTTAAATGGAAAAGAAGTTTAGGCCTATATCCATGCATAGTAGCGTTGCTGTGAATAAGCGGAAACCATGTTGACTGCATGGAGAAAATGGCATGGATTATGCCGGAGTAAAATTGTGATAGGGAGAAGTTCTGTTACCATTGTGAAAGCTATGAACGAGCGGATTAAAACTTTGAGTCGGAAAAACATTATAAAGAACAATGAGAATAAAATTCTGACCTTGGAATCATTTGCAAGCAAAATAAAAATGTGACAGGGAAAAACTGATCAACAATTGTTACAATTGATGGTGTTAAAATTTGGCAGGTAGACGTTCATTTTTTATGGACAAGCGGGCAAACTCTGACAGGGTGAAATTTTATATAACCTTCCAGAGGCATAAAGGCTTTGGCAGTGGAAAAGTTGTATTATAGATATGTTAATAATGAGCGATATTTTTTTATTTACTGGATTGGTGTTTTATGCCATACTCAAGAATATTTCACGCATACGACGGCGGCCAGCGTTACGGTGAGAGGAAACGGGACAGAGCCCGGGGGAAGCCCACGACCATCCGCAGGTTGCTGACAAACGCTCCCACGAACGACTGGAGAGAAAGCCAGAGTGAGTTGAACTTGAAGTCACAGCTGCCACATTGGTCAGAGGCACATGGGTCAATACACCGTTTTGGGACGAACAGAATAAAACTTTGATATGGGAATAGTTGGATTATCATCGGTATGAGATGCCGGAATAAAAATCTGCTTTGGGAAAAGTTACACATGTCATGTCTGATGTCTTCGGCATGGCGTTCCAGTGACACATCACTATTCAAATATGACAATGTATATTGTGACTGGGTTATATGTCCTGTCTGATCTCTTTGGCTTGGCGTTCCAGTGAGGCAGTAGTGTGTATATAGGTATGACGGCCTGCTATACCAGGAAATATCGTCGTGATATTGCCGAAAACGTGTCGAAGGCCATAAACACGTATAGGGAACCTCCGTGACCGAAGTGGTTAGCGAGCCTGCGCAGCGCAATGACCCGTGAGCCTCTCACCAATGCAGTCGCTGTGGGTTCAAGTGCAGCTCACGCTGCCTTCTCCGATCGTACGAGGGAAGATCTGCCAGCAATCTGCGGATGGTTGTGGGTTTTGCCCCGTTTCCTCCCAACATAATGCTGATCGCCGTTTGTATAAATGAAATATTCTTGAGTACGGTGTAAAACAGTAATCAAATAAATAAGTAAACAAAAAAAAAATAAGGACCCAGTGAACATTTACAATAACTGGATTATTACTTGTACAGCCATTCGGAACGTGGTGAAAAAACCTTTCTAATACCACTGTGGCTTACCGTATTTTCCCCCATTTGTTCTTGGGATAAAGCAATACTAGTCTCTTAAAATTGTGCTATTTTACGTTTACCATATTCTGTATTGGCATGGACCAACGTTGAAAGATATAGTATTGCAATTACAGAAAGCGTTATAATAATCGTGGTATTACATGATGTCAGATTCAGACATTCTATGATATTTTACCGATAATGACACGCACATTCCTGGTTGTGTAACAACCTTCGAGCAATAATGGCCTGTCTCCTGGAATACTGAGTGCTCCCTACATATTGAATGCGGCTGGCCTGTTTCTCCCGCCTTAACAATGGAGAGTAGGGGGTGATTGTTGTTCCTCGGGCTCGGTAAACATTGAGTTCCTCCAGGTAAAATGTTAAGCCTAGAGAGGTCACAGCTATACGTGCGGTATTCACCTAGAGTTAGCCGAGCAGGATACGGGGGTGTAAGCTAAACGGAACGACCCCGGCTGATCTCACGGTGGTAATATACCTATGCACACCTGTAATTATTGAAGACAGGTAGACGTTAATAAGTCAGGCCTTGTACGGCACAGGTATATATCTTCTGTCCCTGGTAATAGAGCCACAAGCTGGCTCGTGAAAAAGCCGAACAGGTGTGTGTGTGTCTTTATAGTGTAGCGCGCCGACTGCACAGAGAGCCAGGTGCGATACACTCCAGACAGTCAGATAAAACCCGGTGACCCCGTGTGTGGCTCGACGACAGATGGGGAGGACAGCCATCCTTCGTCGCCATGGATTTGTAGACAAGTTGCGTTATCTTAGATCCTGTTCACCGGTCCTTGTTTAAACATTCCATTATCTACTGGATTTGTACAGAGGAAACTAGCGGATTAACTGTGCACAGATCTGGCAAGGCATTCCGCTGCGCATGCCATACAGCCGCAGAGGTATGTACTAACCCATGTATTAAATTGTTTGTTTGCGGCAGGTTGGACATCTATTTTAATCGTTTTAATTTCAGTTAAACTACGAGGGTGTCTTTCTGCAGTGGTCCACTACTGAACCTTTATACAGGCTCGTTTGTATACGTGTATATTGTCCTGCACCACTGAACAGTATAATTAGGCCTACATGTAGGCTACGTAATGCTTGTCTATATATACATGTAGTGTACATATCTAGTCTCGAAACTGTATACGTATATATGCCCTACAAATATAACGTACAGTGACTATAGATTTTCAATATATTAGCACATCCTGTATGGTCTTAAGTACTTGTATACCGGTATTTTAAATCTGCATAGCCACACCTTCTGTATAGTCAGTCACACGCTGTCAATTACACCTTCTGTATAGTCCCACACGCTGTCAGTTACACCTTCTGTATAGTCCCACACGCTGTCAATTACACCCTCTGTATACATAGGGTGAATGATCTAAAATGTCGCCCATGATTTGCACATGTTACCAGATATGCTATCAGAGAGCTCTGTTATTGTTAGAAAGATGTTCTGAAATTTGTGTGGAAGGTGGGATGATATACAAATTGGAAAATGTGAGTTTCTGTACGATAGTAGTAGTATTTAAATACATTTATTTGCCAGTAAAAATGCAATTTTTTGAGGGAAATTTAAGGTCATCAGGCGTCTTCATATACTGTAGTAACTTCGGTCCCCTGGTTAAATTTAAAATTCCACACAGCGCTCTGTTTATTTATTTATTTGACTGGTGTTTTACGCTGTACACTCAAGCATATTTCGCATACATCGACGGTCAGCATTATAGGGATAATCCGCTGGTTGTAGGCAGACCTTCCCACGTATGAGGAGCCCCCCAAGTGTAAATGCTGATTTAACTGTGATTGGTGTTGGGATTAGTTAGGTTAGTTAGGTTAGTTGCATGTACGTTAATAAACAAGCGAAGAACATGCGTCTCTTGAAAAAGATGCATTAGAGTTGTTTGCGATCTTTTTAAACATTTATGTCAGTCATCTCAAAGGTTTTGCTAGCTCGGAATACTTCATGAAGTTTTAGGTCACCATGTACCTCCAAGAGCAACTAGCCTTTTTAAACTGAAACGAAGGAAACTCTATGGAAAAGAGCAAAATCCTGATTTACTGAAAAGATATATCGACGAATGAATGACTATCTGACGTGTACTCCAGAAAGTAGCCTCAAACGTTTAAAAGTGCAACGTCATTGTGGCTATGTCAGCAACATGTTACGCCATGTGCACCGTGTAGCCTGACGTGGCGTCAGGGAAAAGTCCAAACGACAAAAATAGTTTCTTTCCGTATAGGGTCCTGTCAGATTTCCACAAAAGAAGTTTTAATACATGAAAATTTGGTAAAATTTAGAAAAAAAACCCCCCAAAACAACTGAGATTTCATCCATCCTTACAATTCGACCCGTTCTTTAAAAAACTAGGGCTTTGACACTGGTGTAGCACTTCCAGACATTAAATGCCGCCTATCACCACGTCTTTCTCTCACAGCTTTTATTTTAGCAAGATTAGGATATTTTTCCGAAGTCTAACTCACAAACAGCACATAAGCCCTGTCTATCTGGCTCGCCGATTGTTGACTTTGTCTGCAAACACTCGAATTCCAATGAGGAAAAAACGAATGAATGACATTTAGAAGTCGTAAAACCAGCAGGTTTCTTGTGCATTTTTTGTTGTGCAATCAAAATGAAACCCTCTATAAACATTGCCTAAGCTTGGCCGCGTGAAAAGTGGTTTTACATGTCTGCTGTTTATTACGCGACGAAATGTCGCGTGCCATCTCAGCTGGATCACTTTTGTTTTTTTCTTTTCTTTTAATTTAAACACCTTTTTGCAGTTAATTATCATAATAAATGTTCATCAATTTACATAAAATTTACACAGTTATTAAATGCTTTTCGTTCTCTGTATTGTTGGGAATTATCAAATCATTGATTCTACTAACGAGATCACGTGTTCGAATCCAACTCTCGTATGCAGAAACCTGGGGAGATACGCCGGATAACTCCAGTTGACAAGATTCCGTTCAATTTCCTCAAACCTATGATTGGTTTCCTATCAGTTCGGTCAAGTTTCCACACAGCTTGGTTTCCCCACAGATTGTGCATGGTTTTTTCCTGGTTCTGTTTTGAGTTTCTTTCGGTTCTGTTAAATTTTCTCCTGATTCTGTTAAGTTTCCACCAGCTTCTGCTTTTTTTCCTACAGTCTCTGTCAAGTTTCCCCCACAGGCTCAACTTGGTTTTACCCCGGGTTCTGTTTGGTTTTCTGTAGGTTCTGTTAATTTTCCTCCTGCTTCTGTTAAGTTTTCTGCGTCTTCTGCTTGGTTCCTCCTGGCCATAGCTCGATTTCTTCCATTGGTCCTCATGTAAGTGAAGTATTCTTGAGGGCAGCATAAAATACCAGCTAAACGCATGAATATACAAACAAGTCATTTATCTATGTGCCCTTTACGTTTATGAATGACACCCTTTGGGTTTCAAGGTATGAATACATAACTGTCTTCTGCACACTTGCTGAATATGATGACATACTTCTTGCTGACCTGCGGATGGTCGTGCGTTTCCCCGGACTCGGTCCACCCACCATAATGCCGCAGCGGTAGAAGTTAAATATTTTTGAGTACGGCGTAAAACACCAATCAAATATATAAACAAATTTCTTGTTGATTTCCCAGTTGATCTCTGAGAAAGAACACGTAGGCTTACTTTTTGCTGATTATAGCCATGAAGCATACATTGGATGAGGCCGTTTGTACAAGATGCCTCGTGTTCTGGCTAGATGATGTGAAGTCCTGCTTCACCTATGTATATGAACGTATAGCTTAAATACTTTACTTCAGTATGTGAACTTTAATGGTCAAAATGTGTTGAGTTTCTTAGTGTTTTAGACATGGCAGGATTGAGGACTACACGAAACGTGTTAACATGTGTGAATATCTTTCCGCTGGAGAAAGTAAAACAGAGCTTTTTGTCAAACAAGACCAAACGGGCAATAGCTATGACGTCTGTCGTCTCTGTCTTCTTGTCTGGCAGTCCAACCCCCGTCGAGTCAGTGACCCATGTTAACAGATAAATCGCCAATGTGAAAAGATAGACGGCTCAGGTTAAAAGATGTTAATAATTTGATCAACTGACCGACCGACAGGCAGGCAGGCAGGCAGACAGACAGACACACAAAGAACGATGACTTACACAGCTGCTTCTAGTCGCAGCTAAAAAAAAATGGAGACAGAACCTTCCTCATCTGTCACCAGCATGTTGTGAATTGATTGTCTATAGTGGTGTATAATGTTACAATAATACTGTGTCTGCCAACGTCTGCTGTTCTAAAGTGCGAAATAATATTATTGTCATTCAACGCCGTGTGCTCTATCAAGTTACCTGTATACCGCCTCGATTAGATACACCATGTATATGGGCTTTAAAAATGCCGATGTTACCGTCAACGTTTCTTAAACCGTCTCTTTTAAATCACTTTTAATGTGTGTTTGAAGGAGTCTAGTCCAGTTTATACACATTAAAACAAATGACTATGACTTTGACTAATTGTGTTCTCAGTATCTGCACTGTCCCTTTGTTAGGGTTCGCTTGATTCATTTCAAATTAGATGGGAAATTTTACAGTTGATTTGAGATGAGGTCACCCGAAGTGTCTGTCGGCCTATATATAAGCTGTGTATACGGCCCGTGTAGGTATAACTGTTCATGTAGCGATGAAAACTCCGTTTCACTATATATATGTAAGGTTGAAGGGTACCATATAAATATATACGCGTGGGGAACTTTCAACACCAACTCGTCCTGTATTACAGAAATCTATTCAGGTCGCACACGCTATAGGTTTCTTTTCCTCCTCCTCTGGGCTTTATGAATTTAAATACGAGTAAGACTAGTTCAGAGTTTTGTTTGAAATCCTCTGTTCGTGACTGAATAAGAAAACCGAATGGCGGGCTTGAACTAAGCACATTCACACGGCAGGAAATATAAACGCCTCACACCTCGAATTTCATTTGTAACGACCGGTTTTCATTTTGGTGTGTTCAGTGAAGAGAAAATCAGGGCACAGTATATATACTGTGCTGGTACAGTAGCGTTCTTTTGTAATTATGTGTTATGTATATATAGTTTGGGGAATATCTTTGTTTATAGGGGATAATGCTGTCGCTGGCAGAGTGTACTAAAGGCGGATGTCTGACGTCCGGAAGTCTTTGATCGGTGGAATGACAGGTTCAAATCCATCTAATGGTCATTCGGATGTGGCTTTATGTCGGGAGGTTTACTTCAGCCACTGCACCTGTCGAGAGGCGGTAGTTTCAACGGGCTGGAGCCGGGTTCCTCCTTCCACAAACCCGTCCATATTATTAGAGAAATACGGTGTCAAACACCTATCCGATAAGTGTATATGTAAATCCGTTTGTCTGCTTGTCTGTCTGTCTGTCTTTGTGTTTATTCGCACACCTCCCCGTTTTCACGCGTGTCAGCTTCTCTGCCAGTCCACTGGAATGTGTACATGCACCGTTGTGAGTCTAGATTTAAAACTATCGGTTTCAAATGCCACATAAGTAATTTGCGTTCTCCAAAATAATACTTGAATATAGTGAAGCATGATCACTTGCCCAGTAATGTCTTAAACCTTTTTTGTTCGGTTATTTAGGTGAGCCTCATATAGGAGATATTCATCTTTTGGTCATAATTCAAATCTTTATACACCGGTCCCTAACATGTGACACAACACTAGTAGGGACGACTTTACTTTGACATACTTTTTTAACCGGGTAATAATCACGTTTAGGGCGATAAATACGATAAGGTGAGGGAAGTCACATGTAAGTGTCTGTAAGTATACATATAAAGATTAACTGCGTATCACGTTCTGTACATAGGAATTTCTATATGTAGAGCGTATACTTTTGCTTTCGGCAGCCATGTTGGAATAATGCCCAAGTGCATACTGCACCAACATGGGTGACTAGCTGTTGTTCTACAAGGGTGCCCACTGGCTTCACACATAAACCGCGCAATAGGTTACATAACGTATTGGTATGCTGTGTATTCAGGCAAACTGTTTTATCTGATATTCATTTATTTCTTAGCCGTTGACTAGCCTTTGTATGTTTTGTTTTATAATAGAATAATGGATGGAAATTTGCCAGGTAATTAACTGAGCACGGCGTCAAACGAAAGTCAAATAAATGAATATTACGGTATCGTGAAAACAAATGACCGTGAGTATAATTTGGACGGTGAGTATAAACACACGAAGAAAGAATTTCTGATTCGAAATAGGGAATGACCCATATACATGCAGGGTTCAGTGAACGACTTGGCAGTGTCTTTGTAGCCTATACATGCATTGCAATAAAAAAGGCTTTCTATTGAACACAACAAAAGAGCCTTTGCGACAATCCTTGTGTGCATATGAGCGTATTCTGGCATGCCTTGAAATTCCATCTTGGATTATTGGCAGGGTAAATACGACCCCTACAGGCATGCCAAACCCACCGTGGCCGTCGAAAGCTCTCAGGGGTCTTCTCAATGGGAATTTACGCTTAGCAAAACACTTTTATGTGGATACAATTATAAGCGAAGAGCTCAAAAATGAAGGTTGTAACATTGGAGCAGTCGAAGGATGCTTAATGCTTTGTGTTGGCAAGGCGGGTGTTTTTGTACGAGCGAGTGATGTAAAGACAGCTGTGAATCAGGCTAGCAAGTTATTTTTCAGGGTGAATAATCAGAAAAAAGAAAGACGATAAAGACGTGTATTATCAACTAGTTATAGAACACGTTCTGCTGTAATTCCCACCGGTTTCCTCTCACCATAATGCTGGCCGCCTTCGTGTTAGTGAAATATTCTTGAGTACAGCGTGAAACAAATAAACTAATTAATTTTCACCCATACGATTCACAAGTATGACTGCTGCAGTGTGTGTACGTGAGAGGATGGAGCGAATCAAGACCGAGACGACTGTAGGCTCTCCTGCACTTAGTCACGTAACACATGACAGGCTGTTGTTTGTTTGGGTTTTCCTTTTGTTTATGTATATTTTTTTTCTGTTTATTTATACTTTCAGTGTTAAAGTGTTATTTATCCTAAAATAGGATATACCAAGGTGACTTCGCCTGGACGGCGGTCATAACATTATACACGGCCATCTTATTTTCCTACAAACAAGTAGTTCCGGTATAGCGTCACGTCATAATGCTCCTAATTAAACTTTGATTGGTCAGACCCATGCCGAGATAAAAAAAACATGCACGGAACGCAAGGAAATGGATCGACGCTCTGCTTTTTTCTGCCATCATGGATGTTTCACCTTCTGTGGCATGTTTTAGAATGCCGGAGAAAAAAATTCTGTCATCGAAGCCATAGATGTTCCTGCCACCTAAAATATCTGGAAAAGTTCACATATTTGGCCAAGAAAACAGCACAATCCTGATTTTAAGTATTTTTTCAAATTCATAAGTATAAATGCTAACACCATGAAGCATTGGTACTATGAAATTACTTCATAAAATTATCGGTATACTAACCAAAACTGATAATGGGATGTTACACATCAAGAGAAACTTACGCTGTGGCGCAATATGATCCATTTGTTCTCTATACAGCTGGTACAGCGCAGTGAATTCAAGTCCAGCTCATGCTGGCTTCCTATCCGGCAGTACGTGGGAAGGTCTGCCAGCAACCTACGGATGGTCGTGGCTTTCCCCCGGGCTCTGTCCGGTTTGCTCCTACCATAATGCTGGCCGCCGTCGTATAAGTGAAATATTCTTGAGTACGCGTAAAACACCAATCAAATAAATAAATAAATAAATAAATAAAAAATAAATATAAAAATATATAGCTGGTACAAACTTACATTGGCATGCATATTTACCCCTGAACTAAACTACACCTGATGGCCGTTTCGTGCAAGACCATTGAATACTTAACCATTAATTGCTTCATAAATTTTCAATTTATATGCAAACATTTAAAGCTGTATATGTCATTTATGTATTCATAGGAACCGACATTGTTCTGTTATATGCCTTAACCTCATTTGATGTATGTTTTGTATCATAAGATCAGACAGTCCTAACGCAGTGTGTCATACACATGTAGTGATACCAAACCTCTCATTAGCATATAGATTATATCAGTGTGAGGTACGTTGTAATCTATTTCTGTAGCCCTAATACTCTAGAAACAATGGATTCTAAACTGACATTGGTGGTGGTAACATAAATTATTGTATGTATGTATATTTTGAGCGTTTCTCTGGTTTTTAAGCTAAAATCATACAGTAAATGTCTCGCACACGACTGAAGTGTGGACTATCAAGTGACCGTTGTCGTACTAAAACTGTTGTGCGTCTGATGCGCTTATTTTAGGTGCTGGCTGAATAAACTATTGAAAACCCTTGTCATGTCATCGATTTTTATGATTATTAACAAAATTAAGGCTGGATTGTATTCAATCTGAATAAACCCAGCTGGACATAGGAATATCAGCTGAGTTTATTTTTTTTTTTTCAGATTGTGAAGAAGTACAGTGTGTTGAGCCTATATGAATTCATTTCGTACCCCAAACTGCTTTATACCCTAACTTAACTAACTTATAACTTCAGTGGTTATTACACCATATATATCATAGGAGAAGCGCAGACTTTACAGTCTCAAAGACTTTGGTTCAAACCCTCAATCAATAGGACTGCTCTGTGTTAATCATTGTTTAACGGACATTCTGTGTACATCAAGTAATAATACCGATATAATTATACGTTACAGACAGTTAGTGTGCAGACAACTTTGCAGCTATTAGTAACAAGTGACAACAATGAGATATTTTTTACACTTTGAACAATGAATGTGCAAAAAAAAAAACAAACAAAACGAAACTGCGCAGCTGCCGCTTTCGGTGTTGCCAGATTCTCAGACGGGACGTGGGCTTGTTGCATGAACGTATTGAACTATCCGCGTGTCTAATCAAAGTATGGGTTGTTGGAAGCAGAAGTAAAGTGCAACACTTGGTTTGAAATTGAGATGCACAAATAGGTACTTTATGAATATTTATTTATTTATTTGATTGCATTGTGTTTTACGAAGTACTCAATAATATTTATCTTATACGAAGGACGGCCAGCATTATGGTGGGAAACCGAACAGAGCCCGGGGGAAACCCACGACCATCCGCAGGTTGCTGGCCGACCTTCCCACGTAGGGCCATGGAGGGAGCTAGCCTTAGCTGGATTTGAACTCACAGCGACCGCATTGGTGGCAGGCTTCTGGGTCATTACGCTGCTCTAGCGCGCTAATCAACTGAGCCACAGGGACTGACATTGTATTTTCATTGTTTAATAAGGTGCTTTATCATCTGTATAAAAGACGACAATCGACTGTAACGGATTCGTGGTATCACGTACCATGGATGTTAACAAAGAGAAAAGTATCATTTTCCCACTGTTAAGAAGTAATGTTGTTTCATCTCATCAGTTAATAAACTAAAGCAGCAAACTTTCTGTTCATTCTTTCACATATTTTATACGAGTTGAATTGATTAATTGTTCACATAAATCACTTACTCATACAGCCCACAATTTGTGGGATCACTGGTCCGATCTGTCATCTACTATTAAAAGATATGAAACCGTGATCTGTAAAAAGATAAGATGAAACGGATTTAATTTTGTTAGAAAATCACCTGCCTCACTGAGAGTGTATATATATATATATATATATGACAGTTGTGATTTCCGGTGTTCATCCTTGAGAACTAATCCGCTGTCCGGTTCTAAGATTTGATTATGATTTTCAGATCTCCTGGATTTGGTCAAGTCTTTTCACGATGAGAACATTGTTAGCGGCGTGTCGAGCTATTTCGAATCTATCTTTGCCTAATTCAATGAAATTAACACGGTGTAATTCAGGTTAATTGCCTGGTGTATTCTCCTAAAATGGATTGTTATATACAAATATAAGACACACATATATATTTCAGTACTGGATTTTAACCTATCTAAGTGCCTACTTCCCCATGATCTTTTAATTTCGATGGGATTAAACAGGTTGTATTAAGACAATAAAAAGCACTCGTGATTTACTTCATGAAGGGGGAAAAAGCAGAATTTGCTTCAGTATCGAAACAGCTGAAGGATTGTCAGTGGCCCATTTGTATGTAGGTCTGACACATACACGAGCCTGAGGAAAAATACATTTTTTGCTGAATTTTTCTAAAAGAGAGTAAAAGCAAACACCGGATGAAAAATAGTGAAACGAATGTCATGTACAAAGTCAACTGCCGGAAAGTTTTTCATCTGTATTGATCGACTGCCTCATAGCAGGACGGGATTGGTACGTCTGAATTTGTATAACGTCAGGTAAAATACAGGTGGGTATTCCGTTTGAAGATGTAATCAGTGAGGCACAGCACACCTGTTGTGTATATCGGTATAAAAAATCAGGTGCGATATTTCCATAACTGAGTGTCCCATTTTAATCACTGAAAGTCATGGCAAAACAGACTGTAGGTTCGTTGTTGGGCTTATATATCATGTCGTAACAAATTTTCTCTATCCACGGGAAAGTCTAACCCTTATAAAACAAAGTCCGTGCCATTAGCGAATGACCCGCCTCATCCCCACTCCTACTCTAGGGCTGAAATGTATTAGATAAAACTTAACAAGCCCAATATCGTAGATCGAGTAATTTACGTATCATTTTCGAAAAATTGTATGTAGGCCAGTGCATAAACAGCTTTGACAAAGAAAAATCTGTGTATCGATACTTTCTTTTACGATTTACATTGAAATTTTCTGTTTCCATACAAGATCTATGCCGTGGTTTGGTGCTATGCATTATGTCGGCAGGATATGTGTGCACAACATCTGCCGATAGAGGGACCGTCTCGGATATCCATTGACATTAATCGTTACGTATTATGGCAGGGCCTCGAAGTATTAATGTAGTTTTACATATATATTCCAACACCGTTCAGCTTTTCCGCAATAAGAGAGTGTATTTCACCACCTTCGAAATTGCCGAATGGTTTCCAATAAAATTACATATTTGTTTTGTCGGGCTTGTTCTGCTCGTATATCTATAATATTACAATTAAAGTATAAATTTGTTAATTGAGATTATGCCTATATGCAAGACACATCTGTTGTACAAATTTTACTATGGAAAGAAAATCCGTATACACTTTGTCCTTCAGCGATTGTAGACCGCCATGTAGCGCAACCTGTCGAGCTCGTCCTGCTTGTATCTTTGTATTATTAGGCCATCAATATTTAATTGTATGGAGGCGACAAACTGGCGAATGATGATGACCGTGACATCTCCTCCTTGGGGACAATGTGCCGTAATAATTAGGCCTAATATCCAATGAAAAACATTGTGCTATAATTAGATTACCATTGTCAGTTTCGGACGTTTTTGTTTAACTTTACCCTTGCATGTCTACCAGCTGGAGTGGAACTGAGTTCTTTTGTAAACGAACATCTGTTTTGTGGAGAGAAGATAAAACGCCTGCCAGAATCGGCTGTTACTTGAAAAACCATACCCTTTCCTCTTTGTTACGAACAGCGACTGACAACTGGATGTTGCTATCGGAAAAGTTCACTTATAGACCTTTCTTTCGCTTGTGTTACAGATATTTAAGAGAAATTCACAACCGATGCCGTGGTTAAGGAGATGGACTGATGGTCGTGATGAAATACTACTGTGCTCTTTCGCGTATAGGTTTCCAATGAAGGCTCAACTTAAACGGGTTACAAACATTTTTTTTAGCTCAAGCCAGATATTTCCTCTGTTACATTACCGCGTATAGTCAAACTACTTAGAAAAAGGGATTGGTCATTAATCGACAGCAAATCTGCACCCTGTATAGTATTTATTTATTTGATTGGTATTTTATGCCGTAGTCAAGAATATTTCACGCGACGGTGGCCCTCGTTATGGTGGGAGGAAACCAGCCAGAGCCGGCGGGAAACCCACGACCATCCGCAGATTGCTGATGCACCTTCCCACGTACTATACGTGTGTGCTTTACTGATTTAGCATTTTTTAAATTTTTGCCACACGCTCCAAATCGACCTTGGTTGATTTGTTGTATGCAAATACATGTTATTAGACTGCATATATTTTTCATACTCTGCAACAGTACTTCATCATAGCCATCCAATTTCCGTCATTGTACTCTGTGGAAATTCTAAAAAAGAGAAAGCTCGAGTAACCGAATCACGCTTGCGTGACAAACCATGTCATTCTGATAACTCGTGTGAGTTTGTGAGAAGAAAAAAATGTAATGAATGGCAGCTCGCTAATTTAGTCATACATCAAGATGTGTTGATAGCTGTCTGACAGAGATATATGCATGCAATACCGACACACTGCTGTTACTTTTCCTTCTAAAGATAACTATCGGAATTATAAAATGACAGATGACCCCTTTTTTGATGAAAGGATGCATGTAGCTCTCTCTACACTAAGAAAGCATACAGTGGATACATGGTGAACCACAGCGGAGAACAATGGCGTGATTTAACATTGCCTCCGCAAGATGTATATTTCTGTCGAGGAAATTGCCTTGTTACCATGTCGCAGAAATGGAACCTATTGATTCCCATTGTGTTCCAAATGAAGTTCAGCTCTGAAACAGAATGAATGAATTATTGGATTCATTAAGCATGATTGCGTGCAACCTTCTCTTCTCTTTGATCTGTATAATGTTTTATTATAGTCCAGTTAGTGTTACTCTCGTATAGTGCTCCGACCTTTCAGCCTATATCGACTTGTATGTACATATGAACATGCTTGAGTACGCGATTTCATCTTTTTTTTAGCCTGTGTGTTGAGGCTGAGTTACTTTCTGTAAAGAATATTACGCATGGATAACATGTATATATTTAATCATTTGTTTCATTTCCGTTCAGCGCCGTTCAGAAGCGGTTGTTTTATGTGGATAACAGAAACTAGAGTTACTATACCCATTTTCCAGGAGGTTGTCATACGGTGACAAGAAAAAACGACCTGACTTCATTTTCACCTGCAAGTGACATGCAGTTTGAAAAATCTTGATCATGTTAAATTTTATTTCTGATACTTTATAAGGCAAAGTGCGAGCTGCAGTTGGTGGTAGGGAATACACTACCACCCCAAAGTTTAGGATTGAATATATATTTCTTCAGTTGAAGTTGACAGATGTAGTTTCCTCCAGTGAGGAAACCTTATGTGCTCGCTCGTGTACGCTGTCGCGTCTTTGCAGGCCATCTGCCATGCGTACGCAACAAAAATAGTACCTCGCGTGTTGTGCACTCTGCATCACATCCACAGCTTTCGTCGCAAACAGGAATACCTTGTTCGCGGAAACTGCCAACATTGTTGCCTAACACATTTGGTGGGGGGTTTAATTACTGTAATTGTCTGGCTGGATGGGAAGTGCTTGTTCTTTGCTAGCTCCATACACTGGTCAGAGGGGACACGGTCGGATACGCATGACTGAGCACGGAGTCAGAAAGGGTTAGCTCTTAACGACATTCATAGCCCTGCTTATACACCCTCGGGGGGTTGTTGTGGGGAGGGCATGGGGCTAAAGTTGAGCTCCTATATCTGCTCTTCCCTCCCCACCCAACCACACACAATGCAGCTGTAGTTTATCGC
Organism: Acanthopleura granulata; assembly: GCA_016165875.1. NCBI lineage: Eukaryota > Metazoa > Mollusca > Polyplacophora > Chitonida > Chitonidae > Acanthopleura > Acanthopleura granulata. Next base: position 11,169,677 of record JABBOT010000015.1, on the reverse strand, counting down.
ACTACACTTCGGTTTGCATGGTTGTCTGGCGATTACTACCAGCTGTGCGTGGCACAGACTAAGTCCTTTGATTGATAAGTCCTCCCAAAATTTTACAAGGGCCTGATTTCTGTATACAAAGGATCACTGTAGAGCTGACACGGACTTAACTGGCCAGCGTTTATATCCAACACACGTGGCTGTGGTCGGTTACTTGTACATTTTAGTCAAAGCTGCTGTCGTGAAATGTTGGTGCACGTCACGACATAGTGATGGGAAATTTACCAATCCGCTACACACGCTGTCTGCATATGCTGCCTGCAAGGTACGGTTAGAATTATTTCCATATGACGAAACATGACATTTTTCTTAAAATTATTGTTTTAATAGTTTATACAAAAGGCAGTTAAAATGTATCCAGGAAATTTCGGCATACTGGCAGAGGAGGCGGCACGGCAGCGGCATGGCAGTGTAGCCACGGCCGGAGAACTGAAACAAGGAACGTTGCTAAGCTATATACATATATAGGTTCTATGTATAGGTTTAGTTCACAACCTTACTCGCCCTTATTTTGACTTTGTATGTTGGGCGACAATAAAATGCTTTCATTCAGTCATGGAGGTAAAATATTTCACCAACCGTGTGAAAGTGCTAATACATGTAAATCATAACCGCACAAGGAATGACAAAATTTACCTATACACTTGTTTGTCTTTAACCGAACATGTTTATTACTTTAATTAAGATTCTCATTACGTGAATACGACTTAAATAGACCTGCAACGCACCCAATTTTTCTCTGTTTTTTTTTTTGCCCGTTTGTAATTCATCTCACTGATTAATATAAATTCCGTATGTAACATACATATGTTTGCAATATCACATAAGTATATTTTAGACACGTTCGAGATCTAGGCTCACGTTTCGCTTACATGCCTGCGAACTTCTTTTCTCGGAGGACATTTTTCCCAATGTTAAATCGTTAAATGGGTTAATTGCCTGAAGCTTTTTTTGTCTCTTTAATTTGTCTCGTCAGTCATGCAGAAGCTTATTTATGTCATTTTGAAGAACGGCATATATATATATATATATGGAAAATGATTATATGTATATACGCATGTAGCTCTTGTACACCAAGAGAGATAAATGTATATAAATTTAGTGCCATGACTAAGAGAGCGCTCTAATGCTATGTTGTCCAAACATTTCTTACTTTCCATGCAACTTACTGGTCTATTAAAAACGCGGCCTTGATGGTCAAAAACTGATGAATATTACGCGCTTAAATGAAACAAGGAAACTTATTATATAAGTCGTGTGTATAGAGGTTTATACTGTCACAGTTTTAATTTCTGTATGTTAGAATAAGCTTTTGAAGGACAGATGTGCGTTTGGTAGCTTGATAAAGGCACATGCTGCTAACTTTAGCAGTTTATCGGAGGAATTCCCGAAGGAATTAAAGTGTGTGTTAACACTTTGGAGAGAAACATTCCCAAATTTTGGCAAATTCATTTAATCTATTTTCTAAAAATTTTGCTTCCAAACACAGATCATGCTTCCCATATGCTATGAAAAAATTCGTCTGATACGATGTCTCATAAATTATAAACGTATCGTTTAAATGGTGTCGGATTGGCGTTAAGCCATAATCATTCATTCATTAATTTATTCTGTCATAGGCATGGTCTCCGCTGCGGTTTGCACATTGCATGTTCTAAGCATGAAATTATGTAGGCATGGCTATGCATCAGTGATTGATATTGTAATGCATATATACACTGATAAAATCTTGAAAGTAGCTGAGGAAGTTTTAATCCTATCGCATTATGAACCAGTGAAGTGAATAAATGAAAGAGTCTGTGAACGTTTCTGAAGATACCCGTTCTTCGAAACTGGTACATTTTTTGTTGCTCCTGAACTTACACATTTGCAAAAGTGTAACATAATTGTCATACCGAAGCATTGTATCTCACAATGTAAGATGTTATATGTGATTTTAACCAATCAGAACACGGATAACATCCCAAGACCCTTGTCAAATCACGTCATTGATTGCATCCGAAGACACAATTTAATTGGCTGACAGGATTAACTGGGAAGCAGCAGAATCGTATTGGGACCTATATAAGCTGGTTTACTAGGACTATAGCAAAACATTTATTGCCCTGAAACATTTTGCAGCTAAATAGGAGATCCTGTATTAGACATTACCCATACACCTGGATTATGCAAGATGTTTCTATCATCAAAATAGGAATGTTGGGAAGTGGTATAAGTTATTGTGGTTGCGTCAGTCATGATTACGATTGGACTGATGTGAAAACATGGTGAATTGGAAATGGCATAGATATTTACTCGAGTCTTAGTATGGAGATTAGAAGACGGTTCGCGCTCTCTATGAAGACCACGCGGACGTGTGCACAGTCATCATCGGCCCGTTTCTTTCACCGTCGATTATGGTCTTCGCACGTGATCACCATTTTTATCGCCTGATTACCAGATTTGCTGATGAATGACAGATTTGTTTAACCTTGTAAACAATGACTTGTGCCACAGATCAATAAACCTCCAGTAACTCAGTATATAGCAATTATCATCTATGTACAAGTCGAGGCTAACCTTCCTTGTCGACAGAGCGCAGTAAAGTTACAAATTCAGTTATTTGTGTGCCCGTCTTCCACGAGGCATTCAACCAATAAAAAACCCACCGATGAATAATTTATATTTTAATGAATTATTTTCAGTCCATGGTTCTTAAACGCCCTTCGCATTAATTTCCCACTCTAAATATAGAGCAGTCAGTGATGTATATGTACCTACCTCATACGAAAGACTCATAAATAACTGGTTCAAGTGAGTCTCGAACAGTCCTATAATACAGGCTGCAAATGTGTGACTTCGCTGTACTGGAGGCTTGTTACCGGTATATACTGCAATGTACAATGAGGTCTAGCGATATCTACAACGCACTTGTATAAGGCACCTGCTTAGTTCTGTGACAACGTCGTGAGAAAGTTTCTGAATAAGAGGCTAGAGGTCAGTGGTTTTATTACTACGGGCACTTGAGTTTCCTCCACTCATGAACCGAGGGCCATCGTGTGAGTGAAAAATGGTGCTAAATAACACTGGGATAAAGACAACTTTGTTGTGATTTTATATCGCATACTAGTCAAGGATCGCGACTGTGGTCTTTTAATATTTGATTAGGCGTAGAATACAGCCGAGGAGCTGTGCAGATTAAAATAGTAATATTTAAGAATAGCTTAGCGCGAAGAAACTTCGCACTACGAAAATCCGTGCAAAATGAACGAATACATGCATGGACGGGGTAAAACTGAGATGAACTATGTTCTCCAAGACATTCGCTTTTCTTCTGCCAATATTTTTTCATATTCTGTAGCCTTTATAACCAGCAAATCCAGATAATTCACATTAGTGACTTACGCTCACGTGCGTCATCGATAGCTTGATCTAGTAAACCGTGTTGTTGCTGCCCGTGCGTGCGCATCTGTGTTTGACCTTCATGTAAATTGACTGAAGGCGTAGATTTGTTTACTATGGATGTAAATTTCAAGACATGATGTCACGGACAAGTCAACCCGCGATGAGCACGAGCGCCTGGTTGACACAGGTTTAAAAAGCATGGCAGCAGGTGCCGGCTGACCGTATTGTCTACTTCGCCTAAGATTTACTTGAAAATGGCAATTCAGTGCGAAGGAGCGATTGTGGCAAAATGTGCCCAAATATTTAAACTTTCGGGATTAAGATGCTTTATGTGGTCTCGGGCTAATCGTATACCACACATTCATTCAATGCACAGGTCTGAACTTTATGGTTATTGCACAGCAACTGTCACACGGTAGTTCACGGAAACAGCACGGTGTATACAGTATGGGTGCTATGCTCAGTGCAACAGCAGCACAATACGGTAAACATGTCACTACCTGTGGTTAGGGCTATCCTGTGTTGTACCATGAGCTTTAAACTCTGCTGAGTGTCATTGGAGAGTTTCTCCTTATGCCTTATATCGGCCTATGTGGCATTCTCCTATGTGAACAGCAGTTATACTAACCATGCAGTACACCTCAAACCATTTAGGGTTCTTTTTTTCAGCAGGCGTCATATAGTTCTGAAGTTTGCCATAGTCGTAGTTTCGCCCATAACGCTATATCAGTATTATAACCGCGTTATCTATTCTGGAGAACCATATACTGTATGAGGAGCGATGATAGGCCAAGGCCTTTGTAACTACCATGGCAATAAGTATATTTTAAACATATGTGTTGTCATAGCAACACGTATCGTTTACACATATGTGGCAATAGCAACACGTATCTTTAAAATTTGTTGCCGTTACGGCAATTGCTATTTATACGACGTCTTAATACAGCCCTAGTATGCATCGTAAAGCATTAAGAGAAGCAAGGGAATATGGCTTCTGTTGAGCATTACAAAGATGTAAATTTCTGTTCGACAATCCACAATTTACACAATTCGGCAAAAAACGGGTCATGTTATATATTTTCTTGGGCTTTATAAGCGAGCACTTTTTAAATCTGTGGCAACTGTATTCTTGGCGATCATAACCTAATTCTGAATACATAATGAAGAAAATTAAATTAAATCTATAACTTTTTCATTTCTGATTTCTCTCAGATTCATAGTCTCAACCGGAAGTGGAGTGCCGCCGTTTCCAACAGCGAATGAAAAAGAGGATGTAACACCGAGCTGAAAAAGTAGTTCCCTGGAATCGCATTACTTCGTATTGTTCTGTTTTCTTGGTCATGGATTGAGTTGTTTATCCATGAAGGTTTACGCGGATTAAATGGATTAACTGTATATGGCTTGCTGATTCCCTGAAGGATTTATCAAAAGTCACGGAGAGGATTCCCCTAGCAATTAACTGTGCCATGACGAGTTTGCCCTGGAGGTTTTTTTTTCAAGGATTAATATTGTGAAGATCCAATCCGATTACTGGAATTTGCCATTTCAACTTATTAAGAAACAGCTTTTCTTCCGAAGGGCAGCAAGAAGGATTTATCTGGCGAATCTAATTGTATGTTCAGGGATTTATTCGACCGCGTTTCTAACCTTTGACAAGTTGTTGAGTAAGAATTTCCATTGGCAACTGGGAAAAGATACGTTTCATGTCATTGCGTCAATATATTGTGCATCTTGTACAAAGAGACAGTTATCCTGCAAGACTTTACTTCAAAGGACTATATTACTTCAGCTATTTTCCTGGAAGGAGCCCTTGAGCCGTTAGTCATCTAAGCCTCTTGTGAAATTAATAGAGGGCACATTGTTCTGCAGCAACCATCTTCCCTAATTGGATGTAACCTGTGCATTTCTCATGATATCACCCAAGCACTGCCATCAGGATTGCCTCTGTGACGTCAGGAGTGACGTGTCCGCCATCCTGCACTCGCTGTCATGATACCAGTATGACGTCATGTTGCGCAAGCTTTTGTTCGGCTGTATGGTGATGATACAGGCTGTGTCTTTAGCGCTTTCTGTGAGGCTGGATGATGGTAAGAACTTTACATTACAAGTAGTGGGTAAAACATCAAGTATATGGATGGTAGAAACCACCAAAATTGCTGTTCCCTTGACGAAGAACGGTTGCACGCCACAAACAAGCTAATTCCAAAACGGAGAGCAGTCACACGCAAATAACAAGCTCCATGTATTTCCCAAACGAAGAACTTAGACCCTAGGCTCCTCTATGTTTTTTGCATTCCCTTGGAACCAACGGTTTTTACCATTAGAGTTATCTCCCTTTGACAATTAAGTGGGCAATCAGGAAAATTCGTCAATAACATGCCATAGGTCGGTAGTTTACTCTGCGCACTCTGATTTCCAGAAGCCAGTTTTACAAATAGGGTGCAAGTAATGTCAGACGTAATGTCGCGACGACACGTGGTAGTTAGGTTTGACCTAGCGTTACACCCGATTCTTAAAACGGAGCCTCTTTACCCGTATAAGTGATCGTATAAGTGAAAATTTCTTTAGTATGGCATTAGGCAGCAATCAAATAAGTCTGTCTTTGGAACATTAAATATTTGTTTAATTTTAACACAGTTCATGCATGTATTTACTCAATGTTTTCATGTGTGGAAGGTCAATTCGCTGTACAATCAAACTTCAAATTTTGGATTTTCTTTCCTTATATTAGAAAGCACCTAATAATTTGTAATGTAGGATAATGATGCAACTTGATACAAATAATGCGAAGTTGATCAAATATTTATTGAGAAAAGCAACTCTTTCTGTTTTCAGTTCATGCCGTGTCATTCTGTGGCTCCCTGGGATGTGCCAACAACGCCACCTGTCGGACAACACTGACCAACAACGAAATAGAGGGAAGTCATGTGACTTATTCAGAATGCGTCTGCCAAGGGGATTGGGTAGGCCCGAAATGTGACCACCTGTTGTCGCTCGACCTGTTACGTCATCAACATGACTTCGTCGAGCTTGTCGCCGACGTCATATACGTCAACACGAACAGACGAGGTGGCAAACGGAATAGAAGACCACAGACTAAGTCTTTTGATATGAGTTTTAGCGTTCAGTACTGGACGAATGATTCAATGGCTGTGTGTAATATACTAACTGAGGTCAGATCGAAGGCCTTTCATCTTAAAGGACTTAAGCCAGGAACATTTTACACCGCCTGTGCCAGCGCGGTAGGAGTGGACCTGTGTTTCGTCAAAATACCACGTGGAATGAATTCCATGTCCAGTTGTGTCCATTTTCAAACTCTCGTCGGCAACGAGACTCTCGTTGCCCCTACTCAGACGATATCTCCAGTCGTAGCGCCTTTAACATTGACAATTTTCTTTGTGATAGTTCTAGTGATTTTTGTTGTGATTCTGGTCAAATGCAGAACCTGGCAGTATTGTCGAAAACACGGACCATTACTTCGGCGTCGTATTTTGACTTCATCGCGCAACTGCAAATGCCCTTGTCTTTCATCCGTTTCAACGGAAACGAGGCCAGAGCCTCGCACTGACGGTTGGCTTCTGCCCAAGACAGCCAACGGGCGGTTCAGAAACTACAGCAAGCGCCGTCATCCTCATCCAACTGCTATTCCGCTAACAACAATCATCGAATACAAAACGGAGGAAGCGGAAACCTCCGCGAGCCCCCTGGTGACGAACGAAGGAATTACCCCTGAGGAAAAATCATAGCCTATTTTTTTGTCTTTGCTGAAAATTTGTGTGTTTGGATCCAGTGAAAAAATTTTTATATAGGTGTGATCTTGTTTATGTTTTATTTTTTGGATCAAGAATAGCGCAGCGGTTTCAACTAGACAATTATTTAATGCTTATGCATTTATATCGGACTATTTGTCGCTGCGTAGTATTAGATTGTTCGCTAACGTGGGGCTTTCCTGAGCGCGTTGCTCAGCAAAGAACGTCATGAATACAAAAGGTAACGTAGTATACCTTAGAGTAGACATGTTGTTGTTCTTTTTATTTGTCTCATGTCCATATGAAGTTTTCCAAGGAAGAATGGAGAACCTTTCTCAGTACAAGTTTGTTGATTTGTTTGAATGGTGTTTTATGCCATATTTAAAAACCCAGATAGCAACTTCGTTCGCGCTTGACACACCCGAGTCTTAGATGCGGGGAGAAGGGGGGGATTAACAGAAAGGTTGAAAAAGTTAATTTATGTCAGTTGTAATTTATTAGATGTGTAGAATTATGCTGCGTTGCCATCATTATGCCAAACGCATAGATGTGTAGAATAATGCTGCGTTGCCATCATAGTTAATAAATAGTCACATGAATACAATGAATACCAGGGACCGATTCCAGGAAGCCAGTTTCGACGGAAGTCAAAATTTGAAATGTCATTTTAGACACTTAATTTTAGACTTTGTATTTCAAATTTGGAAACGCTTAACACGAGTTATGTTAAGGGAAAGGTATCCAAATCTGAACACCTAGGGCCATAAACCGTGTATTATATCAAGGTTTTTGACTTGATATAATCAAAGAGGTCAAAAATCTCTTCGTGGAATCGGCTCCAGGCCTCGGGGACTCAGGCCAGGAATTTTTCTCCAGTTATTTGAGGAACCTCGGTGGATTGTATTTCAGTCGATTTATTTTCAGTCGATTTATTGGATTGCTGCCCCGTTGTAAACCCCCTACAGGCTCTTCCGTATCATTACACTTCTCTGTATGCTAAGGATCAAGAGTAATAGGCGGAGAGGACGTGGCGAGCCCGAGGAAAATGCCTGTGCCTTGCCAGATTTTTATTTGACATCGTGTCTTCATGGAATTAGTGTCCATAGTGTCTGGGCCCCGTAATTGTGTCAAATTCCGCTTAGTTTGAGGTTAGGAGCGGTATATGTATCGTGTTAAATAAAAGTACGGCGTTAGATACAGGCTATGAACAGGCGCAATCAGCTGAAATAGTGGTGTACGAATAACCTCTGTCTGGATTCACAATATGTACGGGGCCTCCATAGCCTAGTGTTTAGTGTGCTAGTACAGGACAATGACCCCAAATCTTCTTACCAAAGCGGTCGCTGTGAGTTCAAATCTAGCTCACACTGGCTTCCTCTGTGGTCATACGTGGGAAGATCAACAACCCGTGGACGGTCGTGGGTTTCCCCCATAATTGTGCTGCCCGACGTTGTATACCGTAAGATTAAGATCAGGATTCATTACCGGGTCATACCAGGGACCTTAAAGTGTGACTGTTTGTCCTTTCGTGGCTTGGTGTCTGTACCCGGTGTTAGCACAGTGTAAGCGGATGGGGTTTCATGCATGTCTGGTGTCTCCAGCATGGCGTTTCAGTTAAGCAGCACTATAAGTATGTCGGGATTGGGTCCGGCCTTTTATATGTAAAACCGTATTAAATAAACAATCAAACAAACATAGAGTTTGTGACCTGATAATAATGAAAACTCCGCGCATTCATGAAACCGCACCTTCATTTGTAAACAGTAGGTCACGTGCTGGCACAAGCTCAAGCCTGTAACATTTTGGGTCTGTCGGTGAATTCGCCCAATAACAGCTCAAAGGTCTGTTTGTCTTGTTTTTTTGTAGCTCTGACCCGGATCGTGATTGAAAACTCGGCTAATGTGTAGGATATCACAGTGAGGCAAATGGGGGTAGGATGTCAATGAAATAAATAAACATTGATATTTTGAATATTAAAGATTACAGCATAGAGAGTATAACTTTGCAAATCCGGCCTCTTGTCAATTTACCTCAGCGTTTTAGTCTAACACCTTGTTTAAGAAGTAACAACTTACAAGCCCCCTCCTAGCACCATAGCTTATGCATGGGTTGTGTGAAAACTTGATGGCTTTACTCTATTACAGTCTTTTATATTGTTTCATATAAGTTAGGAAACAGAGAGGACCAGTGGCAGGTCCAGGAAGTATTATACATGATGCGGTCATTTCGATTTGTCGATATTTTAAACACTTTGGAGCGTTTTGTTTATAAGCAGGTGGTCCGGGGTTCAAACCCGACTGGGGTCATACAAAGGCATTTGGCTCTCTTGTGTAGAAATTTATAAATTATAAATGTCTTGCTCAAGATGATTAACAAAATTCTTGGGTGATCGAAATGAGCATTGTCCTTGAGGAATTCTAATCTTGTTGACCTTTGTTGGAGATATGGGTTATATTTATTTGATAGTTGCTGAATTTTGTTCTCAAGAATTTTTCGCTTTTACAAAGGCAGCGACCCTCATTGGGGTGAAGAAAACTGGAGTGCCCAGGATATAACTACCGACCCCTGGCAAGTCACTGAGGAATTTTCCACGTGTGACGTACACAAATATACATACTATATTTGTGGAAAACGAGTTTAACAAGTATTAAGCTGTGCAAATGACCACGTGAGCGTCACCGACCGAATGTCTGGGATATAACTATAGACCTCTGGCAAGTCACTGAGGAACTTTACTACGTGTGACGCACATAAATATACATACTGTATTTGTGGAAAAGAAGTCTAACAAGCATTAACCTCTGCAAGAGGCCCCATGAGCATCATCGACCAATTATTGTCTCCCAGGCAGTTACATGAACAACGCATGAGAGAAAATATAATGTAATGTATTGCCACTTCAGTCATGTAAAAGTAATAACGATCACTTATTGTCATCGATGCCCTGCAGTTATAACGACGGAATTAACAAGTTCCCTATCTATTATAAAAGTATACTTAGAGAGTAAAACGACGTCAGTGTGATTGTTGGCAATGGGCACATGTAACCGGTAAAGTACGCCCTCTCTGGGGCTCTGCTTCGTAATTATGCCTTCCACCAATACTGCCATCCACCAAAAGTGCTTTCCTTTAATATTCCCTTCCACCAATACCGCCATCCACCCATAGTGCTCTCCTTCAATATTCCCTTCCATCAATACCGCCATCCACCAATAGTGCTCTCCTTTAATATTCCCTTCCACCAAGACTGTCATCGGCCAATAGTCCTCACCTTTAATATTCCCTTCCATCAATACTGCCATCCACCAGTAGTGCTCTCCTTCAACACAAGTACTTTCACCAATACTGAAATCCACCAACAGTGCTCTCATTTAACATTCCCTTCTACCAAGACTGCCATCCACCAATAGTGCTCTCCTTTAATATTACCTTCCACTAAGACTGCCATCTACCAATAGTGCTCTCCTTTAACACATCTACTTTCACTAACACTGCCATCCACCAACAGTGCTCTCCTTTAATATTACCTTCCACCAATACTGCCTTTTAGCATTGTCCATTCCACAAATGCAGTCGCTCATGCTGACTTCCTCTACCGCCGTACGTGGGAAGGTCCGCCAGCAACCTGCGGATGATCGTGGGTTTCCCCCAGGCTCTGCCCGGTTTTCTTCCACCACAATACTGGCCGCCGTTGTATACGGTAAATATGCTTGAGTACGGCGTAAAACACCAATCAGGTGAATGATCGGATCACAAATGGGTTCACAAAACAACCAGGGCAGTGTGTAACAAATGGAGGTTGTGTGTATACACACAAGCTACATTTGTTACACACTGCCGTGTGATCTTACTAGATTACATCAACATCAGGAGCACGGAGGTCACCGGATACATTTACATAGGTCTGGTATGCAATACCCTTTGTGGTTACAAAGTTACATCTGAAATACGCTTCGTTCACAAACGTTAACGAAACAGGAACTTTTTGTGGCCTAACTGAACGAAGCATTTATTTGTTTCATATTTCATATTTCTGAAATGTTTTTCTTATATTATGACAACCGTACGGCAACCACCGCACCTCAACATGTAAGTGACAAACCTCCTGATGCAAAGCCGCAGCTACACCCACCGTTCCTGGATTCGAACACGCGACCCCATTAGCAGAGTGTTGGTCGTGTTTTGGGATAACTTGGCCAGCGAGTTCTTGAACGAAAATTTAGTACAGCAGATAGGTAAGATATATGGGGGAATTGTGCCTTTAATGATAGAAGCACGACATTTGGCACACGGGTGGATTATGGTATAGGGAACGCGTTTGAACATAGGGCCATCTCAGATTTTTTTCTGTTACAATAGGCCTAATGGCAGCCATTTTCTAAGATGGTTTCCAACATTACGTATGGACATTTTGTATATGGTTTGCATGCTTCTGTGTTTAATAAAACTGACATGGTTTTGGCGTAGTACATGCGAATTACACAGTTAATGTAAAATAAGATATCAAGACCACAATGTTTATTCGAGTTTGGCCGTCATGTCTTCCAGGTTGAAAAACGTCCGTCATATTCAATATGTTTACCATTACGCTCACAAGCTGGCATAATTGTGCTTGGAGTTCATCTTTAATGGTCCCCCCTGATAACTGAAATTTCTTTAATTAGCTGTAATAAATGAATATAATAAAAAATCCAATGTTGCTGGTATTGTTGAACTTAAGATTTTGGAATGAACGATGTTGGCGGAGCTCTAAGTCATAATGTTTTGCGACGATAGATGCTACATGTATCTGGACGCCAGGATGACTGGTTGACTGGGGACTTCGATGGCTCAGCGGTTGCCACCACTAACATATCCAAAACATATCCAGACGCGTAGAGGACACTGGTTCCAAGAAGGCAGCAGCGATCTTCTTTTTTGCTGGACGGTAAAACAACACAGATGCCAAAGCTGTACATATGAATTTACGTGTGTTTTAGTCGTAACTGCGACCTAGCGTCTTCACAGTTTGGAGCTAAGTGTTGCTTTGGTGGCCGACCCTTTCACTGTTTTGTGTGTTTTGAGGAAAAGTCAATAGAACTTCATGTGAGGCCTAGAACACATGATGCTATCACCACAGCATTGTGTGTCTCTTCGAGAGATGGAGCCCCAAAACACTGGAGCAGTCTGTGAATTTTGCCGAATAACCATGATAACTGTACCATCAGGGTGCACTCATACATCAAACGAAGAGGGCTGATCATCAGGCTGGTGACTAGTGGGCCCAAATGAAGTACTTGTATTGGGCTTTCCACCGACTGACAAAATGATAATTAATAAAGACTTATGTGACGGAATGACAACAAAAATGCTATATACTATATCATTTATACGGCGCCAGTCAGTATTATATGATGAGAAGAAATCCTGCAAATTCGAGACCCTCCACAGGATGCTGGGTCTGGAAAAGAAGCTATCCTCAGCTGTACTTGAACTCACGGCGACCACTTTGACCAGAGGCAAAGGAAACACTGTGCTGTGGCCATGGAAAAACCCCAGAACCATTTTTAGCTAAACTACTCCTTATTTCCAAAGTACAAAAAAGCAGGTTTCTCATTCTCCATTGGATTTGGTTTAGTTATTAAATGTAGTATTATAGTTGATGCCTGCCATCTTGGATCTTGAGAGATGGTTGCAAAAGACTCTTATATGGTAATCAGCAAGTATTTGACAGGCTTACACGTGTATAGTTGTATAAACTCCTTCTGTAAACTTAGTAGTTCTTGTAAATCTATGGATTTTTTTTCTTTTAACCCCAGCAAATGGCATGTTCTGCCGCAAATAGGCACTACAACTGGCAATGGTCGCCACGGGAAGAATTGAGGATGGCCCTACGTCCAAAAATGTAACTTGAGGTATATTCTAACTGTGTACCAAGTCTCATGCTTCTATCGTCAAAGGCACAATTTGTTTACATATCTGCTTGACTACATGCCAGATGATTGGTCAAGAGATGAAGTACTGCAGTTCTCGCTCGAACAGAAGAAACAGAAGAAACAAGAAGATTTTACTCAATTGTGCGGAGGCTGTCCCTTTATGAATGGGTGGTGTCCTGAACTCGGAAGTTACCACAGAACATATATTTTTTCATGTACATATATTTTTTTTAAGATTAAGACTAATAACCCAGGTCAGCCATCTCTGTAGTCTAAGTAAAAGACATAGAGCAAATGGATGGAAGCCGATCTGTTTTATTTCTGCCCCCGAACCGGCAAGATGGTAAATTAGGGCAATTTAACACACACTTTAAAATGGTCAAGTTAGGAAAAAATGGCCCATTTCGCTCATATGCTCCAACGCATGTGCATCTAGAAAATATATTCTACCATAGGAAGTCATTAAGAAGAACACCATGGCCATCAACAGGGGCCACCTTAACAACAACAACAATGTCCGAAATTTTTGTCAAATATTTGGGGATGATATCGCCTGAGAAACGTCAAGAAATTTTAACTTATCTGATGGGTTGTTGTATCAATGTTGCGCACAGGCTTTATATATATATATATATTGCTTAAAAATTAGTACGATCATATTTCATTAGCATCTGTGTAATCGCATTTTTTTAAAAAATTTTTTACGTTTTTTTAACGTAAACTCTAATTCACTATTTTGTTTTGCAAGATAGTGCCTCGGTGAACTAGCCGGCACGGCAAAGGAAATAAAAATACTTAGGGCTATAGTGTATTAGCATAATGAAAAACATTTGGCTCTACAGTGTATCGGCATATTCAAAATTTACTTGAACAAAACCTGTAGTTTACTGGTTAGTATACTGTAGTCTTTTTTATGACAGGCTGGCATATTACCTGATGCCATTTTATAAGGTACAATGCCAAGCTATAGTGTCAGTTAAATGTCAACTACCTTTGGGTTAGACATAAATAATATAGAATGAGTTCAAAGCTTTCTGCCTTTATATGTCATTAAAACTAACATCTCCTCCATACTCACACGAACAAAGATTGGGACTACACAGGGGACATCTTTATATAGGGTTGCCGATGTTGTAAATTTGTGATTCGTTAATCGTTTTCAAAATGCACAAAACTTGTTTGTTTGCATTGTTCGAGAGACCGAAGGGTAATTTAAGATCAGACTCTTGTTTTTCTTACCCCTTAGTAATAATTCTCAGCAGTTTTGGCAGTCCTGTCACTCATTGGTTTACATTTGTTTACTCCATTCACAAAGCGGTCAGCGGTGTATATGACAGTCTTTGACCTTGAAACAAGAGAAGCTTCCATAAGGATTATTTACACCGTATTAACGTCGGTGTCTCCGCGCGAGAGTAACCAGAAGTGAGGCGGCCTCCGATTGGTTCATTCTAAACTCCGTTTACAGCAAGTTTACTGATGCAGTGACCCACATATAGAGTCTATATGCATTTAAAGTGTTTACTCATTTGAAGTAAATTTTCCACCGTGTAAGACTCGGGCAAAGAAATTTGGTCAAAACTCGGAGAAAAAAAAAAACGCAGCTCTAAAAGTACATGTACATGGCAAAAGCTTCTTACTTATAAAGTCGCAGAGCTGGATTTAAACCAATGCCCTCACTAATGATTGATTTAAATTACTGTAACTCATTGTTTTAAGAAAGTTTCCACGTGCATGATACCGCGGTCCGCTTTATGGATGGTGGTAACCAGAAAACCCAGCGTAAAAGCCAACGACTTTTGGCAAATAACTGATGAACTTCTCCGCGTGTGACATACAAATATGCACATCACATTGATGGAGGACCAGTGGTCTTCAACAAACTAGATTTTCTTAGATTGTGGAAACTTGTCATTCTGTCACCGATGGCCTGCGCATACTGACAGTTGGGAAATCTACAAATTCCCTCCCAAGGCGGAGTTCGCACCAGCACCTCGTGTGTCCTGGCGATTGACGGACAATTGTCTTTACGGCTCACTCACAAACGGCTACCTACTACGTCACTGATGACTGACTTTTGGTCTGCAGGGAAGGAATTTAACTGCATGCCGACCATTTGTATCAAAATCACAGGCAAGGCCTGAAGGCTTGAAATAGATATTTCCCATGTGGCGCTAAGCCATTACCAGTCATTCATTCATCCATTTGTATGTGTGAATGTCAGCAAAGCTTATGTAATCATTTTGTGTCTTTTGCATCGGAAAATTTTTCAATGGAACACAAGCGTGGGACAGTTTCGAACAAACCCGATCTTATACACCTCAGAAATTACCATCTCCACCCCTTTAATGAAGGCTCGTTTTTATTCCTCATGTCGACAGTTTGTATGAATATCTTATGACAGGCCCGTTATCCGTCAGAAATTACCCTTTCCACGCCTTTACTGATATACTGCATTTTCGTCCGCATGTCGACAATTTGTATGAATGTCAGATGATAGGTTTGTTACCGTCCAAAGTTATCTTTTTTCACGTAAACAACATCCACCCGTCTGGATTTCACACGCAGTTATCGTCTGCATGACAATATGCTCGTTACCTGACAGATTTTGGCCTTGACTGGCTAAGCCATCTAAAGTGTTGACTCGTGGGCTCCGATTGGCCTCTGATGAATGAAACCTGCTTTCTGGTTCATTGACGGCTTTAAGTCAGGAACTTTATCAGGTATCTGGGGTGGATTCCACAAAGCCATTTCTGACTGAAGTCAAAACTTAAAACATGGTCACAGTGCTTAGGTTTTTGACATTGAAATTTGAAATTTTGACAAATTTGTCTGATGATACTATTAATCATGTGGTCAAAATCTTAATTTGTAGTGCCCCAAATTAAGGTCTAAAATTGTATTTGAACTTTTGACTTATGACAGAAATGGTTTTGTGGAATCGATCTCTGATGAAGGGCGGTAGATCACCCTTACATCTGTACAACGGATCCCGTTGCAAGCGAAAATTTCTTTGGTACGGATATGGCGTGATTACCCCGTAAACCAGAGTTCTTGGATTCACGAAAGGCACAAGTTCGAAGCCATCCTTTACCAGGTTGCCTTTGTTAAAACTGACTCCAGCCGTACGTGGGAAGGTCTGCCAGCAACCTGCAGATGGTCGTGGGTTTCCGCCGGGCTCTACTCGGTTTCCTCCCACCATAATGCTGGCCGCCGTCGTATAAGTGAAATATTCTAGTATACGGCGTAAAACACCAATCAAATAAATAAATAAATAAATAAATAAATAAAGTGTTGAAACTGACACGCTAGGGACAGTATCATGACGAGTAAGGTATGAGGACTACTGACACGCTAGGGACAGTGTCATGACGAATAAGGTACCAAGTCTACTGACACGCTAGGGACAGCATCATGGCGAGTAAGGTATGAGGACCACTGAAATATTCATGTAAATCAGAAGTTTTTCCTGTACAAGTATCTGTACGATGCAAGTCACTTGAATTGTCAATGCATTTGACATATGAACGCGGTAATGTGTACTTCGTATAAAGAACAGATATTTTTTTGTCCATATGCGCAAACCAATCATGTAATACTTGATTTCTGGGAAGTTGTGCCACTAGAAAGAACTAGTTGTTTCCCCTGTGTTGTTATCCGCCAATGTGACAGTAGGTGTAGTAAATCTACAAAATCACAGCTCCCACCCTCCGCTTTCTTCCATCAAGATTGTCAGCTGTTCCTTTAGATCAGTTTTTAAAAGTTTAGGTAAAGCGTCTGTTTTCTTTTACATAAACAATTTCCTTGACCGTGTTTTTTTCTCGGGAACAGGTCAGCCAAAGTCAATTTGAACACTTGATCTCATTGGTCTGTTCTGTGTAGAGAGAGAGAGAGAGAGAAAAAGAGAGAAGGCGCGGGGGTGGGGGTGGGGAGAGGGGAGATGTCTTCAACCGATCCGCCAACAAAGATCCGTTTCGTAATAAGAATATAGAGTCCTCGTCATTAAACCAATATACATGCTATTCAACAATCATCTTCGTTACCTCCTAGCGTCGAGAACCATTTTCAATTATCAAAATCTTATTGGCTGTAAAGTGTGCAAAGTTTATCAAGCTCATCTATCATACGTGATTCAAAGAAAGCAAGACCACAAAGAACAAACTTAAAAGAGTAAGAAACTATGTTCTGTTTAATACATCATCATCATCACAACTTGACGTCAGCTGGCGTCAGGCCTTACATAATTATCATCACAACTTGATATACGATGACGTCAAACGTTACGTAATCATCACAGTGCCATAAGAAAACCTTCCTTAACATCGGTGAAACTATTGTAGCAAAATATTCCTTGTTTTTTAGTGCTGGCCATTTTAAAGTTAAAAAATTTAAAATTCAAGTGTATTATGTGCGTAAATATTTCAACAGTTGCACAAATTTCCTGAAAAAAAATATGATGGCAGACAAGCACAGGAGGCATGTGTTTACGTTAAATCTATGTCGGTCATTAAAGGTTGTCTTAAGGGGAAAATGTATTGGCAGCTCATGTATTAAAATGCATTTATAAAGATGACTGGCACCAATTCGTGCTGAAAGTCTGTGGAATAAATACGGGAGGATAGATACTTTATTTATCTATTCAACTAGAGTTTTGTCAAGAATATTTCACTTATACGACGGTGACCAGCTTTATGGTGGGAGGATAGCGGGTAGAGCCCAGGGCAAAATCACTGACCATCCGCAGGTTGCTTGCAGACCTTCCCGTTTACGGCCGGGCTGAGAAGGGTAGGGAGGACATTGTTTTCTGCAAAAACGTATGGGATAGTAGTCACTGACACAACAAAGTATTCTCTGTTGTGATCTCACAAGGTTTAAGTATTTCCTTCACGAACGCATGCATGGCACAAAAACACAATAAATATGACAAGACAGGATGATTAAATAAGCACCAGGACTGAGGCCTTTAGTGTCATAATGCCCTGATATTCTGATGTATAATAATTAACGACTCCCATCTCTCACCCCGACCAAGAATGTCTGGACTATTTTTGCTCTTCTTGAAATAGACAGAAAAAATATTGATGGCCCAAGGAACAATAAATGAGCTCATTAGTACCACTGGCGGGCCAGTTTGACGAAACATAGCGACGCTACCAAGAAGTGTTTGACTGACAACGGAGAAAGGCAAATTTGGCTTGACGACTGGCCCATACTGACTTGTCCGACGGAAAGTTTTCTATGTTAGCCATGATAAAATCCTTAATGTTTTAGTATTTCAAGTTCATAAAAACATACAGAAATTCCCGCACCAATATCAAATTCCTCTATCAATTTCAAAGACGTAATAAAAATCTAACACAGGAATATAACCAGCCTCATCTGCATTTGTAAAAATGACACATATATAAAATCCCAAATAGTGAGGCGGTTTACCAAGAAGGATTAATCAAGTGCTGCAACGGCCAATATCTCAATAAAGCAATTAAAGGTTTACGCGTGAATCATCTCAGTACAATCCTGAACAGCTTCAAATGGTCAATCAATCCATCCTCACTCTGTGTACATATATACATCATATTGTAAAGGTAATATACACAGAGATTATTTTAAGTTAATGTTAACAGTTTGAACAACCTTTCATTTTTTTTTTAGCTCACTTACATGGCATACATCTAGGTGCGCTTTAAAAGGCGTCTAAAAGCATTTCTGATGTTTGGGTTGCACAAGCAGTAAATAATAGGGTTCATGGAAGAGTTGAGGTAGTTTATCCAAAAACTGAGATTGTACACCTTTGGAGTGAGGCAGCTCGGGCAGTAGGCGTGTATCGGCCACATAATAGAGAAAGGCATCCAGCACAGAACGAGAAACGCCATGAGAACGGCCAGGTTCCGGGCTGCGCGGATTTGCTGCGCAAGACGCACCGATTCCAAGCGACGTTTTCGTATGCGTCCTGCATGGTTGGAGAATCGGGCTTTCTGCATGGCAGCGGAGTATTTCGGTTCGAATTTGAGACGGTTTTGCCATTTGCTTTGCAACAGTTTCTTATCACCAGTCTGAAGCTGTCTTACTTCCCAAACCGATCTAGGCAAAATGGAGTGAGCTCTGGCGACATTCTTCAACGCTGGCACAACGTGCAAAATGCTGGGTTCGCTTTTCGTCCTTGGTAATGGCGGCGACTCAAGCGGTCGACGTCTCAGTGGCAACTTTGGAGATGTGTTCGTTGCCACGTCTTTGTACTGGCGTTTTGGAGGCATTTGAGGTGAAGTGTTGGTGGCAACCGTTCTGTAACTGACGTACTCCCATCTGGAATCGCAAAATATGAACATAAACACATCATCAGATCCAGACTCCGTTCTGTCCGATAGGGCGTCAAAATCTCGTGCTTCGTTGCCTTTATCGCGAGAGGATGACAGTCCACAACAATATCCGGCTTCGTTTTCGTCTCTGGTGGCGCCTGAAGATGGCGTTTCTGTGGAACCATCACTTCCGGTACTAATTCTTTTTTCGAGAATCGGCGCCGCTGGATCGCTTGCGCAGGGTGGATCTAATTGGAAAGAGCGACGACACAAGCGTCGCGTCAGCCTCACAGCATGGCGACGCAGCGACACGAAAATCAACACGAATAAAGCCAGCGTCGTCACAATTGGGACGTAAATTATTACCGAGGAAGCTATCAAGACTAGGAAATGCGGCCTCCATTGTAGAGAACATTTGTTTGGCGGAGGAAATCCGTTCAGAGAACGCAGCACGGAAATGAACACTATCCAATGGATCACGGGCAATAACCAGGTGATGCACAGGGTTAAGGCCACTCTGCCCCGGGTGCGAGTCCTTATTGCCCGTAGGGGCTGCGAAACAGTCTGGTAACGGTCGAGGGCGATGGCGCACAAGTTTGTCAGCGACGCGGTGCAGCCGACGTAATCCATGAACTGCCACAGATCGCACAGCACCGAGCCGAAAACCCAAACGCTGTCAAAGGTAATAATGTAAAGCATGGAGAAAGGCATGACGATCGATGCGACGATCAAATCCGCAAAGGCTAAGCTGGCGATGTAAGCATAGCTAACCGAATGTAAGGACTTGTCTCGTATAACGGACACAATCGTCAACAGATTTCCGGCTGCGGTGAACAAAATAATCACCGATAGCAGCGCCGTTAGAAACCATTTTTCCGTCAGATTAAAGTCCACGTGTGTCGGATTTGACGTGGAATCACCGGTGCCGTTTCGCTCCTCCATCGACATCGCACCGCTGAAATTCCCCCACTTGGAACGCCAGGCACTTTCCAATTCCATATTTTCCATGTTAACTATAATTTGAGTCATCTTGCTTCTTTGAAATTAGAACGTCATTTAGAACACATCGACAATTCGTTGAATAATCCAAAGCATGATGGAAACCAGCTCCCAATGATGTTAGCACCAGCTGCGGTGACAATGAGTGGAACAACATTGAAGTTCTTTGGCTAGGTTTTATACCAGAAAGCTGCGTCATGTCGGAGCCAAAACCCGCGGTGCAATTCAGTATAATCCGTCAGCAAACATTTGTAATCAGAGTTTATCCAATCACAAATTGTAAGTCTGAAACGAGAGTATACGTCTGCTTCAATTTGTCATGGAGAGTAACTATTTACGTCATTTTCTCCGCACCCTTCAGTCTCTGTAATCCACTGGGAGTATACATGTACATTGTTTCCATTGAGCTCGTGACACTGGCAAAAAAAAAAAAATCTCAGAATCAAAGTTCGTTGACACGACTAAACACAGCCGATGAGATTGAATTCAGGAAGATTTAATCCAAATTTGTCCACGTCATCACATCTTTACTTGAAGTCAAAGATGATTAACATCCTAGTGGATGCCATGATCATCTCCGTCAATGGAAAGTAAAAAGAGAAGCTGACCATGGGCGATAAGCGATGGGTGACCGAATCCACAGACGTATGCCTAGCAAATGATAGCCTAGCTGGGCTACCCGTCATAGTATATCGAAGCGATATATATGAGTTGGCTGTAGAAACAGATAGTGGGAAGTGTACAGGGTTAAGAGAAACATAGTGGCGCCCGAGTCTGTATTTCTGGAGGATACCTCCCTCTCGAATATCGAATGTCTGTGTGACGTGTGTGCCGCTCGCTTCTTCCAGCTCCTCCGCTTGCCGTGTGACAAGACTCGCGTGCCTCAATGTCATCTGGCAGTGCCTTTCTAACGCTTCTGACTGTGGTATCCGCTCAGTCTAAACTCTCCAGAGAGGGCGATTGGCGTCTCGGTTCTGGTTCTGACCCCGCCTGGTCTAATGGAAGGGGGCGGGTCTTTGCGTGTAGTCCAAGGATGACCGTTATCCGGACTCCTCAATCAATCGAGGCTGGGATATGACTTGGACAAAACTTCGCCTAAGGTCTGCTCTCTATGTACACTTGTAAAGTGAATAATTTAACTGTCTTCTTGGACATAGTCTTTAGCAGTCTCCGTCGCCGTCTCTCTGTTTCTCTGTCTCTCTGTTTCTCTTTCTCTCTCTGTCTACCAAAACCAACACAACCACCCGCCCGAAGGCAACTGCGTGTTTGCAAGCACTTGCAATACTAGGCACCATTGATGTATCGATCAATGATGTTTAAGCAAGAAAGACAAAACGCAGTAAATATGGATCTTTCTGTGTTGATCCACAGTGACCTCAGATGTCCTTTACCCCCCTCCGCTTAAGATCATTTACGCACGGCCTCTTGAAGTCCCGCGATATGTTTATCATTCAGATTTATTGTCAGTCATTATTCTTGGTCATATGATCCATATTATTAAATCGTGCCCAGGGAAAAAAGGCCAGTCGCCTTGTTTCGTTCTTGGAATCTTCGTTAGGGGTAGGGCAATAATGAAATTGTTTTCTGCTTTCGTTTGATTTCGTGCTTAATTTTTTTAAAAAATATTTCTGTTAGCTAGACTGCACAATATCAATCAATCAATGAAACAAGCAAACTGATTAATCATTTCCCCCCTTTCCCATATTCCCTTAGCTTTTCCACTAGCAATACGAAACCATGCAGCCAAGATTATACCAATTTAGCTAATCAGTCATTTTATGAACATCTCAACCAGCCTTGCGCTTCATTAAACAATTTATGTGTTACCGTCAGGCAATCGGCCAGTCTGATACAGTTCGCGCTTAGCTTAAAGTCAGTGACCGAAGTTCATTGTTGTCAGGTGATGTGATCAAATGGACAAAACGTCATTTAAACCTTATGAGATATTGTCAGTCACTTAGTGGGAGGAGATGTGAGGTAAACAATTAACTTCGTGAGAGAGACGTCGTCACAGTTTACAAATACGGCAACCAATGCACCATTATAACCTTCATTAATTCCCACAGTTGTTCCACGGGCGTGTTCCTTAAAAATATTTTCAGTTGTCAGATTACTTCAATGGAAACCCAAACAGGAAAAAACTAAACAGGAAACACGCTAATTGATAAACAAATTAAAATGACAACTTTACGACTTTAATCACGCATGGCAAATAAATTTGATGGTAAAGACTTTTTATCACTAACATTTACCGGTATTACTCCTATTTTAAAAGACAAGAAACTCTATAGCTATCAACAGTGAATTGTTATCTGTTTTAAAACTTTAGTTTCATTTTCTAGTCATTATATTTCTGATGTAGTCATTATTTGTTATCAATTTATTTAACGGAAGTGGTGAATTAAAATATAAAAAACATAGATATCTCTGATTCTCAAATGCGCTGTCATTAAACTGGTGAAGCTTTACGTGTATGACTCTTCTTCATTGCCACACTCTCTTTTCTCCGCCCGTTCCTTGTATCGTGTGAGAATTTTCTCTGTCCATTCCTCGTATGGTGAGAGAAAGACTTGCGATCAAATCTGATCCAGTCTCAGAGTATTTCCCACCTCTGAATAATTCATCACTATTCACAGTTCAGCCATGGAGACAAGAGCCTTTCGGGACCCAGCCAGCACAACCATTTGATTGTAAGAGCAGAACGCATTGCGCATAAACCTCCGACGACTTCCGTCCCTGAATTAGGCAGTCCTGTGCTAGTGGTCAACATGTTTTTGTTTACAAAAAAAACCCAGCAAAACAGCAACAGAAGACAAAATTCGTAATTATTCAAAATAGTTTGGAAGTAATCATTCGATTAATGTAGACGTGGTCAGGGGGTTTAGCACTCTAGTGCAGCGTCAACACTCCGGTGCCTCTATCCAAGGCGATCGCTGTGAGTTCAAGTTCAGCTCACGATGGCTCCCTCTCTGGGCCATATACGTGGGACTGTCCGCCAGCAACCTGCGAATGGTCGTGGGCATCCCCCAGGCTCTGTCGGGTTTCCTCCCACCATAACGCTGGTCGCTGTCCTAAAAGTGAAATATTGTTGAGTACGACGTAAAACAACAATTAAATAAATAAATAAATAAATGGATGTTGACACTTTTCGCTAATCTATCAGCATCAAAGGTGGAAAAGTACTGAAACATCTGAATTTTCCACTTGAAAAGGTGGTCAAGGGAACACGGCATTCCCAACACTTGATGACACTCCGTGGGACGCTGCACATTTCATGCAAGCACAGTACAAACTGCCGCTGTTTCAATACTATTTCACCTATGACGCTGAAATTTTCACCAAAGGTGTGTAATATCCATCAAACAATGTCTGTGAAATGTCAAAGCCTAACGTTTAAAACATTTTTTCGAATATAGTGAGGGGCCCCCGTGGCTCAGACGGTGAGCGCGCTAGAGCAGCGCAATAACACGAAGTCTACCACCGCTCTTGCCGTTCATGCCGGCTTCCTCTCCGGCCATACGTGGGAAGGTCTAACAGCAACCTGCGGATGGTCGTGGGTTTCCGCCCGGTTTCTTCCCACCATAATACTGGCCGCCGTCGTACAAGTGAAATATTCTTGAGTATGGCGTAAAACACCAATCAAATAAATAAATAAATAAATAAATAAATAAATAAATATAGCGTGTTTAAGAGAAATATCTTTTTCCCTGAGCCATAGACCCGATTTAACGAAATTCTATGCAGAACCGCAGGAAACATAACTCCCCCACCCTGTCACATTATTCTGACACCGAAGGTAACAAGTGCTCAACGTATTCCTCTTGTGCCGAGCGCCAGGCGAGGAAGTAGCAAAATTACCGATCTGTCATTCATCATAATTCAACTCCCATGGAAATCTGTCCGTGAAATGGCGCCCGTAATGCGCCGAGTTCCTTCAGACATGAATTATACGCCCCCAATCTTTAGACACGCTTCATGCAGGTCTGACTCTTGGTCACTTTCCAACCGGTTCTGTACAACTTGTAGGGGGCGTTAACATTATACGGTTCCTTAATCCCCTGAGTACAAACAGCAGTGTCGAATTTAAATAACATGTATCTTCCATTTCCACACGGAATCTGTTAGTTCAATCGGCAGGCGAGAGTTCACTGCGGTCATCGTCAGTTCAACTGAACTGACAAGGTTCAGTTTTGTCCTTTGTCCAATTTGTCCAGTTTGTCTGACAGATTGATTGATTTGATTTGATTGTTGTTTAACGCCATAATAAAGAATTTTTCACTTATACAAAATTGCGGCCACTCCTTGTGGGTAATGGGAAGCAAAGGGCTAGGGTGGTAAACCAACAACCTCTGGCAAGTTGCTGACGAACTTTCCCACTTGAAACGTACAAATATCCGCAGCATAATGTTGGAAGACTTCAATAAATGTTAACTGCGACAGACAAGAATATTTCGTGTATAATTGGTCATATTGCCTATTTTTTTATAGATTGAGAATGAAGAGGAATTTTGGATCTCAACGGACAGCGGTGCCAGTTGGGTTATGTCAGCCCAGGAATCCTATCTGGCCAAGCGACAAATGGGATCTTCTTGAAGACCATTAAATCATCCATTGACCAGTGTTAAAACGTGTCCAAATTCAGCATTTAATTCTATGCTGAATTGTACTGTTGGTGTAGTTACCAGTTTTAACACCAACCGAATAAATGGATGTACAGTTTAGCTCTTATATGAAGATCGTTGGTGTTCACTTGGTTACCACCAATATACGATACAAACAGAGCTCTCTCTCTCTGTCAGGTGTGGGAAAGTTTGCAAGTAAATTTGGCAAACCTCGTTGGCTCATTCTTACTGCGCCTTTCTTAGACTCAAGGCCATCCAAACAAAAAAAACCCAAAAAAACAACACAAGAATGAAATATTCTTGACCACAGTGTAAAATATATAAATAAATAATAAAGAAAGAAATAAAGAAAATAAATAAATAATTACCCCACGTGAATCTGTTTGATCGCTCAGCGATCGAGAGCCTATCAGTATCACAGGAAAATATTAACTCCCGGTTGCACATTATATAATGTCAGAGTAAGGTACAGTATAGTATATACGTACAGTATATTAGATATATCGTTCAAATCTAGCCACCACAGACTTACATGTTCACTACACCTGGGGTATGACGTACAGCGTTATAAGCACTTACCCGACTTTTTACTACTCGACTATTCAGGATTAACCATGAAGTGTATTTATTTATTTGTCCATTAACATCGGACACGTGTTTGAGGTACTCAAGAGAATTTCGCTCATACGACGGCGGCCAGCATTATGGTGGGAGGAGCTAAACCTCATAACCACCCGGAGGCTGTTGACACACCTTCCCACGTACGAGAGAACGGTAAGCCAGCATTTCAGTTTTATAACTTTGTACTGAAGGTAGCCGGGACAAATAGAAGACAGGGTAGAGCCGTTTACAATATATTTCAAGTAAAAGGTTTCTGCATCTTTTAAATCATGTTTATACATTCTTGGTGGGGAATGTATATGTAGGTTTTTTTTAAAAAAAAAAATGATTCGCCTGGCCCCTGAAAAATCTCCTGATGTATAAAGCCGTCACCGAACCAGCAAGAGCGGGATTTGAACTCTTGTCAACATTTGCCTTGGAACAGTCGTCTTCTGGCAGAGCCTATAGTGAGTGGCATAGAAACTATAGACACTTAACTGCTGGATTTGAATTCATCGCACTTTATGGCACACTTTTAAGACAGACGCCTACGCTTTGTCGGATATCAAAAACACCCCGCAAAAGGATAACATATGTGAAGTTTTCTGGCCAATTATATCGGAGTGAAAGACGCGGAAGCCTTTCCGAAGACAACGCCGTGGCACAAAGCTTGACATAAGACACATATCTGTCTCTTCATCGTTATAACGCGTGGGGGTTTGTATATAAGGAGGCTGGTATCTGTCAATATGTCAAATATAAAGACAGCTATGGAGAAGGATCTCAAAAACAAACTCAATGAACTGTTGTCTGCTAATGATATTCCTTCTACGCATATTATATTTTACCCGGTTTCCTCCTACCATATACAATCTTCAGATTGCCATGACTTTTTCCGGCCCTGTCCGGTATCCACCCCCTTTAATGCTGACCGCAACTGTATAAGTGAAAATATTATTGAGTACGGCGTAAAACACCAAATAAATAAACAAACAAACAAATAAATAAAAACATGGAAAAGAGTCTCAACGGCATGCCAATTAATAATTAATCGATTTTCTGTTTTTTCTGTCAAAATGATTTGTGACTACTAACTGAGTTGGCCTATAGTACACTGGCCTTTTACCCGTAATTGCCTTTGTCATGCATCTGACAGCTTGGAACCATCTTTATGAGACAAGGTAATCCACGCCAGAAGCCATGCAAAATCTAATCAGGAAAAATATCCGTGTTTCTAGGAAATTTACCAGTCCGTGTTGTCCTGATGTTCCACAGCAGTTGACTGCCCAGTGGGCCTTCCACCAGGAAACGCCATCCATTCGAATCACGAAGGAACGTGCCTTCTTGGAGAATGGATCACGGCTCAATTAACAGACATGGCTGAAAATATTTGTACAATGGTGTTTGGTTCTTTTTTGTTGTTGTTGTTGTCATTGTGTATCATACTTTTTCTCAAAGAGTTGTGCACAATTCAGCTATCCGAATACTTACCACCAACAGTATATCCCTTGCTCCTCCGTTTAAACATGGCTTTCAAATATAACAGGGATACTCACCGCGGCAAGCTTCCGTTGAAGATGCGATATTGTAACAAACAACGTGTTAATAACGCCTATCATCTGACCTGAGTCCTGATTTACGGCTTGCTGACATGAAATCAGACACAAACTGCCAAGTGAGGTCCAGCTTACATCCCGACAAAGGTCGCCTGTTGTTTTGCTCTGGCAATTTATTTTGCAGTAGATAGTTGCGGTTCACGCACAGAGTAAGGTAATGCCTAGACTGAAAACATGTTGACATCAGACGCTGAACTGTTGTATAAGCTTCACATGAGTGCGGGAGTACCGTAAGCTTCCAACCTCTTGTTCTCGATCCTCACGTTCCTTTGTCTTACTAATAAAACACTCTCTTCTCAGATATATTGTCACTAACTCCTTGTCGAGATTTTTAGCACTTTTCGGGATGAGTCTGAAGATTTATTGTTTAGGTAGCAACATGACATTCCATCTCTGCAACTGAAAAAAAAAATGAAGGGAACATCCCAAAACGGTAAATTCCATTGTTCACCTGCGGTGGACAGCATTCATGTAGTATTACATCAAGTACATTGGCAGTAACTTGTAATATACACATTTATCTCGCTTTTAATCCTTTTTGGTGACAATTCATGTTGTTTTTTCTTACTTGTTGAATTGCTAGAATTTCTCATTACCACAAAGTGTTATATTTACTATGTGGGGATGTTTAAATGAAAATTGATTTTTTGCTTCTTATATAGGGAATGTTTTATTGCTCGACGGGATGGTGGGAATTCTCATCATCTTCAGGTTTTAAGGTCACCATATATTACATGATTTAGTACACGTGCAGTTGCTGGAATTTCTCTGTAGCATGGGGCTTTACAGTCACTGCACATGACATGTTTCACCGCTTATGGAGTTGTTTGAAATTTTCGTCACCAGAAATTTCTTGCACTGTGGACCATTCCTTAAACAAGGCACTTCAGTAGATTTACACCCTGTCGCGCAATGCCGCCACTGCTCTTGTTTTCCGCTCACTGAACCTGTTTTACAAACAGAGTATAAGTCACGTCAAACGTAACTGTCATGAGGACACATACTGCAGAGATACGTGGCCATGGTAGTTCCGTTTGACTATACGTTACACCCTCTTCGTGAAACGGGCCCAATGATCAAGCCTTTTGAATCGTCTACCTTTCTTCTGGTGAACTGAGCATTCCAGAGGCCTGGTCCCTTTGCATTGTTTTCGTGTTTATTGTTTCCTAAATGTGTGACAACACCCAATTTTCAGTAATTCTAGACCAATTACATCTAATGAATTACAAAAAAACTCTGCATTTTATTTACCTAATTCTGTTGCTAGGGAGCGACTAATTCATTACCATTCAAAGCGAACATAACGTCAGTCATTAAATTTAAATTAATTTCCGAAGAAGTTTTCCAAAGGTGTAAAAAAGTACTTAAATCTGAAAGTACTTAAAAATTCTAGAAACCTTATCAACGGAATAAATTGTAAATTAGCGAGACTCCCAAGCCATCCATTGCTTGACGCCAGTGGTCCTAAAATGAAGTGAACGCCGTTGAGTAATTTAACATAGAAGAACAGAAATAAAAACGCGGCTCTGTTCCTAAAATAAATTCAGCCCTGTTCCGTTTTCAAACGGCCGAAGTTTCTTTTGAGTCATGCAGTTTACCAGAACGAGCTTTATGGACACATGCAGCATCGTCTTTCACATGTTCATTTCGTCTGGATAGGTGTCGTCGGGATGGGTGTCAGCATTACCTGGCTGAATGGACATCGGAAATGCAAAAACTCAGGAGGGCTTGTTTTATTTAAAATTGATTCTTGTTGGGAAGACATTTCCTTAATAAATCTGACTTCGCTATCGGGTACCGATGAAAAATCATCCAACAAAATCCTCTCATTCTCGGGCAATGGGTGTCCTGATCAGGTTGAGCTGCCAACTCGCGCTTCTCAGTTACATGTAAATGTATGACTGTCTAGTGTGAACAAAATCCTTCAATTTAACACTTAAAATAACCTCAAATTTCTGTTTATTCCATCAATGTCTGTCTATTCACCAAAAGACGCCCCACAAACCATCAATGAAGGATATGTGATGTGATGTCGCATCTAATGTATTACGTGACGTTTTCAGGGCTACCGATTGGCCATGTCAATAAAGGTTTCTCCAACACGGATACTTGGAGTGAATTGTTCGTAACTGCCATATCCCTATTGCTGAATTCCCTCTTCACAGTTTTTTTTAAATCTTTACTGAATTTTTTAAAAATATTTTGCTGTGATGCCTGTATCTTGCGCCCTGATTTTTCTATATATATATATAATAGCGGACTTCATGTTCACTTTAATCATTTATATGAACGGTTGGAATTAAATATAAATAAATTGACCAGAAACTGGATTTCACCAGTTATGTGTGACCATTATAAATTATCACATTCTTTTCTTTTTCTCGTTATGCCGCAATCTTTTATATCCCATGGCACAAACGCAGATTTTGCGTAATGTTTATGTACGTTCCTATCATGTCATGAGCGGACTTAAGTGGTTATTCTCTTGGCTTTATAAAAAAAAACACTATAAAGCCAAGGCCGTGGATGAAATCTACCCTCCTTTCTTGACATCAAAGCGGACCTCAGATAGTCCAGACGGTGTATCTTGCTTTGATCATTATGAGTGCAAGACCACAATGGTGTCCTCTTACTAGGGCTGTGATATATACGATTGTTTCAATTTTGACACTGCAAATCCTTTATTAGACTGCAATAGAGGAGGTATCGTGCACATCGCGCACAGAAGCGTAGCAGATCATACATGAGTCATGTGATGACTTACATCTACTTGAAATCTGTTTAATTTAGAAACTATCTATTTATTCGAATATTTATTTCTTTCATTGGTGGTTTACACTGTACTCAACAGCCCGGCAAATATTATGTAGAAAAAAACTTGTCAGGGCCGGGTGGGAATAAGCTGGACCAGTATGGACATATGCTAGTATTCATATAGACATTTAAGGAATGTTTAACTTTTCAACACTCCTGGTTTATCTTTCTCGTATAATTCTTCCATGCAGCAACCTGGACGGTCGTGAGTTTCCTCCGGGCACTGTTCGGCTTTTCTCCCGCCATGATGCTGGCTGCCTTCGTATAAGTGAAATATTGTTGAGTACGGCGCATAAACACCAACCAACCAACCAAATAAATAAATAAATAAATAAACAAATAAATGAATAAATAAATAAATAAACACTTGCTTACAGGAACAGTTGCAGCTTACACTTGGTGACATGAACACTTGATTAGAGTAACAGGTGCTCACATGAACAGTTGAAATTACAGCTCAAATGAGATACGAGTCCATCCGATTTTATTTCAGCCACTTGGATATAATCATTGATATCGGGTTTTTATTGACATTTTCTTGCGGACAACATCGATGAACGGTGTCTGTTTCTTTTCAGGAGTGATTCGCGCCACTCTTCGCTTTCCTGTTGGTATGCTGGTGCCAGATTGATAAAATCTCGTGTTAAAGGAAAAGCAAGACAAGCGAAGAATTACACCTATATACACAATGAAAAAAAGTTTTCATTAAATCTGTGATAGAGGAAGGTTCGTCTTGAACACAATTTTTTTGGTTATTTTGGCCAGCTACGTAAAGGTAGATGATATTACTGGGCATTACGAACTTTGTGAAATTAAGATGTTCATCTCGCAGCCTTGGTAACAACTATGAGGCGTCTTAAAATATGGCGTGTCTCCCGTATTTAAGTTCTGGATCTCTCGGTGGCCATGTGGAGAAACTGGTTCTTTCGATTAAATGGCGGCGTGGAATGGTTTTCTCAAAATTCTTGAGAACATAGCCTATAACTTAATCGCGGGGTATAGCACTTTAACACCTCGCCTCAAAAAAGAAAGAAAATGTGTAGGCACACTGCTTGTCCGGAAAACAGCGGTAAATACACTATAAATGAATATCTTCATTCCCGGCCAGTGTCCGCTGAAGGATTGCGTCCGCCTTGCACCATTAGGCCTTGATGTCCCATAAAATGTACTCAAAACGTCCTTGAGGCGATCACGTGTCCAGTACGTGTCACTCTATTCCTTTTCAGTTACAATGGCAAGTGTTGTCCTTCGACTGAAGTTTCCGATAAAATCGATCGATATATCTTCCTGTTTCTTCGCCGAGGTCAAGGCCGTTGTCTGAGGGGAAGCGAAGGAATTCGATTGTCACTAATACTCCGCAGACAGTATTTCGACATGTTGGCTGACACTGTGCTAATAATGTGTTCAGAGGAGTCCCCGCGAGAACGCTGGAATCTCATCGATCTGAATGTCTATGTAAGGTGGCGTAACTCAGTGAAAACCAATAAACATTGGACAAGTAGCAGATCCTATGCCAGGATTGTAGCATTGACGAGGGAGGTCCGTATCCAATTTGGCATTTCCCCGGAGGACATAAAATAACTATTATTTTACGAGCATCGACGATCTAAGAAAAAAATATGAGGTCCGATATCTCGCTGAGGTCAGGGAATCCATTTTTGGAACTCGATTTGTTTAACTCATCCAATATTTCACCACCGATTGAAGAATAAGTGACTAAACAAATTGATTTCGGGAACTTGATTGAATCATCCAAGCAAATCGTGTTATTTAACGGCACAGGCACTAAACTAATTAACTAATCCTGTATCCTGTGACAACAAGCTGAGTAACGGCATTTTATCCCGTGCATCCATTGGAGTATACCACTCTTCTACTGAGTTCATGAGATTAATTCCAACAGCTGCCTCTTTGTCAATATTAACGTTTCGCCTTCATCTATACGCACTCTGTAGCTGGGATTCTATATGTCCTACATTTGTAAGACATGTGAATAAAGGTACAATTCTACTGTTTATGTTTCCAAAAGCTCTCCAAAAATAATGGTATTATACGATTTGAAACTTGAAATGCATGACAGTGTGTTTCGGTTGCTTGAGTATAGAAGTCATTTGATGCCTGCATGGCCTACAAGCCATATCTTGTGGCAAACAGGACGGTTTACAGCTCATATGTTTTGGCATTCTCCTTTGGCACACTATTTTCTACTCCTTAGAAGCATTGTTTCAGCGTGTGTTTCCTGCGATACCTAATTTGTCATGAAACATATCCTGCTTGACTGTGTACACTTTGCTCATGATCGGCAAAGATTCTACACAGTCGACGGTATATTGGAACTATTTGGCAATGCTGTCATTCATTATTTTAAGAACTGTTGTTCTAAATCATAAAATATAATTTTGTAAATTCTCTACACGAATTATATAGATGATATATTTTAAAATTATTAACATTGTTTTGGAATGGTGTATGGCGTGTTTATTATTTTAGCTGTAGTTTTATAAATTTCCGTGTATTTTGTGTGCTTTGGGAAGTTATCATGGTTTTACTGGCTCCCATTTAAACATGTTCTCTCCTCAATATGGCTGTTATATTGCCGAAGTAACTTTAATCCGCAATATTTATTCATTATTTTTTTACCTGTTTTTTTACGCCGTGCTCCAGAATATTTCACTTATACGACGGAGGCCACCATCATGGTGGGGGGAAACCAGGCAGAGCCCGGAGGATTAAGTCACAATGATCCATTCACCCATTCAAACAGATATAATACTACTGGTGATGATATAATAAGTATGCTGAAATACTGAGGACAAAATGGTTACGTACTGAATTCGGACATTCCGCGATCGAGTACCCATCCACATCCTACTAACATGGCTTTGATCGCACCAGTAGGCTGGGCCTTTTCCCTGAGCGCCAAGCGAGCAAGCACTACGATAACCATTCACAAGGCCTTTTGGACTGATTCTAAATTTCGGGCTTTGGGGTTTGACAAAATAACAGTGTAACCACTGGTGAACCCATAAATCAAAGCATTAAACCACTGAAACGTCTAATTCGAAACTAATTGAATCTCGCCAACACCGTGGAGTGGACAAGGTTAATTATTGTCACAGACAACCCTGAAGTGCTCTTACTACCTGCTTACATCCAGTCAGGAATCGAAAAAGCTTGTAATTAGCCCGTATGTGGAGTGCGCGGTATCTCGCGAGATTACAAGGTATTCAAGATCGATCCATCATTCATGTATATGTAACGTGACTAAAATTGAGCTCCATGTCCAAAGTTGGCGCCGGATAGTCTCTGCTTCCGGAAGTGGCGCCATTTGTAACAATCAAAGAAAAAATAGCAACTGGTGTAACAATAAACTACATCATCTCAGAAGAGGTGTTGATCACGGGTAGTGTGGAATCGATAACTGACTGACGGAATTTGTTTTTTTTTTGTTAATTGGCCAATTTCTTAAAATGCGACAACGAAATGGGGCCCAGTGAATAAGGAGTTCTATTCTCGCAGTAGACTTTTCGGCCCATGGGATTTTGACTAAGATAATTCTGACAACGTCTGACGCTCTACTTTCCAAGACCTCTCATTCCCACGTGATTTGTGTTTCTCGTCTGTTCCACCTTTGGGAATATGCCAGATTGCGATGGAAACAAATTAAAAACAAATTGACGTCAAAGTAATTCCATGAAAACCTTTGCTTGCTCCGCCGAATTACTGCGGTAGGGAATTATCACCTTCCGCGAAGATTGCCTTATGGTATCAATTTACAGATCACGTGTTAACGGTAATTGTAGATCACATCGATGGGAACGTAACGAACACAGCGAATGCTGTGGAAAGCTCACTGAATTTATAACCTATAGACCTCTTACATTTGAGGCGGTTACAGCTTCAAATTCATTGAAAATGCACGTCGATGCCTTAGGTAAAGGAGGCATGGTTAAGGATAGTAATTGATGAAATGATAAATTTATTGATTTTTAACGAGACTGGAGATATAATACATGGCTTTATGCCTGTATCTGATGTGAAGTGTGCGTTATTAAAAGTAATAAATTATCTGACGAAAAATATATGTTAATTGGTTTTTATTAATCGAGACTGTAACTATGATAATTGGCCCTATGTTAACACAAATTGATTGATATTTATTAATGGAGCTTGTAGTTTTATATTCAAGTGTAGCAGACAAACGTTCATGCATGAACATGGCTGTAGCGGGAAGACATAATGGTTGATATTTATTAATGGAGCTTGTAATTTTATATTCAAGTGTAGCAGACAAACGTTCATGCATGAACATGGCTATAGCGAGAAGACAAAATGGTTTATATTTATTAATCGAGATTGTAGATATGATGTTCGGCTGTATCGCAGACAAAGGACGCATGTATGAACGTGGCACAGCGCAATCACGTGACTACAACCCAAGGCATGTTGCGTTCTTTGTTAATATGCTCGAGCCAGAACCCATCTCATGTAGTCTTTTATATCCGAATACGCAGTGTTTTTGTTGCAATTTGGACGTCTTCGTGTAGCAAGTCTGTGTCTCCCGGTCTTCCCTTGACGGAACAGGGAATTTTCAAGATTCCCCAGTTTGCATTGCTCTCAAGGCCCGAGTGCATGGCGATAAGCCGTCCTCACACAGAACAGGACATTCCCTAGAGACAACTTACCTTATAACTTCCCAAAGCTTGGTGGTTTACTCTGGCCAGTGTATTCTTGAATGGGACTTTAAAGAATTTACAATTCACACAAAAATAAATCTCATGCATCATCAGTGACATTCAAGAGAAACGAGAAATGTTCCGGCGACTTGTGTAACCCTTTGTCCCAAAAAAACCCCACAAAAAACGGACTGTTTATATGCAAATATGTACGAAGTTTTAATAGCAAAGACATAAATCCGCTTTTCCTTGCGTAGCGTATTCCGGGGATTTGATCTGATCATAATCTATGCCTCTCCAGGCGCGCTCCCACCGTCGGTGATTTTGTCCCAGTGTAGTTAATCCCGTATAATGGTTTTATTGTCTAGGACAGTGAATGCAAGCTGCAGAATTGCTTCTGTTCGGAAAGGTATTTCACTTCAGTTCCTCTTCATTTCATTCATGCATGCACGACCCAGCACTTTGAGACTTCCATGCACGCTTGTTTCTTTATAACAGTTTCTCCATGAGCGTGATAACTGACACGCGTCATGACAGCGGATAATTAACCCAAAAAACGAAAATGGACAGTTATCAAGTCGTACTCACGTGACCCGTTCCAAACTCTATAGGATCGCCTTCTACGTAATGCGTACGCTGAAAGGATGATCCTTTTTAACACGGCGTGTCGTTTCTCCGTGTAAAGAATTCCCGTGAAGATTTGCTTCATATGCTCAACTCAATCATCAAATTTGAATCGCACGATCCGGTATTTGATTGATCAAATCCTAAAGGCGACTTTTCCAGTGAAATGCACGGCTTCCATGTTTTTTCTGTCTTTGTTCTTCTATATGGTTGATTACTTTCTTTATACAGAATGTTAAATGAAAGAGTTCACAAAGTTGATGTGTTGCTGCCATTAATGAAATCTATCGGTATCGGTATCGAAAGCTCGTATGCCACTAAAAACGCGTGAAAATCTCATCAAGTTTGCGACAAAAACAAACCTTAGCTTACAGCGATACATATCGAGAAGAAAGATAGGCACACTGTTCTCACGTACTGTAAACAGCCTCCTGTGATGCACAGGACAATTATACATGAAAACGTATAAGTTAACGCTCAGTTAATTTTATTTTTTCAGAGGATCTTCTGGAAATGTTTGGAGTGTGCACTGATAGCTTGTTCTAAGATGAAGAAAAAAAATCAGACGCGAATCCTTAGCCAGGGGAGCTTTAGAGTTATATCACTTCTTGGATACAAAAGACATTTGCATGGAGGGTAAAACCAGAGCAGCGACGACAGAGTGAAAGTTGGCAAATGGTCACATGTAATCGATGAAAGCCGGCCTTTGTAGGTTTACTCCAGTTAAAGCTGTACTCTGACTTTATGTTATTGCTTAAATGGCAGAAATTTGCGCCTCAGCTAGTACCATGAGTTAAGCAAAAAAAAAAAAAAAAAAACGTCTGCCAACAACCTGAGGATGGTTGCTAGTTTCCCTGGGCCCTGCTCGATTTCCTCCCACCATGCATTCTGCTAGCCTCCGTCGTATAAGTGAAATATTCTCGAAAACGTTTCGCCACGATATGGCTGAAACATTGCCGAAAATCATGCATTCATTCCTGAGTACGGCGTAAACCTCCAGTGAGCTTCCCACATCGCCCAAGTCGACAGTCATGAGTGAAGTATTCTAAGGGAAACCGTGTACTATACGAGAATACATCGCAGGCTTGAACAAGTTCGTCCACCATAGCGTCATGTAATGATGCCAACGCCATTGGTATGTTTGTCCTTCCTTTGTCCGTGTAAAATTGGTTTTCAACACCTTATTCCCTACAATGCCAAGTTTCTGATTGTCGTCAGATTTATATGTGAATGGAAATGGAGAGTTTATAGGACTAATGGGAGAAAGGCTGTCCTTGTTTCGTAACTTTGCCAATACAATCCCACTGAATCATTTCTAGCACAAGTGAAATATAATTCAAAGTCATTGCAGAAACCATAGGACTACACTTGTGGAAAGAACCCAAAATTTTATCCATATATACAGGCACTGAATTTATTTCATGTCAGAAATATGTTGTTGACATTTTCTTCCCAACATGCATGCATCTTCAGAATTTAAGAAGACCCACATGTACAAGGTCATATATAAGCTACTTAGCAACAAACGAGTGATCTTATTGTTTACAATCTTGTTGTCCAACGGCTTACACAAGTGGCCACAGTTAGCCACAGTTATCCTTGTTGAGGGTTACACGCTAGCGCGTGGTGTACTGAGCCTGTAATGGCAATATCGTCTGAAAGGTAATAGACGAAAGCTTCTGTTAAGACTTACTCTGCCGTATAATGATAACATCCCTGGTTTGTGCGCAGGTGTGACTTCTGAGCGGAATGGCCGACATATGTCAAGTACCGTTAGCTGATACCAAATGAAAAGGTCTTACAAGGCTGATATAAAATGAAACAAGAGTTCAGGTGAACACAATATAAGCCTGAACAAATAGATTCGTTTGAAATGTGTAAATGAATACCAGGAACACTTTGATGACTATAAACTGTGAGGGAAAGCACTTCATGGATTTTTATGAAACGTACGCATAAAACTATGAGTTTGGAAAGAAATGGTTTCAAAAATATGTGTATGTGAATTACAGTTCTCATCCTTTTACAGGGTTTTTGAGGATGGGCACACTAACTATCATGGCAGCCATGGAAGAAGTATGCACACAATTGTCCATCGCCTATACGCAGCTGTGCGCAGCATCTGCGTATCTATGTATCAGCCAAAAACTAAAACTGTTCATAGAAAATAATTGGAGTCGTATCCCTGACATGAAATCATATTCACTTATAAAGCACTATATGTATAATAATAGCAATCTACTTACCATGGCAACAGTGAAAATCAACAAGGGTGAGTCGTCACTAGGAATTAAATTGAATATGCAAAACAACTGGAGTTGTCACCATGAAGTCGTATTATTAATAAAGCCTTTATTGGGAAAATGGTGATACCTACCATGGCTATCAAAGAAATGGAACAAATTTAAGTTGTGATTCATTGTTATATATGTATCTATGCATCCACCAAAAACAAAACTCTATATGCAAAACAACTGGAGTTGTTGTATTGATTTATAAACTATGTGTAAGGATAAGGACAATCTGGTTACCATGGCAACAGAGAAAATTGAAAATACGGATCATGACAAATTGTCTTATTTGTATCTAAGTATCCAACAAGAATTAAAACTAAATATGGCCTAGACACAAAGTTCATACCTAACTATATAGCATGTATGAGGGAAATAGCAACCTGTTTACCATGGCAACCATGGAAATAGACAAATGTGAGTGGCAGCACCTCGTCATCTGTGTATCTACGTATCCACCAAAAATGAAAACTGAACTTGGAAAACAGTTGTAGTTCTACGAACGCCAAGTCAAATTTATTAATACAGTATGTATAGTAGATCTGTTTACCACGGCAATCACTGAAATCGACAAAAGTGAGTTGAGACACATGAGCACATTTGCATCCATGCATCCACCAAAAATTAAAACTGCACGTGTTTGTCCTATTACGGACGTTTGTCCTATTACGGACGTTTGTCCTATTTCGGGAGTTTTACCACTAAAGCGACTGTAGTGGAAAAACCATCGTAGAAATACCGGAGTTACTGTGGTAAAAATTTGGACATTTCTAACAGCCTAGGCACAGTCTGGTTTCCATTAACACTGAGGGTAAATATTACTGAGGGGTGAAAACTGTATTTGTGAGATTAGGTCTTGCAGCTTCTACCTTCGTTCCACAGTCGACGAGATTCGCATGCATAGCTGTTTGCGTAATCTTACCTTCATTGATGACCACTTAAAAGTGAACTGCCCTCGCTCTATTTTTCACTTTCCTTAACCAAATGATATATTCAAACCAGGAGACAGTGCAGTTCAAAGAAGCTTGTTCTATCCCAAGAAATTCAGACAATGTAATGGAACGATCTGTAGTACAAAGCAATATGATACACTGGAGTTCGTGCATGGAAAACAAAATATAGACTATACACACGACGTTGTGCGATTTTAAAATTTGTTTTCTGTGGGTTTCCACGAACCCATAAAGCTAATCGCTATCGTTTAGGTGAAAATTGTCTTGAGTATGGCGTTTCAAGCGACAATCATAGGATTAGTCAGTTAATTAATGAATAATTCTACCTATCAATATCCCTACTATCTTAGGTGGACATCTTGCTTTCAGTTTCACTAGCATGATGTATTCTATATATGGTTGAAATTTCAGGCTAAATACACGCCAGGAAAAATGGCTTTAGCCTTTTAGATCTGTTTTCACTCCTCAAAACAAAATAAGGTTACATTATTTGTTGTCTTGTCCTTTAAGAAAGTGAACTGAAAACCTGTGGCGAGGCCACAAGCCCAGCTCACACTGGCTTCCTCTTCTGTTGTACCTGGGAAGGTCCGCCAGCAACCTGGGCATGGTCATGCTTTTCCCGCGGATTCTGTCCGGTTTCCTCCCACCATAATGGGTGAAGTGAAATATACGGTGTAAAACACCAATTAAAAATATAAACAAACAAAACTTTCACCAAAATGGTCACGTGAACAGCACACCACTACTGATTCCGCCACCTGATCTGCATGGAAGCAGGAGACATGCAAGAGTCACAAATACAAATGGAAATGGAAAACCCAGGCAAACAAGCAAACCCATGACTAGAGCTGTGATTTGGACTGTTTTTATACACATACAACCTATATCATTCGTCCGCTTACATATATACCGTCACCATATACATTATGTATTAGACTTTCTGACAGCAGCACGTGACTGTGTTGGTAGATCAGAAGGGGATATCGCGTGACATGTTACAGTCCTGGGAAAAAATGATCGATTCCTTTCCATTCTTTATTCTTATCTGTAATCATGGAAAATTTGGGTTTCGTGGAACGTCACAAATAGATTGAAACGGTTTAAACACACCGCGGGAGGAGAAATTGTCTGGAAGGAGAGTTAGTTCCGCATGGAGAGGTTGGATTACAGAGTGTGGTGTGATGCATATATGTGAACGGTTAAGCTTGCGTCATCAAGAACCATAATTATTCCCCTATGAAAATAGATACCTTTGTGACAAAGACGAATATTGCTGCTCGAGGTAAAACAAAATCCCCGTGCAACCTCAAAGAGGAACAGTAGAGGAGTTATTAACCATGCTACCTGAATCCTACATCACTAATTAGATTAACAAACAGGCTCGGAATCATACTGCGTAATAAAAATGTCTGTTTGCTTTGAACGATGTATAGATCTGAGCTATATACAATTGGCGCAGGCAAAGGAGGTGAGGAGATGAGGCGGGAATTTTACCAATAGATGAGTCATTAAATTGCCCAACAATGTTTTTCTATATTTTTTCTAGACTTGTAATACATTAACGCATGGACGTAAATGTGTTTTTACTGAAGTGTCATATATCAGAATCGCTGTAAATATCATTATATTGGGCTATTTATGTCAGTTTGATGCAGTTATGGTACCTTTGAAGTCCTGATTTATTTGGCAA
Source organism: Acanthopleura granulata (assembly GCA_016165875.1). Classification (NCBI taxonomy): domain Eukaryota; kingdom Metazoa; phylum Mollusca; class Polyplacophora; order Chitonida; family Chitonidae; genus Acanthopleura; species Acanthopleura granulata. The sequence goes on along the minus strand of JABBOT010000015.1, from coordinate 11,129,412 downwards.
TGAAGGAAGTTGTGCTATCTCCAGAACATAATTTGCATGAGACATGTATCTTAATACTTTTGACCTTATCTTTCTAATACAAGACTTCCTTTATGGCTAGACCAAGAACTTTGTCTCTTTGTTTACAGTAGATTTCCTTTTACACTGATGTGTGGAAGAGATAAATAGCTTCAGAGTGTTTACGTTTGAGGCTGTGGTGTTGATCGCAGTATCACGCTATTTTGTGAACAGGGAGATCGTGGGTGCGAATCCGGCTCTGTCTTTTCCGTGCAAACTGGTTTTTGTCATAAATGCATAATTTCCAAATAATACAAAGTAATCAAAAACATTGGTGCTACGTTCTGCAAAGGACGGTGTTATCAAAAGGTGTGCGCGTGTTACATCGTGAAAAATGTCACGCCTAACGATTGTTAAACTTTATTCTATAATTAAGATGCTGACAGATGACATTTAATTATGCCATGACGTAAGCAGCAATCAGGTCAGCTTGACTCGTGATAAACTCGTGCACATGACCTCTCAGGTCAAAGCCCAGGTCGCCTTCAGGGAAAAACTACTTAAGCAGCTGGGCGAAGCAAACACTGTTCTTCTTAAACAGCCGCCCAAAAATTGCTGTTCCGGATTGCAGAAACTACAAACACTTCTTAAGGCAAGTTTTGTAGAGCCAATTATAGCGATCTACTTTCGGGTACGATATTCCAAGAACAAACGAACTGGGGAAAACTCCTGAAGAATATTACACTATTTTTCTTCTCAAATCACAGACAGTGCTTACTATATATAATCAATAAATTCAGGACAGCTAAAATTTGCCAGACATGCAACACGAGGGAAGGTATGCAGCCAGCTAGCTCTTAAGTGCGCAATCAGACCTTGTAGCAAACCGTCTTCCTAAACCCGAGAGATTTCTCCGCGGGGAGAAGGCTCTTTACAGCTGACTTTTGTGACCTTCCCCAATTACACCGTCGTCGTATCAGGTGGTGATTCTGACTCACGAGACCGTTTATGATTGGCAGTGCTATATATGGACACAAACAGTCCCCGAAACTAATGAGACTGGTCTTTGGATATTTGTCTTTGGACAGGCTCATTGTTTTTCCCGGCTGAGTCCCTAAACAGTGATTTGGGCATAGTCTGCACTTTACGTTTTCCTTTTCTTGGCATATTCTCTAAAAACCACTGTATCACAGGTACAGTACACATGGTGTAACAAAATTAAACATCTACACTTTTGTATACTACAGGAATACAACCGTGAGTACCACCGATATACATACTTTTTTCTCAGGTACACAAATTATATATCTTTAGTACACAAAAGTGTACAATTATGTTTATTTATTTATTTGACTTGGGTTTCACGTCCTACTCAAGAATATTTCACTTATACGACGGTGGCCAACATTAGGGTGGGAGAAAACCGATTAGAGCCCGGGGGAAACCCACGACCATCCACAGGTTGCTGTTAGAACTTCCCACGTAGGGCTGGAGAGGAATCCAGCATGAGCTGTACTGGAACTCACAGCGACCGCATTGGTGGCAGGGTGCTAGGTGTTTGCGCTGCGGTAGCGCGCTAACTGATTGAGTCTGGAGAGGTAGGGAAGCAGCAGGTAACGAGGCAGCCGGAGGGCGTCTATCCGCCTCCATTCATAGCACACAATCATTTACCTTCTGATTTTCCAAAATGACCTTGGCTGCCGTCTATAATTTTAAGATTAAATGGATGTGTTCTACCTGTAAAGGGAGTCCCCTACTTATATTTTCAGCACTCTCCACCATTAGTGGAATGATGTCTAGGGGTCACTTCAAGCAGCGATGAGTTATTGAAAGCTTCCATCAGTTTTAAAAAACAAAACTGTTTTTCGCAAGAAAAGATGGCCCTGATGGATTGCTTGCAGTTTGAAACGTATTGATTTTAGGTTTTCCCAGTGCCGTTTTGTTGTTGTTTTTGTTTTCCTATTGAGCACATTACTGAACACGAAAGTCCAGCCTTCTCTCTTATAATTGAAAAGTTATATCTATAACTTTAGCCGTGCTAAATCTTACATTTGGCAGGGGTAGTAGAGGTAAAAGCATTTATAATGTAAGGTTAACACTGTCTGAAGTGTTGCAACTTTGATTATACATTATACACTTGGATTATATAGGAAATAATGCAATTTATCATCATCTTACAAGTCAAACATACATCTTTCGGTCTTGTGCTTGGTGTTTATAAATCTTACAAATCTTGTAATCTCACATGATGTTACTCCGTTAAACATTTTACGATATTTTCCCTCAAATTATACAGCATTTAACATGCATCATTTGAACACTTTGAAATGGTAACATTTTAATATTTGCAAGTGTTAATTTATTCATTTGATTGGTGTTTTATGCTCTACTCAAGAACATTTCACTTATACGACGGCGGCCAGAATTAGGGTGGGAGGAAACCAGACAGAGAATCCAGTTTTTCTACGACCTTCTCATTCTTAGCGCTGACAATAAAATCCCACTGTCGCTAAATACCATCCATTCTACATATCTCTTCGAGCACATAAAACAGTATCTATGCTTTAACAAAAACCGAGATATTGTCATTTATTGAAAGCTGTTCGATTAATCTGCGTACCATTACCTATGATATTAGGAATCTTAATGCCCACAGCATGTGATGTCCTATTTACAGAAATGTCCTACTTTCTTCAACTTTCTGATAAAACATGTGAGTGGACACAGAGAGTGGTTCGACTGGAGACAGCACTTAACATGTCTGGCACATCCTTCACACAGTTACATTCCGAGATCCGGGAAGGTGAGAGGATGCAACCAGCTTGCACAGAAGTCAGCAATGTATTTTTAGCCTCGAAAAGCATTATTATATAATTCCCTCTGTCAGTGTCTGTCTGTCCTTGCAGAATATATGTGCAAAACATCATGGATATAAAAGACCACTCAATATTTTTGAAAACGGCGTAAAACACCAATCAAATAAATAAATAGATAAATACTAATAAAATATGCAAGTTACTCAAAATATACAAAATATCCTCACCTTTTTCACTTACTTTTTCAGAACCGACGGTTAAAACTCTTATTATGATTTATGTTTATGATTTGATTTGGTTTGATTCACTACTTTTTTGGGCGGGGGAGAGGGTCCTAGCTTTAATCTTATGTCCTAACTTATGCCATAGATATGGAAGCCGGATAAAGTCATCATCGTATCATCATCGAACTATTATACGATGCCGGCACCATCGTTTCTCCGTATCATGTCATTGCTTCGTGCCGCCACCAAATGCCACAGTGCACGGCAACAGCTCGACACGACAAGCCAATTAGGCGTATATTTTCTCGGGATTACTACTGTCCGGCAATTGACATAAAATCTTTTCAAACACGAACAAGGCTTAGAAGTTTCAGTCGAAATTAATAGCAGTAAAGACGTATGAACTTTACCATCAAACATGATTTTTTTCTTGCAGGGATCCATTAGGTGTGTATTGAATTTACGACATCACACCGGCAAGCTATATTTAAAATGGCTTTGTAGGAAGGTTATGCGTCAATACACAGTGTATATTCTCAGTTTCTCTACATTAAACATGAACTTACAATTACTCTTCAAATTTAGTTATGCGATGTAGTTGATGAGGAGTATATTAAAATTGATACGCCATCAAACCTCCATTAAAAATTCTAAAAATTTGCCATATTTTTGAACAAGGCGTAACAAGAACTAAGCTTCTGTCCCATGAAACCATGTCTATCTAGCACGAACGTCATTACATAGAGTTTACCTCGTATCATGATGCTGTATACTATTTTATCTTTGCGATTTATGGTTTGTAGCAATAATATACACATATTAAAATATACCAGTAGAAGGAAAAGCGATTAGCAAGAAGCGTTTTTAAAGCCTTTATTTCGCCGTAGCAATAATTTCCCGGGAACGCCGTATCTTTATATCTCTGAGGATAATAGCAGGCTGACGAGTGCGAGCGAGTCAGTGCTTGGTGTTTAACGTCGTGCTTAACAATGTTTCAGTCATATGACGACGAGGAGTCCTTCTGGTGTGTACTTATCGTTTGCCTTCCAAAGTGCTGCCGCTAATGGAACATCATGCCGAAGACATCATGGATGACACCCCAACCCAGTCACATAACACTGACACCTAGCCAACCAGTCCTGCTTTCTTGCTCTAACCTCTCAATGCTGAACGCCAAGCGAGGCAGCAACAGGCACCAGTATTTTAAAATCTTCGGTATGACTTGACCCAGGCTTAAGTCTGGATCTCCCGGTGTCGAGGCGGTCGCTCTAACCACTAGACCACCGAGGCGGTCGCAGTCTGGAGAAAGAATTAGATAAAATGTGGTGCCGATATAATTACATCGATTAGCTGTCACAGGTTATCATAGAAATGAAACCCTACTCATTCAGCTTTCACCGAGTTGTTGAAGTCATCATGGAATTGTGCTAGTTGTGTGCGAAAGGCAGCTCTTCAAGTCCGTTTTTGTCTATTTTCTCATTTTGTTCCGTCTGTCATCGTCGATCAGCTTGAAAAATTTTCCATCGCTTTTATCAAAAGCCATTCACTTAACGATATGTGTAAATGCAGGACACATCTACTTTTTGTGGGATGACATAGCTACACTTGCTGTTTTGCAACTGGCTAATATGCTTTGCATTTATTTGAAATAATCATTGACAAACTGAATCTTCTGGAATACCCCTAGTAACCTGTCATAGATGACGTCAAACCGGCTTTTTCAGCTGCTATATAGTTAATGAGCAGAAATCGTGTCATTAATGATTTAAAATATTTAAAAAAATATCTTTAGTGCTACAAAATGACATAGACTGTAGCCAGTTTATGCTGAATTATGTCTGTCAATAAGGATATGTGAGTTTCCCTATTGATGGATTGATTGATTGATTGATTAGTGTTTGATGCTGCTCTCAAGAACTCTTCACGGGTGTATGTGACGGCAGTCGAGTTTATGTTGGAGAAAACTGGAGAGCCCAGAGTACGCCACCGCCCTTTGCCATGCATCTGACAAACTTCAAGGTTCAGTAGCGAGGACTGGATTCGAACACACGACCTGAGAGGCTAAGGGCGTGATAGTCACAGGGGGCCAGAGTTTGAACCAGCTGAGCCAACGAGGCCTCTTGAATTTAATGAAATGAAACTGAAACAAAAAGGAATATTCAATACATGGAGTGTAGTAATTTGTATGGAAGCCCACAGGGTCCACTCACCATCTCGACCATATATCAAAATGCTCGCGTTTTTTTTACCCGTGTATATCGACCAAAATCGGCACAAGCAAGCGCGAACGCGTGCACGCACGACTATTATCGTACACACGTGATTGTTGAAAAAATGGCACGAGCACGTGGTAAATTTCCACATGCGCCTGTTACGTAACTCGTGCTCTCGAGTTTTGTACATTCGCGCGTTGTTTTCTCACATGCACTCGAGATTTTCGGACTTCTAGTTCTCTCGGGTGATTTCGTGGCTCGTGTACGTGGAAATTTGCCATTTTTTTCACCATTCACGCTCGTACGGTATGAGTCACGCACGTCAGCGTCCGGTTTGGTCCTTAGGCGCGTTCATGCGTGATAATTTGGTATGATCGAAATACCGAGATGGGTTTCATCAAACAACGAGATGGATTGTGGGTATCAATAGATTTGCGACGTTTATTTTTACATGAGTTTTTTGTATGTATCTTAATTCCAATGACTTTCTTTTTTAAATTAGAAACACTGTTTACAAACGTTTTTTTCATAATAACTTCTAGCCAAGGTGTGGACGCGTTGCCCGCCGACTGCTTCAGTTCTTGGATGTTTTTCAGTGTTTCACACAAGAATGCTCGTCTGTTTGAATACTTGCATCCTATGCTATCACCACCCTACAACCCACCCTCCTCAATTCAGCGTGGAATTTCTTTCGAGAGTCATTAAATTGCCATATACGCCAGCTTGCTGGTCCGGAATACAACACCCTTATTAGCCAGCCAGACTTACACATCACTCCATTCCCTGAGCTGTTCGTCGACGAACTCTGAGTGAACTCCGGCTGTTCAGTTGTAAAAACTGAACGTATTTCCTTCTACCAACCGAGTTCTACCGTAACGATCTCCTGTGGCAAGATTTATGTCTCCCATGAGATAGCTTCTACAGCCACTCTCCACGAGAGACTCGCTCATCTCACTTCAACGTGTGTCCAGAACAAATGCGCCACTGTTCTGAAGCACCACCACATTTTCATTAAACGACAAAAAGCCTGTTCATTCGCAAGATTCCTTTATTACGCTGGTGTTTTTCGTTACTTGTATTTCCTTCGTGTTCCACGCCGCTCTCACTAGTATCTCTTTTTTATGGGAGGACAGCCATGTTTATCGGTTCAGAAAAATGGTTGCAAGTTTAAAAAATTAAAAAATTAACAATTTATTTATTTATTTGATTGGTGATTTACACCTTACTCAAGAATACTTCACTGATATGTGACGGCGGCCAGCACTATGGTGGGAGGAAACAGGGCAGAGGCCGGGGGAAAGGCACGACCATCCGCAGGTTGCTGGCGGACATTCCCACGTACGACCGGGGAGGAAGCCAGCCAGAGCTGGGCTTAAACTCACAGTGACCGCATTGGGGAGAAGCTTCTGAGGTATTGTACTGCACAAGCATGTTAACCACTAGGCCACGGAAGACCCGCATTAAAATCCAATTTTGTCTCTTAGATCTTGTGCAGACTAAACAGCATTTGCATGCAGCTTGTTTGCATAAACTATATAGCATGATCTCAATAGAATCCGTCGCTGCTATCGTTCCCGTGGCCTTCGTGACAATAATTAAATAACAAGGGCGCATAGCTCAAAGCCACTTACTGCTTCTCGAACTTTAGCAAGCCTTGTTTTCGGGTGGCGTTGTCATTAAATGTGATGACGCAACATTTTGAGTAATTCTAGACCAGTGATGTCCAGTACATTACAATCAACAATCAGTGCATTTTTTTCACGTAATTCTGCTTCAAGTCATGGTGTCTTGGGTGATGTAAATTGTTAATGTTGAAGCATTTAAAACCCTGTTAAGTTTGCCCATTAGTCAGCTATCACACTGTCGCTACCCCCCTAGTTTTTCTCTCTATCAGATTACCAGGCTGCTGATATGCTTTATTCAAGTTGTTTTATTTTTGAAGTAGTTGTATCCCATGCAGATTTGGAGAAGTGACTTCCTGTCACGTTACATTACCCTTGAAACATTATCATTTGTACGACTGCACACTGCGCAAGCATGAACCTTTGCACTTCCGGCCTGACAAGGCCCTGTACACGACCTCGGTGATCAAGCCCTGGTTGTTTCCCGGAACTTTTCACTCGTATAACGGTTTGTGAATGGCGGAATCTGGAGTGCTCAGAATAATATATTTCATTTTAGGCGTCGAAACCGACATTCGTATACCAGCCATCAATCAAAATGGGCCTACCGTGTCAAAAATCGCAAGATCAGTTTCCCAGGGCAACGAATAACACAAATCACAGATGAACTAAGAAGGTATATAGAATATACAAAACATCAAGACGGATTCATGCAAAGAGAAGCAATCAACAGTTTTCACTGAGGACAAAAAGACGCATTGAGTGCTCTGGGCGTATGAATAAAAGCAGTTCCAAATCGTGTACTCTTTCAGTATATATGGTGACCATAATCAAAAATGTATGTCAGCAGCGCTTTGATTGCAACTGTTCATATATCCAACGTGGTGATCCTACTCAACACCATAAACACACGGCCCATAGAACTTAGAACCCTTTAGAACTTATAACACACTTTAGAACTCATAATACACACCTTAACTCCTGTTATATACCTTTTAAAAGTCCTAATACACTTTTGAACTCTTAAGGATTTCCAATGCATTTTAAAGTAACCGAATGGCCTAAGTTTGACATATTCTGAGCTTTATGTGAAAATAATCCGAGCCAAAAGTTCATCCAGATCGAGAAAAAGGTGTCGCGAATTTCCCCATTTGCAGAAATACTTGATATAACAATATATAACAGGCCTACACCGGCGAGATAAAACTGCCGCTTACTCTCAGCCATGTGACGAATTCCCGGGCGGAAAGACCCACCTTGCCTTGATTTACGACTCCAGCTACAGCATTGGCTTTCAAGGATAAGAACCTCCCTTTTTGTATGGAGTCGATAAATTGCAGGACTTATTTTTCTTCCTACTGTAAGCGATCCGGGTTAAATTGCCAAAGCGGTGGCCTAATTTGCAATTGAAATTCACCCAGGACATTTTCCGGGCAGGAAAAGGCTTCCGTTGAGTCGGTGAATGGCAGAGACGTGTGTTCTAAGCGAGATACCGTGGCTTCATTTTTTGCTCTCGTAAAGGTGCTACTAGGGAAAACTTACCCACGTAAATGCGGCAGCCATTTTGTGTTCCCAGAACCCTACGCTAAGGTATATCACCCGAGATTTCGGGTTATGTCCCTTCTTTAAAGATGTCTTCCGTTTCATCATAGCGATATTTTCACAAATAAGGTGATTGGTTTGGTGCATGTAGAATGGATAGTTGGGAACCCGGGGTGAACTTACCTCGTTTAGGCTACAGCTAGTTCTGTTCGGTTAATTGCCGCAAGCTTGGTGTGTGAGCTGCTCTCTCGACATGCTGACAGAAAGAAAAATATCTGTCTGGAAATTGAATTTGTAATCCACCAGGCCAGTTTCCTCAATTAAGATGGGCGAAGATTTTGTCGGTGTGAGCAGAATTCGTCCCTGGGAATCCACAGGGGACTCGACCTTCGGGGTGATTTGAGGTCACTTAGCTTATTACGCGATTCCATCGATTTTAAAATTCGTCCATTGAAGTGAAAGAAAATAAAAACTGAAGTGTGAGTAGAAAAGCTGATGAGAACAATTTCTGAAACTGCCTTCATTTATTTAGTCAATTTTTTGTTCAGTAAATTTAAAGCATTCAAATTAATATTTGAATTTTCTGCTGGGCTTTATGAACGCCTTTTCGTGCCAAATGACGTCACAATGTTTTTTCCACTCAAATGCTGCATGGGATCCTTTCCAAGAAACTTCTTAAATTCAGTAAATTGCTGAGTGCTGCTCGATAAAACTCAAGTCAGGCTCTACATTAGTACAACTAATTAGTACAACTAATGTTACCTAAGCGAAGTACCTTTATTGAGAAAGTTTCGTGAAACGGGCTCTGGGTATTAAACTTTATGACTCCTGCAGGCATTGTCCATGTGCAATTTCACAAGATTTTTTTCCAAATGTAAAAAAGCGATAAACATCCTTGACATCCAAAATTACCGACATGGTTCATGAAAACATCTCAGAAACCAAATACGTTAAATTCAGTCGTTAATTAAGAGGGAAAATTTAAATAATTAAAGGTAGTTTCAGACACATTTTTTGTTCTCGTTCAGCTGGCCCTAAATTAATTTTTTTTTTCCTGTTAAAGAAGACGAATTTTCATTTTACCGTGAATTATTCACAGAAAGTCCGATCTCCTTGCAAGTTGGGAAAATTTGAACAAGGGATATAATATGAGAAAAATAATAAACACCCAATACAACTGCAACAGTTGCAAACAAAATGCAGATCAGCGGCAAAATCTGTGTCATGGAAGCCATTTTATATGTTCAGCGACCCCATCACTTCAATCTGTGTTATTTCCCTTTGTGCATTCATGACTAAAGTGATAAAGTGGTGTCATCAGGGATTGAATTCTCTGTTTTGATATGGAAATTAATTTTCAAGTATTATAATTTACTTATTTATTTATTTATTTATTTATTTATTTATTTATTTATGAGTGTTGTTTTACGCCATACTCAGCCCGGTAAACAGTAAGAGTGAGGGAATCTACAAATTCCCTGTCTAAGGCCAGGTTTCATGAAGCATACTTAGTGCTAAGTAGCACTTAGCTAAGTGCGCTTCCTGTGTGTACAACATACGTTGTCATGGCAGTTAAGGGAACACTTAGCTAAGTACGCTTCATGAAACCGGTCCCTGGATTGATCACGCACCTCCTGTGTCCTTGTGAATGAACGAATGATTGTAGTTAAAACACTAGTACACATGTATCGATAGAGAATCCCATTTAAAGTTTAAAAAACGTCACTTTTTATTTTTGTCACTTTGAATAACCGATATATTGCAGTAAGCAAAAACGCCCACACAGGGAAAATCAAACGGGACTGTCATGCTATCAATTTTAACCAATCAAGTGCGGGATATTTCTACCACCGGAGAAAGCCTCTGCTTCCGCTGTGACCTTACTCGTTCCTGGTTTACGATTTTGCAACGCAGAAATAGTGTCAAATCATCTGTTTTCCATTTAATTACGAGACAATTCTAATATACTTTAAAGCTATTTTCAACGAGAATGTGGTAGTGGAATTCGTTTGGGGTTAATCTCCAAGGTTTCAACCAAGAGGCCAGAATGCGTACTTACCACGACAAAGCAGCGTCTCGCTGGTTGACGGCTGGCATACGAATGTCGGTTTCGACGCCTAGGTTCGCCTCTAATACTGAGCAGCGCACAGTACGGATGGCGCGACACCGTGTTTCCGATTTCTCAATAATGGCGTATCCCATGGCCGAGTAAGAATTCGAGATGAAAAGGTGATTTATAAAGTTACTAAGCACGTTATAAAAATGGCCTATGTCCGTTGAAGTCTGTATTGACGCCTCTTCTGAAATATGTATAAGTTTGGTTATATTTTTCATTGTCTTGACTTTTAATTAGGGCCGGTTCGGTAAATAATGCAGGCCCGACATTGAAAGACATATGTAACTTATCGTGTTAAACCGACTTACTCTTCACAAGCATTAATACAAAAATCAGAAGACAATGTATGCATCCTTAAATTCTAAAGCGAATTTAATGGCTAATTCCTATCATACATGATCTCAGCATTTTGATAACTTTAAACAGCCACTGGGAGGTCGTATTTCGCTGCCGCAGCGAAGAACATCCCAGCTTTCCTCCAGCCGTTTTGAGATCCGCCCCAGCCCATGTGAAGGTACATGTCGTATTCGTTGGCAGACCGCCATTTGGCACAACTTCCGGTCCCGCTAGGTGTAGCTTCGGAGATGCACGTGCGGGAGCGCGTGACATGATGGCGGTAACGAGTGGCGACAGGGTAGTGCTGGGAGAACACGCCGTCAACACGGATACCGACGACGGTGGGCCAACCAGTCTGGACGAATTGGATCATATTGTCGCGGAACTTGTCTTCGTACACACCCACGTCGCTCAGCAACCAGTCATGGTGGGCCTCTATGGTGGGGTTGGCTCCGCTCAGCCTGTCTTTGAAGTAATCGGCGACGTCGTCCATTTTCCACTGCGGAGTTGCACCTTGGTCCCCGATGCAGAAAGTTCCCATGATTCCGTTCAGATGTTCCGTGTAGTGTTTCAAGGTAGCCGTGTTCCTAGATGGAGCTACGCAACTGTTGTTGCCTTCGTTTCCGGTCGGACCACATCGCCATAGCGCCTGGGGTTGGGTGCCATACTTCTGTGGATTGCTGTGGGACCGGCGGTCGAAATACCCGAAAATCATGGCCCATGAGACCGGTCCGCACCCCACATAGCAGTGCCTGTCCCCCAGCATGTGTTGGTTGTACTCCGGAAAATAAGATTCGTCAGCTATCGCCATGGTGGCCGGAGGTGACAGTCGCCTGTGCCTTTTCCGGATATCCAATCCAAATCTCCGTACGTGTATTCTGCCGTCAGGAAGAAGAGTCTCCACCTGGAAGCTCTGTTCTTTCCCAGCCAACGAATATCCGGGCCAACGCGGGTAGATCGTGAGGTACGACAGTCCATGCACGTCGTGAGAGACGTTTGACTCGTCAATAGCGTAGAGATCATTTTCTGAACAAATTTTCAAAATATCACAAAGGATTTTCTGTCCTTCGTGGCGATCATCGGACGTTGCATGAGGTACGTATTTGACCTTGACATTATTGGATCCGACGGCGAGAGGTACGCGAACTCTGTCTCCGATTAAAATTCCTTCCTCTGTTTCTTTAGGCTTTCTGATAGCTCGGTCGCTGTAGAAAAGACGCTGGTAGTGCGCCGAATACACGTCCGACGTATTCCAGACGCCGATTTGACTGACTTTGTCTTTGATTCGACGCATGTGATTTTGTAGAACATGATGGCTGTCCGCGAGGAATCCGTGTAGCCCTTCGATACCGGTATCCTTGTCCTGGAAAAAAGGTATTCATTCCTTTATTTGATTGCTCATAAATGCTTCAGTTAAGAATTTTTCACTTATACGAAGGCAGTCAGTTTTGTGGGAGCCAAACTGAAACTAAATCACCAGCATGTAAATAAATAACAAACATCTGTATGTGCGACAAACAGATTTTAAAACAACGAAGAGCTACGAGCTCAAATTCAATGCAAGACAACCCAGATAGCTGATTTGAGTGCACATGACCGGAATTTCTTCGCTGTTGGACAAGCAAACCCACGTGCGTGTTAAAGCCTTGCAACCCTTTGTACCCAGGCGTCGAAACCGACATTCATATACCAGCAGTCAACCAAATGGGCGCTCCGGGTCAATAATCAGTTGACCAGTTTCCGGAAACAACATAAACGACAGTCACACGAAATCCAGTCCATTTCGGGAATTTTGTGCAAGTCTTTGTGACATCTGAGACTTTTCAAGGGCAATTGGGTAGTTTCAAGTAAACTACTTGGTAACATACACATAAAAAAATTAGAAGTGAGCAGAATCCTGGGCGGTCGCCTGGCTCTAGGTAGCTCCGAATGAGTGCAAGAGCGTCGGAGCTACCTGGAGCTTTAGCTGTTGCCGAAGTCTGTAATGTTAAAGCCTAGGCACGGGAAAATTTGTACTTTTGTTTATCCCATGTATGGTATGATTCTGCTCATGCACACTGATGTTACATGCACTTGAACCATCTATCTGACTTATTGGTGGAAATCACGTCATCTCCATCGAATTAAGTGAAAGGGAGCCTAAACGGACTCACGGTCCCTGTGGATCGTTTATTGCTAGCAAGGCCTCCGAGAACCCGTGTTGGATTCCCTGTCATCTGCTGACATTGGACCAACACTTCGTGTGTCCCAGCGATTAAAAGATGAAGAGTCTTAGCCACACATCCAACACCTTCACACTGTGTTTCTTCTTTCGTTTCGCTATAGACGATCCCTTGACCTCTATTATTACTACAACCAGTTCGACCTATTGACTGACTAGTCTAAATTGTGTCATCCAGTGAAATTCCTCAACACATCCTATTTTGTTTTTTAATCGATGTTGCGGAACCACGTTACATCAATTCTGTCATCCACACTTAAGACGAAGGGATTGGTGACAATAACTCATTCATCTTATTGGTCGATACGAGTTCCTCGTATTTCAACTGAACTCGAATTACCCACCAAGAGATGATCGGCCTCTGTTATAGGGAGAATGGACATGCAAGCGCCATGTTTGCTTTGGATTAAATACCATGCTATTGACTACGATAGTTCACCATGCGTCGATCAATCAAATCGAAACCAAAGCTTTCAAAGGGGGATTGCCGGTCAGCTGATTACATACGCACTAGCACGTGTCGTATGAAAAATGAAAGGCTAGTAGATCAAGGTCAGGTTTCAGCTGACCACAACGCGGTCGAATTTTATAGATTAAGTGGTGAAGACCAGAGAACCTGGACAGGCGAATTTCCCATCAGGCCCTCACGACATACACTGTCACAGGGACATCTGATCCCTAACTAGGACGGTTCATATTGATTATTATATCCACTGAGGGCAATTATTAATGGTTTGGTGTGGGACAAAGAGCTGGGAGAGGCTTCTGTGGTCGATTCTTACAAGTAATTTATGACTTAAATCAAAACCTTTAAACTCAATTTTACAGCTTATTTCAGATTTACTGGTTTTGAAATTTGTTTGAATTGTGCTTCGGCATGGTAAACATGAACCACCCAAGGCTTTATTTGAAAATTTCAAGAACGTTTCAATTTAAGTTAAGATTTAAAAGTTTTACGTAAGTGCAAAATTGCTTTGTGGAATCGTTCCCCTGGGTATAACGAGTCAGAAGGCTTTGACCCTGGAGGAATGGCGGGGGGAAAGGGGGGAGTGCAGATGGACTATCACAACCAACGGAGGTGAGTGTCCTGAGACCGATTAGGCTCTAACGTGGAGGAATCCGATGTTTTTCGAATGACTGACATGTAAGCAGTTATTAATTCTACTATAACAACAACAACCACGATATACATTGCGTGCTCGTGACATGTAACTCTACTACGCTTATTTTCTGTATGACTCTTCATTTATCACAATCGTATATATCCGAGGTCTTCTCTAAAGTTCTAATTAAAGTGCTTAGAACAAACTTCTATGAATGGTGAAAAAAACGGCATACTTTTACAAGTAGACCTACCGCTGCTGTTGAGTGGATGAAAGGGTCATGTGACGTTGCCGATATCCGCCCAGCCTCGTCTTCGCACATGAGAATGCCACCAGGTGCCAGCATGTAGTACTTTGCGCAAGCGTTACCCAGACTTTCAGCACGAGCATTCAAGACGGCGGTTGGTGACGGAACTTTCCCTTCCATGACAATTCTGTAGTCTCCTAAACGTAAACACACAAATCCGAAGAAACATTTAATTAATCAAATTTGATGGCTTCTTACTCCTTTCCAAAGAGAAATATTTTTACTCCTTAAGACACACAGCGACTAGACGTAAACATACAATGACACATTTTGTTTATTTTTTTTCTATGACTACCTACGTATTTCTAAATATACTATTTCACTCCGTAAGACATAGTTCACCTACACATAAATATACAAAACAAGATAACTTTAGTTTATCCGTATTGATGGCTTCTTGCGCCTTTCTAAAGATATTTCACTCGGATGACACCCGTCGTCTGAACATAAACACACAGACCCAAAGATGTATACATTTACTTTGTCCATTTTGATGTCTGTTTAAGCCTTTACAAAAACAACATTTCACTCGTACGACACGATCAAACTTAGTCGCGTTATAAGTAGAACCAACAAGAGAGAGGTATATATTAATGCAACATGCAAGATTTTCCGCGCAAATATCTCGAGGTATATATGGCTAAGAGGCGTCGACAAGGTCGTTGTAACTGGTAGCCAACTGAACACACCGACTGCAAAATAAGCCGAGTCAGCATCTCGGGAGTCTCAAGAATTTACGTTGGTTGAGGCGAAACAAGGGGGGTGCTCTCACAAACTAACACGGCTATAGACGAGATTTTACGTTAATGGATAAAACCGATTCGTTTGTAACTCTTCCGCCGTCAGAGTCTAAGGCCACGGAAACCTCTTAGAAAAGGCGGATTTCGCAACTTTCGCAAAATCCCGTCTTCTGCTACTTTAGATTGCCAGAGTACACATTTGTTAGATCCTGCGAGTCTCTGTGGCTTGGCCCTTTAGTTTAGTATTATCCACGGAGAGAATACTTGGTTAACTTAGATCAAGCATACTTTTTCGCTCGAACTCCATAACATTTTCTTCCAGCCTCCAAATGTAACAAATTCTACACAGCTTTATTGATGCATGTCTCGTCCAGACTCAGCCGCAAGCACAGGGTTCTGACTGCCCTTGGTGCCGAGAATCGAGCCCAATACAGCATGTTTTTAATCCTTCCTTCTCCACCATTAGGAAATTACAATCCCAGAAAGCTATCGTGCACAAGGAAGACCACTCCTCTGATGTCGCTACAATGTAAATGGCGAACGCAGCGTAATAATATTTCACTGGCGTCGATCAGTTTTGTGTAGACTCTCCTATCGAGAGCACTCACGGCCGTGTCCTTAAGGGTGAGTCTAAAGGAGATATGCACCGAGACAGGTGTGTGGAATTTGTTACCGTAAGAGGCGGGAAGGAAATGCTATGGACTTCAAGCGAAAAAGTATGCTTGATCGGAGTTAACCAAGCAGTGTCTCTATGCCAAATAGTTAAGTACAGGGCCAAGACACAGGCACGCACAGGGTCGACCCTTTGTCTCGACTCACTCTGGGTGAACTATTGAGACTCCCGTGATGTACCGGGGTAAGAGCTCGGTAGAAGTTCATTGCCGCAAATCAAATACACTGGTATTTCTGCAGACCAAGCACACTTGGGAAATCTACATGTACTCACCCCCTGACAGACATGCTTGGCGGTGGCTAGCAGACGATGGCGGTAAAAGAAATATACAAAGAAATGAACAACGGTGAAGGATATTCTGAGTCGTATGCCGGAAATATCCGGAAATTACGTAACAGAATAATATGCACATTGTACTCATTATATCGCGATGGTCAACAAACCATATAGATTTGGTTTCACGTTGCCCTGGGGCAGAGTTTTGTGTCAGCTTCCGTGTTATTCAGGCAAAATTTCCCGAGTCAAACGCGTAGGCGCGAGTAAAACGGCAAGTGCGCGAATGCACGTTAAGAAGGCCAGATATCGAAACAAGCAAGTGGCCTACAGCCAATAAGCTGTGGTAGAGATTACATATGCTGAGGTGAGGGCGGAAATATTTAGTTGTACTCAAAGTGAGTTTAAACCATGTCAGAAACTATATACATAAATAATTCGAAAATATTAGGTTTCGTGAATCCGTTGATCTTCAACAGCTACACCATAATAGGCAAGCATTGTGGAAGCACCCTTCAGCGGTCTGAACTGCAAAAATAATAGCTGTATGTCACAATACAAAACTGCCATAATTTTGTCAATAATGACCGAATCGTCCAAGGTCAAATTTTAACTGTATTTCGTCACCGTGAAACTCGGAACGAAGTTTCTGTTTAGGATAACAAACCATCTTGAAAAACAAAATGTCCGGCAACCTGACAAAGCCACAAATAGGACACAAAATTGCCAAAATTGACACAGACCAAAGCGCGAGCTTGAATGATTACTCGTCATGGTTGGCCAAAGCACCAGGCTTCAGTTCACTAGAGGCCGAACCGCTATGAAAAACTGTCAAAGTCAAAAAGGATTTATTTTTTTTCATTTTTGCGTCGCACGCGGACGAAACAGTCCGTAAGTCCAACTTGATCTTAACTTGTCTGTATACATCCAGGTCCCTTTCACAAAGAAAGCACAACTTTGTTACTATCATAACGACACATACAGATACGATGTCATGGTGGTTAGGGTTAACGCAGCTTTGCATCTTTTTCGTCACACGGGGCCGTGACCATGTTGCAAGTTCTAACTGAATACGATAAACCGTTATGAAAAAAAGTGTGGAAAATTGTTTCGTGACTCACTTACAGAAAGACAGATTGACAAGCGAGATGTAAACCAATATAGTCTTTCGTGCAGCCTTACCGGTTTAGGGCACTAAAAACCCAACTTATATCACTCTCGCCATCGTGTTCATGATGTGAAAACTAATGACTATTGTTTATCACCTCTTGTAACCGTTATGCTCTCTGAAGAGAAGCAAAATGAATGCCGTTGTAGCCTTTACTACAGGTTATAAATTTGGGAACATATAAAGCTCATGGTTTCCCAAGACGTGTGCAAATGCACGTAGTACCACGGGAACATAAGACGGCCGGTATATGGGAGGATTACGCAAGTACTTAACGTATTTGAATAATTTACTCGTGAGTGACTTAGGTCTTATCTAATGGCACCTAATCGGAGCTAAATAATGGGAAAAGAAAAAAAAAACTTCTGTCCAAAAAATATAATTTGTCACAAGGCAAGGTGACTGAAAGAAACCATCAGGCTATCACGTGGGCGAATTATATTCAGTCGGTATATCCGGAAATTGTTCAGCGATATTAGAACGGGCGGTAGTCCACGAGATTTGGGTTAGACTGAGATGAATGCTTACCCAAATGCTAACCTGATCAGTGTACTCGTAATGTGTAACAGTTTTTACGTCATTGTGTATAGTCTGCCCTATAAAGGATTAGTGCTTCTGTCGGCGGATGGAATTATCTCTTTCGTCTTTGGATCGATTCAAGACCGCGGTTGACCTTGTGTTTCTAAGAGAGCGGGAAAGCTGCGAGACCGTTTTCCTTCTGTCACTGACAAACGTACGTGGACAGCTGGTCATTAGTGTCACATAACGCCATTAATCCTCTATTGTGCGACAGGAAGTAAGAAACCGATCGGATTAAATACAAGACAACATGTTTTATCAGCCCACGACTGGATGCCCAGATATTTGCTTACAAGACCGTGGGTCTTGATGAATTGCTTGTTTGAACTTCTGCTTGATTGAACTTCTGCTTGTTTGCGTGATTGCCTACAAGGCTCATATCTATATATCAAAATCGACCCAATCCGGACAAAAGACAACAGTGGTGCGAGTAACATGAAAAATTTATGGATTACGTTTTAAAACTGAACACAAGCTGAATCTAGAGATTCAGCCTTAAATGATCGATTGATAGAGTTGCATGTTTGATAAATACACCACAATTGAACAATTTGGCTATCATCTGATTTGACTGATGGTTTTTTCGTGGCTTTATTCGTCCAACGAAAATTATTTTATAGTTACCTGACCAGATTTATAATCAAATTAGTTGATTTATGACTTATTTTATTGCCTTTTTACGCCGTACGCAAGACTATTTCACTTATACGACGGTGGCTAGCACTTATAGGGTGGAAACCCACGATCACGAGTTTGCTGGCGCCCCTTTCCACGTACATCCGTAAAGGGTGCCAGCATAATCTGGATTTGAACGCAAAACGACCGCATTAGTAATAGGCTCCCGGGTTATTGTGTGGAGCTAGCACGTAAAACCTCACAGCCACAAGCCAAGTTTATTGATTGACTGATTGAATGACTAAATTTGTGGTTGATCCCATGCATCACGATGTATAGCTGGATACCTTTGGTTATCTGTATAACCTATAATCGATGCCAGGAATCGCTACTGAACACATTCATTACTATTTATTCCTGAACGTTTCGAACACCCACGCAGCGTTTGCGAAGCTGTATAAACTAGACAACAGTG
This sequence comes from Acanthopleura granulata, assembly GCA_016165875.1. Classification (NCBI taxonomy): domain Eukaryota; kingdom Metazoa; phylum Mollusca; class Polyplacophora; order Chitonida; family Chitonidae; genus Acanthopleura; species Acanthopleura granulata. Next base: position 11,110,392 of record JABBOT010000015.1, on the reverse strand, counting down.
ATTAACATAGTGAATGTCCTCCAGTTTGGCCGAGAAGGATCGTTCGTATACATGTAACGCGGAGCAATATCCTCACGCTGTATGCCGCTATCGGTCATCGAGTTCATCATGGTTCATGACCATGAGGCATGAACTATACTTGTACACCGAGGCATCAGTCCTGACATACACACACCGCACAGACTGCATCATGCGAGGGACTAATTTAACGAGAATGGGACGAACTTTTTAAAGGTATAGAGGATATTGCACAGAGAAGGTTGAATACCAGAAATATTGGTCGAGTGAGAGGTGGAATGATAACCCACGAGACACGAAGTGTAGACTGGGCTATCTTTTCCACCTCTCACGGAAACAATACTTATGGCATTCAGCCTCCAATGTGCGATATTCTATTTATTATTTATACCCAAACAGTATCATGATTTTGTGTACTGTATAGAATTTTCGGCATTTTTTCCAGTCGTAGGCTGTCACAGACATGCCGAGAGCGTGACGTCGTGTACATGACGTGTTTATATGACGTCGTATCTTCTTGCGTGACGTGAGAATATAACAGTTGAGTAAACTTGCATTATGACGTCATTCTGCTGAGATCAAATCGGAACTTTATAAAATAAAATGTTTCTTTTTGACATCATGACGTCTGGGTGATGATCACAACGTGATATTTCACTGCAGTGAAAATAACACTTTCATCAGTGAAGGAAATGCTGGAATTTTCACTGGTGTATAAATAATAAACGTACATGGTCGTTTTTGACGCCATATACTTGTGAAATTTCTTGGTTACCATGCACGGCAGTCATTTCATCGTTTTAAACCTTGGCAAAACATTTGGCAAATTAATGAAGAAACTTTTCCATGCTTTTCCGACGTAGAGATATGCACACCATGTTGCCCTTATGGTGATCGGATCATAGACTTGTGGGCGTTAGTGTAAGACGATAAGCGCAGTTAGCAGGATTCAACTCTAACTGGGGTACAGATACAGATCTGTTGGATCTGTGCAGTCATTCAAGATACCTGCATTTATTATATGTATCTCAAGAAGTTTTTTTCGTGTACGCTTCAGTTGATGGACAAAAGCAGGGCTCAGGTGGGAATCAACCAACATTTGGCAAAGTAGAGTGTTGCTGACGAATTTGGCAGGTGTGACATACGGATACCCACACTATATTGGTGAAAGACTCCTAGTATAGTCTTCCATGAACGTTATAGACTGCGCAAAGAGTCACACGAGCATCATCGACCGATTACTGTAGCCCAGTCCTCATGACGAGTCAGGCCAGCGGTGTGATGTACAAATTCCTTGCCGATCCAAAGTCGGCTTTGAACCAGCACCGCTTGTCTCCTAGCGATCAGAGCGATAAGTTGGCCAATGTCCACTCTCAACAGGTGTCAGATTTTACTTGACTCATGTTTAACGCCCTGTTCAAGAATATACGACGTCGGTCATACTTTATAAGTCATTAGCTGTAGTCCACTTTACTTCGAGGCCATACATATCCACGTTTCACTTAACCTTTTTTCTATACTTCGATTCGAATTCTCTTGAGCTATATCCATGTATGTGGTGATATGTAACATCAAGCTTATAAGCATATATATAGCCACAGCGGGCCGGTCTGTGACATATCTATTTGGGCTCACTAGGTCATCCTGGTTATTAGGGTAAGTGGAGCTCCAGTTACAAATTGCCTCGTGCTGCCTGGTCAAAGGGGCACAGCTGTCTTAATTGCTTTATGGTAAAGTCCTTGAGATCTAATCGGGTAACAGGAAAATGCATTCGATTCATTTACACTGTGCGATATAGGAGGGTGGGGGGGAGCAAGTACTCGCAACTCACACCAAGGAAAGGCAATGTACGGATATTAATATAAGCATTCGTTATATGGAATGGACAGAGAAAGAAGTATGGTGGTCTGTTAATGACATTCAGAAAGACGTCATATTTATCTCCCTATATTATTTATTAATGGGAGAGAGCCTGGCAGAGCCCGGGGAAACCCACGACCATCCGCAGGTTGCTGGCAGACCTTCCCATGTACGGCCGGAGAGGAAGCCAGCATGAGCTGGGCGAAGAGCGACCACATTGGTGGGAGGCTTCTGAGTCATTACGCTACGCTAGCGCGCTAACCAAATGAGCCACGGATCCCCCCTCTATATAATAGGCCTATACAATACAGAGCTGCATTTTAATTCCAAAGTGTCATTGGTATTTCAGTACAGGGTATGACCCCCACAAAAATGATGTTACTATGAGTCAAAAAGGCCGTTAAAGCCGTACCTTCACTAATTTTTAACATTCTTTTTCAGCAAATCAAATGCAATCAAATGTTTTGATTGTATGCTGGGTTCTATGGGCCATGTTCATAATGCTGGTTTAACAGTCACGTCAGACCGACTTTCCTCTGGCTCTAAAGCAGAACTTTAATGTCCCGATAGCTTTTCTCTGACACAGGCAGACATTACAGGAGTATAAGGCTCACAAGAACTTTACTTAGAGTACCAAAAGTTTCGTGACGGCACAGGTGAACAACATTGTCAATATGGTCCATAAAACCAACCATACAATCAAAACATCTGACTGTATTTAATTTGGTGAAAGTAAATCTAAAAAATTCAGTGAAGGTATTTGCAGATACAATTTTTAATGGCCTGTTTACTCACCATTACTTTTGAAAAGGGCCAAACTAATGTATAAATGAAATTTGTAATACGAAAGCAATAATTTGTAAAAATACAAGGCACAAATTCATAATTGCTGTGAGGTATCCCAAGTAAAGGCGCGGTATAAAGTTTAGTAACTTTTGGCCCCGTCTCAAATTTTTTCAGTCTGCACTAGTGAGGTGCAACCACACAGGTGGACTAGTTTTATGCCTCGTAGCCCATGCATATGTTTGTGATGCTCTGCAGTAGTGCTAGGCTTCAAAATAACCTATGCTGAGAAATACGAGTGAGGCAGCTCTGCCGGAGAACTGAACATGCGTGACAAGGCGCATAAACAGTTGCTCCTTGTTATTGTTGTACAGGCTGGCCTGTCTTTGTCGGAGAATTGACGGCAAGACTTATCGGTATTATGATGTGGTTTTTTTTTGGTGTGCTGATAAAGAAGCATTTGAAAACTGGACAGAAATGAATATGGTGCGAGAGCCGCAACTGGGTCAATATTGGGCCAAAAGTCAATGTTTTATTCATATTTTGAACATTTTAGTGTAAAAAGTGTACTTTTTGAAGACTAACACATGGTTGGAGGTGTGATGTAACATCTTGCATGAGAATATTTCATGCAGTTTAAAGGTATATTTTGGGTGTACCTGGTCATAAGAATGATATTATTAGGACGGATTTTGTGTCATTTTGGAGATATGTGCAGTGATTGCATTTTTTCTCGACATTCCCAGGCTGTAGACTGCACCCTAAACCTAGCTTTTTGTGCAGTCTTGCAATCAGACCCCTCGCTAAAAGACATCCTACCAGACTACTTGCTGTAAGATGTATATTGTTTTATATTATTTCGGCGTATAGAAGATAGTTTAGTTTGCATATATATGTATATATGTAGCTTTGTATTTTAATTAAAAAATTTTTTTCGTCTTATTGGCGACTGACAGATAAATAAATCATAAATGCAAGCAAAACAATAACTTTCTTAACAGACGGCAGTAAAATCAAGGAAATAAGTCATGAAGAGTTTCTAAATAATCATATCATATACCATTTTAGAATGGCCAGCAAGCTGGTACATGTCCGCCCATGGGACGCGAAACACAAATGCGTGTGCTTTACATACGCTTATTGATTTTCTTCACCCATAAAGCTGCACAAACATGCCATTAAGTCAGTTATTATTGTTTTCTTCTTTTTGCTTCCACCACCACCACTTCAAACATTATTTAAATCTGTAATGTTGGCCAAAAATCTCTTCGCCGTTGCATATGTATTAGCAAAAATGTTCAACATCGACCCAGCAAATACAGTAATAAACATAAGCCTAAATTGCGAAATTTTTGTCCATAAAGTACATTGCAGATCAGCGCCACCTACCCGTCTTGGGACCGGAAGATACGACAAGGTAATCTCCCTTGTCGGTGATAATCTGCCAATAAGCGGCGTAAGCCGAATCCAAGTCCTTCCGGTACAGAGGTGTCAGTTCGGCTGAAATGGACAGTTTATAAAAACTACCTTTACCAGATTGTGTATTATCCAGATATTAAAGCACTGTGAGAATAGTTTAAGGTTTTAAATTCAGTTTTAGAAACAATACCGTGGCCGATTAAATAGAGCGTTTGACTTTGAATTGTTATAGGTCACATCAATCCCATTTTCAAAATTCCGTCCATCAGTGTCTCACCAAAGGTACTCCGATTTACCTCACAGATAAATGTGGCCTTCATAGTATAAGTGGAAGCAAATAAAAGAGGCAATTAAGACATCATCGGGATCACACAAGTTTGTTAAAATATATGCTATCTTAAGCGTCATTGGGGGCAAGCAGGAACGTGTAACATTACGTATAAGTCTCTTTTACCACTTGGATACTGTGAAATTTATGTGTGACCAACTACACATTGCCGTATTTTTTAGTTAGGTTAAGATGTGAAACTTGATTTAAACGCATATTTTTGCACCCCATGATTTAAAACTGAGAACCTAAAACAAGTGCGTTAAGTCAGGACAAACGTATCATAATTTGAGTTTACATGCAGCATACACTTAAGTTTTAAAACACCCTGATTAGAATCGTTCGCTGTGTACAGCACGATTTCTCCTAATCATGGTCTAGAGCAAAGAATCCGCCACATGTGCTGACCACAGAAATGGCCTTGGTCATTGATTCAACGCATTTATAATAAATTTCTTGCTTTTGCTGTGTGTGTCACTCCCACTGTTTCTGAGGAGATGTAGTATGGTCGCACTAGTATTCATTTCTGAAATTATTTACTTATTTATTTGTTTGATCTTTTACGCCGCACTCAGGAATATTTCAACATATATGACGACGGCCAGCATTATGGTTGGAGGAAACCGGGCAGAGCCCGGGGGTTTCCCATGACCATCCGCAGGATGCTGGCAGACTTTCCCACGTGCAGCCGGAGAGGAAGCCAGCATGAGCGGGTCTTGAGCTCACGGCGACCGCATTGGTGGGAGGCTTCGGGTCATTGTGCTGCGATAGCGCGCTAACCAACTGATCCACGAAGGCCCCTTTCTGAAATTGTATACAACGATAGTATGGACATGTACAAAAGGCATCAGTGAAACTTACACACAGAGCTGACGCCATTTTCCGCCGCAAACTTCAAGAATGTTGTCTGCGCTTCGGTTGGTAAATCCGTGATCTTGATCACGTGACCTGATCCTAGCGCAAGGGCTATTGCAAAGATCAGGAATCTTAGCATAACGAAAATCTGAAAAACCACCATCAATGCACACCTTTCTTAAAACGTACATCAGTTTGTTTCATTAACTGTAATTTGGGAAATCACCAACAGTTCATCTTTGTAGAATACAAACTACCCATGATTACGGAGCCATACTACACTACTCGAAGAATACGTGGAGGGCCAAGCGTTAGCTTGTTAGAGGAGCACAATCACTCACAGTCATTTCACGTACCAATCCGGCGACTGTGAGTTCAATTCCAGCTCAGGAGGAAATCAAAATTCCCGGAGTAAATCACTGCCCGTCACACAAGGTGCAACTAATGAACCTTGAAGGCTTCTATGTCTTGCCTCTGTTGTGGCACCCTATAAAGTTCCATACAAGAACCTTATTGTTGGAGCTCAGTTTGGGGGTTCCAGGATGCACCAGAACGTTATTACGCCTAAGTGGAATTCACAAAAGCTGCCTTTACAAAGGGCGTTGACAACCATATATAAGAGATCACGCGATGGTGCTGTCTTTCTATTTTAAATATTCAATGCATATGAAATCATCTTCCTACTTGTTCTGGAGTTTAAGTATGGAAAATTTTATTTTTCCTCCCTTGTGTCCACAGTCCTGAATTTATCTGGCTTGTTTGAAGGGTAGAACGCCATCCTCGATCACTGAACCTTCACACTGACGAGAAAGTTTACAAAGGATAACACCCTAGGGTTCAGAATAGAACCATAAAGGCCTTAACACCCTAAATGAACCATCTTTTCTAAGCGTGTTCGCCAGTTACATTACGTGGAAGGCTGTGTGTAAATTGGCTTGGCGTTCACCCGATATTTCATCGTCATGACAAAAGTTTAGCTCAGCTGAGAATAAATGGACTATTTACTCATAGGCAACCGTTTCCATTAATCACTTCAGAGTGATTTCTGGGACTTCATGTTTTTGTGAAGTTTAAAAAATCCAGAAGGCCGTCAGACCAGAAAGTTTCAGAGGTATACATAAATAAGATATTTTCTTCCTTGATAAAATGCCGCACAATCTCGGTATTTTTTTCACACGTGCAATTAGGAAAATCCGAATGGGCTGAGAAAGAAGGCTTGCTTAATGGGAGAATCTGTCGGGGTACACAAATGGCAATCTGAATAAACTCAGCTGGATATTCTTACGTATCCGGCTGAGTTTTTTTCAGATTGCACAAATGGATCCAAATCGCAGCAAAAGCCCATCGTTTTCTGTTGTGACTCCATAGTGCTTGTGTACTACCTAAGTGTTTTGTGAGCACATACCCTCCTAAACGTGGAACGTTCTTCCTGGAAAGAACAACTGAGTGCACAGCTTTGAACCCTTAAGTTAAAGGCAGGAAGGAGTTTTAAGAGTTCCCCCATTGTGAAACAATGACATTTGGAAATCAATGGATGAAAACGAAGAAGAAGATAACCAAAATCCCACATAAGGTCTATACCATGTTTAAACGTTACCTTAGCTCCCAGACGACTGCAAAGTGTGTTCGCTGCAATCTTTGGCCAAACCCGCGTGAGATATAATCTCGTAGCTCAGCATGGGAATATACCTTAAATATGGTAAAGATTAGTTATATTTTTGCTGTAAAACAATGAGCATTGGAAATTATTACAGCATGGAATAGGCTTTATGAGTGTTTAGAAGTAGTAACGGTCCCAGTCACTTGATACAGACCACGGTCAGAGGTGTACGTTTTTTTTCTTTTTGGTTTTATTTTGGGTTTTTTTTCTTTTTCGTTTTTTGGGGTGGGTGGGGGAGCCTACCCTTTTTTATTAGATTACAACCTGTATTACGCATTGTCCTCGTTGCCCTCATAGTCATTTTTTAAATTTTCTTCTTTTACATTGCTGTCCTCATTTTCTTCATTGTCCTCATTTACATTGCTGTCTTCATTTTCTTCATTGTTCTCATTTACATTGCTGTCCTCATTTTCATCATTGTCCTCATTTTCATCATTGTCCTCATTTTCTTCATTGCCCATATTTTCTTCAATATCCTCATTTACATCATTAATTTCATTGTTTCCATTTTCTGCTGTTCTCCCTGCTATTTTCAAATCTGACTCACGACAACATCAAGTAAGGACAGACGGTGCTTCACGAAAATCTATGCGTACAAAAACCGACAGTCGTACACCAACCGTCATTCAAAATGGTCAATAATCACAAGACCAGTTTCCAAAATCGACGAATAACACAAACCACAAAAAACCTAAGAAAATATATTAAATATTAAAACTGAGACAGATTTATGCAGTCAACAGTTTTCAATGATGACGAAAAGACGCAATGAATGCTTTAGACGGATGAATAAAATCAAATTCCAAATCGTGTACCATTTTAGTATTTGTGATGTCGATTATTATATTTGTATCGCAGTTGCGCTTTGATTGCAAATGTTCATACATCCAACATGGCTCTCATACTGAACACAATGAACACACGGCCCCTAGCCATAGATTAAGCGGAATCAGACACCATTTAGTTTAAAGCTCAAGTTGGGTCATATCTGAGGCGCTGACTTCCAAATCAGCACCACTATGACTACTCGGCCAGCGAAGACCCGCTATTGTCTACCATCAGGCTTTGATTATATTCAGATATAAGTTACAACGTGTTTTCTTTTTGAGATTTTACGGTAAACATGACATTGTGATAAGGTTTACAGGAGCGTATTGAATATATAGGTGTGCCCTGAGAGTCAGTCAGCTGCAGTTTTGTTCCAAACGATAAGTTGTCCTGTGACCGGATTTTGTCATGGACCTTATGGATCAGAGTTCGAATTCCACTGAAGCTATACTGCCCTTCAGTGACAAAAGGAAGCAAGTTGCATTTAAATTTTTGATTATCGGCATTGTTTTTTCTGAGTCAGTAAATTATAGGGATAATGTCACCTTGACTTCGCCAAAGGATTTCTTCCATGATTTATTAGGCGGATAAATGGAAGAACATTCCATAATTTAGTAAGGTCGGCCTCCGTGGCTCAGTCGGTTAGCGCGCTAACGCAGCGCAATGACCCAAAGCCTCCCACCAGTTCGGTCGACCGTGAGTTCAAGTCCAGCCCACGCTGGTTTCCTCTCCGACCTTACGTGGGAAGGACCGCCAGCAACCTGCGCATGGTCGTGGCTCTGCACGTTTTTTTCCACCAGTGGTATAAGTGAAATGTTCTCGAGTACGGCGTAGAACACCAATCAAATAAATAAATTTTTGAGTGTTAAAATAAAGAGACTCTAAAATCCTCATTTAAATTTTTTCGGGTCTCATTTGCCCCCTTTCGTCATTGCACGGGAATCTATTTTGACAGACATACCTACGACATTCCTGCACATAAACTGGATCGGTTATGAGGTTTTTTTGACATTTTCTTTAAGATCTATCCCTAAGCAACATTTCCAAGGATATTATACATATGGGTAACCTATAAATATCACATGTATACACCGGGTATTATCTTACTAAAGGAAAACAGAGAATTTTCTTTCATGACATTTGTAATATCCCACGGTTTTGAACAGGAAATCAAATACCACTTCATTGAACCTTCACGTAATTTGTGACACAGATATAACATGGCATTCAACTGTACATGGGTCTTCCCAAAGAAAAAAGTAGCCATAGGCAGAATTTAGGAAAAAATGGAGCTATAATTAACCCCAGTGCGCTAAATCCTGAGGGGGTTTCTGATGACCCGATGAGGAAGTAATGGATATTTGTAGGGCTTCACATCATCCTTGTCTGACGAACGCTGATAATTTCAGCTTTGAGAAGCAACGGGTAGGTTTGACAGGTTGACACATGCCCCTTCACAGAGCAGGTGACTTCCAGTATGACTCGTACGTTGTCGACTTTATCGTTCCACAAGACGGAGTGTTTTGTCAGCTTGGTCACGAGGAAGCTTTATGAGTACTGACCAAGTTCCCAAATAAGACATCCTCTAAATGGATCTGTTAAATCGAATTGTGACGATTGTCATGAAAAAGAAGAGTAAGAATTGCATTTGATTGGATGAGATTACGGATAAACCATGCAGTCAGTGAAATCGAGACTGAGTGATGTGGTAGACGTAAGCGGGCAACATACGACGTCAGACACGAGACAGTCATGCGATGGATAGCGCGGAGTACAGAAGTCCTTATCATGCTTATTCGTATAAGCATGAATGAAAGTTTTTCTGATTAGAATGAAATAAGATTTTTTGGTCAGGGGTTACTGGGCCTTTACTGAAATAGAAAAGCGACGAACAATGCATGGGTGACTGTATGAGTGGGAGGGAGATATTAGAATAATTGGAAAGAATGCAATCTTATTCCTCCGGCGAATTGAATTTTTAACTTATTTGTGTCCCACAGGAAATTACCTTGGAATTTTTAGAATTATATATAATAAAATTAAAGTAATTAACTATTTTGGGTTAGGACATCGATATTGCTAACTCTCGCAAATAGTCTCTAGTCAGCTAGGTTAATCGTTTTAACCGGGAACGTCTGCTTATGCAAGAAAGTATCGCGTTGAATAAGGCCGACACTTTGGAAATCTGAACAGTTGCAACCAAAGCCCAGATGAGATATATATTTTAATTACAAACTACTGATGAACCAGCACGGTAAACGATTTGAATGATTAGATTTATTCAGTGAGACACCTAGAACATTCATGGCGTCTCTGGATGACAGCCCCTTTTTGCATAAATCTTTCCTAATTTCTTGTGTGTTATACTTAATACACTTTCGTCGTTTTTCGGTGGTTTGTGTTGCACGTTGTTTTCGAAAATGGTCTTGCGGTTGTAGACCCGTGGCGTCCATTATTTTTAACGGCTGGTATAAGAATTTGTTTGTCTGCATGTTTGGTCGCATAAACTTAACCAATCGGTTACAATTCTTCCCCCAAAACCAATAACAACGATATCTGAGCGACAACGAAGAGTATTGGTCGAGATTAGCTCGAAGTTTGGTCGAGGCTCACTAGAGAGAACTGTTACAACAAATGAGCATTTTTGACGATTTTAGAACCGATATTGCCAGTACGATATTAGGTCGAAAATCTCTTGCACAAGTTTCGAGTTGCGCGATTTCGGCCGACCTTCCTTGCTGGACTTTCACTACCTCATTTGAATTTTGCACTTTTGCTATAGGCCTAATCTCACGTGCTCGACCTTTATCTTGATAGAATTTTTGACCAAATTCTTGCAATGTGTATCAGTTTTCGACACCCTCTTGTATGAATGTCGCCTGTTTTCTATAAATTGAACCAGATTTTTGAAATGTACGAAAAATAAGTATATAGGCTATGCTGGAATATGTATATCAGCTACAGTACAACTGCAGTTGAGTTGGGTCGTTATTTCGCATACAGGAGCACTTACGACACGACGTAACAGTCGGATTGCCTTGCGTCGGGCCTTAAAGAGCCACCGACATGACACCGACAACATTTATGCTTTCAGTTTAAAATTTGATGACCAGTTTAAAGATGAACTGTCCAGGTTTTATTTTTCATTTTGTTTAAGTGAATGATATACCTTTGATACAACGATGCAAACAAAAAGCATGCATTTGGTAAGCATTTTTACTTGTAGAAAACAAAAATACAATGATGATAGCAGAAAATCGCACATTGCCTGTCCCTCCTTGAATGATGGCAGTGTGCCAAATATGAGTGACGTAATTGTGGATTATCCGGTTTGGAAGGGCAATGTTTTAGTCTGTTTTAGCAATGTTTAGATCAAAATGACAAGAGAATAATTGCTTACTCGGTTAGAAATGTTCGCGTCGTATGGCATTTATCCATTTTGGTCGCAAGGAGAGGTCCGATGGGAAGCCATGAAAACTAATCCCATCGTAATTCAGCGTGTAATTTACAGTTGATTGCTGCACAAAACGGCATACATCCACTATGACATCATATACTAGAGGGATAGGAAGGGCAGATAAGCGTGTAGAGAATGTCAAGCTTCATGAAACTCGGCCTGTAGATCTTAGCAAAAATATTTTTGTTTTAAAATTTACGGGTTTTATTCTTTAAATCACTTCTGCTGCATGTACGTAAAAAAAGAAAACAAGAAAAGATCAACCGGAACAGTTCACCTTTAACATCCTTACAGTCTAATGTAAGTTATTTTAATTTTTTGAATGTGGCCATGCATACAACTCATGACGTCACAAGTTGTTTAGGCCTATAGGCTTTACAACCCATTGTATGTAGCTAATCTAAGACAAAAACCATATATATATATATATATACATATATGTATGTATTCTGCCAGTTTTAATGCACCTGACAATGTTTCTTTGGAATTCTGAAGATCGTGTCAGTGGCGCTTTAATCTCACATGTGTATGCCGAGATTTACAACCGATTTCGGTGTCTCTGGGCATCTAGAAACAACTGGGAACATTCAATCAAACTACAAGGATTTTGCTATCGCCAACAACCGCTGATTCAGCAGTTGCTATGCAACACGTTTCACGTTTCTGCAACTCTATAAGCATCCATTTGTATCCATATATTCGTTGGCTTGCGTTCTCTTGCCCCCTGCAGCTGAGCACAGTTTGGTCGCACGTCAAATCGCGCCGTCAGAGCTGATAGATGCCATGCAGGAGTCGTGGCCGACCTACGCGAACTGAAAATGGATCTGGTCAGACAACGCCAGATGCTCACAATCGTGAGGTGTTCTCAAACTTTTCGACACAATATAACATTACGTGTGGTCGACTTTGTTGAGTTGGACCTAGATGCATGAAGGATCGTAGAGCGCTCTGCCCCCGCTCTCACCCTCCTCCCCATTTAAAAGAAAAGGTCTCTGTATATGTATATGTGTATGGACGTGATATATGTATATATATGTATATGCGTGCGTGTACGTGTCTTTGCCCTCTGATTTTCTCCCTCACCATTCATCCGATTGACTTCATACTTGTCGAGTGCATGTATTGTTGTTTGACCCGAGGGATGACATCGTCGAATATTCCAAAAATTGCGTATTGTGTATGCAAATTAGACAGCGATCATGTCACAGACGGACACTGGACTATATAATGCGCCATCTTAATTGTTGGAGAGGTCAAACAGCATTCATTTAAAAGACTCCCGCATAGAGGGCAAAACCAGAGAAGCGACGACAGAGTAATAGTTGGCAAACGGTCATACGTGACCCGACGTGAAATCCTGCCTCTTGTTCATTTACCTCATTCAAGGTCTCATTGCAAGTGATATTTATTGCAATTTATTAGATGTCACTATCTATTTTGGAATTACTCAGAATGCTGTGTTAATACATTTAATACGCAAACACATAAAAAAAGACAATGGGACCAGGCTTCGGAGACACTTAAGTCAACCATCAGAATGGCGGTGTATGCAGGAATATACAGTTTAACATATACCACAACATAGACAGTAAAACCACGCTTACAACATGCTAATCGTCACAGGGACTGGTCAAATCGACTGGTGAAATTCTACTGAAGTCGACTGAAAATACGACAGGCCCTATTTCATGATAGTTGTATAATTCGACAAGTAAATCAACCACCATTTGACTGCGTGAGTGCTTGATTGTGCTAATTAAGAATGATGCAGGGTTACACGGCAGCGGGGACAACAAAAAGGCCCTCAAGCATAGCGGCTGCAATTACTAGGCAGTTCAACACTGATCCATCGAGTGCTTAGATTGGCACGCGATACCAGCTGTTCACAGCGCTATTATCCCAGCCAAGTAAACGGTCCTTTCCCTAAAGTTATATGTTCCTCTGTCACCTGTAACATAACGAATAAAGCTAGTTTAGGTGAAATTTTGTGAACGTGTTGGTTTGAGGCAAAGGACCAATTCCACAATTGAAGCAAACTTAACTAGAATTAAACGTTTTGTAAATTTAAAGTGAAGGCACAGGTGGTGCATATATATCAGGCCGAAGCACAAGCGACAAAGTTAAAAACCAGTAAGTATCAAATAAGCTGTAAAATTGAGTGAGACTTACGTCAAAAATTGCTGTGTGGAATCGGAAGACTTGAAATGATTCTTCTCCACTGCTAGCACTGACACAGATGCATGTCTACCTAGTAATAGTACTTAACAGTCTCTTCATTTTTGAAGTCTTTCATATGACCCGATCTGGGATAAATCCCCGATCTCAAAGTAAACGCTCTACCCACCAGTCCACTGAGGCAGTCGGAAAGCAACTGATGATGAGTTTTGTACAAATACATGTACAGAGGTTACATTGCGCTCTCTAAGTGCCTTCCACGTAGCATCTGATTTTAAAAAGCAAATTTATAAGTGATACATTACAACTAAAAACATAAATCAGGTGAGAAAATGAACAACCCTTCGTAACAACAAGGAATTAAAATAATTTTATTTCATTCTAAAGAAATGTATCATATGCAAGCAAACTTACACACATATAAAATCGGAATTCTTTAGTGAAATACCATTGTATATTGCTCATAGAGAGATAAAAACAATAAACCATAAACTATACAAATCCCTTCAATAACACAATTTATGAAAGTCGAAATCCGGTATAAAATTCTTTCAGATGTTATTTACATTGAAAGGGATTTAGTGCAACAGATAAAGTAATAAACATCTGAGTAAGATGGATATGGTGTACAATCTCTGTGACGTGTGGTGGACAACACTGTATCTTAAATTTCACATTCAACATTCCCATATTCAACATTCCCGCATTCATCGCTCCCACATTCAACATTCCCACATACAACACTCCCACATTCAACATGTTCAACAATCTCATATTCAACATGTCATAATTATAATTCCATTTCCGCCATCTTCATTAAATCAAGACATAAATACGTAAAGTGCATGAAACCTGGTATAGTGCTGAGTAAGCAATGAAAGATACATCTGATCTGTTGTATATACATATAAGGCTTAAGTAGATAGACCTGCGTGCATAGCTGTTTTGCACACCTTGGGCTTTGTGTATATATAACATTGCATTTACATACCCTGTAGTTTACAAATCTATATTTTGCATCCTTGGGGTCACGTAAAATTCAGTTTTGCATAGTAATTAAGCGGTTGTGATACTCCTGTATGAATTGGAATAAAAAAAACCCTTGTTAGTCTATATGGAGCATGCATGACATCTTGATATAAAAAATACTGAAATATTCCTTTACAGTATGCATAAAATGCCACATGAGGAAAATGTGGACATAAAATATGGTAAAAGTAAACATGTTTAAGGCACAAGTTTGATGTTTTAAGTGAAAACAGAGTGATCCGTCTAATACTGTTATATGTTTGTTGAAATTTATAAAACAACACTTCTGGTTTGGAACTGTTCGATTCATTGGTCACAGTTACATTCAGTCAGCAAAAAGTATTTTTAAAAGATACCAATAACAGAGAAATAAACACTGCATTTTAAATATTTCAATAAATGATACATAGTGACATTAAATCACTTAAACCACGTCTCTGACACATCCAGTTTGGATTTAAAACGTCATGTTACTTCATTACAATTCGATTATTAAAACTTTGAAGCTAGCTCTTTACACTTCTGAGTAAACAAATGTGTAAGTAACAAAGACATGTTACGCACAATTCATAACCACCTCTAGAACAGAGTGTTTGACCACTCAAGCAGAACGCAATCACTCTTAGCCAAGCAGAACCATGGATGGGTGTATTTAACCTAGAGATTAGTATGTACAAATGTATTTCCAGAAACAAATAATTACTTTAAAATAATACTTTTGCAACAAAAACTCATAAATTTTTCTGAAATCAAAAAAAAAAGAAAAAAAAGAAATAACCTTGATTTCATGAGAATATTATTGTATTGACCATGTAAGGTGGATGGATCCATCACAATCATGTGTTACCTGAAAAATGCTAGAACTTCAGGTTAAATAACACAGCATATAACATCTCCATTGCAAGTGCTAAGTGCGAGTACTGACGTTTCATAAGCCTTGTTCATACTTCGCTAGCTTTTCTCCTTCATGCATGGCTGCTCGGTCTCGAAGTCTCCTCGGTTTTTTTTTTCTTATCTCATAAGTAAAGAAAACTAAACTGACATTACAGCAACACAAAAGTTGGGCTGAACACAATCTATCAAGAGGTATATGAAAAGTAGAATGCACAGTTAGGACAGTTTATCACTAGAGTTATCTCCCTTTAAATACGATGCTTAAAGCGAACATTATAAACCGGACACATTACATCTGTCTCCAAGAAACAACTTAATATCATTGAAAAGTACTATAATTTTATAAAATAACAAGGTTTTTGTTTTCTACTTTGTCACTGTCTGAAACAAATTGTTTCATACTTTCTCAAAAGCGTAATATTTTTCAAACAATGCACAATATACGGAGGAAAAAGTCAGAAACAATACAAAGATTTATTTGTTCTAAGTCACACTGTTGTTTTAAAAAAAAATGTATTCCTAGATAAAACTTCAGCGTAGTTACACAATTCTTTCCAAGCTTAACTGCATGTCCACAACAGAGATCTCAATATCACACTGCATAAACTGGCATCACATGAACTTCATGTACGAACAACAAATGACAATTGTTATCTACATGCCAATACATTTGACCACACGTCAACTGTTGAATTTCGGCCTGGTCATACTGTACAAATGCACCTGATCTCTTACTGATACCACGAGTCAGTTTCTTCAAAAATTTGGGTACAACTGGTCAATCCAGGTTGATTGATTGGAATATGGTCTTAGTTTTCCAGTATAATCACTTGCATTATCCCAGGTAAAATAACAAGGGGTCAAAATTTTGACTATAAACCTCCTTGGAGTGATGGCATCAGCAAAAAATAAAGGTCCTTCCATGAATTTACAAAGTTGGGCAATTCAACTCCATTTATTACATATCCTTGTAAAACGACATAAAACATACCAAGAATTCACTTGTACATCTGAAATTTGAAAAAAATTGTCTAACACAAAGTCATCATTTAGAAGTTAAGAAGACCAAACTCGGATCAGTATGGGGAGGGTTGGGGTCTTTTTGATTTTGAGCTCTTAAACTTCGTGAACAACAAAATAATTTGACCCGCGGGGTGTACAAGTACTTTCAAATCAGATTCTTTCACATTAACCGGTGAACAGAGAAAGTTCAGGAAAAAGTGGTGTGCTCATTACCATGTATTCCATCCACTGCAAATCCCACATTCCAGCCAAATACCTTAACCATGGGTGGACACTGTCCTGACTTATACACATGTATAAGTCAAACTAACCAACTTTGTGCAAGGAGTGAAGCACATGTCCATGTACATGGTCAAATGTGCCAGCCAGATTTTTTTTAGTGTTGAATTACTTAACGATTTTGCCTTCTAACTAGAACGGCTTACCCAGGGACTTTAGTTACGTAAGAAGCTCACATACATTCAAGAAGGGCCAGAAAAACAGCTGGATACACAAAGATGATCTAGCACGACAATGCTGCAGTCTTGGGTCTGTTTAAAGACTTTAAAAAATTTAAACAATTCCACTTCTGTCCTTCATTCACACGTCAAGTGTTTTCAGTTAAAAGAGGTTGTGTACTTGACAGAAACTGGTCTTAGAACTGAGATGGAAACTTTGTAGGTGAATAAAACTAGAATTTGTTTTCCACAAATAATGTATTATTGTCTCATCAAAGTTGTCAGCCTATGAAAAAGGCACTAGGGGTAGTTTCGCACGTATACCGCTACATATATATGAAACTGGTCCTCATGGAAAAATTATCACAGATTCACATACACATAGATTTATATATATAATAATCCGTCTCAAGTTTTAATAGTCCACAATATAACAACAAACAGCTTCCTTCTCAATCTCTGCATTTAAACGCAGTTTCTGATTCAAATAATGCTTGAAAAAAAAAGAAAACTATTGTAGCCTGTTTCTCACTGGTCTTGATTGTGGGAAAGGCAATGTCACATACCGGCCTTTTGACTTCAAATGCAACATTAAAGACTTTGGAAATTTAACACAAAATGGTGCAAGTGCCTAAATAGGCCTAAGGGTTTTGTTTGAAATTTGTTAATGACCACAGGTTTTTTTTAAAGCCAATTTCTTTTTACAAACTCAATTTGAGTAAATCAGATAACCCAATATTTTTCCCTCATCAAAAACTCAATTTACTTCATGAAAACTCAATACAAAATATGTCTAAAACTCAATTTTCGATATTTCTCACCGTGGTTACCTCAACAAGAAAGCAGGTAGAAAAACCCTTGTGTCCACAGGGTGGTCAATGCTGTTCAAAATTACTGAAATTTGACTTCAAATGCTTCTTTTTAAAACACAATTTTTGTTCTTGATGTGTGAAAATGTTCTTTCCATACATGCAGTTAATGAAATTTTCCATCATGTGAGGACTTCACTGTAAGTCTAGTTTTGTTCATCACTTGGTTCCTTAACATTGTGACTTTATAACATTACAGTTCAAACTGCAAAAGAAATGTTACCAACAAAACAATTTGAAATTCTCTACCATAAGCACGTCACACATAAAAGTCAGACTAAAAATGTTATCACAGTAGCAAGAAGGTGAGAAGAGAGTTTAAATGTAGTAGTGGGACTAAAAGATGTGCGAGACAAAAGAAAAATATTGTGCGTAATATATTTAAAACCCGAAAGCCCACCAATTTCGCTTACACCACGATATATAAAGATTCAACATGTCCGAAAGAGCTTGAAAGTGAATCAGTTACATACTTATTTCTTTATAAACATAAAATCGTGCCTCTAAAGATGGCACTCAAGGTTGCACACTTTGTAAATAGTTCACTTACTTTAACACATACTTTCTACATGAGGTGATATACGTTTGTCTTAAGACATTGCATAGATTAATTTATATGCTATCTATTTTATATAACTTTCAAGAATAGGATGTTAAAATCTGCCACATAAACCCTACAAATGTGAATGTCAGTGTATGGGTTATGGACAATAAAGCCAGATTAAATACGTATTTCTGATTCCCTGTATATTTATACACAATGATAAAATACAATACTTATATTTCTGCTAACGTATTGTGATACTGTCTAAAAATATCTAACATAAACAGGTCCCTTGTTGCTCTGAAACCATGGGATAAAAATTCAAATTCAAAACATCTAAATACTTTTTATATAAAATTGAAAAATTTAAAAGAATTTCCTCATATGTTGATAAGATTGTATACATTTGTTATTTGACAATCCTACAAATCATGCAATCAAAAATATAAAAAATATCCCTACTTTCTCTTAGAATTAAGTGCTACCATTTGTTCCACAACTGTATAATATATACAAGTAGACAAATGCAATCACCGACAGCACGACATCATTTCATTTTCATTAAACTGTTGACTCCCTGTTCCTTCTCACCTGCTTATCAATCTGCTGCGAAACTGCAAACTGAAAGGCACTTTTGAAACTGATCAAAGTGCAGTCATGAACGCCATGCCGAAGGCACGGCGCCATGAGATCATACATCAGAGAGAGGTTGACGTAGAAACAAACCAGTTCCTCTCTGGGAAGATATGTGAGGAGGAGAAGACACACAGTTACCATGTCATCACAGCACGCCTGGTACATCTTCTTCGACCCGTTTCTATGGCTACCATAGCTGCTTTGCAGCTCGGACACCTTATGACTAATGAATCTGAATGCTTTGGTAAGTTGAATGAGTTTGGAAAGGACTGTTACATTATCGGAGATAGAATATATGTAGTGCATCGCGGGTTCAAAGGCAACTTTGAAGGAGTATCTGGGTGGAGGACTAGAATCACCCATGTCACAGTTGCAAGAATTTTTCTCAATGACAGGACATGTGTCATTGGATTTTGATTCAGAGGCAGACGGCATACCTGTGTGTACCTCGCATGGATTTGGCGTACTATCGACTTTGTCTTCTAGTTCTTCCTGAATAACGTGGATGTTATCGTCATTCCTATGGCCCTTGACAGATAATTCATCCCTTATGCTGCCTTCCAAAGTCCCACTGGAGATCAAATTATTAACCGGCATTCCATGCAACTCCAGTTCTTGTTGGATTTTTTGTCCATCCCTGTTTGCTCTCAGATACAATTCATGGAGACTGTGGCTGCTTAGTTCGTACGAAATCCGATTGGAAAGTTCCTCAGTTCCCTCCCCTGTCGGCTCAGTGTCTGAGCAATCTGACAGGCACCGATTTACAAACATTTCCCCAGAGCCAGGCTGTGGGACTGCACAGCGGTGAGGTGCTGTTAACCAAGTGTCTTGGTCTGACTTCGTCAGTTCTAACAACCAATCTTCCTGGACCTGCAGGTCCTTTGGGGTCAAGGACGGAAGCTTTTTAATGAGCATGGTTGTGAGAGGCTTGTAGGCCACCTCATACAGCGTGATCAAATGTGGCATGACCTGGGGATATATGTGCGTTTCATAACACATCCACAGCTTGCCCTCACTGGTACTCAGCTTGTGACGCTCCTTCAAACAATGGACGATTTTACTGATGCCCTCATGAATGTGATTCTTGATCTTCTCACAGTGCACTTTTAACGGCAGCACACTCTCTTCACCGTACAAACAGAGGCTTTGGATAAGTCGTGAGCAGCTGCTCAGAGCACGGCGTCGCTGAGCTTGCAAGCCTGCCAGGTCTAATGAACTCTTAAACGAGGCGTCCATCTGATCAAACACAACATTATTTCCACGGTCAACGACCAAAATGTCGACCTCATCTAAGACTGTCCTTATCTGATCTCTAATGGAATGGCATAACTCTCTGTGCATTTGGATTAATGGCATGTCCTGTACTGAAATGATATTGCCTACCCTTTCCTCTAACGTCATCCATTCTTCTGGCTTGCCAGCAATGCCCATTACATCAGTGGCGCGTTCACTTCCGTCTATTTTAAGCTGCAGGCCGATCGTTTCCACGTCTACAGCCAAGTCGGCCATGGCAGACTTAATGGCCTCCATCACACTTATCACTTTCACTTTCCTATTGTACAATTCCAGCATCTCTGCTTTTTTCTCTTCAAAAACTTTAAGAACCTCCATGTACCTATACTGAGAATCCAGCATGGTTGGTTTCAATCCAAAAATGCGTCGAAACTTCTTGGGCTTGGCTGGCCTTGCAACAACGTTGTGCACATTTTCACGCATCGTCGTTGCACGTTCTTTCTTTTGCCAGACCAGATCTCGAGCTTTACGTTTCTCAGCCAAGTAAGAGACCAGTGCTGCTGAATCGCCCCCACGCTTCTTAACCTCCTCCACTTCCTGTTGTAGAGTTTCCAACTCCTCAGACAGATCATTTACGTCATTAGGAAGTTTATACAAAATCTTTCTCAAAAAGTCACTATTATACAGCCTAACTTGCTCCTCCTTTTGGAATTCATCTGTAAATAAACCTCGCATCCGCTTAAGGGATGCTTGCAAAAGTTGAACGCTTTCGCTCTTTTTCTCGATGGCTGTTTCTGCTAGCTCCAATTGCCTGTCCATGAAACGCAGAGCACGCTTCAGCATCGGCATGTCTTCTCGCAACAAAACTACATGTGGCAAGATGTAACAATGGAGCAGCCGGAGAACTGACAGGTTGAACTCTTCAAACCTGGTCCTCTTATTGCGGGCATTTTCAAAGAGGTCAACAACCTCTTGGAACACAGAGTCTGTCGCAGGTTCATAATCATACACCCCTCGTCCGAACATGGACCCGTCGAAATCATCCATGGAAGGAAATGAGTCGGAACCGTCTGGTGCCAGACACTCATATACGTCATCGTCGTCATCGTTTAAAACGTACGTCTCGAATGTTTCAGTTGAACTACCTCTTTCGGGGATGTCCCCTGATAACCTCCTTCTCCTCCACTTGACCTCTTGGCTGTCACAGTCTATAATGATGGCGTCTATGAGCAAAGTTTTGTACCAAAGCGCTGGTTCTATCGGAATCAGCTCCCCATTTTCTGGCCGGCATGGTAACGTGTTGCCCACCGCGGGTTGATGCCCATCTCGAAGTGTTATGTTTGGAATGGTTTTCTTCGTACACTCATGCTTCAAATAGAGACGCATTTCTACGCCACTGAGTCGAAAAATTCAGCTGATACAAAGAAAGACAGCTTTTCCCTCTTCATCTAAATCTTTTCTGTGGTGCGTTACCATCTAAATGTCAAATATGACGCATGATGACCAATCCCAAAACATACACCTTACCAAACTTCCGTCTTTTCCTCCTCAGCTGACAAACTGCGCCGCATATAGCATAACAAATTAGGTCACTTCAAAAAAAAAAAAGTCAATAAAAATAGGGTCAAACATAATTCTAAACTTAACACGCTGGTATGGAATTTTAATTTAAACGGGTGTCAGGTTAAATCTCTTTCAGATGAAATGGTTAAATCACGCGGCCATTCACTAAAACATTGTTTACGTTGATAAAAGGGGCTGTCCAATGTAATTTTCAGTGGGCGCATGGGTTTCTGGGTTTTGTGGTCGAAATTACTTTCATTTTTCGAACACTTACATTTGTTGTACAAAATTTAGATCGACGTCGCCAAGAATACTCTGACTGCATTTTCCTTAGAGAATTCTGACACCCAGTTGGCGAATATATACGAGATTTTTGAGGAAGACCTGGTGAACGTGCATATGTCGTTGTTGTTGTTTTGCTAAGGATATCACTCACTTGCACAGTGTGACAGTTCGTGCTTGGAAAGGAATCGCTGCATGCACTCTCTTGGACCAAGAAATTGCAGGAAGCTGATTGTGGTGGTTGTTTATATATCTCATTTAAACAGTTCAAACACAATCGATCTAATGCACTAGCGTATTTTTTATGCCGTGTTACTGTTGACAAAAGATCAACTCCGGACAAGTTGATTTGGACGAAGCCGAAGAAGGTTGCATAGCTCGCCAACCACCACAGAAAGTTTGTGAACTAAACATGCTGTTCGTTGTCACAGGCATTTGAAATATTTTTATTTTCCTTCAAGCCATAGTGGTGAACGTGAAATAATCTATTGTACAGGGATGGCAGACAATCGTGAAGACGACGATTTAAGCATTCCCCGCGCGGCACTGAACAAAATGATCAAAGAACTTGTGCCCAATGTTAGAGTGGCAAATGATGCACGTGAACTTATATTGAACTGTTGTACAGAGTTCATACACCTGGTGTCATCAGAAGCGAACGACATCTGCAATAAACAGCAGAAGAAAACGATTTCACCAGAGCATGTGTTGGGAGGTAAGAGAATGTCAGTATTCTTAGTTTCGAGCATGTAGGTACTATGCAAGGGAACAGAGGTGATAAATAACATTGGGCTAAATGGGCGAAATGATGATTTTTCCAGATTTCCAAAGTTTGTGTGGGACCTCTGTGGCTGAGTTGGTTAGTGGTCTAGCACAGTGTAACGACCTAGAAGCCTCCCACCAATGTGGTCTCTATGAGTTAAAGCCCAGCTCATGCTGCCTTTCTCTCTACAAGGGAAGGTCTGCCAGCAGTCTGGGGATTTACCCCAGGTCGTGGGTTTACCCCAGGCTCTGCCTGGTTTGCTCCCATCATAATGCTGACCGCCGTTGTATAAGTGAAATATTCTTGAGTACAACCTAAAATGTCAATCAAAAAAATAAATAAAGTTTAATGAACTGCAAGTCATAGGAAAGTGTCATATTTGAAGCCCAGACAAATTCTGATGACTTTTCCGAAAATTTCTTGAGTAAAAGCTGTTTTTTCATTTTTTGTGGCAAATCTTATCAGAAGCTCATCTCGCCTGGTTACCTATGCTCTGTTTTTATCTCAGGTAGTCTGGTCATATGACCAAAGACAGTTCTGTTGATTGTCTCACAGCTGATGTCATTGCAAAACTACGAATAATGGCTCACTGTGATGTCAAGCCCAAGTTAGCTATGTAATAAGGTCAGATGTTTGAATCCAGCTCTGTGGCTTTGTGTGGATGTTTGTCAGTGTGGATGTTTGTCAGGTACCTGGCACAGAATGGTGCTTTTAGCTTTTCGTTTTTTGTTTTTTTTTTTGTTGAGGACTCCAGTTTCGCCGAGTTCAGTACATGATGTATGTTTCATGGTTCAAGCACAACTACATATGCCGAGGATGTCACCAACACCACCATAAATATGATGCAGGTGTATTTTAGCCAAATAGCTGAATACTTTGATCCTCAGCAGTCCTTATCTTGTCAGACCTGAAACCAAGGATCCTGTTTTAAGCCAATACTTTGAAACAGGGATAAGATACTGTGCTGTTTTCTAAGATACTGTCATTTCCTCATTGCCTCAGGCGATATCAAGGATTGCAGGCTAGCTATCATAACCAAACATACCAAAGGAGTTATGACATTCATTGTGATAGTTGGCAGATGGTCATGTTCATCCAGTGAAATCCTGCAGAGTCTATCAAACTGTCAAGTCTAGCTGGTGATTTTGCTTTTTACGTGTGACTTTCACGTCACTATCTCATTCTGGTTCTGCTAGACTGACTCTGAGGTCTGCTTCAATTTGCAATGAGTGAGGCCATTCTTAAAACTGTTTGTTGTTCATAACCCAACCCTGTTAGAAAAAATAGGGTTGAAGGGTAAGGAATTCTTTGTTTTTATTCTGGCTCTTAAAAATGATTGGGATTTTAAATAGCTTAACATAGTGAGATGAAGGCAAGAAGACTTTTCTCAAAGTGCCAATCAAAACTTTTGAGCAGGGCCATTTTTGAAGGGTTGGTCGGTTATGCCCAATGGACATATTTTTCAGGATAGCCTGACATACCAGTATTTGTAAGAAAAGTTGTCTAATTCAAACATGACTGTGGACTGGAAATTTATAGGCCCTGAAACACCCTCCCTGGACATGTGGGATGCATACTGATAAGCTGTTGATAATGCGGGTATGCCTAACGTTCACTTAAGACTACTTGTCTTCCACCATTATTGTGTGTATTATATATATGATATCTGTAGGTCACACATGGTAAAGTTTGTTTGTAACTTGCCAAAGGTCATTGGTTTTACCATCCCTGGGCACTGCAGATTTGCCAACCTATAAAATTGTATGAAAAATTTTTCAGTATATGTTGTTAAAGGAGGGTTATTTGTATACTTGCATGTGAGTTTACATACAGGTCCTGAATGCTGTGTTATAACCCAGTGTAATTTTACTTTTGTCCTCTTTTATCATTTCCATGCTGACTTCCTCTCTGACCATACGTAAGAAGGTTGGTCATGAGTTTCCTAAATGCTCTGTTTGTTTTCCCCTCACCATAATGCTGGCTGCCATTGTATAAGTGAAATATTCTTGAATACGGCGTAAAACACCAATCAAATACATAAATAAATCTATTCTCATTTCAATAGCGTTAGACAGCCTTGGGTTTGGCACCTACAAGGATGATGCTATGGCAGTGCTAGCAGAAGCAAAAGCGGTGGCAGCGAAAAAGCGGAAAGGAAGTTCACGTTTGGAAAACTTAGGCATCCCAGAAGAAGAGTTGTTAAGACAGCAACAAGAGCTATTTGCAAAGGTGAGGGTTTCAGTGTAACAAATTGTTTCAAAAGCATCCTTTTTTAAATTCAACCTTGTTTAGAAGTCTTCCAGCATTGTATCCAGGTAAAACACTAAGATAGGTGTGGTTCAGATTTGAGGCCACAGTATAAACGCATTTGATTCTTATTGACCAGCCCACATTTATGGTTATAATCGATTGCTGTTCAATCATTATTTGCCTTTTATACATGTTATAAGCTTTAAAGAATATGAGTTGATCAGAGCAAATGTCAAAGAATTGTAGAGAATAGAAAGCTGAGCATCATTATGTTAATTGTTAAAGGTTTGGTTTGGGTATGTTTGTAAAATATTTTTCGGTTCTCTGTCAACAAATGAAAGTATTTCGCTCCAAAAGGTGCATTTTTAGATGTCATAAAATACTAGTGTCATTGTAATTCTTCAACCTTTTTCGAATGTTTGCAAGGCTTTTCTTCAAGTATGTTCTGAAGGCATTATTTTTGAGAAGCCCTGAAACTGGCCAATCCAACCAGTGTAGTTTTGTCTCCAAAAAGGAAATTAGAAATGTGCATAAATTGCCCTGAAAGTTGCTCTTGCATATTGCAGAAAGGTTGTGGGATTAGGGTAGAGTTGAAACTTGCATACCCAACCAACCTCAAAACACCTCTCTAAGATCGAGAACTCTCAGAATTATGAAACATGAACAACTTCAATTAGTCATGGAAATTTGAGGTCATTTAGGGCACCGTTAATCTCAATATACGTCTGTTTCAGGTCTTGTCTGATGTCTCGATGTTTGATCCGTCAGTAATGATTTTTATCGCAGTGGTTTAGACAACAAGGAATGATTTCTAGATAAAAACAATTTTAAGTCTTTTTTTTTTTAGTTCAGTGTAACTCCACCGTACACCTTTGTCTTTGTGCAGCTATAGGCTGAATACATGTACCAAGAGGGAAATGTAAGTGTGGAAGTAGTGAAAGGTTTTCAAGGAGGACACTTTCATTACGTGTGGGATTGTTATGGAAAAGGTTGATTTTCCATAACAATCTCACAACAATGTTTTCAAGTGTGCAGCATCTCTTTGATACAAATGTAGCGGCATGCATTTATGTGCAATTATCCATGTTTTGGCGTTTGTAAAACATAGGGCTGACCCACATTTCCGATTTTTATTGTGAAAAGGACATTGTCCAGTGAATTGACATCACTGTATCATGTGATGCCACACACATCTTCACTACAGCCCATGTTTTTAATACTTTATTTATTTATTTCATTGGTGTTTTGCGCCGTACTCAAGAATATTTCATTTGTATGACGGCAACCTGCATTATGGTGGGAGGAAACAGGGCAGAGCCCAGGGGAAACCCACGACCATCCCCAGGTTGCTGGCAGACCTTCCCACGTACGGTTATTAATACTGATATGGAGTGATTTTCTATGCAGTCGACCTCCTCATATGGCCCATTCGCCCCGGCAATGCTGGTTGAGTGAATTTTATGTGGTAGACTCTGTCAGAAGGTAGAGGTTTGATGAAGCATATATATATATATTATATGTATTTATTTGTATATTTTTTTTTTTTTTTGTTCCTTCAGGCTCGACAAGAACAGGCCATTCTAGAACAACAGCAGTGGTTACAGATGCAGGCAGCCTTGTTACAACAGCAACAGCAGCAGCTACTACAACAACAACAGTGCCCTCAACCGCCAGCCGTGCAGTCTCCTTCTGAATCCAACGATCCTCAGGATGATTACTCTTAACAACAACAACGCTCGATGTTATTGTTATTGAGAAAATTCACAAGTTGTGTATTTCTTTTTTTCCCAAAGGAGAAATAATACGATAAACAGTAGAATTCGGGAATTCCACTTTTTTTCTTGATGGTTTTTAAAGAAGATGGACTTTACAAAGTTGTGAAGAATTTGCACTATTGTGAAAGAGGAGATACTGATTTGATTGAAAACCTTCTTTTTGGTGTTTTTATTTTCTTTCCCCAGCTCTGCACAGTACACATAGACGTTACATGTGCTGAAGCCCGTAATATTGTAATGCATACCTAATTCAGTTTGGAAGAATGTCTCCTTGACAACGCGAAGTGCCACATTCGGACAGTGGTTATGTTTCAAGAGGAGATAATGGAACAGCCTACAGAATCACAGATGTGAACCACTGACTAGCGGGTATTGTCATCGCTGCCCATCCATAATGCTGGCTGCTGACGTATAAGAGAAATATCCATCAGTACGGCTTAAAACGTCAATCAAATAAAATAAATAAATAAATAAATTTAATTGTAGGACAGAGTTGTTAGTGCAATCCCAGCCACTGACTGGGAATTTTTTGAGATTCCCAATTCCCCCACCGTTCTTGGAGTTTTACATTCAATAAGTTACATGTATCGGTGACGTACATAAAAACTGTTCAGGTGATCTTTCATGAAGTTTATTGAGGATGACTTACATTGCCCTGCTGGTGAAAATTTGCTGCATGTCACATGTAGGAAAGTTCATCAGTTCCCTGCCTAAATCTGTTGGTTTTACCTTGCACCAATACACTCCTGTTTCCTCCATCGACAATATTTACCACTTTCATAGAAGTGAAATGTTCTTGAATGTACTAAAAAACTGCAAGCCTGCAAATAGGTGGCTGACATTTTTGAAAACACGACTTTGCATGAAATGGCATGACAATGTTGTTGATGATACCTGTACTGGACAAAGGTCTCTTGGGACATACCTTATTCACTAAACAGGTGTTTTCAGAATGTCAGTCGCATATTTGCATCAGGTCAGAACTCATTGCATACAGTGGAATGTATAATCAGTGAATGCAGAAGATCCTGCTTTCAAATCTGACATCCTGGGAACTCTTGTTGACAAGTTGTATTCAGATGTTATTGTCGGTAATTCAGTACCTGACCATTTTCCAGTCAAACTGTACTTCGATGGTAAATATATTGCCAGTAATTCAGCACAATTTGCCAGACAAGCTGTATTCTGATGTCATACATATTGTCAGTTATTAGGCAATATTTTTTAGACAAGCTGTATTCTGATGTCATACATATTGCCAATAATTCAGCACCATTTGCCAGACAAGCTGTATTCCGATGGTGAATATATTGCCAGTAATTCAGCACCATTTTCCAGACAAGCTATATTGCCAGTAATTCAGCACCATTTTCCACACAAGCTGTATTCTGATGTCATACATATTGCCAGTAATTCAGCACCCTTTGCCAGACAAGCTGTATTCTGATGTCATAGGCTACATATCGTCAGTTATTAGGCAATATTTTTTAGACAAGCTGTATTCTGATGTAATACATATTGCCAATAATTCAGCACCATTTGCCAGACAAGCTGCATTCCGATGGTGAATATATTGCCAGTAATTCAGCACCATTTTCCAGACAAGCTATATTGCCAGTAATTCAGCACCATTTTCCACACAAGCTGTATTCTGATGTCATACATATTGCCAGTAATTCAGCACCCTTTGCCAGACAAGCTGTATTCTGATGTCATACATATCGTCAGTTATTAGGCAATGTTTTTTAGACAAGCTGTATTCTGATGTAATACATATTGCCAATAATTCAGCACCATTTGCCAGACAAGCTGCATTCCGATGGTGAATATATTGCCAGTAATTCAGCACCATTTTCCACACAAGCTGTATTCCGATGGTGAATATGTTGCCAGTAATTCAGCACCATTTTCCAGACGCAAAGCTAATGAGCCTTTTTTGTGTGTGTGTCAAAGACTGGACAGTTTTTATACATTTCCAATAGGCGCTAACCTATAGCTCGGTAACCTACAGTTTGTCGCATGGCATGATTGATGGGGTGCAGGGATCATGGGCTGGGCTGGAGGAGGAAATAGGGGTAAAACTTGTTGTAAGTGTGCACTAGACTTGCACCTCAGCTTAAACAGGAACAAAAACTGAAACGGAAATATTGTGGATTTCTGCCCGGTTTCCTCCCACTCACACGTGAACTATTCTTGAGTACAGTGCAAAACTCCCATCAAATAAATAAGCACGAATAACCTTACCAGACCAGCTGAAGTTCTATATATCTAAATGGATGAACTTAAAGTGAAAGACCTGTTTTGAAACGATGGGTGATAGTACTTGTACACTCACACTGTGCTCTATAATAAAACACCAGTTAACAACAGCTGTATGCCATTCAGACACTTTGTTTCATTATCAACGGGACACTACTCTGGATATTAAAGGACCATAAGTAACATTTTACTGTGCACTTCGTCATCTTACATATGGTAGTGTTACATATTCCTCAAGCAGAAGATCTGTTTACCGAAAAAGGGTGGAGATAACAATTACATGTTGAGTTATTCTGAGTTGTACATGGTTATCGCCCCCCACCCCCCCCTTACAGCAGCTGTTTGAAAAAATGAATTGCCTTCCCACAATTACAGTAATAGAGACTTTTATACAGATGTATCAGCGAGCGAATCTTTTTTTAGCAGATCAGCAGATTGTTATGATTTAGCCAAACAACATCCTGACTAATCTTATTTACGCGCATTAGCGTATGTTACAACCAGCTACCAGCAGAGTACTAAAACTATTGACTGCAAATATCTATACGATGACTAAGTTAGTCATTTCATCTGACTGTGACAGTTACATTCATCATAGAAAGATGTTTTAAGGGTTGGTTTGGAGGTAGAGACGTGTCCTACTAGAAAAATCAGCACAAAAAGTAATACATCTCTACCTTTATTTGTTTCCAAAAAGGATCTTTTTTTCAGGCAATTTTTACTGCACAAAGTGCACATACAGTATTCGGGAAAGAATATTACCTTTCCATTGCCTAGTGGGGAGATATAGATGTGTCTTGTGTAGCAGGGTTTTACAAATTACTTATATTTAATGTATAGATCGTACCTAAGTTAAATCAAGGTGAAGTACGTCAGGAGTAATAAACTTCCTCAGTTGCAATGGATACTTGTTATTTTTTGCAATAGTGGCAGTCATTGTATCTATGCCATCAAGAATTTGAGTGTTGTTGTAATGTTAACATTTCTGAATGTTGATAATAAATTGTCTATTACTACATGTGGTTTGTGAATTTTGTGTTCCCGTCACACTGAAATCATGATATACATGTAACTTAATTTTCGGTAATGTAGGTCTGTGTGTCCTTAATTAAAAGTCCCCTGCCATTGCCAGAGAGGACTATATAGAATTCCACCTCCATTGTTTGACCGTCCAGTCCACCAGTGTTTTCAAAACGATTCGTTGTATTGAATTAAACCTGGGTTTTGTGTCCCTCTCACGACAAATTGCAGACCCAATTCATGTTTGAAGCTGTTTCGTCTATTTTCGACTAAATTATTTGGCTGCTTTTCAGTGATAGTTTGTCTCTCTTTTTTTTTTTATTCTTCAAAAATGTTCACCGTGTTGAATTGAAACTTAGCACATGGCTCCACCATGGCATTTTACACACCAGGCACGTTAAGATTTTATTCTGATATCCCAAACGGGTAGGGGACTTGTATATTTTTTTATGGGAAACTAAGGGATTACGCAAAGCGGCCCAAATTGCGGTAAAAGCACACTGGTTTCTGTCGTAGCGTTGCAGTGCTCGTGCAGTACATAAGTGTTTTTTGAACACATGCAATCAAACGTGCGACGTGCTGCAAGACAGAAGAAAAGGCTACACAGCTTTCAAGCGCTTTGCAAATGGCAGGAAGCAGTTTTCGGAGGCCCCCCATGTATGCAGATCGAGGGAGGATAGATCATATGTTTGCACTTCGTCTGTCAGTCCAATACAAGAAGACAATTTACGACCTCTAGGCGAAGTTGGTCGATTGTTTCGTTCCTTTAGTACAAAAGTATATCCGTTTTTATTCAGTTATATCGGATTTGATTCCGGTATTAGGCTGGCGGCCCAAACCTGCAGAGGGCATGTGATGCTTGTTTACCTGCGTGTACCCAACTATCAGCTAGCTGAACTGTCTGAATAGGTTGTTCCACAAGCTAGACGCCCAGCTCGGTATAATTGAGCAATCAAGTCGCGTGTTCAAATCTAGTATCTGCTGGTTCAGGATGTGTGCAAGGTGTGTCTGATGCCATTGTCACTGTCTATAAAAATGATCCGGGAGGGAAATGTAGCTAATTATACCCATATAATTGCTACAGGGGCCTCCGTGGTCGAGGGAGAGCGGCGTCTTAACCCCTGTGCCTCTCACCAATGAGATTAATCGCCGTCGTATAAGTGAAATATCCTTGAGTACGGCGCAAAACATGCACCCCATCAAATGAATAAATTCGTTTGAAAGTCCGACATGACAAGACAATTTACAAACTGTAAGTGAAGTTGGTTGACTTTCGTTCTTTTACAGCAACAATTATATCCGTTTCGTTCTGTTATCCGTTTTCACACCGCTATTAAGACACTGGCTCAAACCTGCAGAGCGCATCTACTGCTTGTGTGCGTTGTTTCTGCACCGACCCTACTATGAGCAAGATCGTGGGTTTTCCCTGGACTCTCTCCGGATTCCTTCAACCATAATGCTGGCCGCCGTCGTATAAGTGAAATATTCTTGCGTACGGCGGAAAACACCAGCCAAATAAATACATAAATACTATAAGCTAGCTGAACTGTCTGGATAGGTTGTTTAACGAGTCTGACGCCCAGCTCTGTCTAGTGGAGCAATCAGTGTTTTTAAATCTAGTGGAAGCTATCTCACTAAGACTTTTAAATGGTATGTCAGGTGTACCTGATAGCATTGTCGTCGTCTATAAGACGTGATTGGGGCGGGGAATGTAGCTAATTATACCTACGAATTTGCTACTTGTAGTCCCTAAAAGCAGTAGTATACAACATGTACACAAGATGTGTACCACAGGTACACTTTAATTGTAACAAATTTGCACAGGAACATCGGCGTGTACCTTGCACAGCGAGGACATCTCTTTGTGTAACTACACTTTCGTCGTGTAGGCGGCCTACCAATTCGCTTATCTGTGGTTCACATCGTGTTTACATCGCGAGCTACACAAACACGTGTACAAAACAGTACACATTTGCTTTTTCAGAACGCCAACGGAAGGCATTATTCTTAATGATTAAAACGACGAAAGTTTTTGTTAGTGAAATCGTTTTATTTTATTGACTCAGGAGACTGGTAATGGTAGGTGAAGTCGACGAAGTGGAAATCCTCGGTTTGCCACTTTTCTCCATCGCAATGTTTATATGATTTTATATATTGTCAGTATACAAGTGTTTTTGACCCATGTGACTTGGTCGGCCGTTCGCCTATGACTTGGTCGGTCGTACTTGTTGCTGCCTCGCTTGGCGCTCGACACTGAGAGGTTAGAGCAAGGAAACAAGGCTGGTCTGCACGGTGTCAGCATGATGTGACTGGGTGGGGTGTCATGTCTGCTGTCTTCGGCATAATGTTCCACTGGCGCCAGGATTTTGGCGGCTTGGACTCGCCCAGCCACAAGGAAACACACAGCAAACAAAACATTCCAAGGAATCCTCGTGGCCATATATGAGTGAAAACTGATTGAGTACCAAAACCCAAGCATACATACTTACATACATACATTGGAAGCCATGCATGGTTCGCGCTCCCTTGTTAATTACACGTGGCGTTCGACCAAAATCGTGCGTTCATTCATTTAGTTGTTGTTACGGGTCGCTCTCGCTGGAGGAAAAGAAATTCAAATCAGTTGCGATGAAGAAGCGTTCACTCGCGACTCTTGATGTTTATGCACTAGGTTAGGGTAATTCATATGCAATCTGAAGAATCAAGATACCTTGTGGTACGGTATTTATCTGCGGACGACTTCTGCGCGCGCAAAGGAGTTGAAGGCACGTTCAATCGCCTCTGATTGGCTGGCTGTGGCTATAGACGATCAGCGGTTAAAGTTCCTGTCTGTAACACTGCATTCACTTTACTCCACCTTTGCAGCAATCACTTTTGTTATGAGTGGACACGACTTCATTTACCCACCATTCGAACACCACCCCAGTTCTGTACTTAGTTCTGGATTTTGGTTTGGCCCCTATAGCTACATTGTATTCATAGGTGCCCAAAGCACACATAACCTTCTTTCTTTCTTCGTACATGGGAGCGACACCTTGCTACTAATGAGTAAGGTGCGCCACGACACTTGACCATGTGTACGAGGCACCTCAGGCGAGGGTTCAATCCCCGCTTTGGATCCCCCACACCGCTCTAGCAATTCTTAAGACCCTTTGACAGTATGAGCAGCCAATGTTAGTTCGTAGAGGACCGCTTTTCTACCAACAGATTGAATTTAATCCATGGCGTGCAAGCCTGGGGCCACATTCACAAAATTAACTGCGGAAGTCATTTTCTCGCAATTTCTTTCGTATAAAAATTACATTGTCTATGTTATAGCGCCATAAGGCGATGCTATTAATGAAAATTAGCAAAAATGGTTTACAAAGTTTTGTTACGGCCTTGTATACGTTACACGTGGCAAAGTTCCCCCATAACTTTTCAATGGTCAGAGGTTTGTTCTGGTCACTCTGCGATTTCCTCTACCCATAAAGCTGAGCTCCATCGCATATAAGTGAATAATTCTTGAGTATGGAGTTAAACAACCATCAATAAATCTTTTCTTCGTAAATTATATTCTATAAATGACCTCTCCCCACCTGCAGATGTCGCCATTTAGCATGGCACACATGCTGATGTAGCATTTTATTTACGTTGCACTTTACGGTTTACTTTTAGTACTAATTAAGTTTCACGACTATCATTGTTCCTGGGCTGCAATTCCAAGGCACTGAAAATTCCACTGCAAAGTGTTCAGCTGGCCGTTGTGAAATCAAGTTATTCAAGATGTTGTGAGAGAGCTGAACATAGTGCGTATTGTGTCGGTATAGCGGACACAGCAAGTCTTGTTTTCGACTTTAAGGGAAAATGAAGTCACGGTGAGTGAAAAGATCCTTTAAAACTTTATCTGAAATACCATCATTGTACTTTTTTAGACTTTATATTCACCTAAGTAAACGCAGTTAAATGTTTGGAATGTACACTGGGCTTTATGGACCATATTGGTGATGTGGTTCACCTGTGAATTCACACCGACTTTTCTATGGTCTTAAAGCAAAAGTTTAACGTCAGCGTCTTCATACACAGGCAAACATTACAGGAGTACTCTTCACAAGAACTTCATTCAAAGCTGAAAATAAAGGTGTACAAAAGGTTGTGTCACCGGAGAACCACATTGTCAATATTGTTCATGAAATCCACCATACAATCAAAATTTTTGACTGAGTTTTATTTGGTGAAGAAAAAAATAAAAGTCGAGTGAAGATATTTTCAGATACAGTTTTTCATGTATGGTCTTTTCACTCACCAAATCTTCATTTTTGGGTGTTTTTTTTTTTTTTTTTTTTTTTTTTTAATGTATGTGGTTAGAGTCTATTAATGTAAAGGTTATATCTATGGCTGTAATGAATAAATCCCTTTCCCTAGATTAAGCCTTCAGACACAATTAAAATTAACTATATGGTGCTAGTAAAGACAAAAGTAGACTGCACTGGCTGAAACCATGCAGACTTTCTGCATTAGATATGTATACAGCCGTTCCAGTTCAACAAACAAGAATAAAGCATCCATAGTAAGCCTGTACTTTCCGCTACTACATAATTATTCAAAATTTCCTTGTAAGAGGGTGAGCAAGTGTGAACATTAAAATATCTATATTTTTTAATTACCGGTATATCGGAGAGATATTTAATATATAGATATGCGATAAGAGCAAAGGTGTATATGTAGGCTATACTTTGTGAGATTTAAGACATGTCTGTTATCATGTACATTAGAGTTTGTCAATTACGTAACCGGTCCCTTTAATTATATACAGACCCGAGTGGAACACATGCTCCCCCGCTGATCCAGTTTTGTGAAGCTGTCTTTCCTTGTTAAATTCTTACATAGACAGCGGTTTTAAGGTTGATGTATACTGTTCGGCTTTTTCAAAGCAGCTGTAATCTTCTTACTGCAGCTTGGCTAACGTGTAATGGGCCTATTGCATCTGATGACGAATCGAGCTTCTTGATACACTCCCAAAGCTCCCACTGCATACATCCTAAAACGAAGAATGGTTTCTCAGGATGTAGCGTACCGTGGATAAATAGTAGCCATTTTAAACAAGGGATGTAACTGTAAGCGCCTCATTCAGGCATAAGGTGATAAAGCGTTAATGAAAAATGGCGTGTATTTACGGCCAAGCTAAGTCTGGTAGCAGACGAGATTAAGTGACCCGATTGTTTGTTGTGCGTTGTCTTCCCGTGATGAGCCTACTGACTTATGGCATGCTGTAGCACAGGGCGAAGGTAGTTTATACATGCAGTACTTAAATAGACTTGCATTTCCTCGAAGTGTTTTTGTAGTTGTACAGGCATAGCCGCACTGTAGATGTAGTGTATATAGGACATCCATATAGACACTCTTTCCAGCGCGTTAAAATCACCCACTGGATACATTATACAGACCCTTGAAAAATGGTGAAGTTCGGATATTGGTCAATACGTGGAGTGAGTATGCATTTGTTGTATAGTATATCTGCTTTTATTTGGTTTTGGCAGAGATTATCTTGAGTAAAATTAATCTCGAAAGCAACGCAAGTGGTTTGTGTACAAACGGCTCTTTACCAAGTCAAGAACACCCAGGCTCTAAATTTAGAATCATTATAGCATCTTCTATAGGCTTATGCATCAAAGTTCTGTCCAAGGACCAAGCTGTAATGGATATCACAATTTAATGTCAAAGTAATGCCCATAGTTTGAAGTTAACAGTCATATTTCGGACCAGATTTAGTTATTTTTAGAGACAGAAAGATGTAACGTAATTTATTCACGCTGAAGTTTCAACAGGTATACAGTAGACCTGCAGGGGCATCGGAGGAAGGCTCGTACAGTAAAGGCCTGATTCTTGCACGATTTAGCTTAATCATGTAGCGTTGGCTCAAACTCAATTCTCGGTCGTTCAGAAGCAACAGTAAGTCCGGATGTAGGCATTTAAACACGCCTGGCAGCGAGCGGTGGCCCATACACGATATTTTGCTTTTTCCTTAAGATTTTTTAACTTTTCGCCGATTCCGGCTCTCACGTGGGTGAAAAGGTTCTGACGTGGTGTAATGGTTTTCACCTGGGTGAAAAGGTTTCCACCCAGGTGAGAACTGTTTCCACCCAGTTGAGAACTGTTTTCATCCAGGTGAGAACTGTTTTCATCCATGGTTGGAACTGTTTTCACCGAGGTGGCAATCGAAGAAAATGTAACAAAATTTAGGAGAAAAGGAAAATGGCAGTGGTTTACTGCTCGCGCTCCGGTTTTCTCCGCTCATAATATGATTGCCGTTGTTTCTTCAAAATATTTTCTTAAAATAAATAAATAAACAAAACTCGTAACAAAGGAAGTGTTGAAAATTAAACTATTCCATTTATTGTTACCACCCATTCATAAGCGAAAGAAAACGGGGCCATCGTCAGAACTCGAGACGATAATTTCAGGCACTTCCATTCTCTGTGGTGACAAAAAACAATTATTCTCTGTTTGAAATCTATTTGTGATAACCAATATTTAGATGAATGATCACGGAGGACTTCAAGGCATTTTGGCAATATTGCATGCAGCCAATTGTTTAGTTTTGCAGTGGCGTCTGATATACCCCTGACGTGTACAACCTGTTTGGTTTAGAGGTGTAAGCCTGCATAACTGGTATATACTTGTTTAGTTTTACAGTCGCGTTTGATATACCCATGACGTGTACAACCTGTTTGGTTTAGAGGTGTCAGCCAGCATAACTGGTATAAACTCAATAGTTTTGCAGTAGCAACATACCTCCTGTGTACCTCCTGTGTGGTAGAGGTATATGAACGTGCATAAATGGCGTACTTGAGTAATTGTTAAGTATTACAATTTCTATCTATAATAATGGCATAAACCCGCTGTTCTGGTGCACATGTACTTAGCCTAGTTGTGTTTAGCAACGGTGCACCTCGGTGTGACAGTCTGAATTAAGACCGTGATATCATTGCGTGTAACAAAGCTATAAACGTGAGCTTCAAGCCCTCCTTTTCTTCATATACTCTGATATACACGTACAGCAAACATATTTAACAAGTTGCATTTTCTGATAACGGGAATATAGTTGTAAGAAAACACAAAAAACTTTCCCAATTTTTATTTGCAATAGTATACCATCGTTGCATCAAACATGTTTATATAGATACTCAGCTTGAAGGCATGTACATCGATGTTGCGTAACCGTTACTCGTAAGAACACTTTATAGAAACACTACGGTAAGTGCACGTACAGCTGGCTATATGTGTGTACGTGAGTATACGTGTGTATGTATCGGTTCTGGGGTAACGGGAGCGTCTTGTATCTGCTCAGCATTAGCAACCCGATACGCATCGCTGAGCGTTGGTAAACAGCTGCCTTGGAACATGTTGCTTTCGTCAGAAGGGGGCGGCGGAGGGGATCATCAGCATAAATTTAGACCTTGGGCCTCGTGAGTTATGATATACCTGAAGGATCGCTCTTTAACAGTAACAGTTTGCTAACACACGTCACAATTTTGTGATGTGTAGGCGTGAGGAGAGTTTGTGGAATAGGAAGATACGCTTTGTTATCATCAGGCATCAACTGGATTATGTTTACATGTATATATTTATTTATATATTTATTAGATTGGTGTTTTACGCCGTGCTCAAGAAAATATGTCACTTTTACGACGGCAGTCAGCATTATGGTGGGAGGAAACCGGGCAGAGCCCGGGGAAAACCCACGACCACCTTCTGCGCAGGTTGAAGGCTGATCTCTTGACGTGCGATCGGAGAGGAAGTCAGAATGAGCTAGGCTAGAACTCACAGCGGCCGCATTGGCTAGAGGCTCCTGGGTCATTGTACTGCACCAGCACGCCAAACACTAAATCACGGAGCCTTCCTCTGAATAAACAAGGCGTTATCAACTACGGAATTCATAAAACATTAACAGTATCTCATACCAGCTGGATCAACGAAACAGTAGCTAATAACCTATTGGCATTTTAAGGCACCAGGTTATTTAATAAGGCACTAGCGTGCAGTATCATGCACCAGCTGAATTAACAAGTCATTAAAATTATCCTCAACCAGTTGGATTAATAAGGCTTGAGAATTATCAGGAACCAGCTGGATTAATTAGGTATTAACATTTTGGGACTACTAGGGCAATAGCATTGCGAGGAACCAACTGGATTAATAAGGCGTTAGAATTACCAGATGGATTAATAAGACACTGGCATGATCTGAAACCAAATGGGTCAATAAGGCTTTAGCATTATCAGGAACCAGCTGGATTAATTAGATATTAACATTTTCGGGAACCATTCGGATTATTAAGGCAATAGCATTGCGAAGAACCAACTAGTATTTTCAGGAACCAATTGGATTTCTTAAGGCATTAGTATTTTAATGAACCATTTGAATTCATAAGGCAATAGCATTTTCAGGAACCAATTGGATTTCATGAGGCATTAGCATTTTCAGAAGCCAACTGGATTTATAAGGCATTTGCATTTTAAGGAACTTTATCAATTTAAATACATATCTTAACTGATGATTTTCATCTTGTATGGCGGAAATGAAGTCCAGTAGAACTTGCTCAATCCAATACAATCTATTTCTTTTAGTGAAGTAAAAGTAGGCCTTACATAAAGGCTCTATACTGTCTAGTCATTGGCTATGCATTTATGTGTTCGCGTAAAATGCTTGCATATGCAAATTTAGTACACTTAGTGAAATGTAGGCCCTTATACATTCGGTGTCTAAATTATTGTCAAAGGGAAAGACCACACAAGAATGAAGTTATGCTGAGTGAAAAGGCTATTAAAAATCCTCTCTGAAAATGCCTTCACTGATTTTTAAAGATGTTACGTCACTTGTTCTCCATGCTCATATGGCTAAAAAGCAAACTGGGTTCGGGTTCTCGAGTTGCAGAAATAACTTGCGCCTGATTGGTTAAAGATTCATAACATTGCAGCGCTTTCGATTTTTCAGTCTGGGCGATTTGCTTATAATTGCGATATTTTGGTTATACAACATCCCCAAAATAAGAAGGTATACTTTTCATCTTTGTATCCGATAGTTTATCGATACGCTTATACAGTGTTCCAGTGTTGTTTTCTCTATAGACATGCCACTGTCTGGCCCTTGACTATGACCTTGACCTGGACTATAATGAGGTCGTGTGTTCGAATCCAGCTCTCGCTGTTTCGACATTCGCCTTCAGACCGGGGAATTTGTCAGTTACGTTTGAAAGGGCCGTGGTTTCCTTCGGGAACCCCGGCAATCCTCCACCAGTACACCTCATCGCCGTCATGTATTAAGGAAAAATTCATCAGTAAGGCGTGAGACACCAATGAAGTAAATAAATATTTAAGAAAACAGGAGATTTATAGGTAAAAACGGATATAATTGCCTCCTTCATGGCGTTTATGTCTTCGCGGGCGTCCGCCAGTCTGTCTGTGTGTCTGTCCGGTGCATATAGGAATATAAATGGTATTGCAAGAGTATATTTATCTCATGTGAAGTAATACAGAAAGGTGCTCCTAATTCTGTAAAGAGAATCTCCAGTTATGTAATACGTACTGTGCTTAGAACCTTTCTGGCTACATTGTAGTCTATGCTACTAGGTCATGTAGCTCTGGAATCCTTCTGTCGGCTTTCTTAGCCAGAGAAAAAGCCATAACGGCCCAAAAAGTTCTTTTGTCATGGATGTTTTGTATCACGTTGCATTTCGCCATGCGGGTGTTTGACCCATTTGCCTTGAAATGGAGGCACGTGCCGTAAGGAGGTTAGAAGCTATTTGACTCGGATGAACTGATACCGTAGCTCCGCTGAAATCTCGTGCGGTATCGCATAATCATCCCCAAACATCGTCTAACCAAACCAAATCACGTCCAAGACTGAAGCAAATCACTGTTCTCGCTTTTCCAAGAAAATCACTTCACTGATATAAAATCACAAAAGCCATTTGCCTAATATTCGCTTAGAATGGATTATTGTCATGGAGGTTATCCAGCAAATGACTATATTTTTCAGCCGGTTAGAGCTGTCTCCTGTAGCAAGCAATGCCTACCAAAGGCAGCTGGAAGATGCGACACTAAGTTTAATTCGGAAGAACCAACGATCCCATTTGGCACCAGACTGCAACTCACAGCATTAGTATGGTTAAAACTATCTTACTGAGAATGTTTGCTGTGGAAGCACAGATGTTTTTTCAATGGTTGAAGTGGAAGAAACACTCAGAGAGGAATTACTCCGCATGAAATGGTGGGATATAACTCTCAGGCAGGATGAAACACTCAGATATCACTCTGGATGAAATGGTGGGATATAACTCTCAGACAGGGTGAAACACTCAGATATCACTCTGGATGAAATGGTGGGATATAACTCTCAGACAGGACGAAACACTCAGATATCACTCTGGATGAAATGGTGGGATACAACTCTCAGACAGGATGAAACACTCAGATATCACTCTGGATGAAATGGTGGGATATAACTCTCAGACAGGGTGAAACACTCAGATATCACTCTGGATGAAATGGTGGGATATAACTCTCAGACAGGATGAAACACTCAGATATCACTCTGGATGAAATGGTGGGATACAACTCTCAGACAGGATGAAACAGTCAGATATCACTCTAGATGAAAATGTGGGATATGTCCGTGGATGAAATGGTCGGATATAACTCTGGGTGAAACCAGAATGCAATTGCTTCGTAGAAGAAATATTTTGTAGAGTATGTTTGTCATGTTCAACGTCATTTCAAGTGAAAAATAGTGCTTTAAAAACTCACTGACGAAGAGTAAAACAGGAGAATATAAAATTTCAACACATTTATTTAAAGAACATAGTAAATACTTCAACAATGCGTATAAGCCCTTAAAACTATGTTCATTAAAAATCACCAATACAACGCAAAAAACCCATCAAATTTGGTATCGTGCATGATTCTGAGATATGTATATTCTAATACTTTTCACTTGACTGCTTTTTTCAGATTTATGAACCATTTATTACTGACTTGATTGAAATTCAGACCTCTCATCTCTGTTATGTTACGTTTAAAAACCATTACTGCCAGTCAATACCATTTGAAGACGTTCTAACCCTCGATTCTAAGCGTGTTTGGCGTCGGGTCCTAGTCGCTCGGTCACCCTCATACAGACGCGCGGGGTGTGGCTCTGGAATTCCAGGGAAGTCCAAGTCGATTTCCAAGATGTTGGTGGCGGAAGACTGATATGTGTCATCTTCAGCTGGCTTCGGTAGAGATCTGGTGTCCCAGAACTGCAAATCCTCAGGGACATTTGGCCTATAATCTGTCTCAGAAACTTTGGGAACATCGTCGGTGTTGAGGAGCAGCGGTGCATTATCTGGGTACGTTACGACATCGCTCCAGTGCTCTAACTGATGACAAGCTTTTCTGGAACAAAAAATGTTTGCACGTTTGCTCGGTGTCTCCCAGAAAGCTCTGTTGTTGTTGTTTCTCTGGTGTTTGGAAGTCCGATTGATGTCTGTTAAGGGTGACTGCTCAGTAAAACTCATCATGTCGTCTTCGATGTCCTGCACAATCAGTTCGTCAGCCAACGGTGGAAGTCTTCTCAGTCCATAATTAGGCACGCTGGGGAGAGACTCCACTGGGCGAGTATCGGGAACCGTTTCTGGTGATGCTCTAGGAGTGGGGACGTCCACAGTAAAGTTGATTATAGAATAGTCATCGGAACAGATGCTGAGCAGCTCAAGGCTGTCGTCGGACCTCCAGTACATAGGAGGAGTTATCTCCCCGCTCATCATACTTGAAGTTCTCTCAGTGTCCCTCCTTACGTTCCATGTGGCACGTCTTGGCTTCGGTTTTGGAGATCTCCATTTTTTCCACCAACTAGTGACGAACTTCACTTCTCGG
Source organism: Acanthopleura granulata (assembly GCA_016165875.1). Taxonomy (NCBI): domain Eukaryota; kingdom Metazoa; phylum Mollusca; class Polyplacophora; order Chitonida; family Chitonidae; genus Acanthopleura; species Acanthopleura granulata. The sequence goes on along the minus strand of JABBOT010000015.1, from coordinate 11,068,538 downwards.
CGTTTGGCTACTATTTCTTCAGCCGAGCTTGCTACTTTGGAGTAGCTGCAACCCATAATAATAACCACATGGTTGCATCCACGGTCAAGACAAGCGCGTCAAACCTCCTCACGTTGTCCGTGTCTCATTGTGACGTCAGTACCGAAAGACATCTATCCAAGCATCTTTTTCATCTGATAACCTTACACGCTAAGTAGTGCGTGCAAAGGATCAGTTAAGCCATACACATTTAGTCGTCAGCAGATGTGGGAAAAGCTTTGTTTTCCGTTTACTTTGTGAAATTTATAACTGTTCCATAATTATTGAAACACGGCAGTGGAAAAAGCTGAGACATTGAAATCTTGAAACGCGTACGCCTGTGGAAGCGTTACTCGATGTACTTCGTCCGTCTCCCAGGTGACGCCAGTCTGACGTTACAATGGCTTTGATGTCGTCCTCATTCCTCTTCCAACGTTACCCCTTTTCATGAAAACGTTACTTTGTAGCCAATTGTCGGTAAAAGCATTTGTGACGTCATGACGGTACAGAAAAATGGTTTACACAAGATTGCTGATGTAGGAGATATTATGATACCATGTGATAGAGAGTTGAACATAAAATTACATGACCTTTACGGTTTAATAGTTTTTGAAAACATAGGAACTATTTCGGTAAGAATCAGCAAGATATTTAATAATTTTTACCATTCTGTTCTGGCTACTCGGTACGATTCAGCTTATTTTGAACAGTGGTTGTGATTCTGTGACGATAGACTTCTTTGGTTGAACCTACCATTGAGCTAGGTTAAAAATGTTACTTGTTGCTGCCTCGTATGGCGCTCGGCACTGCGAGGTTAGAGCGAGGAAACAGGGCTAGGCGGCCCGGCTTCAGTATAATGTGACTGGGTGGGATATCATGTATGGTGTCGTCGGCATGATGTTCCATCGACTGCAGCATGGACTCACTCTCCCACAAGAAGATATAGTACCAAGTCACGATAAGACTGAAAAATTGTTAACTACGACGAAAAACCCAGGCATGCATACACACATACATATAAGCTTACATACTTACCGTTCAGCTAGGAACAGTTGCGTGTTCTCAGCGGAACATGTTTCTAGCACACCTGTTAAGTTTGCGTCTGTAGTAACATACATGTATATGCCATTTAAGACGAAATCGACATATTTTTACGTTGATACAGTAAGAGCGTAACAGTTCTGCTTGTAGGCAATAAACTTGTGAGCGCTTATCGTATTTCAAGGCTTTACCGTATTATCTATGTATTATACACTTGTCCACAATTCAATAAAACCCGATTTAGTGAATATAATAAACAACCGTATGTAGACTATAATTTATGGAAATACTAGAAAGATGATGTATATGGAGTTGACCCTTTGAGATATAAAATATGCTATGAATCCAGCTTCATGTAAACATCTGTGAGCAATTAATGGTACTCATATTTGTGGTATTTCAGTAGGCTATCTGTTTACATGTGTTCCACTTTTAGTTCTGTCTTTCCTTTTTTTTCTTTTGTTTTTTTCTCGTTTCTATTCTTACATTCTGCTTTCCATTCATTCTTTCTTTTGATCACATGACTTTCTGTCGAAAGCAAGCACGGTTATTAAAATACATCTGCTCTCTGTATATACCAGTACATAATCAGGTCATGACACGGTTCCGAGCCTTAAACGGCCCCAGGCATTGTTCGAAGGCTGCTGTCCTCAGCACCACAGACTTCACCCAGGTCTTGCAGTAGTCTGGGGTCTACATCAGTGAACAGCGGCTGACGTTGACTCTGCCTCCACTTTGGACTCCGACAGCATAATGGCGGTGATAGGATATTGGCCAATTCGGGGCGTAAGTTTGGTAGTTAAGTCTCAGACTTAAGGCTAATTATGTGCGGATTTGTGAACAGGGCCTAGTTATAAATTTATAAATATATATATATATACATATATCTTGCTGTACAATGCAACAACTAGTCGAGGTCTGTAGGCCTACATGCTTATTGCCCAGTGCAGGCGTAAATACTATGTGTCCTTTGTGGCCTTGGTACGGTCGCACTGACACTGGCCTAGTTATACTTCAGCTCCTAGTCTCTCCGCAAGCTACACAGACAGAGGCGCCGTGAAAACGCTTCCATTATACGTGAGCTCCGAGAAAAACGTGTCGCTTAAGTATTGGCATGATTCTATGATTGCCCAGTAGTGGCAGGCCTATGCACTCCACTGCTGCCATAAATCTGATTCCTTTTTTTAGACGATTGCTTTGTTTATTTATTATCATCATTATCATCATCACCAGTCAAAATTATTGTTATCCATTTTGCTAGATGTTCCAGATTTTGAACTATTATGAACTTGTGCTCATTTATGCTTGACACAAACACCACCGAGGAAGATAAGGTGTTGCAAGCGGGTAAGTTCGTTGATAACAAAAGGTGATAGGTCAAGCTGGCCTTTGTGCCACAGACGGCGTCCTAGTTCCGTGTCCTGTGTGCACGGGCTAACATAACCCATTTTACGGCTTCATACAGAGAACGTGCTGTCATACACTGAGACCTTAATGTACCGGTAAAGAGCTTGATTTATATATGTTCTTATTATTTATGACTGCTGGAGAAATATTACTTTTCGCACACAGACGAATGCACATATATATAAAAAGAGAAAAGAAGAGTCTTACAAAGCGTATATCACATGAATATGCCTGCGACCACTGCTACAAAGCTACAGTTTTGACTTAAGACAAACTTTAAAATGGGATTTAAATGCTTATTTTGAGAGCATATGAGTTAGAATTTGGAACACTTAACAACTGTTATGTTATCACAAAGATGTCAAAATTTCAACACTTTTGGCCGTAAGCTGCGCATTATGTATCAAGTTTTAAGTTTTTACATAAGCTAAAACTCTCTTTATGTGAAGTCAGCCCGATGCTTCGAGCAAGGGAATCGACCCATGTTGCATTTCATTCAGGGGAAATATTTATTTATTTATTTATTTATTTGGTGTTTTCCCCGTACTCAAGAATATGTGGCGGCCCTTCCTTGGCCGGAGAGGAAGCCAGCGTGAGCTAGACTTGAACGCACGGCGACCGCATTCGGCCGCAGATGCCCGGGGGAAACACTTAAGACCTCACTGTAATATTTGTGATGAACCTGTCTCAACACTTCAAATTTAAATGTGTTCAAATATGTCCGTCAGTGGAGAGGGAAAACATAGAACAGTAGTTTCAGTAAGGAATCGTCCGCAGCTCTCCTACTTACATGCTGAAACACAGAGACCTACAGAGTAAAATATTACGATTTGGGGCGGGTAATTTAGCAGTTTAACCATCGATCCTAGGGTGAACTTTACAAGAAGGGTCCGTCGTCGAATTAAAACGCCTGTTTTCAGTTAAGCTATGACATGAGTGATCTTTCAGGGTATAATTACATCCACCAAAGATTGCTGCTAGGCTTTCTGTCTCATGCAAGGTACGCCCACTCCAACTGTCATGTAATCATTGCCTCGATTTGGAATGGAGTGGCTCTGCCCACTTTCTGCAGCGTATCGCTTTCAATAATTCATATACACTTCAATAGGGTCCACGTGCGACTATACTGATCAACATGCAGCTGGATGTAAATAGATGTTAATCATACATGACAGTAGTGAATGTCCGTGAAAAAGGGGTTTTAGTAAAAACGTAAGTGTTCTCTCTGACTAGGGGGATAATAACGCACATGCCTGTTCGTCATTAAATAACCTGATTGATATTGGTGAGTCAAAAGGAATTTCATCATGCCTGCAGTATAATATGGAATACGTGCTATTTACAGACTGTATACTGTCGCCAGTAATAATGATGCAATAGTTTATACATGGTCATAGCCAATTTATCGCAATGAATTCTAATCCTAAGGATTTGTATGTGATGGCGATGAGGTTCAAGAGAAAAGGAAGTCGGAGGACCTGAGTCAAACTAGATCGTGCGTCAAGGACCTGACAAGAAGCCTGACTTAAAACCGCACTCGAATCTTGCAACGAAGGTGGCGACGATCAGTATACTTAAATCTTGCAGCATACTGAAAGGTATTGCATTCATGTACACATCAGACCGAAAACTGCAATACACGTCGCATATGTTTAGCGATGGCTTGGTCCCTGAAGTACTTCCTCCCTTCTATCGCCTACACCTCCAAAACCGCAGATCCTATCCACATAACATTGACATGGCTGTTTTCCTTGATAATTTGCCTTCAGGCTGGTGTATAATATACCCATTGATGGTCAAGCGTTGATACTAAAAAAAGGTCACAAATCTTGATAATGTGTGTTGCCAATGACGTCAAAAAACGTTTTGTACACCTTTATGTCCAACTCAACCATACTCCTGTAATTTGTGTCTGTTTATGAAAGGGCTAGTATTAAGTTAAGTTTCAGGTCCCATTTTCACAACACTTCGTAAGTAGATGACGGTGTCTTTTACGAGAAAAGTCGACAAGAAAGTGACTTACGAACTTTTGTGAAATTGGGCCCTGTTTTAGGGCCAGAGAAAAGTCATTTTGACGTCACTGGCGCAACACATTGTCAGTATGGTCCATAAAACCTGCCATACAATCGAAACATTTCACGACAACTAATTTATTGGAAATTTTTTTTAAAAAGTCAGTGAAAGTATTTTCCCAAACTATTTTTAATGGCTTTTTTATTCACCACACTTAGCATAACTTAAAAGAAAAGACAAAAAAAAACACATAAGCAAAGTTATTTCAGAAGAGTGGACAACACTACCTAAACGTGCATAGGCATTTTTTTATGACGTGTTTGGTAACTATAAATCATCTATCAATCTGGAATTCTTACGAGGCCATATGGGAAACCGGCACCACGATGTCGCGTCATAAGTACCCTACAGTCATCAGTATTAGGGGCGAGACACTCATTTTTGCGCGAAGTACGGTCCCCTTTATTATTACAATCGAAGGCCACGTACTGTTGCCTCCTTGTTGACCCTTTGGGGAATACCCCCAGAGGTATTCTACTACCATTTTCACGTTGAAAATAGCTTTAAAGTATGTGAGAATTGTCTCGTATTGACAAGGAAGATAGCTGTTTTAACACTACTTCTACATGGCACTGTGGTGAACGAGGTGCTGGTCACGTCACAGCGAAAACACACGTCTTCTTGGGTACGGTAGTAGAAATATCCCGCCCTTTATTGGTTAAAATTGAGAACGTGGATGCCCATTCGAGTTTCACCACGTGGGCGTTTTGGTTAACTTTGAACTGCGATATCTCGGTTATCATACATCACAAAAATGACGTTTTTTTGAACTATGAATAAGATTCATTATCAGTACATATATTAGGTTTAGTGTCTTTTCTTTCAAGTTTGCGATCCCTGTAAGCGTGTGAGCCATCGAAGGCCCTCAGTGCACGGCATTTTTTTGTGCACGAAGCCTGTACTTTAAGGGACATTTTCATCGCCGTCATTATTCCATCTTTATAATGTTTTGTTCTTCATTTTCGATTATAATACATCGTTTGCTTTGTCTGCAGTACGCTCAGCCCATACGGTACCTGATGAAATATGCGGGACAGCCATTCGAGGAGAAACTTTACCATCAGAAAGGACGTAAGTGAGAAATTACAAAAACTAAAGTCGCACCGTGAGCAACTTTATTCATACTACAAACATTTTCATGTCTAAAATCCACTACATGGGACGATGGATTTTTCCCAGCATGCACCATTTCCATATTAGGATATACACACCACGTGGCCAAATGTAGTTGTATGGGTCAAAAACGCGATGCACACAAGTTATGAGTTTCACAGGTTTATTGAACTCTCGAGGAATTCACACTGGCGTATAGTGTCATTTACTGAAACAAATTTAGACAATATGTAAGCTGATATTCCACAAGTAAGTACAACCTAGAAATTTACTTCAATAACACTCATTCACTTCACCGATGAATTTACGTTAACACATATGCAGAACAAAACATGTCAATTTACGTCATCTTTACCTTATGTGTCACGACATTTATAAAAACTCAAAAGGCGAATGTAATCTACTAAACCGATACTAGTGTAAAAATGACACGACTGAACTCTACCGGTACTCTGTACAAAGGGAGACTACTCCTACCAGTCAACACGCTGACGCGCACCATGTACTGTGTGACAGAGAACGATGAAAGTTATTTCACAGACTCGGTTTCAAACCGATTTATGTATAAACTGAGCCATGATTTTACTCTGACATTGCGCCGTTTATGTATCACTGCTATAATCTACATGGCTAACAAATATTCATGGGTATTAAAACATAAAACATACCATTTGTAGGCATTTCAGTGGAGAAAACTCAAACTGTTTTGAGGGAACGCTATTTGCATTGATCACTTGAGAGCATGGGAATGCCTACCTAAATTTAGCCTCAAATGACGTCACATATAACCGCTATAATACAGGTACGAATATCAAAACAACACACAGATTAAATAACAAAAGGGGATATTGTACCTAAAACTATATATAATATCCGATCGCTAAAATTAAAATAAACAAAGTGATGTTCTGTGTCCGGTTGTTACATGCATCAAATGGGGGAAGTAGCTTTTCGGTGCTTATGGGGCCTATGCTAGCAGAAGCTAATGGCATGGAATTGTCTTTTAGCTCAGTTGGTAGAGTGCTGGATTTCGGATCAGGTTGCCTACAAATGTATTTTTCAAACATCACATCTCATTTACTGAGAGTTTAATGACGTCATAACGATTTCACTTATCGCACCAACCAGAAAATGCATAGGAAATAAATTACAGTTGATTATAAGAATTAAGCATAAGAAAAACTCCTGTCCTGCTTCGGAATTTTATGACGATTTGTCTCCAGCTTTAACAGTTTTGCAACAGCTCATAACATCCTACGACTCCATGCAGCAAGTCTGATGGTGCTCTGTTTTGTTACCATAACTTCATTGCCGATCTCACGCACTTGTATGATGAGTTTTGGCTTTCAGCACCGGATTTTGACAAGTCTGAGTGGAGAAACGTTAAGGACAAGCTGAACTTGGACTTTCCGAATGTAAGTATATAAAAAAACTAACAACGCTTGAAAGGAATGAATGGTTTTCGACTTCCGGAGAAATGGTGGCGAAAGCCACAGGATTTTGCGAATGAGGGAGACAGATTGCTGAAAGCCGTGTCTTTTAACACCAAATTTGCACGGACCACAGTTGCATGCATCTTTTGGTGTTGATTTATTCCGATTCTTGTCTATCAGCGCATTCGGGCATAATGTTTCATCGAGTACATTGTATGCACAAATGACAGGAAGACAGATGGTTTGCCTTCCGATAGCTGTTCATATAATGTAAATTGCCAGGCTTTCCCACAATCTGTTCAGCTCGCTAAAGGCGAGTATCTCCGCTTAATGTTTGTCCTGATATCTTACTGTGACCCTCGCGATGCATTTTTCTTTATATCTTGCTGTGCTCATCATTTCGTGTTTCCCTGATATGTGGCATATGTTTATACTATCTAATATGTCACTGTGCTCTTCGGTACATGTTTATACTGATATGTTTCTCTGATCCTCAGTATAAATGTTTGTACTGATATGTTCTTCGTCCCCTAGTATATGTTGATCCGATATCCTTCTCTGATCCTCAGCATAAATGTTTGTACTGATGTCTTCTTCGCTCTTCAGTTTATGGTTGCCCTGATATCTTTTTCTGATCCTCAGTTTGTGTCTTTGTCCTGATCCTCAGTGTATATCTTTAACCTTACATCTTGCTGCGGAATTCACTGTGTGTTTGTCCTGATGTCTTGCCTCGGTATCCACTGTGTGTTTGTCCTGATATCTTGCTGCGGTATTCACTGTATGTTTGTCTTACAGTGTTTTGTACAGATACAAAACTAATGTGATCAGTGTATTTCTCCTCTATATTTTTGGTCCTCAGTATAATCTTGCGGTGATATTTTCTAATTGTCCTTTGTATGCCAATATTAGCTGTAATATGTTGCCGTGATGCCGACTATACATGCATGTCTGTCTTGCTCTTGTCTCTCTCAGCTGCCTTATTACATGGACGAGAAGGAAGGCGTCCGGCTGTCGCAGAGCAAGGCCATTCTCCTTTACCTGGCCAGGAAACACAAACTAAGTAAGTTCTTCTCTTCTGCACACCCCCTCACAAAATATTTCCTTTTACTCTATATTTAATAATAATTTAATATTTATATATTTGATTTGTGTTTTGCCCCGTACTCAAGAATATTTCGCCTGCACGACGGCGGCAGCAGCATTATGGTGGGAGGAAACCAGGCAGTGCCCGGGAGAAACCCACCACCCGTAGGTTGCTGGCAGACGTTCCCACGTACGGCCGGAAAGGAAGTCAGCTGGACTTGAATTCATAGCGACCGCCTCCGCAAAATACAACATTTTGGCTTCTTTGAGATACACTTAAAGTCTTTGTTGCATTGTATAAAGGAAAATGATATTGTGCGCGGACAAGGCGTCAGATTTAATTATTGGTAGGTGACATTATCTTTTTAGTAATCGTTTCAGTATTGTTCTGACATTTATAACGTGGGACAGATACTGACCAACAACTCACAGATACGCCCACAAAAAGTTGTGATCAGCGGGTTCACTCCTTTACCTACAGTAACTCGTTTAAAGGACATACATGTACTTTCTCATTTAGACTAGTTAAAGATTGTTTCCATGTTGATTTTCGTTAAGCAAAATCTCATTTCATCTAAACGGCATAATGGCGGAGTCACATTTTTTTGGAAGTTTTCTTCCTTGTCCAATTTGCGGATCGATCCGAATGATCCATTAAAGGCATAAGGATTTAAACCGACAGCTGATTTCACATAGTCAGTGTGGAAAGAAATCAAATTTTGAAAAAAGATTTAAACTCCTAGTTATGGAACTTGTGGGATAGCATCTGTGTATTATGATCATCCATGCTGAACTGATAAATTTTTACTTCCCCGGTTAATAAACTATAGTAAACCGGAAAGAGCTTGAAAATTTGGTTCAAACCAAAAATCCGTTACTTGAATCGGCACCGGTTATGATGATATGATGATACAATTGCTCATAGATTTGTGAGCAGTCTATGAATTCTGGCTTGAATGAAGAAAGTGGCAGATTCATTGGTGAAAACAACATTGTCTGTTTGCAGTAACTGTATTAGGCCTCCCGTCTATTGCAAAATCATTCTAGATCCGATTATAATACAACTCACTGACAGTTAACCATGCACGCACTGCATGGGCCTCTGTTTCGCCCCAATTTAGTCTATCTCCGTGGTAACGTTGCCGATATTCTGAGCCGTCGACGGCAATCGTAGCGCCGTTTCCACAGTGCATAAACGTACCTTGGACAACACTTGTCCTCAAGCCTGCAAATAAGTCCTTTACATTTTTGACAACACCACTTTGTTGAAAGTGGTATGAACCAAGAGTCCTTTGCCCAGTATATATATCACGGGACACATGGTCATACCATTTCATCCAAAGGGGTGTTTCCAGGACTGTCTGGCACCTATTTGCAGGCTAGGTCCTCCATTAACATGGTATGCTTTTCTGTACCGCATACGTGAATGTGTTTGTCACTAACTTGCCAAAGGTGGGTGGCTATACTCTGGGCACCCCGATTTCCTCCCCACTAAACTGATCGTCATCGTATAAGTGAAAAATGCTTGAGTGTACAGGACGTTATAAACAACAATCAGTCAATCAAACGATCTATAAGGACTGCTAAATATTGTCGTATTTTTCAGTGGCCACGAAAGAAGAGGATATCCAGCGACAAGATGTGGTGTTCTTCGAGTCCATAGATTTACACAACAGCTTCTTTTTCTTGACATATCAACCAACCTTTGTAAGTGCTGTTTAGCAACGAAGACAACGCTAGACCTTCGATAAAATAACTCACATAAAGCTTAAAAAAACAACAACAACATCCCTTTTTGTGGTGTGGCTCAAGCCAGCTATCACAGTTAAAAGAAAGCAAACTCGCACACACTGAGCGCCGCCATGTTATTGATTTTAATCAATCAGACGCGAGTTATTTCCATAACCCTGGATCGCAACTCTTTCCACTTACATCACGAGACCTGTTTTTCCTTTTAGCCATATGTATGTTGGGTCCAAGTTACGTGACATCATGTTGCAGGTTTCTCTAACATAACAACGTCCTTGGTCTCTGGTAAGAATTCCAGGTTCACTTGATTTATGGAGTTACTAAGCATGTGAGAAAAAATGACTGCGGCGGTTCAGGTCAACTTCCGGAATAACTATTAACACTGGGAATTAATCAGGATCGTAAGGCGCGCCATCTTTTTATGATTCTCTTTTCTTGGGGGTGGGGAGGAGGGCACATAAACAAGAATTAATGTCTGGCTTAATATTTACTCATGGCGTGTAGGCGTTAAGTGTTTAGCCTATATACAATCGTCTCTAATTGCCAAGCACTATTTGTAACGTTGTCTCAATTTCTATATATCGCTGCCCGTTGGTCTTGTTTTATTTATTATTTCACAGATTATATAGCCTTCGGAATTTCATAATTGGGTCTCAAGTTTTAATAATACACTATTTTAAAAAAGCTTTAAAATTACATTATAAGCATTAAAATTAAATTAAAATCTAATACCTTTACAATTACGCAGTACATATAATTACATCCTCATCCCCTAGCTTGATTTCTGGAGTTATATCTCGCTATTATAATGCATATAAAAATGAAGCCTTCATAATCCTGTTGTTCTGTTGACTCAGTTACATCTGTTATTTCATTCATAACAGACAGTTAAACTCCACTGGTCACATTTGTTGCAGATGGAAATGCGTGAAGACTACGTTACCAAGGACTTGCCTTTAAAGCTGAAGCTGTTCGAGGACTTCTTGGGAGACCGGAAGTTCTTCGTCGGGGACAAGGTAAAACTGCAGATTTGTGCTGTAATGGGGTGTCATTTTTTCGTCTGCACAATCTGTGTAGAAACACATCATTCCTTTGCTGTTACACTCTAATGTTTGGGAACCGTACCTCTTTCCTATAAGAGCACAGCTCTGTAGAAACACTGATTTAGTACACCAAAAAAAAAACAAAAAAAACCAACAAAACAATACAAATGCTCACGGCTTGAACATACTTGACTGTTTTACGCTTGCCACAATCCCTGTTACATGCATACAGGAAAACCAGATAGTGTAGTCCGGGAGCAGAGAAGGATTACTTCATCAATACGAGTATAAGAGGTGTGGGGGCTAGAATACGTATCTGACTCATAAGAGCCCCCTCCTCCCGTCCCCACTCGCTCCCTATGCCCCACCCCTGAGAGGTCCTTCTCAGCCAGGTGGATAAGTACAGGAGCTGCGGCCAATTCCACAAAGCCATATCTGACTTAAGTCAAAATTTGAAATGCGATATTGGAACTAATTTTGGAACCTATAAAGATTAACATTTCTACCACTTCTTCAATGTTATGTCAAGACAGATGTGTCAAAAGTTCTACCACCATCACTTATGTGTAAGAATTCCGACAGGGATTTAAATCCTGACCTAAGTCAGAAATGACTTAGTGGAAACGGCTCATCCTTAACAAATACCAATCATTATAATCACCATATATCTTGCAGAGTATTTTAAGAATGTTTTGGTCAATGTTCTCATCCTTGTTAATTGAAGTGATTTTGGAATGGTTTTGCTGCGTGATGTTGGGGGGTAGGCGCGGTGTAGTACAGGATAGTAAACTTCAGGTAGGCCTTTTATGCACGATGATGAACGGGACGTTCTTTGCTGCGGGGCTAAGTTCCGTTTCGGTTTTATTGGCACACGAAGGAAGGCTGCTGTTCTTGTTTCTACTGAAGTCGAATGAGCCAATCTTGTGCTGGAGTTGCCACCACTGGTCTTCCTGAGGGAAGACGATTACATCCCACCCAAAGTCTCTGGTTTTATCGGTTGATCAGTTGCCGCCTTGAAACATTTAAAGGGCCATTCTTATTTGCAGGTTTACGGTGATATTTTAGAGGATGTGACTGGTTACTGTTTTTTCTTTCGGACTTGGCTTTCTATTACTTTTCATTATACAATGATGTGAACTATTCCCATACAATCGATACTTTTACAAAACTTCATAAGTCATATTTCTCATAAAGTTCTTTAAATTATAGCGCCGCAGGACGACATGATTTACCAAAAAATTGACTTATGAAGTTCTGTGCAAGTGAACCAAGCATTTTAAATACAATCTGGTCACAGCAAAAGGGCTATTGTTGCGAAATTACAAGTTCCATCTGATCCTAAGTGTCCTTTTTATTACTGAATGATGCGGAGATCTCTTGTTTGTTCATCTCTTTACAGGTGAATTTTGCGGATTTCAACGTGTATGAAGCCATTTACGTTCATACCGTGCTGGAACCTGACTGTCTGAAGGACTTTCCCAAACTCAAAGCTTTCATGAAAAGATTCGAGGAACTGAAGGGCATAAAGGAATACATGAAGTCAAAGGAACATTTGAAAGAACCTATTTGTTCAAGAGCCTCCTACTTCTCAAACGGTAATGACGAAGAACCTGAGGAGAAAAATTAGTATTTAGAAAGAACCTTTTTACCATTGGTTCAGTAAATATGTTCATCCAACTGTAAATGTGTGATTACAGTAAAATGGATAGGTTGTAAAGCTTCGGCATTTAGAGGAAACTTTGGGGTCAGTGAATGTTTTCTTCAACTGTTTTTCAAATATAACTAAATCAAAAGAAAATGCATTTAAGAAATCCCTTTCGCCCAAGGTAAATTACAATAATGTCAAATTCAGGAAACCAATGTGAATGTACATGAAACATAAGTATTATTGGAATAAATAGGTAGATAGTATGTCCTAGATATTTTTCAAAGAAAACTTCAAACAAACTCATTCAGAAATAAAGAATTGTAAAAAGTTGTGATTATGACATCGATGTTTATTTCCGTATTGTAAAAATCAGCACTAATATCAAGTATCTAATTTCATTATGTATTTTAATTAAAGCTATCGTAAAGCCTGTGTTCTTTTTTAGCTTTCCCTCCTGCCTTTTTAAAGGAGACGTTAAATTCTTATGTATAATATATATATGCAGGTTATATGTATTGTCTTTTTAAATACAGATTTCTTGATCTATATCTGATTTGAACATATTGGTTTCATTCTTGCGATTTTCTTCTCCTTCTTCAATGCAGATTTCTTGTTCTCCATCTGATTTGAACATATTGGTTTTATGCTTGCAATTTCTTCTCCATTTTTCTCAGCTGTCTTGGTTCTGATTGTAAAGGTATACGTCCGTATTCAAATTTCTTCAGTTGTTTTTCAAAACTAAGTACTGCCAGTTTATGAGGCTCAATGGGAAACTTTCTGTATCACTAATAAAGCCATACAAATTTGAAGAGCCTTGTTTTCTCTGTGCATCCACTTACACGTTTGTACATGTGCCACTACTCTCTGCGCGAAAGACCATTCGAATCTATCGATTGCGTGCTTTGTCTAAAGACACCTGTTTTTTTCCTCATAGAGGTTAAAAGTGACGTAATCAGTGATAGCCAATGAAAGCTCCGTACCAGCAAAATACCTTGGCAAACGGGTAAAAATTTCAATTGCATAGTGGAGGTGGGGGGGGGGGTGTTTTCATGAATATTCATAACTTAAAGAGAGACAGAGTGGCGAACACAGAGTATCGCATTTCCAACGAATAAAAAACTCATCAGCTATACTCGGCGCTACCTATCCTCGCACAGGTAAACCCCTAAAATCTCCATCCTTTCAACTTCCACCAGAGAATTTCCACCGCCAACTTTACACCAACTATGTTATCGTTTAGAATGGCACAGCTTTTAGTTGACGGCTGGCGTACGAATGTCAGTTGCCGACTGGTGTACGAATGTCGGTTGCCGGCTGGTATACGATTATCGGTTGATGGCTGGTGTACGAATGTCGGCTACCACTGGAATTCCGCTTGACCTGGACTAGGGGCTATATATATTCAGTGTTTACATGAATAGAGCTTACAATATGACCAGTTGCAATCAAATCGCAACTGAGAAGGACATTTTTCTTGAGGAAAACTTATAAAATAGCATGCTACACGAATAAAGAAACTGATTTATTTCACTCGCACAGAACTTTCCCTGTAAGCCTTGCGTCTTTCCTTCATCAGTGAATGTTGTTGACTGCTTCTCTATACAGAAATCGATACTTTGATTTATCTATTTATTTATTTGATTAGTGTTTTACGTACTCAAGAATGTTTCACTTATACGACAGCGGCCAGTATTATGGACGAAGGAAATCCGGCAGAGGCTGGGTGAAACCCACGACCATCCGCAGGTTGCTGTCGGACCTTCCCGCGTACGGCTGAAGAGGAAGTATGAGCATGAGCTCATGAGCACGCATTGGTGTGAACGTTGTTTTGAAATTCCTTGTTATGGTACATGTCTACCCTGATATCTGTGACGTCACCAGTCAGTGCTGTCCGCTCTCTGCACCAGCATGTCAGGCTAATACAGGCCGACCGTGCATCTAGTACATCTAGTGTTGGTCTTTTAATTCTCATACAATGACCAAATATAACATTGGTCTTGTAAGTATTGACACTGAACCTCGATGTTTGTTGGCTGATACGAATAATCTCTTCGACACCTAGAAGTTCCACCCACAGAGCTCCACCGTTTGTAACATATTTGAGGCATAAGTATATTACGTGCGTTTCAGCTGATTGGCCAGCAACTTTTAACACCGGGAATTATATCCAATTAAGCTGTATTCATTTTGCCATTGGGTAGATTTCATTTATATTTTCTAGTAACAAAAGATTTGTGAAGGTCAACCTGACAACTGATAGCCATGACGTACATCTAAGGCAACAATTCCGGAATACGGCGTTAAATATAAACTAACAGACTCGCTCTGATTCGATTAATAAAGTTTTCCAAACACGAAACTGTACACCATCAATTCAAAAACTTTATTTGCTGAATGAAGTTTTCTAAGAACGAAACTGCACACCATAAATTCAAAAACTTTATTCGCTGAATCAAGTTTCCGAAAAACGAAACTGTACACCATAAATTCAAGTATCCCAAAGGATTATTCTGATACATCATACAAGGCTGATCACTGACTCTAATTTAGTGTTCCTCCCCTATTTGACACTTACTTTTACACTGCACTCTATGCGCCTGGCTTTTTAGATAAACGGACTATGTTTGCTAATTGCCAGAGAGCGCAGTGGTTTATCGTCATCGGCCTGCACAACAGACTCTTAACAACGACGTTAAATTTTCACACTCAACTGTAACAGCATACAGTAAGGCTTTGAATGCATCAGGATTTTCATATGTTATGTAGCCTAAAGAGGCGCGGTGGATTCCTCCAAACTCCGCCAGTTGCCCTGTGACAATATACAGTTAAATGTTCAAATTCAACTTCTCCTACACTGACTGCAGCCTTAAGTCATGTGCTTCGTCATCTTCCCAAAGAAATACGGTGGTTTCCTCAACGCGCTGCCCATTTTTCCCTGAGAATACGGATTTGGTTCACAGTTACAATCTGAACTTAGGGGCAAATCTACTCCTATGTCGAGACTTTGACCTCTAATGTATTGTGTCGAGATTTTACTACGTCATTTTCCGGGTTTACGTATGTCGGAAACCAGATAGACAGCGCTTAGATTTGAAAAGTTATGCGACGGCTAACGGACTTACTGTAAGAGCTGAAATGTCACACTTTTGCGGTATCCCTTTGGCAGAACATTAATCCTGTCCGACCTTGATATGCATTGAATAATGTTTCGTTCTGCTTTTCTCAAGGATCTATGTTTGTCACTCTTTTGTCACTCTGGCCATTTTTTCCCATTCGCAGCGAAAATATTTTACTTAGATTTGAAAATAAGTCCGAGCCCTCTTTTGTGAGGAAGATGGCCACTCAATACATACGTCCTGATTCGGCCATTCCCGACGAAGACCAGAAGGTAGGCGAAGTGGGTCACGATTGTCACAGTTATTGACCTTTAGCTTTCCCCACGTCAGGCGTACAGGGGCCGACTCCACACAGCAATTGTGTACTTACGTACAACGTAAAGTGAAAAACAGCGCATGATAAAAGATAAGTTTGTCTGTCAAAAAGGTTGGACAATATGATGTTTATTTAGTTCAAGTATTTTTTCTAACAGCTACTACTATTCTGTGTGAGCTGTGGCGTATTTGTTCCAATCGCGGAACACTCTTGTCATTCTAGTAAGCTGCTAGGGTGGTCCTTGAAACTTAAGCATACATCTAAATTTATAGCATGAAATAATCAAGAAACTTACTCCCGCCACAACACAATGGTCTGGAAATACTTTGCAGTGTTGTTCACACATGTACTTTTTATAATTAAAATATCTAACATTTAGACAGTGTGCTGTCCCTATGTTCTCATGTGTTACATTGACAGTCAACTCGGAAGATTTACGTCACAGCTTCTAAACAGGTGATATCTCCTCATTCTCTGACTGGTGAGTCTCTGAAAAGCTGAAAAGCATGAGCGCCTCCAGATCCACAGTCGGCACTAATTGGATTTTGTATGCAAGATTCAGGCGCACTGGAAACGGTTGGGGGGGGGGGGGGGGTAGGGATTGGCTGTATCTCTGAATTGTGTTGAAGTATTGCCAGGTAATTTTGCTGGTATAAACTATGACAAAAAATGGTTGAAAAGAAGTCCATTACTTGTGGCTACAATTAAACAGAGGAAAATATTATCCAATCAGCAAGTCCCCCCTACACCCTGTTTCTATGGCGATAGTATCTGCATTCCAGCAGATTTATTTTGAAGAAATGGTGTTCCACCCTTGATGATATTTGGATATGTTGCAGCCAGGCATCTAGTTATTTGACAGTATGTGTCATTTGGGCCAACAAAAATTAGGCAATACGCTTTTAGGTGGGTTTTCTGTGTGAAATTACTACATAAATAGTAAGGCTATTTTTTTTAGTAGTTTTATGCCTGACGGAGGATCGTGGGAAATAGAACTAAGGGAGACAACTACAGCAGCTCAAATGTCAAAAAAGTTTGTTCCCTTTATTATTCCACACTGAGAAGAGCTATAAACCGCACAACTTTGAAAGTATTTCCTATGTGAAAAAAAGACTACACAATACAGAGTACAACCAGAGCAGCGACAACACTGTGATAGTAAGCAAATGGTCACACTTCACTAGAGAAATCCGATACTCTGTACACCTACCTCTAGGGTTTATGGGGCCTTACAGGTAAATGTGTAAATAATATTAACTCACGCCTCTGCTAGCATCATGGCATAAGCTGAATTAGGTAAAAAAAAAAGCAACAAAACATAAACTTGCACGTAACATATTGATTACAATTTATTACTGGTTCATCATTGGTTCAGAATTATTCAAATGCTGTGTTGTCATACCATCTATTAATAATCCGAGTAAAGGTTGACTTCAGATGTAAGAGAGAACAGGCACTGTAATTTTATATCAGTGATGACTCAGCTCTCTGGGGTTGATGGATCTAAAGCACTTGCATAAAACAGATTTGTCTTAAAAAAATGAAAGCGTGTACACTGTGCAATTAGCATTCATCGTCAGGGAGTACATCCAACAGATATGACTTCCTACACTGATATGTCAAGGCCACTGAAAATACCAGCATGGGTGAGCCTGGAATCGATATGTCAGTGCAGGAGGTCATATCTATTTGTTGTACACTGTGCCACATTCTTATCAAGAGCAGCATGTTAACATGCTGAAGTTAACTTGCCTGGACAGCTCATACAGTACCCTACAAGGCCCACATGCCAATTCTCATATAGCTTACACTTTCTGGAAGTACATGGGAATAAAGGTCTGCCTGCAAGTCTGCAGCAACCCTCCCTCCCAGTTTTCTCCCATCGCGATGCTGGCCGACAATATATAAGTGAAAAATTCTTAAGTACACTACAAAGAACTCCAAACAAATAAATAAACAAATATGGCCCAGATGCTACTTCTAATACAGCACACATGTTATTTCTCATATACGCCAGATGTTACTTCTCATACTGCACACTTGCTATTTCGCATATGGTCCAGATGCTACTTCTCCTACGACACATATCCTATTTCTCATTTGGCTCAGATGTTACGTCTCGTACAGTCTAAATTCTTTTTCTTATATGGCCCAGATTCTATTTCTCATATGCTATTTCCCATACGGCACACATACTTTTTCTCATTTGGTACACAAGCTACTTCTCATGAGGCCCAGATCGCAGCATCTGCTGCTGTATTCAGGATTATATGCATTCCCCACGTGACTGTTGCTGACCAATGAATCAGCTTATCTTCTCTGGTCCAGGCTAAATCTTATTTCAAGACATTGTGCTATGTGTCTCTTATCTGTATGTGATACACATCCAACTCCTTTTGAGACACTGCAGCCGGGGCTTTGCTCATTGGGTCTTTGCCATCATGTGACTTGGGGAAGGCTATAACATCACGAATGCTCGGACTCCCACACACTATAGCCATCAAACGATCCAGACCTGAGAAGTGAAACAACTTTTGTGTCCTATATACACATATATATATATATATGTCTGTTTTGGACCAGAAAATGTAACTGTTCAATAACTGAAAATTAGTGAAATACATGTTAACAAAAATGAAGCCTTTAAAATCACTATCCCACTGGCGTGCTATCAGGTGGGGATTAATAAACACATTCCAGCAGGTTTTGTTCAGAGCTGTGAAGATAAAACTCATAATCACCTTTTCATGGAGCATTGTAATGTTAAATATTAGACATATAGTAAGTAGGTTGATCTATTCACGTTTTGTCTGGAGGCAATCCAGTTCTTGATTAAAGCTTATTAGCTTATGAATCAAAGGCGTATTTATGACACAAAAGGCTTCTCCAGATATTTTCCTCATTTTCTCCCTGTTTTTGTGAGCTGTGTGACAGGTAAAACCTTACCTAACGCTATACCTCCATGAGGAGGACACCCAGACTCTAAAGCTTCCAACAGGTGTGACAATTCACCACTGTCCTCCTGTGAAAAAAAAAATATTAGTCAAAAAAGTGCACATACATGATGTAGAAGAAAATTATAATCCTGAGGCTAAATCATAACAATATAATTTACCTTCTTTTCTGGTTTTGTTTTGTAACTCGCTTTCTTCATTTCTTAGAATCACTTGTCAAGTTATAAACCTCATGTCCTGTGCAATAAGATAATAATTTGTTTTTCTGCCTGAGTTAATTGTGCTTCTTTCAATGCAGTATTCGTTACTGTACTGTATATTGCATTTTTCAGGACTGTAATTGGGTGTGTGTAGAAATAAATACATAACTATTTAAAAATAGATTGGTAGTAAGGCTAACAAGGAGCATACCAGCTCAACATATGCAGTACTTTTCAAGAGCATCAACCCTTAACATTACAATTTAACCACCAAAACTAACTAACCGTTAAAGCAGATTCTAAAACACAAATGCCTAAAACGTATGCCCCATACCTTGAGAACTTTCTCCAGAACGTATCTCTGTTCATCGGCGTTGTGTATCCGTATCGACCCACCTCCGATCTCACTGCCGTTTACCACCAGGTCGTAATGCTGACTTCTGACCTGTGACATAAACGGACAATTTGGGGCCCCATTTCACAAAGCGATCCTAGACTAAGTAAAGCTGACTGTAACTATGATGACCATACTGTATGTAAGGCTCATCATGATGATGTAATGTAACTACATTGGTCACACGTATTGAAGACTTCTGATGAAGTTTATTCTGACTACAATGTCTACAATTCTAACTATGGCCACATAAAAGGTCTTTAAATCTGCATAGAAAATACATTTTTCTCTATTGTAATATCTGGCTCTGTATAAACAGGTACAAGGTACAACATGGAAAGTGTGACATGTTACACAAACGAACTTAAAAAGACAATGTTTTTTTGGATTGTTTTCTTCAGGTCATGTCTAAATGGATATGGCCGTTGGCATTAACAGGCAAATAGCCTGGTTTCTGTCCACCCAAACTGCTGGCTGCTGTCGTATAAGTGAAATATTCTTGAGTTTGGTATAAAACACCAACAAAAAGGTATATAAATAACAGGCTATCATTTGGTATACTTAAACAAAATGAGTTATTATGTGCTGCTTGGAGATGTGAAATCTCCAACTGTAAAAAGGTCCAAAGGATTTGGTGTACATGTACCTGGTCAGGGTGAGCAGTGAGGAGGTCAGCATCATCAGGGTGAGCAGCTGTAAACGGATGGTGAGCAGACTCCAAGCCCCCTACAACAATAAATAAAGCCCTGAAACCTCCACCATGCGACAGTCAAGATAAATTTTCAGTACGCCTCTGGGCCAGTGATAGGTAGATGTACACGTATGTAAGTCCCCATGTGTCTGAGTTTTCAGACACGAGGCTCTGCACATACATGTACGGTACAGTGTCACCGACATGGACACACCACCATGTTACAAAAGGGGAATAACTCTGTAAAAAGTTTGCCATCAGTATCCATTCTCTATAGGCTTCTGGACCAGGTACATAAACGCCACAAGTTTAAGGATGTTTGTTAAGGCCAAAACGTTTAATGTTTGTTGGGCATATGCACAATGACATACCTTACTACAACCTGTTATTCACGAAATCATAAAGATAATGAACTACAGAGAGTAAAATTTATGGAATTTTATTCAAAATTTTGTGAGTGCATGCATATGAAAGTCCTGGCATTCCGATTTCACCTCTCTTATGAATTCTGCAGAACAGGGGTTTCAGTTTGATATACTCACCTCCCTCTTTTGGCAAGAACAGAGGAAAATCCACCACCCATAAGAAGTTAAAATCTGTCTTCTTCCATACCTCAACACCTGATAATGAACAAGTATTAAAGACTAGAGCACACTATGAACTGTTAAAAGCACTGGTATGAGAATTGGCTTCAATTTTTACAATTTTTTTTTATTTTATACTCAAGAATACTACATTTATACAATAGCTGCCAGCAGTAATATGGTGGGAGGAAACTGGGTTGCTGGCAGACCTTCCCACGTACTGCCAGAGAGGAAGCCACCATGATCCGGTTTTGAACTTACGGTGACAACATTAGTGAGAGGCTCCCTCGACCACAGAGTCCCCAATCTTGCTACAAGTACTGGCATAAGAATAGGCGGTAGATATATGAGCCTGTCATAAGACAAGCGTTGACAAGGCTGATTGACAACATTCTCTACACTTTCACTTCTACAACAGCTCTTCTGAGGTTTATGGGTGGAGGAAAAACAAAGTGACACGGGGATACCATTAACAATGCTGTCAAATATGCCTGTGTGTGGCATACAGACTTGCCAGCCATATTGGTGGTACACAAGTGGTCGTGCACAAAAGTGGTCGTCTACACGTGTCATCACGCACAAAATTGGTCGTGCACAAAAGTGGTCGTGCACACAAGAGATCACGCAGAAAAGTGGTCCTGCACACCTGCAGTTGTGCACACCATTAGTCATGCACAAAAGTGGTCTTGCACAAAAGTGGTTGTGCACACGTGGTGATGCACAAAAGTGGTGATGCACAAAAGTGGTCCTACACACGTGCAGTCGTGCACACAAGTAGTCGTGCACACATGTGGTCTTCCACACATGCAGTTGTGCACACCAGTAGTCATGCACAAAAGTGGTCTTGCACACGTGGTCGTGCACAAAAGTGGTTGTGCACACGAGTGGTTATACACAAAAATGGTGATGCACAAAAGTGGTCATGCACGTGTGCGGTCATTCACACAAGTGGTCGTGCACATGTGGAGTCGTGCACAAAAGTGGTCGTTCACACATGTGGTCATGCACACAAATGGTTATGCACAAAAGTGGTCATTGACACGTGGTCATGCTCACAAATGGTTATGCACAAAAGTGGTCGTTCACACATGTGGTCATGCACACAAATGATTATGCACAGAAGTGGTCGTTCACACATGTGGTTGTGCATATAGGCGGTCATGCATATAAGCAACACAATGACCCATGTTGACTGCTGTCATCAAGGCCTCCATACATACAATCAGCAGGGGAATTAAGAAATAAAACGTAGCTTACAATATTTAAATCGCCTAGACAACACACAGCAGATGGGAGTTATTCACTGTTTGAGAGCGAGGAGCCACAGACCTCGAGCATTCATGATGTGCCCGGCAGCCGTGTATGTGTTTGAGAGCGAGGAGCCACAGACCTCGAGCATTCATGATGTGCCCGGCAGCCGTGTATGTGTTTGAGAGCGAGGAGCCACAGACCTCAAGCATTCATGATGTGCCCGGCAGCCGTGTATGTGTTTGAGAGCGAGGAGCCACAGACCTCGAGCATTCATGATGTGCCCGGCAGCCGTGTATGTGTTTGAGAGCGAGGAGCCACAGACCTCGAGCATTCATGATGTGCCCGGCAGCCGTGTATGTGTTCCTGTTTGAACACATTTTACTCTCAATTGCTTTTAGTGTTAAAAGAATTGGCACCATGTAAGAATATATAATATTCCTGTCTCAAACATGCCAAGGCCAGGACTGAACTTGTGTTCAGGAGTAGATAAAATACCCTAGTATATTCATTTATGTATTTGGTTGGGATTTTATGCTGTACTCAAGAGTTTATCACTTATACAAGGGTGGCAACATTATGATGAGAAGAAACCGACAACCATCCACAAGTTGCTGGTGGATCTTCCGGAGATACTTTAGCATAAGTAAATGAATTAACAGAGTACATGTAAGTGTAGAGTTCTCAGTCAGTTAGGGCGCTAATGCAGCACGATGACAGAAGCCTCCCACCAATGCAGTCGATGTGAGTTCAAGCCCAGCTCATGCTGGCTTCCTCTCCGGCCGTATGTGGGAAGGTCTGCCAGCAACCTGTGGATGGTTGCAGGTTTCCCCCGGGCTCTGCCTGGTTTCCTCCCACAATAATGCTGGTCACTGTCATGTAAGTGAAATATTCTTGAGTACGGTGTAAACACCAATCAAATAAATGAATAAATAAATAAATACACGTAGAGCTGATACATTACATACTGTAAATAACTCCTACCTTTTGACTCCAGCAGATTGGCACATTCTAATCGCAGTCTGCCCAACACAGAATGCTGCAAAGATACAAGTAACAAACTGCCACTGTGCCAGTTCATGTATTGATATGCATTAGTTTAACAGTAGTGATAATCTGTGGCCTAGAAACAATGTCATATTCCAAATTTCTGTCGACAATAAACCCATAAACCATTTAAACTGGCATACTGGTTTGCGATTAATAAAATAACACTGTACAAAGTTCAAAGTTGCTCAATACTGCGTGGTTACATGCCTAGTGCACTAATAAAGGCTAGAAATGTGGTAACTGCATCTATTGCACTAATAAAGTCTGGAAATGTGGTAATCATACCTAATTCAGTAATTAAGTCTGACAATATGGTAATCATACACAGTTCAATAAAATCTGACAATATGGTAATTATACTTAGTTCAAAAAAACCTGACAATGTGGTAATCCTAAACATATCAATAACAGTCTGGCAATGTGGTAATCACATCCAGTGCTATAATTAAATCAGGCAATACAGTATCCATATCCAGTTCAATACTGAAGTCTTTCAAAACGGTAATAAAGTCTAGCAATATGGTAATCATACCCAGTTCAATAATAAAGTCTGACAACATAGTAATCATATCCAGTGCCATAACAGTCAGGGAATACAATCTCTTAACTTGATAAAATTTCAGACAATGAAAGCACTATCTGGATACCCGTCATACTGCTGGCTCACCACTTAAGTCTCCCTAATAAGATATTTTTATTCTCTCATAAACAAAGTGAAATGTGCATATTTATCAACAGATTGTTCAATTATCTTCATACCGGTTCAAACTGGTTTCCACCAGACAACAGAATCAGATCTCCACTCAGAGGCTTTAGAGCTGCCTTGAGCCTGGTGATGTCATCTGCCTGGAGATGTTTCACCAAGGGAGACTGGAGGCTGCCATCTTCCTTCACTTTGATAACAGAGATTTTCTGGAATACAAAAATAGTTAGTAGAAAGTGTGACAGCTCACAGAGGGTATGAAATGAAACAGCTCTCTTAAGGTTTAACCTTAAGGTGTTTCAAAATCTTATGAAAGGCAAACATCACACAAATATGAAGTATGGTGAGTGAAAAGATAAATAAAAACTGTATCTAAAAATACTATCATTGAATGCTTTAGATTTTTCCCCTCAAGGTAACACAGTCAAATGCTTTGAGTGTAATAAAGCAATAATTTAATTTCACGTTAGCGTTTCATACACAGGTAAACATCACAAGAACTTTATTTAGAGCTGAACATAAAGGTGTACAAAAGGTTGTGTGACATCACTGGTGAACCACATTGTCAATATGGTCCATAAAACCCACCATACAATCAAAACATTTGACTGCGTTTACTTTGGTGAAAAAAATCTAAAAAATTCAGTGAAGGTATTTTTAGTTTTTCATGGTCTATTCATTCACCATAACTTTGCATGGTCTTTCGTTTCAAAGACATCTAGCCCTTAAAAACTGACTGACTTGGCTTACTCTGTTTCACTCCAGAAATCAGCACCTAATAAACTCAACAACAAGAACAATTAGAAATTAGGTGTGTATTTACTGTCAGGTTTAGGCTTACATTTGTCAGACCTTAACAAGAGGATATCGGCTTACCCCAAACTGTGACAGGCCAGACAAGCTTGCCAGGGTTATCACAACAACTGAACATCTCTTACAACTTTTATTAAAATGTACCCTGTTCCCCCCCCCCCTCGGTACCCGCTGCCAGGGAGGGGGCACTGGATTGGGGAGACCTAATGAGGATGGTAACGCATGTAGGGATGCATGGCCAGTATCCCATCCACCCACTTCTTGTCATTTGACATTTGCCAAATGAATTGTGACTGGAGAGCAAATAAGACATATATGTATGCATGTATGCTGGCCTCTACAACTTTACCTGCAAGAAGGCTCTGGATATATTTGGAATAGCATGATGGTTTTATTGACAACACAGCCAGGGAAGTTAACTGAAAATCCACAACAGGAGCTGAGAGAATATTCCATGCCAGACAAAAACACTCTGTCTATTTTTCAACGGCCGCTAAAAATCGCTCAAGCAGGGGACGCGAATATTTCTGTATCCTAATGCAATGTTATAACATAAACAGTTACAATGTGATTAGCTGCCGTTACAATAAGACAGACATCACGACGTTACAAAGGAGTGTTGACTCAACGCTGTCCCTGTCATGTTACAGTGGTCTGATTACAAGAACTGCTTTGTAATTCTGCACTTCTCAATGTGACAGGAAATTACTGTCACAGCTTTTTCTTCACCAAAATACCCCCGAAAAACAATAGATTTCGGGCCAGTTTTTAATGTCTTTTTCAGGATAAATTTGTTACACAACTGATGAGTGACAGGAAATCAATGGGGGTGAGTAACCCTTATGGTGGACTGGAATGAGGCCTTGTCCAATAAAACAGCTGCTGACTCTGTACATTTAAGTATTCTGTCACTCAGTAACCGTGTAACTGCCTGTTAATATATCCTCCATTATACTTTTTCTTTATACTTTATAGCGCAGTTGGCAAGTAGGCAATTTTGTAACCTCACTTCAGTGCACCTAATAGTCTGACTGCACCGGATCACACACTGCACTAAGTAACCTAATTAACATTCACATTTAATTAAATGTGACATAACAATGGTAATTGGGTCAACTCAGCCACACAAAGTAAAAAACTAGATACCTTCACAGCTAGTTTGATATCGCATGACAGTCAGAAAATGGATTTACTACATAACAATATTATGGCCATTGACCTACAATGCACTTTAAAATGTAGATATTTTCATAAATCTGAAAATTGGCTGAAATTTTTTCAAAGCCTGAGGTGGCCTACACTTTTGTTTCCATAATTAAATCTGTGGTATAAATCTTTTACTCCACTGATCAGTCAGACATTTTATTTTAACATTTTTACCTAGAAATACAAGCTTGAAAACAAAGTATGTACCTAGAGATATTTAAGAATTTACACTAAATTTGACTTTCCCAATTATTCAATTCTAAACTTTCTTCCATCAAAACATCTCTTAAGATTACACGCTACATACATGTCTTTAACTGAGCTATGAAAAATGTGGAAAGAAGATCACAGGTAACCAGCACTATAAACATAATTTCACCTGGAAATATTTATTTATGTTTATTTATTTGATTGGTGTTTTATGCCGTACTCAAGTATAATTTACTTATATGATGGCGGCCAGCATTATGGTGGGTGGAAAGCAGATAGAGCCCAGGAGAAACCCATGACCATCCGTAGGTTGCTGGCAGACCTTAATATGTACATTTGGAGAGGAAACGGAAATGTTTAAGAATTACATGTAAATAAAACCAATGTACCGATGTCTATTTCTCAATTAAAATTCTAAACTTTTCTCCTCTGGTCAAGACAGCTCTCAAAAAATGCACCCTACTTGTATTTTATGGGGCTATCAAAAATTGTTGAAAGAAGATCACAGATAACCCTTGCTCTAAACATATATCTCAACAGGCATGTCTTCCATTAGCTGCACAAGCATGGCAAGTGTGACTGGGTGAAATTACATCCAGTGACAACCCAGCTGGGGTGGGTAGTGTTTTTGTCTTCAAGTAACACTAGAGAGAGGTTTGATTGAGACCGACTCGGGTTTCTCCCAGAAAACCTGATACCATTTCTGTATATTGCCCTGTAGGACAGACGCTATAAGCTGTACTTCTAACAGCCAACACCCCCTACCCAAAGCTACACACAATACAATTACAGTTGTACAACTTGGCAATGTCAAAGTCCTCCTTAGAAACACATCCACCACACTGGCTCACAAGCCTGAGGGGGGTTCACGGCTGGAAAAATATCAATGGTAACTTCGGAACTTGTAGATATACAGGATCTGTGCAGTCTATGAGGCGCCCACTTTGGAGCTGTGGACTGTCAAAACCCACAAAGATGTGATAAGATTCAAACTGCTTAACTGATCTGGGATACTGTTCTCTGTGCTGCTGTTACAGGATTTGAAGAATGTTAATGAACAGTATTCAATACAAGTCTACACCTGGATTCCTCTTGAAACCGACGGGCAGCAATCTTATACAGGTAAGTCTCACCCGCTTTATCTGATTTTGACATAATTTTTTTTGGAGATCAAAAGGTATTCTTATTAACTGTTCAGTAACTGCAGAGTAAAATGTCTATTTAAGTTATACTGGCCATTTAAATTCAAATGCAAAGTTCTTGTACTCATTATGATGGAGGGTATGAAGACTTTTAATAGTGTTGTTGTCACACTTTTTGCTAACATTTTTAATTAAGGGAATAACGTATAAGTCAGAGAAAAAAAAATGAAGTATAAGGCATCCGCGAGAGAGACCACAGAGAATGATGTACAGATAAAATAGTAAATTCACATATTTTTAATGATTATCTTTACTGAATTAAACTCAGCCACATGGTTATATCCTAAGGCCAGCTTTATTTGCCATGTTGATAACTTTGCATGACAATTTTAAGATATAATGCTTTGCTATTTCAATTCACAAATGTGCTAATCATTCACATCATTATGTGGGCTGGTTGAATTGTAAATACCTGGTCTGGGAAAACATTTTCAAGTCACAAAAATTACAAATTTTTACCACACAATACCAGCATCTGGCTACAAATAATTTGCTGAAAAATATTCTCAAAAAGAAAAAAGTGAATAAAAGTAAAAAAATTTTTCTTAGGTGAAGCTGATTTCATGTTGATATCATTTCATATTAAACCATTTTCCACTTTGCACTTGTTTAGGAATATGTTTTCCTCAAAGTTCTTTTGCAATCAGCACCTACTTATTTATATACACTGGAAAACTCATGGGCCTACATTAATAAATCAAGAGTGTACATTAAGCTGATTCCCTTCGAAAATGTTAATCAAATAATGAATTATTCAACTCAAAAAAAAAAATTCACCTCGTGTCAGACCCAAAACTTGACACATACAGCCTCATGAGATCCTGGTAAATATTAAAGTGAAAGGTCTAATTAAAATGTTTAACTTCGAATTAAAATGTATTGCATGAGGAGAGATCAATGCCTTCTAAACTGATTTCGACTGATTCACCCATGTCTTACAGTCAGTTTGTACTATTTTTGCGGAAATTAAATGTTGGCATCAGAAGTATCACTTAAAGGCCTTTTTGTGCTTCTGCAAAAAAAGTGATATCTATTTTCCCTTTATTGAAAGTTAACCCCACACCTTACCATCATAACCAGGGGCCACTTTCACGAAAATGCAGAAGTCCCTTTTTTCAGAATTTTTCCCTTAAAAGACTTCATCTAGGTTATAACAGCTGCATAAGGCGACGTGATTTACACGAAAAGTTAGGAGAAAACCTGACAGGTGATGCCTTCCAGACACTTTCACATTTTTTTCGGTTCCCAGCATCATGAAGACTTAGCCTTATTCTGTTATTTACTTCAAAACAGTTTACTGAGCCTTCAAAGTTCTTACTCTCATTTGGAAATATGTTACTTTAATACTAGATTGTTGACATAGGCTTTCTTTACAAAATTGAAAATTAGCACCGTTCAAATCTAACTGCAGGAATAGTATGACAAATGACGATTAATTCTGGCTGAAGTCTGACTTTATCATCCTGGGCCCTGGTATTTTGCATTGCAAATAAATCATGAAGTTAATACGCTGTCAGTCAAGTACAGTCAAAAATGATTCCATGGGAATTCTTGCTTTAAGTTGGGGGTCTGGTAGTAAACAATCCAATATTTCAATGTCATGCACACAATTTCAAATAATTTACATCTCAGAAAACTCAGAAATTCAAGCTATACAGATCTAAGGAAAACTAGAAATTAAAAGTGGAGAACATATAAAAATTATGTCACCTTCAGATGAAAGAGTATGACAAGTTATTTGTGAATATGGTTAGAAATATTTCGTTGATTAATTACAAATGCAACACATCCTTACTCAGAACACAATTATTATGCAAAGACAATACAATGTTATACCAAGAGCTCTTCCCCCATACAAAAAAGATTTTCAAATGCTCTTTTCTTTTGAAAGAAAAATCAAAACCAAAAATATTAATAGCTTTTTTGGCGACATATATTTTCAGTCTCTCCCACTTGAAATATGCATCACTATTATGTTGTTTTCCTCAATGTTACGAGCATCTCACAATGTAGAATAATAATCGTATCGGCATTTTTCTATTGTTAAGTTACGCTTCACTGTTTTCTCTGACATCAGGTACTCTTGGAGGCAGTCAACAGTGAGGGCACCGATGTGACTGAAGCACTTTTCATTTTACACCAACACAATAACAACGAACACAGGATTATTGTGGACTGTTTGAAACTTTCTTTTGACCAAAGGATCTCAGGAGGATGCTCCATACATTGGATATGCTTCCATGTTTCCTTTGAACTGTACACTCAAACTTCATAATGAGGCCAATGGACAGAAACATATAACTAACTTGGGGATCTGGACAAATCAGTTCAATGAAACAGTTTCTTCCCTCATTCATCCTGTGAAACAAAATCCATTGATATCTGGTCCCAGATTCAACAAAGTGATCACCATAAGCAGAAACCGAGGGGGTTTGCTTCATGAAGAACTGAAGAATGCATAGAATTTGTGCAATAAATAATTCTGAATTCTTCCAGCAAATGAACAGCTGTGTGTACAGTACTGCAGTGTTGGAGAAAAACAATTCCTCATCCAGTTAAATAATTCAGGAGTTTTCAAATAACCTTTCGTCAAAACATCAACAAACCAAAGCCGTTCTTCTTGATATCAAAGACAGTCCTGTAGAAACCTCAAGGCCAATGTGCATTTTGTTTGTGAACATATCTTTGTAAAAATGAACAAGATCACACAGGTCTGTGCACTGTGAATTCTACCATAGCACATGGTACCATGCTTCATTGGAAATATTCAAATATGAGTGAACAAGCATTACAGGCTCGAACAAGTATCCCAAAGTATGCAAGTATGACTTTATCTAAAATTGCATTACGGACATCAAGTACGCTGGTTTTGCTAATTCTGCTGTATTTTGGGATACCATGTTGCTTGGCAACGGATATGCACCAACAATCAAATGCCAAAGAGACAACAGCATCATGTCCCTCACTGTGTTCGTGTCAGCAAACAGTAGTGCAATGTTCAAAGCGTTACCAGATACCAAGCATTCCAAAGAACACAACAGAACTGTACATGAGAGGAAATTTCCTTGGACCGGGTATCAATGGATCTGTGTCAAATCTTTTGGAGCTACAGATCCTGGATCTTTCCAAGAATAATATCCGGTGGTTAGAAACAGATTTTCTCTCCGGTTTAATCCACCTAACAAAACTCAATCTGAGTGGCAATTCCTTGGAATATCTACCTGACAATGGCTTCACATCGAACTCGGACTTGGAAATTCTCGACCTTAGTTACAACCAGTTTTACGTTTTGCCGAAAAAGGCCGTTCGTTTCCTTGTTCATTTGAAAAAACTAGACTTCAGTCACAATCAGCTGATTTCCCCTTTCTTGGAAATTCAGTTCCAAGTCATGGTGAGACTTTCGGTCTTGGATCTGTCGTACAACAACTTTCGCAGCATTCCTAGAGACAGCTTTGACGTTGTGACCAACTGGGATGCCGCTGTGCCCAAGTACATAAACCTGTCATACAACAACATCCAGACGGTACAAAAACATTCCCTCGACTCCTTGCGAGGACTGAAAGAATTTCGACTGGAAGGAAATTATGACATGGACACAGAAAGCCTTTCACAAGCTTTGTCGGAGCTTCAAAACTCCGGGATCAAAAAGCTGGATCTTTCTCACATGAACATAGCAGATTTGGCGGCCGTGTTTTCAAACTTTACCGAATCTAGCATTAAATCCCTGGATATTTCGCATAACTCCATAAGTTTACTGCGCAATAACTCCTTCGACTTTCTGGTGAGCATTAGTAAGCTTGACCTGTCGTGGAATCGGATCAGGACTCTTGGTGGTGGTTTAAGACACTTGGAACATCTGAACTATTTAGATATCAGCCATAACAAATTGACTTCGCTGGACCATGATGATCTCTCTCGCCAATCCGAACTCCGTGACTTGATTCTGTCCAGTAATCACATTACCAACCTGAACAAAAAAACTGTCTCAAGATTGCAAAAGTTACAGAAACTAGACCTCAGCAACAACAACATTGAAGCTTTTGACCTCTCAGAAAACATTTCATCCTCTCTGCGAATCCTGAATTTAGCTGGAAATAATCTGCTTGATATAGGATCTTTGATAAACCTCCCCAAACTACGAGATCTTGACCTCAGTCGTAACAAACTGAAAAAATTAAAAGCATTTCTTTTGCAAAACTCTCGCGATATACAAGCAGTGAATTTTAGTCACAACCACATCAGTGAAATCAACCATCAAGTTTTCAAGCCAAACGTCCCCAAGATCATTGATTTATCGTACAACTATCTCTACACAATCAAAAACTTTGATTGGATTGAGACCACGAACATCTATCTCCAAGGTAACTTGATTCGCACGATCGACTACCAGGCATTTTATGCCATGAACAATCTTCAGCTTCTAGACATGAGTGGGAACCAAATAGAAACCATTGAGAAGGACACGTTCAACTATTTGACCAATGTCACGACCTTGCTTCTTCGAGACAACCGCTTGACCTTTGACCCCAATGAAGCAAGTCTATTTCGGTACATGAGCAGCCTCAGGCACTTAGATCTGAGCGGCAACAGTATTTCCAAGCTGAGAGACTCAACATTCCAAAGATGTGTAAAACTCAAGTTTCTCTCTTTGGCGAGGAATGAGTTTTCAACGCTAAATTATCATGCCATCTCGGATCTTCCGAACATCCAGGAACTTCGACTGGACGGAAATCCATTCCGGTGCAGCTGCAATTTGATTCCTTTGAAACTCTGGCTGCATCACATTCACAGACAGCAAGTTCCGTGGTTCAACCAGAGTCTTGTGTGTCAGAGTCCAATTGCGCGGAGAGGAACCCTGATCCGTGAATACCGCCTGACGGAATTTGAGTGTAACCATTTTCTGATTTACCTAGTGGTTCTCTGTTCATTGGTAAGCCTGGGACTCTTGGTGTGTCTCCTAGCAACCCTTGTCTGCCATTATTTCCATCGCTGGCGTAAGACCCATACATTGCCTGATGATGACGACACGTACCAGTATGATGACACGCTGATAACCAATGACAAATACCCCGGCGATAATGACAGTGACCATGGCAACCAGGACAACCTTATCGGCAACACCATTCTCAAAGCAGACCAATGCAATGGGTACATTGGCTTCCCACCGAAATCCAAAGACAAAGCATCAAAACCTGTTTCCAAGATAAAATCCAAGCTGAAAAAGAAACGAGGCATGAAACGCAGCAACTCTGTGACCTTTGGACTGCCGATCAGTCGCACTGCTGATTACATCATGGGCATGGATGAACTTGATTGGCCAGGTTATCAAGACGGCTCCAGGGATTCACGTCTTCGCCGAAGCCGATCGTTTGATCTACGCGACACAGGGGAACCATTTTACCCCCCACCAATTGGCGCACGACAAGAGCGAAGGGAGCATCTACGACCTGCATATGTAGGATCTCTTAATCGACGGCACAGTGCCATAAATGGTTATGTCCCTTCGCCAAGGCAGTTGCAACAACGACGAAGGTCAACCAATAGCTACTTTCCTCAGAGTATGTTTGTCTACGACGAAAATCCTCGCATTGTCAACACTTATGGCACCTTGCAGCGTCGACATCGACGACGACCAATCAACCCTGGTCTTGGCGATTACTCAGACTTGCCCTTGGTTACGTATCGCCGACGCCCTAGCAACACCCCTGTGTACCCAGGTGGAAGCATGACGTTGCCTCGTAACATGGGGCGCCCCACAGGGGTGCCACAGATAAGTCCCTTAGGGCATCATGGACCTTTCACCTACACCAAAGGGGTGATACCTGCTCGAGTGAGACGCACAGACAGTCTGAGTAAAATAGAATGGGTATGACCTTGGTGAAAATGTATGTCACTTTTGCGCACATGGGATCCTTTATTAAATGGGATTCACTGTATTTTCACTCCAAGGATGAAGGAATTTGCGCTTGAGCGCAGTCCTATGACTCCGTGCCTCAAGTCCAGCTCGTGCTACTTTATTTGATTGGTGTTTCACGCCGTACTCAAGAATATTTCACTTATACAATGGCGGCCAGCATTATGGTGGGAGGAAACCGGGCAGGGCCCTGGGGAAACCGACGATCATCTGCAGGTTGCTGGCAGACCTTCCCACGTACAGCTGGAGAGGAAGACAGCGTAAAAATGCCCCTTCTCAGGCAAATAATGGCCTTAAAATGATATTTTTAATGCCAACACTTTCTGATAGGAAATTAATGTAATTTCACACAAAAAACTCTTCATGTAAAGTGGATGAAGTAGTTAAAATAAAGCAAAATGTTTCAAGCAAAAGAGGAAGCCAGCATGAGCTGGACTTGGAAAGCATTAAGTATTAAGGCAGTTCAACTTTTAGCTTGGTCTATCAGAGCTGTCGACTAAAATAGGACCAAAGAAGTGAAAATGCCCAAAAGCCAGGGTACAGGTGCCATAGGCCCCAGTTGGATCCTCTGTGAAATCCTGTTTGGGGGTCTAATGGGTGAAACCCCTTAAGACAGTATGGTCTTGTCTCATTTTAGCTGTGTTTTAGATACTTTTTGCAAGCAAGTTTGCACACATTTTGTCATTATTTGAGATGAAAACATCATACAACAATATTATGAAATATTTTTGCGAGACTTAAGACACCCACCACGTAAGAAGTGATTTTTAATGAAAAAATGTGAGACTCACAATAAAAACGTGAGAGTTGACAGGTATGGGTCTATGTGGTTCATCCGGAACACAATAAAACAATGCTTGGGCATACCTTTATACTTGGCCATGACAACATGTATGTTGCATTTATTGAATCCTTTGTCGTGATTCTAGAAAGTTAAACTTAAGGTAGCACATAGTTTACATCTGCCATGCGTACATGTCTATGGAGGTTATTTTATCGCTCAGGCTTGTAAGTTACATGTCTACAGAGGTTTTTATCACTCAGGCTTGTAAGTTACATGTCTATAGAGGTTTTTATCACTCAGGCTTGTAAGTTACATGTCTACAGAGGTTTTTATCACTCAGGCTTGTAAGTTACATGTCTACAGAGGTTTTTATCGCTCAGGCTTGTAAGTTACATGTCTACAGAGGTTTTTATCACTCAGGCTTGTAAGTTACATGTCTACAAAGGTTTTTATCACTCAGGCTTGTAAGTTACATGTCTACAAAGGTTTTTATCACTCAGGCTTGTAAGTTACATGTCTACAAAGGTTTTTATCACTCAGGCTTGTAAGTTACATGTAGCGTATTGTCTGGTATGATAATGTTTATAAGACTTTAATATATGGGAATTACATTGGCATGATAATCTTTTAGAAAAAGAAAATAAAATTTAACTTCTGCAAGGTAAGCACTAAATTTTATTGCTTCTCTGTAATAAGAATGTCCATAAAGTGGTATGAAATCATTTGCATTTAATGTCTATGCCAAAAAATGTATAAGACACATTTTTTAGAAAACCATATATTTAAAACTTCATTTTGTAAACGAGTGTGTATGTTCTATTAACAACAACCACCTGAAATCCCTCCAAGGTGCGAATAATGGTATAACCCGTGCTGAGGTGTAGGTTATCCTAGCACTATGACCATCAAAAGGAACATTCCAAATACCTCGTCCTAGGAAAAGATGGGGGCAAAGGATATGCAGTGTGTATGTGAAATTATTTACGTGAAATTGATTTTTTTATTATCATTATACATGATACTACAATCAATACCTGACTAACCCTATTTTCTTCACCTTTTCACGTGACCATTATGATGTTCAAATAATTCGTGAAAAAATACTGTTTACCTACATCTTTCATTTTAATATACATGTATGTTAGTACTTACATGGACGATTCAAAAGTCACATACAGATGTAATATTAATAACTACTTGCAATAACTACAGTTAGCACTGATACACATTTGTATACATTAAATGACATCATGTAAAACTAAACTTTCTGTTTTCTCCCACACACATGTGAAAAGGTAAAGAAAACAAGAATTAAAGTTCACTTTTAAACCATGCCATTTGATGTACAAACATTAATAGCAATGTGTTAAAACTGTACATGTACATATGCCTGGAATGAGTTTAGTATCCTTTATACTCGTGTATGTAGTAAGTCATTCCATCATTATCAAAATGACGTTTCGTCTGAACTGAAGACTGAATTAAAAGCAAAAAAGCAAATGAAAAACAATACAGACATTGTTGTACATGTTGTTAATGTAAATATAACAAAATCAATGTACATTAAGAAGTGTATTAATTTATTATTACTGTGTAATAAGTAGTCCCATAATCAAAGTGAAAGCCACTACATTGTTGGCTATATACATGTCTTTTTTTTTTCAACAATGTTTCTCTTCCAAAGTATGCTATTGTTCACAGGTGTGAATTTGCAGCTTGTCAATCTCCGACCAATCTCTATAACGCAGAAATTCTCATGAAAATTGTTTATAGGTGTGAATTTGCAGCTCATCAATCTCCGACCAATCTCTATTACACAGAAATTCTCATGAAAATTGTTCAAAGGTGTGAATTTGCAGCTCGTCAATCTCCGACCAATCTCTATTACGCAGAAATTCTCATGAAAATTGTTCAAAGGTGTGAATTTGCAGCTCGTCAATCTCCAACCAATCTCTAATACGCAGAAACTCTCATGAAAATTGTTCAAAGGTGTGAATTTGCAGCTCGCCAATCTCCGACCAATCTCTATTACGCAGAAATTCTCATGAAAATTGTCACCAAGATAGGCACCAGCTTGTTCTGACAATGGCAGCTGGGTGCAGTGGACACACAGGCTGACATACCTGAACCAGCCTAACTGAATGATTTCACACCTTGATCTAAGAGACTGATTAGTCTGCTTCATGCGAGTGAGTGACTGATCAGATTGATTGATTCGTTTATTTGATTGGTGTTTATGCCATACTTAAGAATATAGCCCATAAATATGCAGCCGGAGAGGAAGCCAGCATGAGCTGAACTTTAACTCAGAGCGACAGCACTGGTGAGAGGCACTGGGTCACTATGCCGAGCTGGAATGCTATCCTCCTCGACCACGGAGGCCCCACGCATTGGTGAGAATCACCTGGGCTATTACACTGCAGTAGCATGCTAACCCTCTCAGCCATTGTGGCCCTCCTTAACTGATGAATCAATTCTTACCTGGGCTGAAAACTCCAGCACCGAAGACTGCAAACCGCTAATCTCTTTATTACTAAAGTGATGCTGAAAAATATAACAACAAAAGTCTCAGTGCATTCTATAAAAAAGATGCAAAATGGGTATTTTTGTTGGACATGTGATGAATTGTGTTTGTGTTAAGAACGCCAACATTTTGCAAACAAGGTAGATGCAGCAGTTTTAAATCCTGCTTCAGCTTTACTTTGATTTGATTCATTGATTAAATTGTTGTTCAACACCAGAATTCAAGAATTTTTCAGTTATACAGTTGCTGTCAGTTTTATGAATGGAGAAAACCATCGACTTTTGGGACCTTACTGATGAATGCTTTACACTTGGGTGTTTGTCATGCATATGGGGAAATGCAAAGCATAGTGTTTACCCAGGTACGTACGCATGGCACTTTGCCAAGCATCTTCTGATGAAAGACCCGTACTTACAGAGGTACGAGTTCATTCCGATTTATCATTGGTTTTGATATCTACAGACATATGTAAATGACCTGAAATTTCTTCCAAAAAATGTGCATATTTACAAGCCTGGAAATAGGTGCCATACAGTTTTGAAACCACCCATCACAAAGGTTTAACACAAAAAGTAATTTTCTATCACCTTATTTTGCCCCTAAAATTCATTTTTAAGGGAAAACTTTTAGGTCATTTCCAGTATGTCTTTCTCTTTCGTTTATCTGATTTATATATTTGATTGGTGTTTTACGCCATACTGAAGAATATTTCACTTATACGATGGCGGCCAGCATTAAGGTGGGAGGAAACCGTGCAGAGCCCGCGGGAAACCCACGACCATCTGCAGGTTGCTGAACTCACAGCAACCTCACTGGTGGGAGGTTTTGGTCATTGCACTGCGTTAGCGCACTAACCGACCGAGCCACGGGGGCACCATTTCTTTTTGATGTTATTCGGATGTCTGCCTAGCACTAGGTAAAAACAGCTCCAAAATCAGATGAGGAATGTTTTGCCTTGCAAATTTGCTTTGATAAACTCTATGTGAATTTGAAAATGCCTTACAGCTCCTCCAGTGATATTGATGGCCTGTACGCTAGCAGACGGATGAGCCAACAAAGCCCTAAAACTCTCAAGGCAGCTCCCTCTTATGATATCTGTGATGTCAGAAATCTGAAACCAAACAACAACAGGAACAACAATTCAGTTTTGTTTTTTGGCAGTAAATTCTGACAGTTTCATATGGATTAAGGAATGACTGGATTTACTGAATTATTTTGTAGTTGGGGGTTTTATTCTGCATTCTGAAACACTTCACTTATATGACAAAACTCACCACGATATGGCTGAAACATTGCCGATGTGGCGTTAAGCCATAATCAACATGACAACAAACAGGTTTAGGGGTGGATGGCACTGGGTACAGCCTACAAGAATCCAGACACAGCCTGAAGGGAACCAGGCACAGCCTGGCGGTAACCACACACAGCCTGGAGGTAACCACACACAGCCTGGAGGTAACCAGACACAATCTGGAGGAAACCACACACAGCCTGTAGGTGAGGTAACCACACACAGCCTGGAGGTAACCACACACAGCCTGCAGGTAACCACACACAGCCTGGAGGTAACCAGACACAATCTGGAGGAAACCACACACAGCCTGTAGGTGAGGTAACCACACACAGCCTGGAGGTAACCACACACTGCCTGGCGGTAACCACACACTGCCTGGAGGTAACCACACACAGCCTGGAGGTAACCACACACAGCCTGGAGGTAACCAGACACAATCTGGAGGAAACCACACACAGCCTGTAGGTGAGGTAACCACACACAGCCCGGAGGTAACCACACACTGCCTGGCGGTAACCACACACAGCCTGGAAGTAACCACACACAGCCTGGAGGTGACCATACACAGCCTGGAGGTAACCACACACTGCCTGGAGGTAACCACACACAGCCTGGAAGTAACCACACACAGCCTGGAGCACAGCCTGGAAGTAACCACACACAGCCTGGAGGTAACCACACACTGCCTGGAGGTAACCACACACTGCCTGGAGGTAACCACACACAGCCTGGAGGTAACCACACACAACCACACACAGCCTGGAGGTAACCACACACAACCTGGAGGTAACCACACACTGTCTGGCGGTAACCACACACAGCCTGGAGGTAACCACACACTGTCTGGCGGTAACCACACACAGCCTGAAGGAAACTGAGCACAGCAAGGAGAAAACTGGCCTGCTGAAGGAATGAATGTATGATTGCTCATGGTTTCATGTTACCTGAGCAAAATGAGACTGATTCAACACAACAGTTTGAAGAAACATTTAGTTATATGAGTTCATAAATTTTTATTTATTTATTTCATTGATTTCAGGCCCTGTTCAAGAATTTATTGTGTATCTATCTATCTATCTATCTATCTATCTATATATATATATATATATATATATATATGTATATATATATATGCGCAATGACCTAGAAGCCTCCCAAGAATGTGGTCGCTTTGAGTTCAAGTCCAGTTCTTGCTGGCTTTCTCTCCTGACGTACCTAGCAAGGTCTGCCAGCACCTCTGCGGATGGTCCTGGGTTTTCCCCGGGCTCTGCCCGGTTTCCTCTGAGCATCATGCTGGCTGCTGTCATATAAGTGAAATGTGAAAACACCAATCATATAAATAAATAAATATATATGATATACAACCCATCTGTGGACAGGGGAAACTCCTTCAGCACATATACAGGAAACCTACTGCCTTAAAGCTGCAGTCTAACCAGCCAAAGCAGGGTTTAAACCTAAAACCTGATATTTCAGGGGCCACTTGGCTTTGACAAACCCAGTTATTCCTAAAGGACAGTTCCAGAGAGTAAAATTGAAAAGCCTAGTTCAAAAGTGTTTTATTTAAATGTAAGAAGCTCAGTGTAAATATAATATAGATACCTTAAACACAACGACAGAGTTGATCAGAATTATTTAGTGGAGACTGACATTTTGGCATCATGCTGTCACAAATGACACCCATTTATATCTTCCTGACAAAATTCCCCAGTGCTAAACATACAGTGTTCTAATGCTTAAGGTAAAGTTTTCAGAGCAAAGTCTTTCAGTTTTCTGCCCCCCCCCCCAAAAAAAAAATAAATTGAAGGAGAATTTCAATATTTTCTTCTTACTGACACACTGGGCCCCAGGATCATGACACTGTCTTAGACTTAGACTTACCTTAAAAACAGTTCACCATGTAAAAATTGTGACTTACCAGAAGACTTTTTATTTTAATCCCGAACTTTGTCTTAGAACTTCATGACAAAAATGAAAATTATCAGTACCATTTACTTGTAAGTTCACACTTAAGTTCAGGAAAAACAGTATCAGTTAAGACCATGTCAGACTTAAGCCTACAAAATTAATCTAATCCTGGGATTGGGGCTTTGCACATAAACTTTAATAAAATCTCAAAGGAATAATTATTGTAGTGACTTTCATAGCAGAATTCTATTTTGGAGTTTTCTTTTAACTTTAGCAGACTCAACCAGTGACGATCTCAAAAACAGGTACAGGCGTTAGGTACTTTACACCAACTATTAGAAAGTTTACGGTAAAATTCCAGGTTAAGTGTTTCTAATTACAGGCTAATTAAGACAGCAATCAGGTTCACACCCAGAGTTAACAAGTGTTACACCACCTGAGGTATCAATCCGAGATAACCAATACGACAGCGAGAGAAGTGTGGGCTGCTCAATATATGGTTTAAAAGGTTACATGTTCCTTGGTGGCCCGAGAACTCAGCCAGTTAATATACATGGATCAAGTATCACTGCTCTTTGGAGTTATCTCATTAAATGTGGTTTTGGATTGCTACATAACCAAATCCTCTGACAAAATACAGACATACAAACATGTACATACTTGTAGGCCGAAGGTAAGTTTATGCTCTGGCTATGACAATTAGAAAATGTATAAAATACAAAATTTTCACAATACCTTTAGCAAACTATTTGACTTATTTATTTATT
Organism: Acanthopleura granulata; assembly: GCA_016165875.1. Lineage (NCBI taxonomy): Eukaryota > Metazoa > Mollusca > Polyplacophora > Chitonida > Chitonidae > Acanthopleura > Acanthopleura granulata. The sequence continues at coordinate 11,028,052 of JABBOT010000015.1, read as the reverse complement.
TATTTGATTGGTGTTTTACGCCATACTCAAGAATATTTCACTCATGCGACGGCGGCCAGCATTATGGTGGGAGGGAACCAGGCAGAACCCGGGGGAAACCCAGGACCATCCGCAGGTTGCTGGCAGACCTTCCCACGTATCAAACTATTTAAATAAACTCTCTATAAACCAACTGGGGGAATACAGTCTATAGTGATAAATTATTTGAAAGATAATTTGTTTATTTTCTTCTTGCTTAATGCCATACTCAAGAATTTTTTCATTACATAACAGTATTTTTATGGAAAAAGGAAATCAGAGGGCCAGGCGTTTTTAAACCAACGACCTCGAACATGTCACTGACAAACTTGAATGAATGTTTTCAATAAACTTTAGACTGCAACAAAAGGTCACGTAAGTATTGAGCACTTTTGTTACCAAGGGAAGCTGCAAAATCCCTGTCCTGGGTTTGAACTCAGACCTCCTGTGTCCTAGAGATGGTCACTCAAAAATATTTCACTTATACCATAGTCATGATGCAATGGATGCTTGTGTTTCAATCAAACAAATCTAAATATCATGGCTGTTAATTTAATGGCCACAAGGGTGGAGGAAACCCATTTTCATCAAGAGATTGTATGGAAACCAATGCATTATGATAAAAAGAGATCAACTATTTCATCAAGAATTCTGTATCGAACCTGCATATCAAATCTTGTATCTGGCTTGTCAACTCCATATTTGGTCATGGCTTCATCATAGGTCATTCTTGGGAACGGGATGGATAATCTCCCCTTGGACTCAGGCCAGCTGTGTTCTAACATGTGCTCCACCAAATCCAGTACATTGTCACGATTAACAAATGACATTTCAATGTCCACCTACAAAAAAAATTATTTATTTACTAATTTATACAATTGGTGATTTACACAGTACTTAAAGGATATTTTACTTATACGATGGCTGTCAGCATTATGATGAGTCGGAGAGGAAACAGGGCAGAGCCTAGGAGAAACCCACAAACATCCCCAGGTTGCAGACCTTCCTACACATGACCAGCAAGAGCTGGACTTGAACTCACAATGACTGTATCGGTGAGGGGCTCCTGGGTCATAGTGCTGGGCTAGCATGCTTGACGTACTTGCCTCGGAGGCCCTCAAACATTAAAATAAACTAACTGAAATAATCAATATAATTGTTTTAAACCAGGCCGGCTACCAAAGAGCTCTATTGTAGGGGACTTCAGCTCTGTGCATGAAGTACATTTTAAGACACATTTAACCTTTGACAAGTGCTCCTGGGATACAGTACCGCACTAGCACACTAACCACTAGGCCACAGAGGCCCAGACAAATAAGAAAAAAAATAAATACATACAAATCAATCACAGACTAAACATTACAGCTGTAAAAATTGTGCCTAGGTAATTTCATATCAGTCATGTTCATCAGGGGTAAACTTAAAGCCACACTGACAAATTCAGATCTTCAAAGGGAGGTAAAGGACAACACCTGGACAGTCAGCCAATCATCAATGAGACAGAAACTCACCTGTGTAAACTCAGGTTGTCTCTCAGGTTTGCTTCCCTCATCCCGATAACACCTGGCAATCTGGACATACCTGTCTATTCCTCCCACCATCAGCAGTTGTTTGAACTGTCATCCCAAATCAAAGGCAAGTTAATAATATACTAAATACATATTCTATTTGTCTTACATTAAAACTGGAGAATATTTTGTTGGTCATGTTTTGTATCGAGTCTAACGAACTCTAATAATCAAATCAGCAAAGCAGGATAGAAACAGATTTATCCAATCAGAATAAATTATACTTGGTTGAAGGAAAAGGCATATATTTTTTTACCAGCTGAAATAAGTAAACCAGTGTATGAACAGCTGGTATCTATTAAAATACAGATGCATAAAATATACAGATATACACATGCATATAATTATATGCACATTAAGGTTGACTCTGAAAGAAAAGTTTTTTCTTTCACCTTAATATCCAATGCATGGACACGCGACTCACCTGCTGTGGACTTTGTGGAAGAGTGTAAAATTTTCCTGGAAATCGCGACGGCACAACAAACTCCTTTGCTCCCTAAAACAGAAAGATTCAGCGTGTCTTGATTACGTGAATTATCATAAACATGTGTCGGGATTAAACCTTTACCTAGTGTGCCGAAATGTGTCTATGCCCTGGAAAACTGGATGCTCAACCTTGGCTGAAATTGTGCTAACCTGTCTGGGATCGGAGTAAAATCCTCATCAGTTTGATATATTCAATAAATAGTTTTTACTGGGGGCCTTCGTGGCCGATGGAGTTAACATGCTAGCACACCATAATGACCCAGATGCCTCTCATCAATGCAATCACTGTGAGTTCAAGTCCAGCTCATGCTGGCTTCCTCTCTGGCAGTGCGTGGGTAGGTCTGTCAGTAACCTGCGGATGGTCGTGGGTGTCACCTGGGCTCTGCCTGGTTTCCGAACACCACAATGCTGGTCACCTTTGTATAAATTAAATATTCTTCAGTATGGCATAAAACACCAATCACATGAAACAAACAAACCAAATAAATTAATAGTTTCATTAGAATTTCAATCTTACGCTAAAGCCTGATACAATGAAAACTGATCTCTTATGTAACAGTGGTGTACATGTATATGGCTTGACACTGGCTTTGAGACTGACTGTCCTAAGATCACTTACCCCTGGTGTTCGTCTGAACAAGGTTGGAGTTTCGACATCCACAAACCCTGAATGGTTAAAAAGCTCCAATTACAAAGGTTATTTATTTATTTGATTTGTGTTTAATGCATACTCAAGAATATTTCACTCATACGCCGCCAGCCAGCATTATGGTCGGAGGAAACCGGGAAACCCATGACCATTCGCAAGTTGCTGGCAGACCTTATCTCGTCCAACCGGAGAAGAAGGCAGCATGAGCTTGACATGAATTCACAGCAGCCGCACCAATTACAAAGGTATACAAATTATGTATTCATATTTGATTACAGAATTTTACAGCTGGTATACTTTACACTGCTGAATAAACCAGAAGTGGTATGAGGTCGAAACCTGAATGACAGAAAGGAATGACCTCGTGACGTGTATGACAAACTCGTTGACACAAAAGTCTGAAAGAGCTGGCAAACTTTCAGACATAAACCCATGAAAAGGCAAATAAGCTAACTGGCATAAATAAAACTAGGGAAGTGCTGAAAACTACCTAACATAAAGACCTAAACCTGTCTGCAGACTTCCTGATAAAAAAAAACAGCAATAATGAAGGCTGATAAAGTTCTTTACACAGAACAATCATTAACACCGTTAACAAGCTTTCAATGTGTGTTCATATGCATGTACTACAGGTACTGTGTACTTCCTTGTCTAAAACATCCTCCAATCTGGGTTAAAAACATCTAAAGAGTCTGTAAGGCCATTCTTGAAATCATGTTCGTTGGACATGCCCTGCTCGACTCTTCAAGAAAGGCCCTTCTGAAAAATCATTATTGGTATTTTGATTCAAGTTTTTTTTATATTCTTAAAAATTTCTGTCTTTTTCAAGAGCAGGAGTAAGAAATAAAAAAAATTCCCCGTCCACCGAGCCTATTTTTTCTCACAGGGTCGGGTAATGTCCAACAAACAGTATTTTAAGGCTGGGCAAATAATACAAAAAAATGGAAGCTTAAAATCATATAAAACAATGTGGTACAAATGAGTTCAGGTGAGCTTACCATTCTGATTACAGAGAAATTCTCTCATTTTCATCACCATTTCTGAGCGCAGCCTCAGATTCCGTTGGAGATCTTTATTTCTCAAGTCCAGATAACGATATTCCATACGTAACGACTCTTTTACCTACAAATTCAGTTGGTAAAATATCTCAACAGAATTGCTTACAATCTGAAACAATGTTCAAAATGTATGCAATCAAATATTATAGAAGAACTCTCCATTCAAAAAAAACTGCTCATTAAAGCAAGGGATTGGGGGTCTCCCTGGCTGAGGGGGTTGGCGCACAAGCGTGGCGTAATGACCCAGTTCCTCTCACCAATGCAGTCCCTGTGAGTTGAAGTCCAGCTCATGCTGGCTTCCTCTCCAATTGTACGTGGGAAGGTTTGCCAGCAACCTGTGGATGGCCGTGGGTTTCCCCCAGGTTCTGACTGGTATCCTCCCACCACAATGCTGGCCGTCATCGCATAAGTGAAATATTCCTGAGAACCGCGTAAAACACCAATCAAATAAATAAATAAACAAATAAATATGGGACTGGTACAAAGTTCCTCATACAAACTGAGCGGAGCCCACCATAATTGTTTAGCTTGCTTTCAACATCATTTCACTTTTCCAGTCAAGCAAGTCCTAACATAGCAATGTCCCTAGAGTAGGCCATTCCCAATGCTGGCATATTTAGTTGAGTGCTTCCTCACTGAAACACCACGTTACAGATGTCCATAATCAGATGGCACTGCCACCAGACCAACCAGTACTTGCATAATAGAATGACCCAGGAGCTTATCAGCAACATGGTCGCTGTGAGCTTAATCCAGCTAAGTGCCAATTTGGCTGGCCTCCTCTCTGTCCATATGTGGGAAGGTGTGCCAGCAACCTGCTGATGGTCATCTGTTTCTCTCCAGGCTTTCTCTTTTTTCTCTTCCCTTTTTCCTCCCACTGTAACACTGGCCGTTGTACAAGTGATATATTCTTGAGTACGGCACAAAACCTCAATCAAATAAAGAAATTAATTGACATTTAGAAGCCGGCATGTCAAAATTTATCTCTTTTTTAATCTAACTGATGAGATACTTTCTGTGTATGTCCAAGAAACGTTATCAACTGAATAACCAAAACCATGGTCTGTAATCTGAGTAACAACTTTCATGACCATAATGCTTCTGTTACAATACACTGGCAAAAAATTAATGAACGTTAACAGTATAGTTCAATAGCTTGCTAATAAAGAACATAAAAGCATTTATGATGCAAGTTTCAACTAATCTACAGAGGGCACAGTAAGGGCTCTGCAAAGTATCAATGAACCCATCATCAGGGGACATCACTCTGCTGTCACAAAGTCGCAAACCAGGATTTGAGCATCAGTGCTCTTGAATATTCTGCACCATAAATTTCAGTTAGATTTGGCTGTTTCAAAAAAACTGTACAGCAATTCATGTTCCTTTAAATAATATGAAGAGAGAAACTTACCTTATGAAAGTCTTGTATAATAAATGGAAGGTTTGGTTTGCATTCATTCAATACCTGGATGTCATTCAACACAATCTCAATTTCTCCAGTAGGCATTTTCTACAATGGGAAAACAAATTCTACCCTGCTGTCAAAGGCGGGCTGTGTCCAAATATACATATTAAATAGAGAAGACCTTTCAAACAACATTGAGTCTGTCACGCAACATATCAGCTGGTATGTTCACCTCTCCGAATAATATTCTGTTGCGCTGTTTATTTCCACAGATAAATGGATATGAACTTGTATACTTGGCAGATTTGCTTTTATCGTTTATGTAATTTATATAAAGGTTAAATATCAGACTTGTCTTCAGTGATGAGAGTGTTATTTCACGTAATTTGTACATATTACTTTTGTGATTGTATATTTACTGCTTCAAACCTAAATGCCATGCCGTCAGAAAAAGAAACACTTTGTTTACTGACATTCCATTCTTAGCTCAGCCATATGACGTCACAATACAAGTATAGTAAAGTTTTGCATTCGGACGGCATACAACAATAAGACACGACATCATAGATACAACATCACTGAAATATCTAGGTCAACTCAAGGAATCTAAGCTTGCCAATGATTGGTCTAAAATTCATGATCTCTGCTGAGGGAGTAAAAGAGATCGGCAGGAAAAAATTTGTCGTTTTTTTCCACATTTTCTTCAGTTTGAGGGCAGAATACACTTTAAACAGCTTCCTCTGGGTGTTTGTTGCTTGACCCGATACCGCTGAACCACTACGGTGGTGTTAAACCCTTAAACAACTCAAGTAGCTACAAATTATTTAGTTTCTGTTCAGTTTCCTCCCTCCATAATCAACTGCCTTGGTGGTCTAGTGGTTAGAGCATCCACCTCGAGGCCGGGAGATCCAGGCTCAAGCCTGGGACTTTAAAAATGGTTCTTGTTGCTGCCTCGCTTGGCACTCAGCATTGAGAGGTTAGAGCAAGGAAACAGGACTGGTCGGTCCGGTGTCAGTATTTTGTGACTGGGTGGGGTGTCATGTCTCGTGTCTTCAGCATGATGTTCCAGTGTCCGCAGCACTTTGGCAGCATGGACACCCTGCCACAAGAAGACACACTATAAGTACACACCAGAAGGACTCGTCGTCGTCATATGACTGAATCATTGTTAAGTATGACGTTAAACCGCATGCATGCACGCATGCACGCGCGCACGCACGCACTCACTCACTCACTCGATAATGCTGACCACTGTCGGATAGTATGTCATAAAGCACTACTTAAATTAAAAAAAAAATAAAAAAATACATAACCTAGTGTTACTCTGATGAGTCAAACTGGAATAAAATGTGCTAGATCGGATAAATTGCTGCCCTTATGTAGGAGTCAAAGTATCAGGTATATTAAAACAAACTCACTTTATTTTGCTGGCCATGTGGTCTTTCTTGCACCAGACCTGTAACTTGGACAACTGATTCTAGTGCCAAATCTGGAATGTCATGTTTCTGCAAAAAATAAAATTAGTGTTTAATAATACTTATGCTGCTTAACTTCAGCCAAGTGATGCCAGCTAAAGAACAACAAAAGTGATGCTGTTAAGTTTTTGTTTATTTAATTAAGGTTTTTATACTGAGCCTGACAAGACATTAGATTGTCCTGTAAATAAGCTTCTTGTTTTCCTCATGTTCCTGGCATATCTTCAAGGCAGAGATTAGTTAAAGTTTTATAGAGGGTTGTATGTAGGAGTTATTTCCCTTGACCTTGGTCTTGTTTACACATTCTTTTTCAGATATAACTTCTAGTTATTGCCCTGAGTGGCCATTCATCAAACAGAATATCTGAACCTTGTGTTTGAGAATTTCACTTCTGGGCTTTTAATTAGGAGTTACTTCCCTTGATCTTGCTCTTGTTTGCTTTGAGCGGCCATTCATCACAACAGAATATCTAAATCCTGTGTTCAAGGATTTCACTGCTGGGCAACAGAAATATCCGCTTGACACTGGGGATATTAAAAAACCGACACAAGTGATTACTTTTTCAATTATAACTTGACTGAGCTTCTGAATGTTTCACAAGTACTTTGTTTTGCTGTGTTTTCTGTACCAGTATCTGCCTCTCTCTCTTGGTTTTTATGAATTCTTTCCAACATAAAAGACATGACTCAGTTCTGAGTCAGGTGTGTTTCGTTTTTTATGATGCACAGTCTTGTCCAAGTTAGGTCATGGTTTTTAGAGGGTTCCAGTTTCACCAAAAGGATTCTGGGTGTGACAGCTGATAATGAAATCATTTTTATTATCCAGTAAATGACTACCATGTGTTTCAAACTGAAGTCAGGTGATGTTCTTTGACCCAAAAAGGTGGATACCAGCTTAGGTGAGTCCATTCTATCCTCGTTAAGAAACTGCCAATAAGTTTTTCCCGTTAAGTTGTAAACTGTTACCCTCCCGGCCTACGTGACCAAAGATTAACAGTGGAACATTTGATTCGATGAACGAGCAACAGTTCTTAAAGTGCATATTCCAAATTAAGTTTGCCATAAAGGTTGCACAGTATTATCTTCACTTCGGTAAAGTACTTTTTCTAACAGCTACAACAACAGTGGAAACTGATATTTGACCGTGTTCCATCAACTAGCATGAAACGTCGCTATTCCGTCTAGGCTGTGCCGTACTGTTCCAAGCACGGAACACTCTTGTCATCTGAGACTGAAGTGAACTGCTAGGGCTGTCCTTGTAACATAAGTATATCTGTCAATTTATAACATGAAATGATCAAGAAACTTACAACCACCACAACATAATGGTCTGGAAATACTTTGCAGTCTTGTTCACCCATGTACATGCTATAATTAAGGCATATTTAATACAGTCTGCTATCCCTACATTACTACGTGTTACACTGATGGTCAACCCAGAAGATTTACGTCACAGCATATATACAACTGATATGACCTAGCTCTCTGACTGGTCAATCTCTCACAAGCTTCAAAGCATGGGCGCCTTCAGATCACCAGTTGGCCGCACAATACCCCACACTTCAAACAAAGATAATTCAGCAACGAATTCATCAATTTCAAACAGGTTTTCACATTTAAGAGAGAATTTTATAATCTTTTTAATGAACAATACCTCAGTCACAAGCTGTCTTTTACTTTAAGATTTGGTAACACCCTAGAAAGGGATCAGCACACCTCTGCAGTTTTCTGAACATTTTTACCACAGCTTTCAGAAAGAAATAAAAATTGCATTCACACAAATAAAAACTATGAATAGAAATAGACACATATTCATGTTTTAAAGTTTTTCATGTCTGAATTATTCTATATATAAATACCTTATCTTCAGGGATGATGACTTGTGTCAACCCATGCCAATCTCGTAGGACCACAAACTGCTGAAGTCTCTGGTACTGAACCCAGCCACAAAGTGTCACCTGTTTCCCCGCATCAGACTTTGTCAGCTCTCCACATGTGTGACTTCTGCCTGTGAAACTTGAGTGATTCTCTGAAACCAAACATACGTGATGTACAACACAGCTTCATTTTCTGTTTCTCCCTTTTTTATTTATTTTTTCTTGTTCGAGGTGAAGGATGTAAAAAGAGAATTTCAAGACAGAGAGAGCCAAATCACGAAGATAAATTAACGTCTTCAAATTTACACTATTTACAAATGTTTATTCAGTCTATGTTGATCATCAGTTCTAGAGTTCTTAAATTTGATTAACCAGGGTCCAAATTTCGCGTTATGTTTGCTTTCTCCAAGGGCTTCGTGTCAACCTGTAACATTTGATACACACTTTCTCTGGGATTTATTGCATTACCTATAGCTGACGTCTTTGAAAAACTGCGACTGGCCAACTGTCGCAGACACGATCTTGGTACAGCTGCCTGAAAACTTTTACAAAGGCAGCAGACGATTTTTCTACTCATTTTCGACAGCTACCACATGCTTCCGGTTGACCCCAGGGCAACATGCGCAGACGCGATTTCCTGTAGGCGGAAGTAGCGTTCTGCAACAGTTTTAGATATATATTCCTGCGCCTTTTCTGTCATTAAATAAATACAGTTGTATAACTTAGGTTTATTCGTGTCATTTAAGTTTATTGACTTCAGAAAACGATGGAAAAGTCCCGAATACTGTAGTAATCATACAAGGTTGCGGTTTATGTGGTGCCTGTTTCATGGACTACTTGCGATCATGGCGTGTCATCTGCAAATGGGTGTTGTTAGGTCGCAGCGGATGACAGGAAAGCATTCGTGAGAAGAAGATGTGAAGCAAAGAACGCCTGTAAAGTAAAGGAAAATAATTCGAAGTGACTTTAGAAAAGTGCATATACATTGTGATGAAGTTGTTTCTGGAAATGAGTGTTAGTGTAAGGCGCAAGTCTTTAAGAAAACAGCCTGATTGCAAAGTGTTGAAACGTTGCGTGGAAATACAATCCTGTTGAAATCGCAGTTGCAGGTGTGAGAAGACTGTGTAGTAATCTTGTGATTATATGTTCTTACGTGAACATATTGTTTTCCTTTTGGGGTCTAGTTTGAAGGATTTGTTATAACTCGACCAGTGGATTTACTATGCATGGACAGAGTGTACAGATCTCTTATAAAACCATATTTTGATGAAAAGAAACCGGACTACCAGCATTTCCAGTTTATAAATATGCAAACGTGATTGCAAACTTTTCCAAAGCACTGAGCAACAATGTCACTGTTTAAGAGATTACTTGGGACTAATAATGCTCCCGACAAAGCAAATCCACCACCAGGATTACAGCCGATGGGTGCCCAGTTGCAGAGAAAGTTCGCCAAAGGGGTTCAATATAACAGTATGTATGCCACTAGCTCTGATTCTTGAGTCTTGGGTAGTTCAATGAAGTCAAACATTGAGGTCTATTTTCAACAATTTCAGATATTTCCCCTCCCCGATGTTTAATCAACAAGTTCAGAAATCAAGTCAGTTGATTGCAGGGGCCCACTTAACAGAACCAAGCCTCAAATCCGCCCGAAAACGTCAGTTCTTATGTGGATTAAGACGGAAAGGGTCTCTACGATTACTAAAGCATGTTCAAGTCGTTTTCAGACTCATTATAAGCAGAAAATACAAACAATTGTTGACTTGTTTCTTCTCGAAATCGCTGTGTGCTGTCAGGGCACGTCGGATGTATCCAAATTCCAGACTGTATTGGAAGCCACGGCCAGAAATTGTGGATAACGGACTACCAAGAGATAGTTGCGTGCCTTGACTAAAAAGTCCCGACTTGTTTTTCAAGTAGTGAAGTCTGCTATGATTCTGACTCATCCAGACCCTGAACATAACTAATGTTATACACATGATTCAGCAAATGCATGGAGGAAAATGTAGGCTTCAATTCAGCTACACATCAGAGAAGTAAGTTTGAGTCTGATCAAAATTTGTCAAAGGAAACAAGTTTATTAGTGCTTTATGCTCAGTAAATACACATACAAACAAAGAAACATGTTTGTATATGCCAGTTGGAGATTTTTTTTTTTTTTTGAAGAAAGAAAAAAATAATAATTTTCGGTCATCTCTCCAGGTAAAATCCGGAATTTGGATACACCAGACGCGCCCTGATAGCACAAAGCTGTTTCAAAAAGAAACAAATCAACTTTCGTTTGTATTTTCTGCTTGTGATGAGTCTGAAAAGGACTTGAACATGCATGATTGATACAGATAAGAACTCGGCATGTGCTGCTGTGTTAGGGCAGATATGAGGCCAACGTGAGTCTGCCTAGTGGGTCTCTGCAATGAACCGACTTAATTTTTTAACTCGCTGATTAAACACTTAGGAAGGCAAATATCCGAAATTCTTGAAAATAGACGTTAACATTTAATTTAATCAGCCTAGAATCGTGGGGAGTTGTAATGTTTAGGTTGCTGCAGTTCTTCACTGCTGACCAACTTTTCAGATTTTCATTATGAAAATCAAATTATTCGATGAACTGAAATCATATCTTTCACAATAATGGTAAAGACGCATCCCAGGCTTGACAACTCAGAAGTCTTTATGATGTACAGTACGCTGTGCTGTTGTATTTCTTTCATATCCAGCATAAATTTGCAATATTACTTATTGTAATACATGGAATTAATGAGGATTATAGTGTTGCAATTTGCCTCATCAGTCATCTGTAATAACTTTTGACTTTACGCAGTACAGTGATATGAATATTTATGAAGCTGCAATAGTTAAGTGAGAGATAAACAAGGTAAAGGGAACGATAGCTGTGATTATAGTCTGCTTATCACCATTCAGCAACTCTGATAACAGTTTACTGTAGACCGAAGCATAGATCATAAGAGAGGAATATTCAGTGCCTGGTAACACTGATGACAGGGTTTCTACACCTTTGTGACAATGTTAAGAGACCAAGCATATAGTAAGTGGCATGCCTGTGTCACAGCCGTGACCGTCACACTTCGTCAAAGTTGTTGCCAACAAGAATGTAAACGAGTGCTTCATACTTCTACAGCAGCAAATTTGCCACTCCCTGTGTGATCTGTACATGTACATGTGTATCATAGCCACCACTAGCTTGACCATCAAATGATGAACTGTAAAACGAACCAAGGCCACACTTGGGTGATATGGCATAGTTTAATGTCAGAAAAAAGTCTGAAAAATTACGTCAGAAAATAGGGGTAGTGTGGCAAAGTATAAAGAATAAAATTCTTGTGTTGTAGACTTTTTGAATTTAGTACATATTGATGCTTACATATATGTTGAGTCCAACACATTTCCAAGATGTGCTGTTCATGCAGGGCATATTTTTAACTCAAGAAGGATGAGAAGAACAGAAACATTTAAGAATTGTTTATAACATAGAATTCAAAATTCACAACTCTGTATGTAACATAGCTTGCTCAGTTTATAATCTCAAAAGCTCTATTTGTGATCATCTTGCCCCTTAAGATAACACTATCTGACTTTTCATTGTGTTTTAATGAATACAGATCAGAAAAATACATATCAGGCAGTTTCGTACAAATTAGTTCTTTTCTTAATCCCATATAATGAAAAACATGGGGATTTCAAAAATCTCTATCTTATTTTAACATGGAGAGAAAAATGACTTTTAATCAAAATCCCCTCACCCCCACCCCAATTTCTGTGAGTAGACACTTTTTTTTTTGGAGGGTCAGGTTATGCTCAACAAAATTATTTTTAACGATGGCCTCATGATTTGTCTGTGCAATAATTATAGGTACATGCATATGGATGTTATGAACACCTGTAACTTACGGAAGCTGAACACACATCATAACTCAGGTATATGAATTGAAGATAGACATGTATATGGGCCAATCTAAACCAGAGGCAAATCTGTTCCTGCGGCAAGACTTTGACATCTAATGTATTGTCTGCCATTTTACTGTGTCATTTTCCTGGTTTCCGCATGATGGGGATCAAAGCAGACAGCACGTGGACTTAAAAAGTTATGAGACAACAAACAGACTCATGGTAAGAGCTGAAATGTCACACTTTTCCTGTAGGGCAGAGGATTAATCATGTCTGACCATGATGTGCATTGAATAATGTTTCCACGTGGTTTTCAAAGGGATCTATGTCTGTCATTCTCAGAAAACGTTTGGCATATAAGAAGACATATTCGCACAAAGGGTCTACGGGGGCAGTCATCTTGAATACAAAAGACCTTACGTCAGAAATTATTTGTCAAATTGAAAAAATTTGTTAAGTTCAAATTAATACTGCTTTGCGTGATGTGGTCATTTTTTCCCATTTGCAATGAAAATATTTTATTTAGATTTGAAAATAAGGCTGAGCCCATTTTGGGGGGGAAAATGGCCTTCTCCTACGCACAAGTCAAGATTCCGCCATTCTAGATGTAAACCAGAAGATGGGCAAAGTGGGTCACGATTGGCATAAATAGACAAAAACAGCATGTAAGAACTTTGTTAAATCAGATTTGCTAAGATACCATGTATATATGTACCCACAGAGTGTTGGTAGATGCTGTGCATACATGTACAGTAGCTAAATCCCTGTGCTGAAATACTTCCTTACATGTAGCTCATCTGGATTACTGTTTCAAATGATTAATGGTATATTAACTGTCTGATACTAACGAGTAGCAGTACATGCAGCTCAGTTAGCTCCCAAACCTTTAGGACACCTGGAATCATGGCTAGTATTGGTGAAAAATGTAAATAATTCAATAAAGAGGTGCCCTGATACTGGCTTGATTTAATTTAGTTCCAATATCCGCATATGCCATTGTGCATGAAGGCTATTTATCTTTTGTAAGCCGATCTCGCTGTTGGAAGACAGAGCTGTGTCTGCATCCATGCTTGATGTGAAATGGCGCACCATGTTCAAAGGACCAGATAGTCAATGTGACATAAAATTTCTCATTTTCAGCTTTTTTGCATAAATATGCCAAGCCGATTACAACTGTAAAGATAATAAGCAAAGTAGATAACACCCTAAGTGATTTAAAATTGGTCCATTATTAAGTTGCTCATTTTTGCTGATTCTGAGATTTCTGTTGACTTTAGATGGGTGTTTTGAGGTTTGTTTGGAAAGATATCCTGTTACAAACATGTATGTTTCAGCACCGAAAATAATACGCAAAAAAATGCACGAAATGCTGAGGTTTTTTTTGACGAAATTTTAAGTTGATTCCCATGCTGTTTAATATTCCTACATTCTCTCAGTGTGAAAGCTCAGGCCAGTTGCCCAGAGTAAGCAATGTTATCATAATACTCAGAGTTTTAATGTTTGTTTAAAATTTTACAACTACAGCATTGTCTTTTTTGCAAGACAGCTTTTGTACAGCACTGAAAAGCTGCGCAAGTTCTTAGACATGTAAATTAGATTGTCTACAGAGTCCACAGGACCTGCTTAGAGAGTGAAAAAAAAAAGAAATATCACACAGACTAAAATTTGATTAGGCCAATGACTCTCAGTGGGTAGCAGTAGTGATGAGAAAAAAGAAATCAATTCTTAATGGCCTTAATCTGCCGGCTGTCGACCACTCCTTTGTTGTATGTGACCAAATTTAAGATCAATTCTGGAAAATAAGAGAGGTTTTGCTGCTTGTGTTTTTCTGACAATAATCTGTGATCACATTTCTAATGCAAATTACACGAACATAAAATTTCTACCTAGGCCTTGCAAAATACATACATGTACATGTACGTTGGTACAATCTGACATTGGCCTCTCAGAGAGTAGTGTTTAGAATTGAGAGTACAAGAAACAGAAAGGAAATTGATCTTCTGGGACATTGTCCACAGTGAAAAACAAGATTAAAGAAAAAAAAATGGCAAATGGATTTACATGGTGACGCCTGAACCTTTAAAGGCATTTGCAGTCGTTCAGTGTAACTGTGTTCTTGTACATGTACATTGCACACCTACATAGGAAGTTGGCTCCTGGGTAAGGTGGGGGGGTGGGGGGCTCGGCTCAGGGAAGAAAGTCAGCATTTAATTTGATACTACAGAATCTTTTTATAGCAGCCAAATTTTTTAAGGTTCACATTTTTAGTTTTTTCATGTTTATATGATCAAAATATTGGATACCAGATGATCCCTTGATTAGATTTGGCAGTTGCACGCAAACAACTTCAAATCATTGAAATAAATAGTGTTGGTACATTTAATATCACACCATAAATTGGCTCTTTGGTTTGCACTTTTCGATCTGGTGTCTGTATGCTGAGTGGGGCATCATGTTTGGTGGTTGTATATTGACTAAGTAAAGGTTGACATCTGTTGTCTGCTAAGTAGAGTGTCTTGGCTTGTATCTGTATGCTGACTAAGTGGAGTATCAAATTTGGCATCTGAATGGTGACAGTGCAGTGTTGTTTGGTGTGAATGGTGACAGTGCAGTGTCAAGTTTGGTGTCTGAATGGTGACAGTGAAGTGTCAAGTTTGGTGTGGCATTGGGGTGTCAGATTTGGTGTTTGAATGGTGACAGTGAAGTGTCAAGTTTGGCATTTGAATGGTGACAGTGGAGTGACAAGTTTGGTGCCTGAATAATGACAATGTAGTGTCAAGTTTTGGTGTCTGATTGAGATCTGGTGTGGATTTGCTAGAAAATGCAGAGAACTCACACCTGATTTTATACTTGCATAGACATAAATGTGTACTGAACTACACTCACTCAGATGTCAAGACTTTAAGTTTCCCATGAACGGGGAGGGCAGAAGTTCTGTTACCTTTACGACAAAGTTGGTTAGGCTTAGAGTAATGGTTTGATTTCTTCCTGGTACTCTGGCTGCCCCATTCAACCCAGAAAACTCACATCCATGATAAACAAAAAATCAAACCCTGTAGAAGCTCGGCTGTGGTGTGTTAATATTGATAGGCATTAAATAATGCATTTTTTTTAACCAAACCTGGCTGCACTGCAGTGCTTGTCTTGGTTGTTGCTACTGTGTAGAACATGGAGATATGACGTTAGTTATGCAGATCCTACAGGCGAGATAACACAGGAGAATGTCCAGTCTGAGGTAGGCCGCTGAGTTTGCATTGTCACTGACTAAAACTAGGTTCTGAATGTGATCAATAACCTCAGACCAACAGAGAATAACATTTGACATTTATCACCACCTTCGACCCTTGCTGACGGAGTGGATAATAACACTTCCTACAGTGTTAAAGCTTGCCTCCATTCAGCTGGCTAGAAAACTGTTGCCAGCAAGGCCTCATTGGTATGGATACATACGAATGCAGGGTTTAGGGGTAGTGCGTCATCAGCGCTGAATTTTTGACTAGCAATTTGACTACAATTACTCTGAAATTGGATGTTTTAAGAGATACACTGGTCTTGTTGCCAGAGTGTTCAGAATTTGAAAGTAATTTTAAACACAGAGGTTCAGTCTTCAGGCTTTCCCTACCAGAACCCTGGGAGACTACCCTATTAAATGACCCATATTTTGTCCATCACTAAGTTACTCATTTTTCCTGATTTTGAGAGTTCTACTGATTTTAGGAAAGTGTTTTGAGGTTTGTTTGTACGGTAGAGTGATAATATCCTACTGGAAAAATGTAAGTTTCAGAACCAAAAGCAATATTGTATAACATTGTTTTGCCTTTTATGGATGAAATTTTAAGCCATTTACAGTATACATGTGCTGTCTGACTGTTCACAGGTTTTCTCCTTGTCTGTTTGTTTGTCCATCAGTCCGTCCATGAACAGTTTTTCCTTCCCTTTTTTTTCAAAACAGTTAATCAGTTTCAGAGGCTGCAGTTAGCACACGGTATGCCTGCACACCCTAGGCTTCTTGTTAAAGTTTCCTTACTGCAAATTGTTTTAACTGTGGTGCTTGCTCAAGGACATATGGGTTTTTTTTTTTCACTGGTTGGTCTGGTAGTGTTGGTGGGGGGAGAGGAAGAGAGTGGTCCAATAAAGTTTATTCTGCCCCTGAGGTGTTTTGGCCTGTTTTGCCTATTTTCAGTACAATTTTTCCATCTTCATGCATTTGCGGACTTGCTGTTTTGATGGCTTAGACCAGTAGGAGACATAATTGCAAAAAGCACTACATGAGATTCTTCCAGTATGCATAATTATTTATTTCATTGGTGTTGTGCTTCATGCCGAGTCATCTTTCTCTCATGTTTATTCTTAATTGTTACTAGAAAATATTGAGTTACATGTACATACGTCATTGTATGTTAATACATGGGACAAAAAGCAGAGGAATTTTCCAGGCTGCTGTGTTTGCTTTGGGCTAGAAAAACCCTAGTATGATACCAGTGTATGAGCATAATGGGGAATATAGTGGAGTGTCTGAGTAAAACCACTGCCCTCTGGCTAGCACAAGTTTGGCCGTCCTCCTGCAGCGGAGCCACTGGGGAGGGCTTAAACTTGAACTGCAGTTGTTTCTGAATGGGCATTCATGCAGACGTTTTTATGTGGCACTGGACAATTTTTCAGTTATATGTCGACCAGCAAAGTTATCACATGTTGATGATTGTGGCATACTTTTAATGCCTTCACATTTAGAACCTGCAATACATTTGGCCAGAGAGAATTCACCCAAATATGGAAGATGAGTAGTTACTGGAAAAGCAGCTCAAAAGGCCATGGCTAACTCCACTTGGACTTCAGAACTTTGTGACATCAGCGTGGCGGTGGTTCATTCAACTGACCATCAACAACATGACAGACACTTTGGGGGATTTTTGGTGAAAATTTGAAACCCCATTGTTCATGTTTAGAATTGATCCAATGATAAGAAAATGCATTGTATTTAATTTAAGATGCATGACATAAACGTTTTCCTCAGTGGTATGTTACTACAGCATATTTAGTGGTTTGACATCAGTAGATGCAAACGATAACTTTGAACAAAGACTATGAAATGTCTAGTGATTGGTTCCTATGTTTTGCATTGCTTTCTTGTGAGGTTTACTAAATATGATAACAACACGGCATTGTGGGTAATCCTACACCAGTGAAGACACATTGCAAATACCATCACCATATATCTTTTGTTCAATTCTGCTACAGCCACACTGCTAGAATCTGAGCCTATCCCAGTTAAACACTGGGTGTGGCTTACTAGGCTAGTTTTGTGCGAGTTCATCTTCAGAATTGATCGGAATAGTTTTGACACTGTTGAGGTAACTGACAAAAGGCCACAACTCATCAAGTTGAAATGCCAACTTTCATTTATTCATCGCTTCTCCTGTTATTTGTGTTAGTGGGGAACATCTGTTTTCTTAGAGTACATGTGATTAAGTAATCAGGCAGATATGAGACACACATCACTGACCTCCATGTGTATCAAGATATGTGAAGTGAACAGGAATTTAAAAATATACATTTATTAAAATACATGTGTCCTAAATTTTTTTGGACGTCTTGAAATCAACTTTTACATAACTGAAATGTTTTTGTGGTACACAGTGTCATGAGCAAGACAAAATTTATTCTAGATATGAATTTCAGATATTAGTAAAAGATTTCAAGATAGGTCAAAATACGTCTGAAATAAATTCCAGATACATGTATGTCTGAAATGAATTCAAGATTCAAGCCTACATTTATTTTAAATCCGTGCCCTAAAGAGAAAGTCATGTCACTGCTACATTTATTTGATAAGGCTAGATCTTCTAAACTGAAATCTAAACTGATTTTTATTGAAATGTGCACAGGTGTCAATTGAGAATGATGTCAGGCTGTAGGCTAGCTGCTGAGTTAAATGTCTTCATAAACTGGACACTATAAATGTCATGCAGCTTGATGTGGATATGATAAATAATCATACACCAGTCAAGTATAACTTGTGACATCAGAGTTTTTTCCTAGCCCCTCTCTCATCGTGGTGACCACTGTGAGAAATATCAGAAAATTGAGTTTGAGACAAAGTCTGTATTGAGTTTTCATGAAATAAATTGAGTTTTCTATACATTTTGACGAAAAATGTAGAGTTTTCTGATTTGTTCAAATTGACCTTCTAAAAAGAAATTAAAAACCTCTGGACATCTACATATTCACCACCCTCAGTATCAAACTGGCGTGGTCAGTATGCTGAAATACATCTGGCTGTACATGTATGATGAGAACTGTCCACTTATCAGATCATGTTGGCTTGTTAATAAAGGTGGAAATTGCTGGTTGTTGGTGTTGTCTGGCAGGAATTGAATGGCTTCTGGGAAGTCTGTTGTAGAATTCAACCCTACACTAGCTGGCAGGACCAAATCCAGGGGTGTTATGCTGAAAGTACTTTTATCAGTGTGGTCAAACCAAATACATAGCATTTTGCGATCAAACCGTTTTAAATGTAGAAAAGAAAATGTATTTGGCAACTTCATGATTCTTAAGATTACAGTGTAATGCATACCCCTAGCTGGCACACCTGCATGTACATGTAGGCTTAAATGTTTCAGAAGGGTGCTGCACCCTGCCCCTAAAATGTGCACCTTGTGACTTTTTTACATGGTTATGTTAGTAGGGATGTAAATGTAATATATGTGTATTTACTGTCTGTGTGTGTTTGTACATATGATGGAGTTTGTTACTGTAGAAACTTCCCTTATAAACCATGGCTACCGTACATGTATATTGTGACAGAATTTGTGTCTGTTTTCTGTGCATATTAAATGAATGTACATGTAGACAGAATGTATACACGTTAATTGATGGTTTGATATACCATACTGGTATTGTCTTGTGTGTTTGCCAGCCGTCTGTCATGATCCAGATTGACTGTATAAACTGATCAATATTGTCTCTCAAGGCCTCCTACTGACAGTGAGGAAATTCACAAATCTGATACCTGTGTTAATTGAACTCATCACCTCGTCCGCTTGCCACCAACCCATGTGGGGCTCTGTGTTCCAGTCAGCTCTTCACCAGACCCTCCTGATGGATATATCCACGTCACGTGCCTCATTGGATGTGGCTGGCGTCCCACACAAAACGCCACACACAGACAGGCAGCGCCAATCCTGCGTGTGGCTCATGATCTTGGCTGGCACGAGACAGATGGTGGCACAAACAGAATTGAAACATATTGGCTTAGAAGATGCCATCTAGAAGACGTTCCAGCACTTGCTCATTGTAACATGTACTGTATGTTCACGCCATTTAGATTTAATTCAAATATATAGCTCTGCCAAGGTTTTTAAGATTGTTTAAAAGTACTTGTGCATTTGTAAGATGTGCAGTCTGCATAATTAGCGGATCAGTTTGGACCAGACATGTAAACCTTCGCCTTTTCTTAGTTTCCCAAAGCTCACATGAAACGTACATATAGAGGATGTAAAGAGCATATAAAGGATGTAAAGAGCATACAGAGGATGAAAAGAGCATACAGAGGATGAAAAGAGCATATAGAGGATGTAAAGAGCATATAGACAAGCCTGAACACTGAAACAAAGAAAACCCATAAATGATGTCTTCGTGAAAAATCCTTCTTCATGTGCCTTCACAAGAAAAAGAATATATATATACATGTATGATTGAAAACACTTACCATGCTTGTCTGATACTGATATGATTGTTGAATTAAGATATTGGCAGTTTTGTCAGGGTAATATGATATATGGCAAATTGTGGTTTAGGTCAGTGTACTGAGCTGTCTAATGAAAAGATGAAATAAATAATTAATAGGGTGAAATACCATGTCTTTTGAGGAGACCTTTATATTTTACTTGATAAAAATATTAATAACTGATAAAGAGGAAAAGATACATGTAAAGCCGTCCTTAAGAAAATCTTTGTTAAGCATACCCCAACGGTGCTTCGTTGTCAGAAAAATAGGTTATGAGTGTAAGGAATTCATTTTCTTGTTAATTCTGGTTATAAATAAATAAGGTAGAGGTGTTTCTTTAAATATTGAGAGGGAAACAAAAAACACTGAGAATCAAAATTCTCATTGAAAATGGTCGAATCGTTTTTGGGAGGGTTGTGCCATTATACACAGGAATCATATTTTGGATGGCCTAATCTTACATTCATTCAGACTAGACTGGAATATAAGGAGACATATCAGTTTATAATAACAACTTCTGATGTCTGTTCGTATAGGGTGACAATAGTTCATTAGTTTGTTTTAGTGTTTCATACCAGTACCTGCAAAGGAGTGCACACCGGAGCTACTGTGAATTAAGTGGCCCTTGTTTATGATCTACAAACAGAGTGAGACCAGTTGGTTTTAATTTTGGGGCTCACTTAAACAGTCTCATGCAACTAAATCGCATTTAACCTGTCTGTGTTAAATAAGTTCGTAGCTGGACCTCTTGATTTTAGTACTGTTATCAAAAGTTCACGTTATCATGAAACTAGAGCGGGCTAGTGCATTTCATATCAATACTGTTCTGCCGACGCTGTCACTGATACATATATGTTAATTTAATAGCCTAATTGTATTCAACTTGCATGATTATCATAAGAAATAATAAAACTTTATGGAACATTTATAGATTGACTCCACATTCTGTTATTCCTTATTATTTACTTGTACCTGTAGAAGTACTTGGTAGCCTGATGAATCTGTTTATACCCATTACATTTATTATTATTATTGTTTTGTGTAGGCATGTATATATACATGTGTTCATATGTAAAATTCATTTCAAAAAGACCATGGAAACATTTTTATTATCATCACCATTACTATCATCATTATCATCATCATTATTATTACTTCACTCATCGTTACCTTCACATGACCACCATTATCATTAGTTGAGGACTGCTTCAGTAGTGACAGGAGAGGTCATTAGTGTGTATGGCCTGGTGTAACATGGCCTATACCCGTGTGATATCGATGTACCAATACACGTTTGCTCACCATCAGACGTGCATGTGTGACATAATATCAAGCACATTATAAAACCCTTTCAAATAAGCAGAATAAACTGTACCACATGGACACTTTATGTACATTAGCTCAACCACTCAACTCACACCAGCTCTTGATCTATTTGAGGTGCAGTTAAGATAGTATGCATATGCTGGCAATGCTCCAAGTACCTCCAGTGCAATATCTACTACGTACTACATTTCAGACCTGTTCTATCATGTAATCAGCCCAGCAAAAATCAATCTGATGCCCAATTATAAAATGTTCGGCAAGCAGCTGGTTAAGACAGCAGGCCTGTTATTAGGCCGTTTGTTCATCTGCGTATTACGGTTTGTCCCAGCTTAATTAATATCAACAGATGCCACCAGGGGGTTTAGCCTTCTGTATGCAGGAACATGATTGGTCCAGTTGGTGGTGATCGATGGTGGACTTAATAGACTGCTGGAGACACTGATTAAGGGGATTTGTGATTATGCTGATTTGCATCTAAGTACATTAAAGTAAAGACTTCAGTTTCCCTGTGTTTAATTCTTTTCAGTTTTGAATTTGAAATCTAAAAATTGAGGAATTGGGGTCGTAAAGTTTGTTAACCTTCGATGTTTGCTAGAAACAGTCAGTGAAAGGTCTTATTTACAAGTAAATGCATTTTGTACTGTATGAGGTGGGCTGCTTTTAATCTTTTGATTTTTTTATATATTTCAGAAGATTACTGGTAGCTTGATGGTTATTTGTTTTTTTTTTCTTTTTACTGGTCTTCCTGACAATTCACACATATTTCCAAATTACTGTGCTACAGTGCAACCTGCTTATTTGCAAACCTTAAATCCCAGAGCTTTCTGTGCTTTTAAAGGAGTTTGCTGTATGTCTAGACTGCTATTCATAGGTGGTGAATTACCTCCCCTGGTGGCCACACGTGCCCCACTTCTACACAACACTTGAAGTCGATAGTTTCTTTATACATATTTAAAGATGATGTTTTATTTGTAGATGGTCAGATTAAATACAACAGTTATACCTCAGAATTAGATGCTTCCAGAATTTCATTTTCAAAATTAAAGATATGGCTCAGATCCTGTTCTGTGGACTTGATATGCCTGCGAATAACAGCAAAGGCTGGGAAATCCCAGTGAATTTGGGCGGCGGCAAGACAACAACAACATTCCAGTTTTCCACTTCCTCCAATACCTACCCAGATTTCATGGTCAGTCAGCTTGCTGGTGCTTGGGCATATGTTTTCAGTCTATATACTGCCTGTACTGTGCCAGGGTCATACCCCAGGTGTCATCTTAGATCCCCAGTTCTGTGTCAGAGAATGGTTGAGGTTCAGTCACTTCCAGGCTGTTCGGTACAAACCTAGCCTTCCGGAAGCAGTTTTCAGTGGTGGAAACTTGCACGTCCCAGGCCTTCATCAGCATGTAAACTGCCTTTAGTAAGTTGAACCTCTTTGCTCTGACATCTGTTGGCATGTCTGTTCCATTGTCGATCTCTCGAATAATTCTGCGTACAAGCTGCTTCCTGTACAGTGACTTTAAATTTCTGATAATCCTCTGGTCACAAGGCTGAATAATGCTGGTGTTGTTGGGAGAAAGGAAGCTTTGCTCAGTATTCGTCATAGTGATGCTGGGTGGGTGTGCTCTATACTTGTCCAGAACCAGGCAAATTTTCCTCTTTTTTTTTTTTTTTTGTCATTTTCCTGTCAAACGTACATAGGCAGTCTGAGAACAGCTCAGGAGTCATCCATGCATTTTTGTTGGCTTCATAGTGATCAGGTAGGGTTTTAGTCCCTGTGAAACAACTGGGCTGATTGGATTTTCCAGCCACCATGAGCGAATGTTTGTCAGTTCCTGTCAGGTTAGCAGCAATGAGCGCTATTATTTTGTCTTTAGCTTTCTTTGCTCCACTCAAGTGTTATTTCTCGAAATACAGGGATCCCTCTGGCATGGCACGGAAATATAGCCCAATCTCATCACAGTTGTACACATCCTCTGGCTTGAATTCTGACAACAGAGGTGGCTAGGTGTTAGATGTCCAAAATTCCGCTGATTTGACATCGGCGTCTGTCTTCTCACTAAGGGCCTACATCGCTGTAGCCAGCCGTTGCTGGGGTAAAAATCCTGAATTTCAAGCTGATCGCCTGGTTCCCTGGCCTTGGTTCAAAGTATGGGTTTTGCGAGTCACGTGACCTTGTCATCACAAAGCAGCAAATCAGTGCTTCTTCAACATAACCCTGTTTGCCTACACGCTTTTGTTTGCGGTTAAGATTTCCGTTTTTTCTAATGTCAACCAGAACTGATTCTCTGTTCTTCAGCAGTCTGAATACTTGTAAGTTAGATATCCCAAAGTCTTTCACTGCTGTAGACTCGGATTTGCTGGGATCATTGAACTCCAGGACCTTGACTTTTCATGACGAGGGATACGTCTTTATGACACAACATTTTACACGTGCAAGAAACTTCAGGTTATTTGGGAAGAGTGATGTGGTGTATCTGTTGTACCTTTTGTTTATTCAGAATTTGAAACTTTTAAACCATAGGGGTGGAGCCAATTCAAGCCAATGTGCTGACTCTTTAGGGTTTGCCCACAAGGCAGCAGTTTCTGCAAAGAGGGAAATCATGTTAGGTGGCGTGCCTTTTTTCTCTATATGACTGAATGGGCAGTTGTTTACGTAACACAGCCTTTGCTTGCATGGCGTGTAAAATTCTCAAAAACTTCAAGTTTATAAGCTGTTGGACAAGGTACATGACATTACATGAAGGTATGATTAGTCTAAGATGGTCACAGCGGGAGTACATTAATTCAGAACTCTAGCCATACTGATGCCTGTGACTGCCGGCATGGTATCCCATCGAGCTGGCTTGCGGGCAAGGAAGGGTCATTCAAAATGTGATTTTATGTGATTAACCAGAGATTAACACAAACTACAGGGCTGAAATCCTTCCCATTAAGAGAGTTTTTCATATAACGGATTTGCAAATATACAATATAAAAACAATGAGACTGAATACAGTTTGGTTTTGTGCTGGGGAAATCATTGCATTTACATGTAGGCGGAGTTTGCATTTATCAGGTGTGCGATTATGTGGGTTTCACTGCATTTGAAGTGTCATTGTTTTGTAAATAGAATCAATAAATGGTTACATGGATATCTTTATCCCACACCAATATCACGATGTGGCGATGTCTTATTTGTACAGACATGATATGTATATATACATGAATTCATATGTAAAATTCACGTCCAGAAGACCCTGGAGCCATTTGCTTTTTCAGTTTTTTACAAGTATCTCAGCCACAATGTGCATTGCCGGTATCACTGGTTTAAAAAGGGGACATATACCTGTTCAGGTGTTTGGTTCAAGCTTTAAGTCAGGAGGTTTGTCAGCTACCCAGGGAAAGTTGGTGGTTTACACTGACCACTCGAGCTTCCTCCATTCATCAATCTGACCTTGCTTATGTGTATTTTTGAGTACAGTATTAAACACCAATCAAATAAAATAACTGATGGAAGTGCCGGGGAGAAAGAAGTGTTAAACTTGGACATGCGCTTTTGTTGTCTTCAGTGAAGCTGGTGATCCGAGGGGACAGAAATGTGGGGAAAACCTGCCTGTTTTATCGTCTCCAGGGTCAGAAGTTTAAGGAGGAATACATCCCCACTGATGAGATACAGGTCAGTAAAGCAATAGATACAGGTCAGTAAAGTGTAAAGTAATAGATACAGGTCAGTAAAGCAATAGATACAGGTCAGTAAAGTAATAGATACAGGTCAGTAAAGTAATAGATACAGGTCAGTAAAGCAATAGATACAGGTCAGTAAAGCAATAGATACAGGTCAGTAAAGTAATAGATACAGGTCAGTAAAGTAATAGATACAGGTCAGTAAAGCAATAGATACAGGTCAGTAAAGTAATAGATACAGGTCAGTAAAGCAGTAGATACAGGTCAGTAAAGCAATAGATACAGGTCATAGATACAGGTCAGTAAAGCAATAGATACAGGTCAGTAAAGTAATCGATACAGGTCAGTAAAGTAATAGATACAGGTCAGTAAAGCAATAGATACAGGTCAGTAAAGTAATCGATACAGGTCAGTAAAGTAATAGATACAGGTCAGTAAAGCAATAGAATGTATTGCACAGGAAGTTTGAATGCCATAAATTTTAGGCCTGTTGTTAAAAACATGTTCGTTGGGCGCAACCCAACTGTACATGTACCTTTAAATATGCCAAAAGTGGGCCCTACTAATTTCATTGGGATTTTAATAGATTTTTATCATTTTCTCTCTCTCGGTCAATTTCTCGTTAAGAAAGAAGTCCTTGTCTGTTTCATTTTCCTCATAGGGTTGGGTTGTGCCCCTTGCATAATCTTTTAAAAGTGTTGGGAAGTGACCAAAATAGTGCCGAAAGTGACATTAAACTACAAAGATGATTCAGTCGATCAATCAATCCATCAACTTTGATAAGGCTTAATTTGGTGACATTTACCTGTAGTATGAAGAAAGCTGTAGTTGTTTTTCATTGTTGATATAATATTATGGAATAAGTTTGGTGAAAACTTTGGGAGAGTCATTAGTGACCATGTAAGTGTATGATGTAACGAAGCATGTTAGAGATGTAACATAGTTCACATTTGAGAATTCTGATACATGTCCCGTAAAGCAGGGTGCATCATTGTAGTTTGCAAGCCTTGCAGTCACGTAGGCAGGGGTCAAAATGAAACAAAGGAAAACATGATCAAAGCTTTCTAAGATATATTTTCATCTGAATATATAGTGTCTAGTAGAAGCCACATTTTTTGTAGGGCTGACAATTTTATATCTGTAGTCACTGGTAACTGAATGTAAATGTTGAGAATTTACAGGCCAATTTGACCAGAGCTTACTTAACTTTATTGGTCTCACCGGAATTTACCTGGTATGCTGGGCCTCTGACCAGCAGTCTGAAGGCCAGTGATAATTTCAAATGACCTACATGTGTTGTCTTGGTACTTTTATACAAACCAGGGTCTTGTTTCATCATTACATAAGCAGGGTTTTTTTTTTAGCCAATTTCTTCTTAGAAATTCAACTTGAATAAATCAGAAAAGCGCATTCTACATGAATGCATAGCAATACATTATATAATCAAGACAATTTCCCAATTCTCAGACCGGAAGTCATTGACCAAAGTACAACCAAAAACAAGTATTTCTAAAGATGATGCACAGATTTAACCTTACTGGTGTCCAGTTTTGCTACATATTCTTTATAGAAGGTATTACATGTATAGTGAGGAGATGTGAAGTAACAGTTTAGTAAAATCAGTTTAACATTTAAAAATTGTCATTGTTTTCTCCTCTGCATGCAGGAATACTTTGTTGTTTTTGTGAGGGCCATTCAGGCTACAGTGCCAGATCTGTCAGTTTGTGAAAGGTAAATGATTCAGAGGACAAATCTTTATCAGTGTATATAAAGAAAAAAAATTTAACTGACTTAGCGTGGTTTTCACACTAATAATGCAGTGTTAGAGGTGTGATCGGTTTCATATTGTTTTTGTGCTGCTTTCGGTCTTCATGGGCCTTTTGCTTGCTTGACACTCGGACTCCATGTTGGAAAAGCATTCATCATCGAAGCCCGTTTCTGTATTTATCTATCTCGTAGACGCCATACTCAATAAATATTGCTTCACTCGCTGAATGTAGAAGATCAGTAGCAGTTGAACAGTAATGGATTTAAATCATTACTTATTGCATTTTGGCCGAATGCCCAGACCCAGTCTCAGATCGACAGACTGGAGCTAAGACTGGCTTTTACTCAGCCAGGAATACCGAGTGGTTATGTCAAGCGTCTTAAATCATTTTTCAAGGAATTAGAACAAAGACATCATATTCTAGAGTGAAACAGATCCATATCCATGTGTACCTGCCACAAACAATACCGATCTACAAGTAAGTGTAGGTTTAAACTTGTTTTAAATGCGTCATAAGTTGGTAATCATGAAAATTCGACACTGTATAATGTTTCACATTTTGTAGTTGAAGTTACCTCAACATTTTATAGGGAATGCCAAAAGAAAATTTATGAGGCTCAGCATAGCTTATTACATGATTTTTATGAGCTTTATTTGAGTCATTTGAGGTGAAATGGGGTGTTCCTAATAATAGAAATGGGGTTGACATTGTCCAACCACATGCAGCAGGAATTCATAACTGTACTATGTATAGGCTACCATACCTCACTGAAAGCATAGTTTGTATAAAAAGTAGAGAAACTATATGTTGGCTGGATATCAATGAAATTCTCCCCGGCGCCTTTGTCATGGAGACATTCATATATGTATGCTGTTTAAAATGTTAAAGAGTTAGACTATGTAAATTATGGTATATCAAGTAATTATATACAGACGTTATCTTCCTGGGATAAAAATGTTTTTCATAACCATCCTTCATGGAACCAGTTTTGTGTTTCCCATGTTGGTTCCGATGAACGTGAAACACAGAACTGAAGAGTTGTTGTTGCTTAGGCCAGTACGGGTGAAATCCCCACCCTGCAGGCAACAGTTTGAATGTTTATCACTAATTAGTATTTGCTTTCTTCATCAAACGATTCTCAAACCTCCAATCTTACACAACAAACTGTTGATGGATAATAGTGTTAAATTGTGCCAAATTTACTTTTAATAGTGTCTTGATCATAAACAAAGGCAAGGCAGCAGATTTACATGTATCTGCATGCAGGAAACATGAGCATTCATCATAGAATACATTTAGATGCTTATAGGCTCTAGTTTTGTTACCAATGTATCAAATATTCTATTTATTTCATGAAAATGCACTACAAAATGTGTCCAAAATTCAATTTCCCAATATTTCCACAAGGAGAAAGTTGCCAGAAAAACCCGTGCATACTGTACATCTTAAGAGAATCATGATAGTTGGCAATCGGCATTGTATTTGCGCTTATATACACGAAAGAGAACTCCAGGATGGAATTCTGCCATAACTTAGGGAAAGCTACTACAGAAGGGTATGCTTTGACTTAACGAGAGAAATCGTGCGTTACAAGGCCTCGTATATCAGAAAACATAAAACACTGAAATTCACCCACTGAAGTCTGTAGGCTGCCTTTACAGACAAACTGGTGATGTAATGCCGTCACTCCATGACTCTTCTTACACACGTGGCTTTGTCCCAGTGGTGTGTACAACCTTATCGGACAACTCCGAGAAGGACTTTTTTTCTTCTCTTCATCAGAATACTGATAAATCTTTCCTTAACTTTACCGCAATGTTTGAACATGTTGAACAGTATATGCTTATAAACATGATTTAAGCACCTGGACAATACCATGTCTTCGTATTTGAGGCCTGCTATCACACTCCCACACCTAGAGCACTCTGAAACAATATCCAGGTTTGTTCACATGACATGCCTGAAATGGTGAAGCATCTGGAAAGTGTGAACCCAGGAGTGCAAAGCACACTCCTGGTCTTCTGCAAGTGGTGTGATAATCACACTCAAAAACAGAAACAAAATCAAAACCCTGCAGTTCAGATATATCAGTTCTGAAGACATGATGTCATAATCAGCCTCCAGTCAGTAATTATATTCAGTGCTATCCTGTTTGAAAAAAAAAAATGTCGAAAAAGAATTATTTCTTTGTGTTTCTTATACCCAGATGTAACACGTTTCAATCTTGCTGTGTGGAACTGTCCTGTAATGTTTCAGTTACATGTGTGACCTTTATACTTTGGTAAAATGTTCTGTTGATTTTAAATATGATAGAAGTACATGTACTGGTTGATAAAGTGTGTGAACCATTTAAACACGAGCATGGCTTTCTTGCTTGTGTACACCCAAGAAACTAAAAAGAACAGTTGTCAAACATTCGTGTGGCTTTGTAATATCTTTGGGTTGCACACTTTCTTTCCTTTTTACTGTAAGTCCTGAAGATAAAATTTCCCTGTAGAGTTTAATGTTTATGTGTTTTAGTGATACAGATGAAAAAATAGTTGCAATACATGGCCACAACTGTCAGCGGGTCCTCAGATACTGAGCAATTACCAAGATTTATGGCCTATATTGGGATTTTTTGGGGCTCCCAATCGATTGTAGACATTCTGATCAGGAACGAAGGAAGTTGTCGAGGTTCAGTGGAAATGATTTTGATGCATGGGAGCTTTGGCTACCGGGGAAGGTTTTTGAGTGTAAAGGAGAAATCAGTTTGTTAGAAATACTTCATCTTCATTCAAATGTGTTGGCATAGGAAATAAAATGCAGAAGGAAAAAGTGGGAATTTCAACTCCATTTTTTTTTTCTATATCTTGAACATTTCTGCAGTGTATTGAGTAAGTTTCTTCCTTTCAGCAAATGTTCACTCCGTAAATGACAGCCGTTATGTTTGAAAACCAAACTAAACACTAGGTTGTCTGTGAAAATATGTTCATAGAACGTAACCCAGTCAACCATTTTTTAACTCTTTATGCGGAATTTGAGAGAATGTTGTTTTCTTTACTTACTTTCCCCGATAACTTCTTATGCATTAGCCAGAGTAATACTATTCAAAAAAGATCCCTACTGACTGATCTTATTTTTCTTATAGGGTCAGGCTATGCCCAAGAAAGAATTACTTATGGCTGAGCTGAATATCTGAGAGTCTGCACGAAATGAACAAAAATTAATTGAAGATTAAGAAAGAAATTTCGGATGTGTTTAGTATGTATCTCAGAAAGTGTGAAGTCATTAAAATATGCATTGTCAGTAAATATATACATTAATATACAGCGATAGATTTGTTACTAAGGAAATTGGGAGTGAGGAGCACAAGGTAAATATGTTGACTTCGTCCATCACCTGATGTATGTATTAAAACTAGGTCAAGCAAATTCATATCACTGCTGCCATGCAATCAGATTTTACAAGTATAAATTTAGATTGGTTGGATTAAATGGATTTTAAACATTGTGTTTGGGAACAATTTTTTGTTTCTCAGGTGGCCAGTATCCAGTGGAACTATAAGACAACAGATGATGTGGTTAAGGTAGAGGTTTGGGATGTGGTGGACAAGGGCAAGAAAAAGAAGAAATCTGAGGGCCTAAAACTGAGCGAGCCGGCACAGCCTGTGGTGAGTGAGCGGCGTATAGATTGATGCTTGTTTACTGACAGTGTTTGCCAGTCTGGTGATAGCTCAACATATTGGAATTGTCACAGCTGAGATTCCTTAACCATCTGACCTGACACAGAGCTGTGGCTTCTGTGCTCAGACCATCTTCTATATATATATATTTATTATTGACACATGCAGGCATCCCACCCCAGGAATATTGCTAACCGCAAATCGCATGACAGGTCATACTGATAAAATGACCCTAAAGGACCTAAAGTTGGGCCCCAAAAAGTGCACTTTCAGAATAAAATTGCACATTGTCATAAAATATTTTTTTCAGGTTCTGAAGCTTACATTTTTGCTGTAGGATATCATCCTATGTTCCAAACAAATTTAAAACACCAGTCTGAAACCGATAGAACTCTCAGACTTAGAAAAAAGAGCAACTTTTACATCATTTAGGGGTAACCATTAATGATACCTATTGAAATGCTTTTAAAGAAGTAGAAGACGATATCGGTGTTGCTATCTTCAGACAAGTTTACCCGAACAGTTAAATGACCGATTTCAGGCATCACGTCTCAAAATATCAGTAAGAAATCAAAAACGGTGCAGTTTCTTCGTTAATACTTTGAGAAAATACATTTCAGACTTGGGGGTCTTCTAGAAATCAGAGTCATTCAGAGCATGTAAGAATAGGAGGTCACGGCCTGGTCGGTACATATTATTTGATTTTTGTCTGAAGCGATACTCATCATTGAATTCGTACATGTAAACTTCCTTCTCTCTGAGCATTGACATGATTTGCAGTCAGTACATGTATATGTATGTCATCACTGGATACTACACATGGACAATAAAGCATTCAGAATTGTCCAAAATTGTTTGACCCAAGACTGCATTCCTCATTTTCATGAAGTCTGTATGGTTGATCTCTGTCCAATCCCAATCTCTAAAATATCTAATTCTGCATATGAAATCAAGTAACACTGGAAGAACTGATGTGTAAATTATTAAGGGTTCACTTTTGAGATTTAATTTTAACTTGCCTTTGGGATGCATTTGGTCATAAACTTCTGTGTGCAAAATGAAATTTATATGGAAATTTGCATGCATATTTGAAATTAAATTCCAGTGTATGTTTTGGCAAGGAACGCAGCATGTACATCTAGGCCAACCCATCCCAACTATTCAACTCACTTTGCAGATCTAATTTTATTGAATTTTAATGAATCTTGTATATGCACTTGAATTCAATCTTCAAGTTCCCTAACTTTCCAAGCATTCAGTTCCCCGTGGAAAACCAGATTTGATCGGAGAATACATGTATATGCAACACTGTATGTATGTAATTTTGCAGTAAAATTCGTCTTTCAAGATGGAACAAATTGTTCATTGAGTGCATGCATGATTGGATTGGGTACAAAATAAAACTGCACCCCTCTGTATAGAGAATTTAGATGTGCACATATATGTACTTGTATCATAATAGGTTTTGGAGGGAGGGGGATGTGATCAGGGAGTAATCACATTTCAGGACCAGGCCTAAGTAGAGTGGCCCTCTGGTAGACTTGCATGATTTGCTGAGCAAGCCAGTTCTATCGCCATTGATCTTTTGATTTAGTTTTCCCCGTTGCCGCTTGGATTAGGTCTCGCATGGCTTCCCCTCTGCCCGCAAAATCCATTACGTTTTTCCTGGCAGCCTTTCCGTAGAGTCTGATGCTCACGTGGGACTCTGTAAAGCTTAAGATTAAATCTTTATATCTGTCCAGGCCTGTTACTGCTAGCCTTATTAAAGAAAAAAAGGAGCCGCACATGTCACACAGTATAAACAGTCTTCTGTCCTATTCTGCTCAAGGGGTAAAAGACTGGCCAAATTATTGGTATCACCGAATGTATGGCATGTGTTTTATTGGTACATCCAGCTGGCTGGACTGGTCTGTATTAAACCTGTCCAAGTTTACAACCAGTAGCTCTATCAACATGGAGGCAGTGGGTTCAGATCCAGCTCTTGCTTGGCCCATGGATTTGTGAGGGCTTCCCTCAGTTTTCTCCACCTGCCCGTGTAAACCTTGCGCCCAATCGGCCTGTGACAGAGTGGTTTGCAGGCTGGAATCATGCTCGCAACGGTTATGCTGAAGCTTTAAGTCAGGAGGTTTTTCAGATACCAGGTGAAGGGCGCACGTTTACTACAGGTACTATTTCATCCACCCACAAACTCGTCCATATACCTGCAAGTGAAACGTCCTCGAGTAAACTGTTGAACACAAGTGACATATGTAAATAGATAGGAATTTATGCATACAATGATTATGAAAATGAGCCTAAAAATGTTTTGTTTGTGTAGTTAAAGAAATAAGCTTCACAAAACTGTGCAAATCGTTTCTCTACACTCCATAGTTCTGTCAGAGGGTTTCAAAATACTGGTTGCAGAGGTGGTTGAAAAGGTTGAAGAATTAGGGTACATTTATTTATTGATAAGGCCATCCTTAAACAAACTTGGGCGTTACCCGACCATATGAGAAGAAATAGGGTCCGTCGGTGGGAAATTCTTGTTTTTTTATTCTGGCTCTTGAAAAAGACGGATTTTAAAGAAATTGACTATTAGAGAAAAATAAAAAAAGAAACTTTAGTCAAAATACCAATAAATACTTTTGAGTAGGGACTGTGTTTGAAAAGTCAACACATTTCTAAGGATCGCCTGACATTGTTTCATTTGAAATCACGTATGTTTTAGCAAGTTATATTTAAAGCAACCAGTGTTCCTAAATGTAGATTGATAAAATTACACTTTGTTTAATTAGCATCCAAATCAATTAACCAACTCAGTAAGTGATAGGATTTCCAACAATGAAAGGACTGGAGATTGCAGAAAGTATACTGGCTCTTCTCTAATTCAC
The DNA here is from genome assembly GCA_016165875.1 of Acanthopleura granulata. Taxonomy (NCBI): domain Eukaryota; kingdom Metazoa; phylum Mollusca; class Polyplacophora; order Chitonida; family Chitonidae; genus Acanthopleura; species Acanthopleura granulata. The sequence goes on along the minus strand of JABBOT010000015.1, from coordinate 10,994,593 downwards.
CACAGTGGGGTGTCTTTCAAGTCTAGTCTAGCTTTACTTTGTGGAACACTTCCAGCACTAATTAGCTCTGCTGTAGATTGACCTTAAATCAATTGGTGGGCTCACTGAAACGTAATATAAATGTGACCATATCAGTATCCTTGAGTGTTAAATGGTGTTCAGTTGACGTATTGTCTTATACTTCATCTCTGTATTATTCACTGTGATGATTTCATGAGGGAATTGTCTTATTCATTTCATTCCTCCCAAAGGATCATTAATACATCTAGCTGTATTACTGTACAAGTCACGTTATCAGTCTCGGTAGATAAGGCATTCAGAAAGTCCCCCTGAGAATTTCATGTGGAGCTTTTGTAAGCTGTATCCATTAATAATTTAAATCATTCTTCAGATTTACTGTTGCATGATTAGATTTACAGTTTATATTGTTAGTATTATTGGGGACCTCTGTTGCCTAGCCTGCCTAGAGGGTTAGCACACCAGCACAGCTCAGTAGTGATCTAGGAACCTCTCAGTAATGCAGTCGCTCTGAGTTCAAGTCCAGCTCACGCTGGCTTCCACTTTGACATTATGTGGAAAGGTCCCCCAGCAACCTACGGATGTTTGTGGGTTTCCCTGGATTGCGTCCAGTTTCCTCCAGTGATAATGCTGGCTACCGTCGTATAAGTGACATATTCTTGAGTACATAAAACATCTGTCAGATAATGAAGTAAATTAATAATGTTATACAGCATCGTGGCTGTATGTAACTTTTTCTCACGGAAGACTATAGCTTAAGTTTGTTTTATTCTGTTCTTGATAACCTGTCATGATTGAAGTGTTCTACACGTTGTCTTGATTGTATGAAGTACTGCTGAATCGTCTATCGTTTGCCTTCCTTACTGCCAAGCACCTCAAGCTTTAAACCAACATGTGGATAATAAAGTTTTTGGAGGGAGGGGGGGGAAAAATGAAAGTCATTGTGGGCTTAAAGAGTACTTGTTGGTTAAAGAAAATGATCTTTGAAGCCTACAGGGCTGGGTCCATGATTGTGTGACCCTATTTTTACCAGCCAGTGAGGCCTTGCAATATTTGCTGTAGACGCAAAAAATACATGCGTACAGAGACCTTGTGTTTCACCTATTGGTTCAGCGTAATACACGAGAAGTGTAACTCTGAACAACAGAAAACTCATTTTGTCTCATCATGAGACCTCGTCATATTATCTAATTTTTAAAGGAGTAGTCTGCGTGCAGTAATTTGTATAGAAAAACAGGCAGTAAAAATGTTTTAGTATGTGTTAAAATGTCTCAAATGATCACTTATAAATGATAATTGTTTAAAGAAGAAAGAAATTGCATGGATAATAATACATGAGCTGCTCTAACCTTGCCATACAGTCCTGTCACAGCACTTGAAGCCTGATTACATGTGTGATTGTGCCCACATTCAGGCTGAAAGGGGCTAGAGTATATTCTCTCTCTATGAATTGTCGATATTCCTTAGCGGTAATCAGTTAAAGTGCGTTGTAGTAGATGCGACAGGATAATGGATCAGGTTCCGCAAGACTTTGACAGGCTGCACACTTCTGGCCAAGTCACTGCTCATTGACTTTTTTGCAGCAACCCTTATGTAAAGAAACGTACATGTAAGTAAGTTGGCGTTGTTAGGGTATAAATAGAAACATGGCATTTGCTTTGGTAACCAGAGACTTTTGGTTTTCTTTGAAGAAAACATTGATTACTGATATTTTCCTTTTTTTACCTTCTGAGAGGTTCTTTGTTATTGTCTAGGGCCTGGCTTTATAAAATTTTGCAAATCCATTTTCTCATAACTGTTTTGGCGAAATGACATTCTATAGGTTGTCACGATATGTACGAGCAGTGCAGTTTTAAGGAAAATTTTTGTGTGGTTTTGTAGACATACATGCTCCTTTGCTCTTTCCTGCAGTGTGTCACACTTTGCATGTGTGCTCATGAAACACTTAATTATGTCATACACAAACACTGCAGCGTCACAGCAGGAAACAGAGTGTTTTACTGCGATGTGGACCCTTTCATGTAGACTGTCAGAGCCTCCGAGTCAATAGGAATTCAACAAAAAGACATGATAAAAACCTTAAATGACTTAAAATTTCGTCTGTGATGAAGTCGTTGATTTTTCCTGATCCTGATACTACTCGTAGACGGCTGTTTTGAGGCTTGTTTGGAAGGTAGCTTAGTACCCTACTGGCAAAATGTAAGTTTCGGCAACAATGTAATATTTTATGACATTTATTTGCCAGAAAAAATGCGCTTTTATGGGGGATCAAATTTTAGGTCATTTACAGCAGGTAATACCAAAAAATAAATAGTAACATGATGTGATATTCTGTATAAATGAAGCATAGCTATAAGTGTTTATTATCTTTAATTGCATAAAGAGGTTAGCAATAACACACAGACATCTGATGAATAAAAACGATAAATGGACAAGTTTTAGTGGTGATACAATCAGTCAGTCAGATGGAAACTGACTAGTAATAAGTTTGAATGCAAATTTAGAAATGCACCCTAACTAGATGAAACGTGCAAGTCTTGCAAAACCCTTGCAAGGTCCATGTATTGGTGTGTTTTGACAATTATTAAGATTATCACGACACACCGTGAATTCGCCTAACTGTATCTCTTGTTTAAATGGTTATGGAAACAACTCCGCTTTTGAGAAATATCATTATCAAGAAAGAATAATCATGGCTGAAGTCCACATTGGCAGTGTTTCAGTCATACAATCATTACCAAGAATAACTTATGGTAAATAACGTAAGATTTCATCCATGATTAAGTTGCTCATTTTACCTGATTCTGAGTGATCTTAGCAAACTGTTTTGTGGTTTGCTTGAAAGGCAGGATGACATCCTCCTCGGAAAATATAAGATAAGTTTCAGCTCCAAAGGTAATATTTTGTGACATTTGTTTGGCTCTGAAAGTGCACTTTTTGGGTCACAATTTTATACCATTAACAGTACATTGGTACAGTACAGTACATTACACTCTATAGGTAAACTCTCAGACGTGCCTCATGCCTCAATCCTTTATAACATGAAGCCATGTTAGAGATCCACAGTGACCAGTGTGTCCATGCTTGGTTGTGTAATATTGATTATGTGGCGGCCAGGAGACTTGGTGGTGTTGATGTCTGCCAGTGCTCAGTAGACTGTGAACATGATGCCCCTATATCTTCACATTTTCATGGGTCATCTGCATGGTAATATGTGACTGTATATACGGATACCAGACTATGTCGTGTACATTGAACATCTTGGAGGGGCGTCCGTGGCCAGTGGGGGTAACGCGCTAGTGCAACCTCATGACCCAGGAGCCTCTCACCAATGCGGTCACTATGCGGCCTAGCTCATGCTTGCTTCCTTTTTGACCGTTTGTGTAACGGTCCACCAGCAGTCTGCAGATGGTCGTGGGTTTCCCTCTGTAATGCTGGGATGGGCGTCACATGAATGAAATATACTTGAGTACGGCGTAAACCAATCAAATAAATAAAGAAACATAATGGAAGCTTTCATTTTTCAAAATGTCAACTCCACTGTTGGGTTAGTGAAATAAATGTACGTATGACTAAAATCTGTGAACAACACCAGTGAAACGAAGGCAATAAGCTGTGAAGTGGTATTAAAATGTTTGTGTACATGTATTTGTGTTTCAGACTGATGAACCGTGTCTGGATGCCGAGTTTGTGGATGTGTACAAGGCCACCCATGGTATCATCCTCATGTTTGATATCACCAAACAGTGGTATGTTACGGCTCATAGTTTTAAAGTGCACATTGAAACTGAAAATTCAGTGTGAGGCCTGTTTAATGTGAGATTTAATTGAACCATGAAGGATTGCGAACTACAAAGTAGATAGCTCATTACGTTTAGGTTATAATACCAGTATTACTCAGATATTGTATTTTGGAGATGACTTTGTCGTTTGCAGATGCATGTATTATTTTGGTTTTAATGCTCTCTGCTAGATCTGGTCATTCTTAAAACTTCAAAAATTGTACTTTTAATTGCACTTCAAAAATTACTTGCACTAAAAGGTTAGAACAAAGAAACAGGACTGGTCATCCCGGTGTCAGTATAATATGATTGGTGGAGTGTCATGTCTGGTGTTGGCATGATGTTAGGATGGTGGTAGCAAGCGCCCGCCCGGCCACAAAAAAATAATGTATATATACAGTCTAAGGACTACTTGTGGTTGTTTAACTGAAAATTGTTGAGTACGACTTAAAATCCATGCTGACATAGATAATGTACGCTGATACATACACTAATGTTCTCTGTAGTTGTTTGTGTCACCCGCTACAGTGCTGGTGATGAGTGGCTGCGTAGTTAAAATGCTTGTCTGTCAGTCTGTAGAACACAAGGTGTGATTGAGTTGAAATTCAGTCTGGAACCGATTTGTTCTTGGGATGACCTGTCGCCATTGTTCTGAGGGCTTTGGTTGCCTTTTGGTGGCCCTCTGCCAATATGCCATACACATCGAACTCGCTCAGTGGGGAGAAAATGTCTGCATCACACTTCATGCATGTTCAGCTCCCTGTACTATGTACTGTGTGGCCTCCATGACAATGACCCACCAACCTCTCACCAATGTGGTCTTTGAGTTCAAGTCCAGCTCACTCTGGCTTCCTCTCTGGCCATATGTGGGAAGATCTTGTTGAAAAGAATAAACAAGTCCTTATGTCCAACTGACATTCATTTTTCTACTTCTCAGTTCACCAGTACACACATGTGTCCTTTCCAGACAGACAGCCTCACTCTCACATGGGGAGGTATCACCATTCACCCCAGATAACAACCACAGTTTCGTATCTGAGATATTGTTTATCAGCACGCTAGCATATGTTAACTGGTGTGCCAACAACCTATGGATGGTCGTGGGTTTCCCGCAGGCTGAGCCAGGTTTCTTCCCACCATAGTGCTGGCAGACGTCATATAAGTGAAATATTTCTCAATATGGCGTATAACATCAGTCAAATGAAATCTGCTATGTCTTCCTCCCCCAGGACCTGGACATATGTGGAGAGGGAGATAGAGCGGATCCCCACCCACATCCCTGTGTTAGTGCTAGCCAACCACCGTGACATGGGTCACCACAGGACGGTGGCTGAAGACACGGCCAGATTCTTCCTGGATGGTTTGCACAGGTCAGTGTGATGCGCGTGTGACATGGGTAAGAGTATGAGGTCCACCTCAGACCATCATCCCAGAGTGTAATGATTCACAGCACCATGTCTGCTGAGTTGAATTTTCAAGAAACGCTCTCGTAGTTTTAAAGTTGTATTGTAGGCAATAAGTGAAAGGAATAAAGTTTCACAGTAATACAAAAAATTTCTATTAAGCAACAGTCATAATGGCAAACCACGACATCATTTGTTTACAATTTTAATTTTTTCTTAAAGTGTAGTTTCCCATGGATATGTGGTGCGAAACAGTGCAAATCAAGTTCTGATTAAATACTGTGATGGTTTGCAGTTTAAGTGTAACATACATGGTTTTCGGTTTCAGTCTGTCTGCACAGTATTTATTGTTTTGAGATGTTTACTTGTGTTACAAGCATGTATAACTCCATGTATTGGAAGTACACGTGCATGTATCTGACAGAAGAATGTATAGATTTACAATAGGCACACGAGTAAATTAGACTCTTACTGGATCCCTGTGTGTTCTTCTCATTTACCTCTGCAGACCACCAGATGCCGGTCAGATCAGGTATGCAGAAGCTTCTATGAGGAATGGATTCGGATTAAAATATCTCCACAAGTTTTTCAACCTGCCTTTCTTGCAACTTCAGGTTTGTTCAGCATAAGGGCTACTTTATTTTATTTTTTTCATTCTTCAAGCCAGCTTGATAGATCAGAAAATATGAAAGGAAGTGGCGTTTTCTGTATATTTCCTCTCTTGCATATGAAAATAAGTATGTTTTAATAATCTCCACTGTGTGCAGGATGTTCTGGAGAAATACAGTCCAACAAAGCCATCTCAAGATTTAGACTGAAATTCAATCTGAATTAAACTCTTTTAAATATATGTTCGAGCATCCTTATATAGCTTCACATTTGCTGTTTTATAATTATTGAAGATGAAAGTTTTGAACATGCATGTGAACTCAAAATGGTGGTGTGAATCAGACCCCAAGCATCCTTTGAAAGTTTGTAAGCAGCCATTATGGCACTACAGCCCAGAGTTGACACTCGCCTAGCCACAGTTTTGCGTGCTGTAGCGTACATTTGTGCACTCAGTCCTTTGCACTTTATGCTGACTGTGACTTCAGCATGGCTCAATCAAACGTGAAGAAATTTCTTGACCTCATAGTTACTATATTTTTCATGTATCACATATTATTCCTTTTTGTGAAATTCACAGTTGAGATTGATAGAATGACAGTGAAAGATGAGAAGTGTGACTTATATGAGCATTACATGAACTATATCTCTTTTCTTCCTTTATACCTTTTAGAGGGAAACCTTATTGCGTCAGCTAGAAGTGAATTCTCAGGATTTAGAGTCGACCCTTGAGGAGCTGGACATTCATGAAGAATCCGAGGAACAAAACTATGAAATGTAAGTCAGGAAACTTATGGCATGTAAGTCGATAAAATTCTGACATGTAAGTCAGGAAAATTATGACAGGTAAGTCGTCAAAAGTTTGACAGGTAAGTCGTCAAAAGTTTGACATGTAATCCAGCAGAAGAGTGACATGTAATTTACGACATAAATCAGCAGTGTAGACTTATCTGGCTTGTGGCACTTCAGCAATACATATCCTGAACAAGCCTGCACTAAAGAAGACATCAGACATGAGGGAGCAAACTTGTACAAAATGTAAATTGAAGACTGAGGTGCCACTGATAGCTTGATCATATTTGTGTCTTAAGGCAAGGTAGGACAGAGTTTCAGGCTTAAGTAGCTGTTCTGTCATAACATTTTACATAAGGGCAGTTAGTAGAAACTACGCAGGAAAAAAGTTAGAAATACGTGATGTGGCGCAGTTTAAGAGTTTACTTTTGTAATAAGTATTCTCTATTGGATATATGACAACATTTCCAGATTGCTTTATGCATATACTTTGTCATTCATTTCAATCTGTGATATGTGGCGTTCATGTTGTTTTTGTTTTTTTTTTGCAAATCACTGTAAGTAATGTAGTGTTCTGTCTTGCAGATTTATTGATAACCTATGCAACAAACGACGCCAGCAACAAGAAAAACTTTCATCCATACCACCAGCCAATGGGGATGCTCCAACCGAAGCATCCATCAATCAGGGAGCACAGCAAAATGGCCCTAGCAACCCACCTCCAGGTGAGGCTGCTAATAGTGGTAACCTTGATTGTTTTGTCTCTCCAGATAACACGATTGTGATTGCAACCCATTCCCTCCTACAATAATGCTATAAGTGAGTACGCCATTACACAGCAACCAAATAAATCAGTAAATCTCACCAGATAATGAAAAAACCTGATACATGCCTCAGTAATTTGGTGTGCTCTCAGCAAAATTTTCCTGAAGCAATGACTTTCATGCTGTGGGAGAACACAGAGGAATTACATAATGCTGGCCGTTGTCATATAAGTGAAATATTCTTGAGTACTGTGTAAAACACCAATCAAATAAGTAAATAAATTGAACCTGATTACAGGAATCACATTGCTTAACATACAGGGTTCCCACTGATGCACAGTGTCCTTGAAATAAAGATTTCATTGCAAAGAATTTCAAGATCTGGATAGTCCTTAAAGAAGTGGGGTCCTTCAGTCTTTCAAAGGCTTTGATTTTTTTTTCAGTGCAAAATATCATAAAAAGTTTGAAAAATATTACGATTTAAGAAAAGTAGCAAACAGTATCTATTACCCTCCGTATGATGGTTTGTGCTTTTACTGAATGGTCCTTGATAAGGCTGGAATATACTGGATTTAAGGTTCTTGAAAGTCCTAGAAAAGCAGTTTCTTTCATGAGTGGGAAGGCAGATTATACTACATGTATTACCATGTAAGATGTGTGAAAAAAGCACAAACATCAAGGTACATGTAAGTTGCATTTACATTAACAAAACATTTGCCTTTGTTTTTGCGCCTTAGCAAACTCACGAATGTTAGTGTAAAGGAAAATCTTCGTAGAAGTGACATCTCTGTTACTGCACATACACGGAGGGAAGGCTAAGCTTTTTTGTTTAGCTCTCTAGTTTAAGGTATGGAGTGTAAATGCACATACACGGAGGGAAAGTTAAGCTTATTTGTTTAGCTCTCTAGTTTAAGGTATGGAGTGTGAATGCACATACACAGAGGGAAGGCTAAGCTTTTTTATTTAGCTCTCTAATTTAAGGTATGGAGTGTAAATGCACATACACGGAGGGAAGGCTAAGCTTTGTTGTTTAGCTCAATATATTGGGCTCATACATGGATTGCAGATTAGGCTTTTTTGTGCTCCCTAGTCTAAGGTACAGTGTGTAAATGTACATACTAAGATGTAAGGTTAAGGTTTTTTTTCATCTCCAGTACGTTGGGCTGCAGTGGCCGTTCATAGTGCACAGATAGCCAATAATTGAAAGCGATTTCCGTACCAAAGACCACTCCAGCGAGTTGGTACGTGAACACCTCACGATGAAGTGTTTTTACTGCCTTAGCTCAACATTTGCTCAGTCATTCACAGGGATTGCCGAACACACGTCACAATCAAGATCACTGCCACAATTTTGTGCACAATGACGTCTGTACCACCACAACACTTCACAACTTTTATCTTTACTCTCATTGCATTGCCTAATTAACAGCTATACTAGGCAAACTGGTGTGATTCTCTGAATGCCTTGTTACCTTTACTGACAAAAGAGTTCGAAATCGAAACTCAACTATTTCAGACCAGTGCTTGCAATATGATCTTACTGTCACAATTTGTTGATTAACACAGCACATGGAACATATTGGAAAGATATGACCGTTTGCCTGAGCTGGGAATCCAGGACAAACACTTTCATTATGTTTAATTTCAGTTTATTTCTTTGTTATTTTTCTTTACTCTATTAATGCCTCAGTTCTGCTGTTATAGTGCAAACTCAGTGCTCCTGTACATACATTCACTTTTTTTTGGTCTCTGTTTGTCTCTGTTTCAGTACCTTCATCTTTACCAGCCTCCACCAGTGTGACCTCTAACCTCTCAGTGAGCACACCAGTCTCAGCCAATCAGAGTCCGGTTCTGTCACCTCAGTCACCGGTGCCCCAAAGCAGCACCCCAACCCCACAGGAAGAGAAGAAAGGGTTCTTCTCCCGTTTGTTTGCTAGCAAAGACAAGAACCCTCCACAGAAGAGTCCGTCAGCAGGTAGTAAATTGTTACTAGTTATTACAGAAAAAAAATTACCCAAGACAAAGAAAGAGACAGATGTGCAGCTATAAGATGTAACATTTACTGGTGCATTTCTAACATGCATCCCATGATCGAGAAGATAAACATCATCAGAGATTACCTGCGGACGGTGATGTGTCTCTCCTATAAAACTTCAGGCAAATAAATCAATAAATAAATCTTCATCTTCGTTGAAAACATTATATAAACTATTTTGAATGGAATTATTGAATGGATTTAGACATTTGAATGCTAAGGTGGATTTTAACGTGGAACATAGCTATACATGTGCTGTTGGGTGTTGATGAAGTCGCAGGTACTATTTCTGTCTTTGTGTTTAGAAGTATTTATTTATTTATTTATTTTATTGGTGTTTTACTAGAAGTATTTGTTTATTTATTTATTTTATTGGTGTTTTATGCCGTACTCAAGAATATTTCATTTATGCAACGGCGGCAAGCATTATGGTGTACGGAAAGCAGGCAGACCCTGGGGGAAACCCACTATCATCCGCTGGATGTTTAGAAGTAAAAGTTTTAATGAAGTACATTAGATGTAATTACCAGTACAGAGAACTGATGTTTCAATAAATACAGGGTTAAGTTATACGAAAAAAGGGTTTTGATATCATTGATGCCTGACCCAAGCTCTTAACTGTATATAACATGAGGTTTTCAGTGGTGACTTTGTGCTAGCTATCTCCCAGTTGTCACTGGTCTGCTTTTGCTCTCTATGATGTAATCTTTCATATATGACGATCCTTTCAATTATTGAAGTGGTGAGTAAAACTTTTTTCTTGGCGTTGAAAATATTCCAATGTCATGGTTTGGCTGAGGTGAGAAAAGTGCCTTTAAAATGAATAGCGAACTTTAAAATCTGATAAAGATACATGTTTCTTTTGGTGCTTTCAGAAAATGTGGTTACAAGCCCCAGCTCGGAAGCTGCAGAGAGTTTTCAAAGTGTGGACGATTTTGTGCCTGATGAGGAAGAGCTGGATGCAAGTTTCTTGGAGGATGCTAAAGAAGTCTCAAAGAGACGCCCAACTAAAGATGTGTCTGAGACCACAGACAGGTAGGCTTTGATCTCCCTTGAAACCTTGTACATGTATGGATATAATATACCTACAATTTCCTCCATGATCAAGTTGCTTATTTTGCCTCTTTTTGAGAGTTCTGTTGATCGTGGGAAGGTGTTTTGAAGTTTTTTTTAGGTTCCAGGATGATATCCTACTGGAAAACTGTGGGAAGGCCTGCCAGCAACCTGCGGATGGTCGTGGGTTTTCTGGTCTCTGCCAGCTTTGCTCCCACCACAGTGCTGGCCGCCATCATATAAGTGAAATATTCTTGAGTATGGCCTAAAACGCCAGTCAAATAAATAAATAAATCCTGCTGGAAAACTGAACACCATTTGAACACCATAAGTAATACTTTTTGGGGTTTAAAAATTTGTGTGTAAAAGGCACTTTCTAGGCGACGTTTTAATTAATTTACAGCATGAGTTTTATAGAACTGTATCTGTCACTCGTAAGACTGTTTCTCCTGTAGAAACAGTCCGGGCAGTTTTACGGAGAACTGATTGATTAAATAAATGTGGTACATTTCTCTGCCATTAGAGCATTGGGCTGCTGGGAGACAGATGTATGGCTACTGTGTGGTATCATCCTCCTGTGTGGTACATCGGGATGGTCAGGACCATGTCTAGAAAAAAACTGAGGTTCTGATGCTCATAAATACAGCCTGACTGCGCAGTAATAAATTTTATTAAATGGAACTCGCAGTGTTGCTTTCTGAGGGCGTTCAGGTACCGGTATGTGAAAGACAGATATTTGTGTGAAAACTTAACCTTTTATTTGTATACCATCATATTTGTGTTCAAGTTACTTGTTATTGTTAAAAAAACCTTGAATAGTTTGGACACCTAACTGTTTAGGGGCCCAAACGTTTTCTGGAACTAAAATGGCTCTAGATCTGTCCCCGATGGTAAGCCTTAGCTTGTGACAGTTGCATCGTATGAATTGTCACTTTGCAGTTCCAGATGTCAGTTTTAAACCCAATAATCTGGGGTTCAGTGAATACATTGTAAATGCAAAAGTAAACCTCAGACTACAGGACGATACCATATTTTAAGGTTTTTTCCCTGAAACATTTGAAAATACTCAGTATGTAACAAAATGGTGTTCTCTTTTCAGAAATATGGCAACTGACGTAGATATTATCCCCAAAAAGTGCATTATAGAGACAGATAGATGCCATAAACTATTAGGAAATCATCCTGCATTCCAAACTAACCTCAAAACACCTTAATACAAAGCGAAAGAACTCTCAGAATCAGGAAAAGTGAGTGACATAGCAGTAGATGAAGTTTTATGTTGCTTAGAAGAGTTTCTTGCCCTCTGGTTCACATACAGTTCTTGATCATTTCTGTTATCAGTGATTCTGAGGATGAAAATGATGGTGGTAATCCGATGGTGGCCGGTTTCCAGGATGAAATTGACTCAGAAGACGAAACCATGACCAAGTCTCTGTCCAGTGGTGTTGTGACTGCCTCTGTTCCGGAGAGTTCACCCAGTGTGAGCAAAGTAGAGCTCTCCAGTGATGAGGAGGAAGAAAATAGTGTGCCTGTGGTTGCTGTGGAAGAGGATTTGGACTCGGATGTTGAGTCATACCACGCAAATAGTGCTCCTCAAAAACCGGCTGTGCCGTCCCCATCAGTCAGAAAAACGACTGAAAAAAAGACTTCGTCCTCCCAAGGCGGGGATGGTGATCATGTTAGTAATTCAGTGTCGGGGCTAGAGCAAAAAGCGAGCGTCCCTTCTGTACGTAGGAGTGATAGTTCATGCAGAAACAGCTCTCAGGAGCATGAACCAGCACCATTATTAACATCTACAACCAAAGCAGCTGATTCCAAAAGTCGGACAGGCAAATCTGAAACCATAAGTAAAACTTGTGAAGAGCCTAAAGGAAGTAGCAATGATGTGGAAACTCCCAAACCCACTGTGACTCTGGATGACTCTGATGACGATGTTGTTGTTGGTTCTGATGATGATAAAGATGATGATGCAGCTGTGAAGGATAAGGACAAGGAGCCCAGTGATACAATGAAAGAGGATTTAGCCATGGCACCTGACTTCAGTAACTGGTTAGACGCTCAGGAAGCTCAGGTAAGGAAGCTGTAAGGCAGAAAACAAAACAAAAAAGTAAGTGATAAAAGTACTGAAGAATAATAAATAATAAAGCATTTAGTTTTTACAAGGTTTTGTACACCTTGGCCATAATAGACCTTTTCTGCACAATCTCTGAGACATGCGCATGACCTCAATACATTGTATGCCAGAAGATGGCAACAATAGCCAATGTTCATTTTGTTCCTGTTGTCAAGCCAACTTTGAATCTAAATGACGGTTCTGTCAACTGTGATATTACAGTTGCAGCCCGCATCATAATGTGATGCAACAATGAAGTGACTTCAGTTGAAGTTATATTTTCATGACAGACTTGGCCTCTAGATTTTATCAGCAGTTAGAGTTCGTCTGTCTGCACATTCCTCAGTATTTTGACTTCGTATTCAAGTCTTACCTTTTCCATTTAGTATGTCCAGGAAAGCAACCAGGAAGAATTTTATATAATTTAGTTCCAAGCTTAATGGCAAGCTTAATGATGTCAAGAACTGATCAGCTGTTGGACTCTGTTACCTTATTATATGCAGTGTCTCCTGAGCTGCAGGTATGAATTCAGTTAAATCTGATTTGAAGTTTGAAACAACGTGGGCCTTGGGAATGGGGGACTTGTACACCTCTTTCCCGCCTTTAACAAAGCCAGCGAAAGCTATGTGCTTCTTTGTTTCTGCCTGTTGTAGTAGACCACACTTCTCAGTGCATGTGTGTTCCTGAACCACGCAAGTAATACACAAGCACTGCAGCCTCACAGCAGGAAATAACACGTTTTTACTGCTATTTGGATCTAAAGGTGTAGTTGTCTTCCTTGGCTTGACTTTTGGAAGTGGGTAGGTAAATTGTAAAAGTGGCGTGACTAGCTGCCTGGGTGGAGTCGCATATGATTATGATGAGTATGAAATTTGCTCTACATGTACTTATATTTTCAGGTGATAAGTAAGAGTGCCAAGACCAGCAGCAAGCCCAAGTTGAAAAGTCTAGGGTCAGGTTTGGAGGAAGTCAGTACACGGGACAAGCGAGCTAATTCTACAGGTGGGTTATGATGTCTTTGAAGTCTACATGGAGGCTTCGTACATGCATGCATTGGACCTTCCCTAATTCTACAGAGTTTTAGGACAGATATTAATACTGCTGATATCAAAGAAAAAGATATGTCTCCCAGTTTTTTCAGGGGTCTCGCAAATTCACAAATGAATGATTATGGCTTAACAAGCTCATGAAGGTTTAGGTGAGAAAAAGTGAGGTCCATCCCAAATTAACGGGTAAAAGGTAGGTGCTAGATTGAGTATACACCTTCAAAGGTGCGGTCTGTCAGCTCAACAAAGCACTGTTAGCAGCTACCATGAAAACTCACCATTTAGCTGCGTTAGTTTGCGATGGCCCCCACTCTTTATCTCATTGAAATGTGTGTGAACTCGTGAGACTTCTGACACGTCAATTCAACTTATCCCAAATGGCCTAAAATTTTTCCCATGACAAAGGTGGTCGTTCTTCCTGATGTTAAGAGTTCTGTTTAGTTTACAAATGGTGTTTTGAGGTGAGCTTGAAAGGTGTGTTGATATCCTACTGGAAAAATGTATTTTTTATCCCCAAAAACCATATTTTATGACATTAAACTTGCCTCTATAAGTGTGCTTTTGGGGGCAAAATTTGAGGTGATATACGCCATATATATATTAAAGCCGTCAACAGCACTGGTATGGCCATGTAGACAGTCTCACATGATGTTAATTGGAGAAAGCCTGCTTTCAAGGAATATGACATGTAGCTGTGTACTGAACTAGCTTTATAATGCTGAAAAGCTGTGTGCTATGTCAACGAATATGACATGTAGCCGTGTACTGATCCAGCTCTATAATGCTGAAAAGCTGTGTGCTATGTCAACGCATATGACATGTAGCCGTGTACTGAACGAGCTTTATCATGCTGAAAAGCTGTGTGCTATGTCAACGAATATGACATGTAGCCGTGTACTGAACTAGCTTTATAATGCTGAAAGGCTGTGTGCTATGTCAACGAATATGACATGTAGCCGTGTACTGAACTAGCTTTATAATGTTGAAAGGCTGTGTGCCATGTGTGTGTGTGTTAAAAGTTTATCAGTTGATTGCCAAAAGATACATGATTGTTCCGGTCACTCCTGAAGATTCACTTCAGGAGTGAAAACGGCTCTAATTACTAATTATCAATCAGTGATAGGATCACTTATGACTATTTGCAAGGGAGTCTGGAATTCTGTTGGTTGTGCAATATTTGATAATGTTTATTGAGCTTAATCATCTTAATCAACTATCCTGTGGTTTTGGACTTTGAACTGACATTTAGTTTTTTTTTTAACTCAACTTTGAAACAAAATATTTTCCTGTTTTATCTTCGTTTTCAGTATTCTCCACATCACTTCGAAAACTATTCATGGCTTCCTGGTTTCTACACGTTCTCACCACCATATGGTTGACATACTGACCATGTGGCCTTAAGCCATGATCATTCATTCATTCTTAAATATGCTGAAACAAGCTTTAAAATACAAAGTACCATTGCAATAAATTTATAAATGAGTATGTTGCTTATATCGAAGTGGTGAATAAGCTTTTGCATTTGTACACTGTAGTTTGAGTTGCGCATTTAACGAACTTCATGTTGACTTATCTGCCCTTTGCACAGGTGCCCGATCATCAGGGGGCTCCACTGTCTCCTCCTCACAGGATCCGGAGTCAGAACGAGGCAGTGTCTCCTCGAAAAAGAAGAAGAAAAAGAAGAAAGATGACAAGGTAAATAGTCATAAAACCAAGTCGTTGGTGAATTAAAACATGAAAGAGCTCTGAAAGTCTTAGTATGTATTTATTTATTTATTTATTTATTTAAATGATTGGTATTTTACTCAAGAATATTTCACTTATACAACGGTGGCCAACATTATGGTGGGCGAGAACAGGGCAGAACCAGGGGGGTGGGGGGGAGCCCACGACCATCTGCAGCTTGCTGGCAGACCTTCCCACATAGGGCTGAAGAGCAAGCCAGCATGAGCTGGACCTCACAGTGACTGCATTGGTGGGAGACTCCTGGGTCATTGCGCTGCAGTAACGTGCAAACCAACTCAGCCACGGAGTCTCCAAAGTCTTAGTGTGTGTTGATATGTGCACTTCAGAGTGTTAGAAAGCCATTTAGCTAACGTTGTCATCTGTATAAACTGCAACCACGTTTCCGTCAATGGGAAATTAACTGGTAATAAAGTCATATTCTACTGGAGAGATAAAATAGATCTTTCGCATCGTCTTACATGAAGTTTTTAGATCACTGGCCATGTATGAATATAACATAAACATTGAGCTTGCTCTGTGGGTGAAAATCTGTGCCAAATAAGGTCGGTGGTTTATTCTCGGCTCCCCAGGTTCATCCTGCACCGACACTGAGCGCCGTCATGTATTAGGTGAAGTACTTTGTATTCAAACCCCAGTCTTTCAAATCCAATGGTTCACTGTGTCCTTGACCTGATCTAAAGTACGTGTACCTCTACTGAAGTTTTTGTCCTGACCAGTGTTTTAATGCAGTAGAACTTCCTAGTGTACCCTTTAGCCATCAGACCTGGTACATTATGATAATTGGACATGTATGTTATCATTGTGAGATGGGTTGTGGCAGAGTATTTAGATACTTCAGGGGTTTTTCTAGCCAATTTCTTTATAGAAATTCTATTCGAACACATCAGGAAACCCAGTATTTTTCATCACGAACGAATGTAAAACGTATCTAAAACTCATTTATTTTATCGAAACTCAGTGCAAAATTTGCTTAAAACTCAAGTTTCCGACATTTCTCGTTGTGGTTACCACTACAAAAAAGTGACTAGAAAAACCACCTGTACTTGTCTTTCTGTTGCTTGACCACACAAGGCTTGGGTTCAATCCTGGCTTATGGCAGGGAATTTGTTAATTCCCGTGTCTCACTCTTTGTGGGCCCAGTCCAGCATTCGCTAAGACCACTCATCTTCCACCAGAATGGTGTACATGTCTGTACGTCACACGTTGCAAAGTTTTTCAGTATCTTACCCAAGGTCAGTGGTTTAACCTGTGCAATGTGGTGCCCTCTAGACATGAAACTGATCACTATTGTAAAAAATTGTATGTGGAAAAGTTCTGAGTGAGGTGTTAAAGAACAGTGAAGGAAATAGATGTACATTATCATCTCTTATCAGGATGAAGAAGAGAAGTCATCAAAGAAACATCGTCACAAAAAGAAGAAAGAGAAGGAGGAGGGTTCAGGCAGAGAGGTGAAAAAGGAAAAAAAGAAGAGGAAGCAGAAGGAAAAGTCAGCTGAAGGGGATGAAACCGGTGATGTTGACAGGGAGGCGAGAAAAGAAATGGCCGAGCTGGAAGATTTTCTTGGTTCAGAGGTCGGAGACAATGCCTGGGGAGAAGGCAATTACGAGACTTTGTGACGGAGTCCTGAGGTGATTACTAGTTACTAAATGTAGAAATGTTCATGAACTCATGGCTGAATGTCTACATACAAAAGATGCATTGTATTGAAGTATATATATTTATTGACAAATTGACATGGGATACTTGTGCTGCTGTTGTCAGTCTGATATCAAGTTAACGCTAATGTCGCAGATGGTGCGGATTTCAAACCCTGTGATGGTCTGTGTGAGATTTAGTACTGCTGTTGAGAGTTCAGATTGTATAATTCCGCAGACACAACTTGGCTTTGACAAGGCGAATATTGTGACTTTTTTTTTTATTTGTTCATAAAAGTTTAGTGCTGAAGGATCCTGCTAAAAGCCAGATGGTACTAAAGGTGCGTTGATTATTTTTGAGCATTGTGTCCCTTGACAAGGGACATGCTCAGAATATCAGTATGTTATTGTAAGACTATATTAATGTAAAGGGAGGAGTATAAAATGTGGATGCAACAGTATCCGAAATTGCCCTGCCTTATATAGGGATGCTGCTTCTATCCCAGATAGATGCTTGTCTTTGGGTTTATTTATTTATTAATTTGATTGTTGTTTAATGCCATATTCCTCCAGGTCCTAGTGTTAGCAAGTTAGCAAGGTAGCCATGTTCTTAATGAGCTGCAACTGTCTGATTCTTTTGGTCTTTCAGAAGTGGAATATTTAAAGTTTGTACCAAAATATTATTGGCCTGAAATGCAACATCATAAAATTTAATGTAAATGGGGTTCTCATGTTTTCAAAATCTGCTTGTGAGTTCACTGCTAGCCTTACGGATGGTTTGCTTTCTGCAAAGAATTATGGTGTTAAATTTTTTGACTGACAGAGACAGGATTGGCTGCCTGTCTATTTCAGGTCCTGCTGGCCAACAGCCTGAAGACTTCAGTCAGGCCAACTGTAGCTAGTCCCGCAATGTTGAGGTCACGGGTTCAAATCGAGCTCCTGCTTATTTGGCTGCATTTGTAGTTTGTAGTCAAAGTAATCTGCTTGGACACATGGCAGTTTTTCATCCACCCATAATGAGGAATGCCATCATACATGTAATGGTAACAAGTGAAATGTTCAGTAGTTGACACCAGTCAGCTAAATCAAGGCCTAGTGTTATCATGTCTGTAGATGGCACACATCTGTGCATATATCTTGTGCAGACCCGAGAAGTGTTGTGTATTTAGGATATGACCTTGACTAGCACGGATGACTGGACAGTTATACTTCTGCTGCCTTTTGTAGGTCTGCTGTGCTATGAAATCTGGTTGAAAACACATCTGTTGCTGCCATAGATTGTTTGAGGTGATTTCCACTGCAATGGGTAGCTTTCAAGAAACTGTGAAATTCATTTCTTGTTACACTTTTTTGGAAACAGTGCCAAAAGGTGACGTGGCATATGAGAAAAATTGCAAAAAATGTTGAAGAACTGGTTTTGACAGTGCCACATTAATGCTGTAGCTGCCAAATTGTGTGATGTCTGTTTCCAGTTTGTGCCACGTGTACTGCTGTTGTGTTCTGGTGTGTATATAAGGTTCCAGTACAAATGGAAAACTTTTTGTGCACTGTATGATAAGGTTACTGCAAGGACCTGAAGTGAATGGCCACAACTCAGTACCATGCTCTTTGGAAGCATGCTCGGCACACGTGCTTCAGGATGACTGTACGTTACTGTGAAGTTGCTGCACATGTACCATGTGGCACGGTAATGTGACACGGTAATGTGGCACATAACCATAAAACTCCAGTACACTGGAGTACTGGAGTATAGTTCATCTCTGCTGTAACAGCTAGTGAATCATGTGTGGATCGTATAGACGTCCCAATTGTGCCTTAGTCCGTGAAGGTCAGCTGGTGTCTTGCCAACCATGCCAATATGTATACTGCATCTGTAACTGGTGTGGTCAGAATGGGTGGACATGTACGTTATTAATAGAAACCTTTAACGCAGAATTGCCTGGCCAAGGAGAAAAGTCAGAATTTTCGGATTTCCATGTAGTATACTGTCAGTTGGAAAGAACAATACATAGACACATGTACAGCGTATGTGTTGTTGAGATACATGAGTGTATTCAGGCAGGCAGGCTTGCCTCAGGGAGAAATTACTTTTCATCGTGGGACTTTGCATCTGTAGAGAGATGTCAGTAATATTAACGACTATGTGGTGGTCACAGACTTGCTCTCCAGTTGAAATTTGAAAATTTCTATATTATGCTGCCTTTAATAACATAATACACTTGCGCAAAGTCAAATTGTTTTGATAATAACTTTCTGCTTTACATGTGCAACACTTATTAACTGCCCTTAGAGTGTTCAAATGGCGTTTCAAATATTTGAATGAAGGGAAAGAAGGCTTGGTGGATTCAGTCCAAGGTTATAGCCACAAAGGAAGTATCATCCTTGCGAGATTGTGCACACAGAAGCACACTTGCTCACTTTATACCAGACATGTGCACTTTGTACCAGACGTGTGCATTTTGTACCGGACATGTGCACATCATACCAGACATGTACTTCATACCACATGTGTGCACTTCATACAGGATGTGCACTTCATCCTAGATCTTTGTACTTTATAAGACCTTTGCACTTCTTACCAGACCGAGACCTGCACTCTATACCAGATGTATGTCATAGCACACTCGTGCACCCCATACCAGACAAGCACTCCATACCAGATGTGCACTCCATACCACTTCATACCAGATTAATACACCTCATACCAGACATGCACTCCATACCACTTCATACCAGACTCCTGCACCCCATACCAGACGTGCACTCCATACCACTTCATATCAGACTCCTGCACCCCATACCAGACGTGCACTCCATACCACTTCATATCAGACTCCTGCACCCCATACCAGACGTGCACTCAATACCACTTCATACCAGACTCCTGCACCCCATACCAGACGTGCACTCCATACCACTTCATATCAGACTCATACACTGATACCTCTGCAGTGTGGTTGAAGGAAACTGTTGAATACTACTTCAACATTCATTTTGTTTGTCATTATAGTTTGTACAAACAGTGTATGTTTGATACATCTCTCTTTCCGATAAATACAAGCTTCTTTGTCTAAATTTGTGGAATGTAAATAAAAGGAGATTGATAAACATGAAAGTCATAGTATTTATTTTATTTGATTGGTGTTTTACACTGCACTGAACAATATTTCACTTAAATACTAAGACGGCAAGCAGCATTGTGGTTGTAGGACACCTGGCAGAGCCCCGGGGGAAACCCACAACCATCGGCAGGTTGTTGGCAGATTTTCCCCATGCACAGCGGGAGGAGATGCCAGTATGAGCTGGACTTGAACTCAGATTGACGACATTGGTGGGAGGCTTCTGTGTCATTGCTGAAAGTCATAGTGGGTAGATGAAAAGTAATCTGTAACATATGTACATCAGCAACTGTTTATTGCAAAACATTGATGATTCCATATCACCATTTCACTATTAAGAGGGTTTTTTTTGTTTTGTTTTGTTTTTTTTTTGTAGTGTTCAGTTTATTGTTGTTTTTGGCACATTGTTCCTGATAGTTCATGTATTTGTTAAAATTGTATTGATGGTTTTTCCATGTTGTTTCATTTTTTTTTATATTGTATTAAAGGAAGAAAAGTTAAATGACAACTTTTGCTGACTCAGTACCTGTTAAATGTAACAAAGTTAGATGGTTTATGAATTCATTCGAATGATATAGAACCATTTATGAGAAACATCACAAAATGTTTTGCTCACTCTGAGGTAGCAAAATCTTGGATTTTATTGAATCAACTCTCAAGCATGCCAAATACTTGGCAGTTGTTTTTTGTAGAGTCCTGATCTAAGGCACATGCAGCATACTTGTAATGAGACAATTAATGTATAGATTTATTAAAACTGCGTCAAATAATTCCTCAGATATTTTCATTTTTTACTGACTCATGATTTCAAGCAGTAAACCGCACAAGGCAGGCATTGTTTTCGATATGACAGTAAAACATGAGGTGATATTAATCTATACTGACTACAGTGGGCTTCCATTGGCCCAGTGAGTCAAAGTGCTGAGGCTAAGTGGTCCATTCCCAACAACCTCCACCTCACCATTGCCAAAAATAAAAAAATGGGTTGAGCGGTTCAACCCAGCTCAGACAGCAAACCTGCAAATAGGTGCCTGACTTTTTTTAAAACACCACTTTGATGAAAGAGGTATGCCCCAAGAGACCTTTGTCGAGTAATAAGTAACATGGACAACTTGGTCACACCACTTTGCCCAAAAGGGGTGTTTTCTAAAATGTTAGGCACCTATTTGCAGGCTTGGAACAGTACCTGTATGTCTATGAAGTGTGATTTTAAAGCCCTTTGGTCAATGGAACATGTCCTCTAGAGGGACGAGTGTTCTAAATGTATTTTTTTGTATTTCAAATTAACTGTTGTTTTTCAACATAGTGGTTTTCTTCAATGTTTCCTTTATATGAAATGTTGTAAATATGAAATGTTGTTGTAGTTAATTTAATGTACAGAATTAAACTTGTACCATCTGAATTGTTAACAATAACATTGTTATCACCTCTACAGGCTTTTGCAAGTGTGCGTGAGTGTGTGTGTATATATTTACATACCACTTTAATTGAATGGGAAATATAGACGGTTAAAATCATATAATTCATATGTATGATGTGTATGTAAATATATGTCATGTTTAGTGCACAGTCACGCGTGTGAGCTTGTTCATATTCTTTAAAATGAAGATCTCGCTGGAAGAATGATTTCAGAATTGAATCTTAGAAAAAATGAAGAGCGGCCAAATTATACACTCCATAATGTTGGAAATGGTTTAGAAATGTCAGTAGTCCCCTGCATTTGCACTTAGATAGACAGATAGGCCTCATTTGAGTGTAAAGTTGTAAGTGTTGTAAAAGAATTTCCTAGGTATTTCATTAAACAGCAATGGAAAATCAAATGAACAAGTCACACATTCATTTGGGCATTATATAAACCCCATTCCCAGGTTGTGTGATTACTGCTTTATGTACACATTGTGTGGAACACCCTTGTTGAGTTTATTTTTGTGTTCTTCGGAAACAGTGAATAATTCTAGTTGCAGAATGAATTGATAAGGCACAGTGTAGCATCGGTAATGGCAGAATGTATTCATAAGGCACAGTGTAGCATCAGTATTGGCAGAATGCATTGTACTGTAGCATCATGCAGTTCTGTGACAAGTCCGAGCTATGGCAATCTATTTTTAGCATGTACAGTAACCACCGGTGTTGTAAACTGCACCATAATGGCAGTTGACAGTGTGAATTGTAAAAGTCCTTTAAAAACCACTCGAATATAAGTAAGTGCTTTATGTACAAATTGTGTAGAGCACTCTTGATGAAGGCATTCACCCAAATCAAATTTAACACCAGGGTGAAACACTGTTTATTTTTGTGTTCTTCAGAAAGAGTGAATAATTGTAGTTGCAGAATGCATTGATAAGACACAGTGTAGCATCGGTAATAGCAGAATGCATTCATAAGGCACAGTATGGCATCGGTAATGGCAGAATGCATTCACAAGGCACGGTACAGCATCGACAATGGCAGAATGCATTCACAAGGCACAATGCAGCACCGGTAATAGCAGAATGCATTCACAAGGCACAGTACAGCATCGGCAATTGCAGAATGCTTTCATAAGGCACAGTGTAGCATCGATAATGGTAGAATGCATTCATAGGGCAGAGTCCAGCATAGATATTGGAGGAATCCAGTGTAATGTAGGACCATGCAGTACTATGACAAGTCTGAGCTGTGGCAGTGTATTCTCTAACATGTACAGTAACCACCGGTGTTGTAAACTGCACCATCATATCAGTTGACACAGTGTAAATTGTAAAAGTCCTGTGAAAACCACTGGGACATAAGTAAGTTTCCATGTGTACATGGTCCAGTATATCTTCTTGTGGATAAGTATGGATGTCTAATTAACAAATATATATATAATTAACAATTATGTATATACATGTTTACATATATAGTTATATTTTTGCAATTCATGCAGCTGTTAATTGATAATGGTTTGTGGACTGTGTAAATGTTATTACTGAGATATGCAATAAATCTGTACAGATGCCACACATCTGTCTCTGTTCAATTGTTGAGTTTTTATGAAAGTCTGTATGTATGCTAGGGTTTTACGTCGTACTCAACAATGTATCAGTCACATGATGCGGACGAGTCCTTAGAATGTTTATATGGAATGGAACATCAGGACAAAGACTCCAGACATGACACTCCACCCGGTCACATTATACTGACACCAGGACGACCAGTCCTGTTTCCTAGCTCAAACCTGTCAGTCCTGAGTGTCAAGCGAGGCAACAAGTCCCATTTTTAAAGTCTTTGGTATGATCCAACCCAGGATTGATCCCAGATCTCCCGACCTTGAGTGAGAGAGTGCTTGGGGGTTAACGTCGTGCTTAACAATGTTTCAGTCACATGACGACAAGAAGTCCTTCTGGTGTGTGCACAGTGTGTCCTCTTCTGGCAGGGCGAGTCCATGCCATCAAAGTGATGCTGCCACTGAAACATCGTGCCAAAGACTCCAGACATGACACCCCACCCTGTCACAGTCCTTTTTCCTTACTCTAACCTATCAGTGCTGAGTGTCAAGTGAGGCAACAATAAGTACCAGTTTTAAAATGTTTGGTATGACCTGACCCAGGATTGATTCCGGATCTCCCAACCTCAAAGCGAACGCTCTACCAAGCCACTGAAGTGGTCATTCATTCATTTCTTAGGCTTTCAGAACAGAAATTTGTAGTCGCATCACATCTTCCTAAGTTATCAACAGTTCTTTTTCACTTTGCTGGATGGGAACCTGGCCTTGGTAGAATAGAATAGAATAGAATAGAATATTTATTCACCATAATACAAAATAGCAGGTTGGAAAAGGATAGATGTCAAAGTAAATGGCGGGAATAAAACCCCGAAGGGCTTGTTCTATCCCTAAATAGTCATAAATTCATTGGTGGCAGGAGATATACTTTTGGTGAATAGAGGATATAGGAACATAATTGATTATATACACACTTGTAGACATGCACAAGATTACCAGTACCCGTTTACATAGCACTAAATTATGCGCAATCATATCATTAATCTCAGAGCAACAGATGATGCCCGATTACACGTCTATTGACATTATGTTAATTTTTAAGATAAGAATACATTGCTCACCAGTAGCACCCTCAACACACACACATAATGTAATGTCGTTGACAGCATTGTGACGTACCCGGCTCAAAAGTTGCACCATTAACCAGTAGAGTGAAGGGACTTTAAACGCCGTTTGAAAAGAGAATGTGAGGAACACATTTTTAAGTCAATAGCCAATGCGTTCCAAATTCGAGGCCCTTTGATTTGCAGAGAATAGTAAGATACGTTAGAAGTATAAAATGGCTTGTATAAATTGATGTTTGAATGACGTGTAGGGTAACTATGCGATTGTTCGACTCTGGTGTAGTAAGATTTTAGTAGATTGGGAATTATGAAAGGTTGATATAATGATTTATGAACGAATAATTGGATTAGGTAGTCATTTAATTTTGTGATTGGTATTATATCGAGCCTTGCAAATAGAGGAGATGATGGGGACATTCTGGGGCTGGATGTTATCAGGCGGAGAAAGCGTTTCTGAAGAATAAACAGAGGTTTCAAATGGGTGGGGTACGTATTGCCCCAGACAATAAAACAATAAGAGATGTAGGAATAAAACAGACATGAGTAGAGGCGTTTTAGAGTTTCTCTATTTAAACAGGATTTAAGGTGATACACAACTCCAATGTTTCGAGATAGTTTAGACGACAATATATTTATGTGTGATGTCCAGTCTAGTTTTTCATTAATAATGACCCCAAGGAATTTGAGTTGCTTCACACGTTCTATTTCTGATCCAGATATGTTTAAATGAGGTAAAAATGATGATGATGATGACCGCAGAGGAGGGATAAACATGTATTTTGTTTTATTTACATTGAGAGTAAGTCGGTTGCAAATTAACCATGTTGATAATGCTGTCAGATCGTTTTGGATATTTATTGCAACATTGGCTGGATCTGATCCGGACGCTACCACGCTTGTGTCGTCAGCAAATAAGGTGATGTGAGAATTTGTAACTGCAGAATGTATATCATTTACATAGACCAAAAATAGCAGAGGACCTAAAATTGAGCCCTGTGGAACTCCTATATTTACTAATCTAGGGCTAGAGATAGTTCCATTGTAATTTAAACACTGTGACCTGGAGGATAAATAGCTAGCAAACCAGGCATTGGCGGTTCCACGAATACCGTAATAATTTAATTTAGTAAGTAGTATATTGTGATCAACGGTGTCGAAAGCCTTTGACAGGTCGAGAAAGGCAGCAATACTAAATTGCCTATTTTCTTTTGCAGTTGCCAGCCGTCTATATAAAACTTCTAGTGCATAGGAGGTAGAGTGGTTTGCGCGGAATCCAAATTGGTCATTACAGATCAAGTTATTATTCTCTAGATAAGCAGTAAGCCTAATAGAAACAAGTTTCTCTAAAAGTTTACTAATGCACGGAAGGACTGATATTGGTCGATAATTTGAGATCAGGTTTACATTACCAGATTTATAGATTGGTGTTATTTTTGATTTTTTCAGAGATGTTGGAACAGTGCCGTTTCTAAGTGAAAGATTAAAGATATGAGCTAACGGATGTGATATAATAGGAAGAGATGGTTTAAGTGTAGATAAGCGGAGGTCGTCAATACCGGGGGATGAGTTTTTTGATTCAAGAGCAATTTTAGAGATTTCAACTGGAGTACATGACGTAAGGTTAAACTCTGTGTGAATATCGTTCGGTAGATACTGTTTAAAATCTTCATTAGTGGGAGGAACTTGGTCAGCAAGATTAGTAGCTACGGGTGCAAAGTATTCATTGAAACTATCTGAAATTAATATTGGATTTGTTTCGATTTGACCATTTATTTCAAAACTGTCGGGTAGAGATTTGTTTACATCCTTATTTAAGAGTTGGTTTATTAGTTTCCATGAGCCTTTTATATTGTTGTATTGTTCATCAAATTTATTTTTGTAATAGGTTTGCTTTGAGTTTCTGATAACATGACTCAACTTATTTCTATAATGTTTATACTGCTGCGTGATTGCAGGATCATTAGATTGCAGATGTAACCGATACAAGCGGTTTTTTTCGTACACTGAGTTCAATAAACATGAACTTACCCATGGTTTCCTGGGTTTCATTCGTGCTTTACTTTGGTGTGTAAGGGGAAAGCACTCGACATAAAGGGAGGTAATTTTGTCATTAAATTGTTCCATCGCTACATTGGCGTCATGCAACCTATATATATCCGACCAATCTATGCTGGCCACTTTGTCGTTAAATAAACTTCTCCTCTCTGGAGTAATTATGCGAACGCATTTCTGGATTGTGTCTCTCTTCTTTGTGTATCTGTTGCGCTGAATATGAAAAATTGGGAAGTGATCAGACAAATCAGAAAGTATTACGCCAGATAATGAGTTTTCATGGCAAAAGTTTGTAAAAATGTTGTCAATAAGTGTTGCAGAATAGGCGGTTACTCTTGTCGGTTTGGTTATTTTTGGGAAAAAATAGTTAGATTTCATTAAGTCAATAAATTCATTAGTAGATGTGTGGTTACTGCTATTAAATAAATCTATGTTGAAGTCTCCCATTAGTATACAATTTTTGGTTTCCGGTTTAAGGATATTGAATGTTGACTGGAGAAAAGAATTAAAATCAGAGACGCTTTTTCCAGGAGGTCGGTAGATAAGACCTATAATATACTTAGCTGAATGATCTGTAACTTCCACAAAAATGCTTTCCTGGCCATCACAAGTGTTATGGTTTGACAGATCTTCCCGTAAAGTACACGATGTAAAACGGTTGTTTACAAACAGAGCCACTCCACCTCCCCTGCGGGCGTCTCTGGAGAAATAAAATGGTTTGTATCCTGGGACGTCAAATAAAAATTCAACAGAAGGATCCAGCCATGTTTCTGAGATACCTATAAACGAAAATTCAAAATCAATGGCATTTATCATCGACAGGATCTCAGTGTAGTGACTCTTAATGCTTCTAGCATTTAAATGAAGACATGATATGGTGTTGTAGTCGTATACGTCAGAGGATGAAAGATGATGGCTTTCACTATTGCCACTCTTTCTGACAGAGTTACAGATTAGACTCGATTAGCTCATACAATGAAACCAATCGGCATAAATCTACACTCGAATGAATGTACTGGCCATGTTTCGAAATTGATCATATGTGACCAGACTTCAAGACGACACTTGATCTGACTGGTCACAAGTTGATGACGTGGTTAGAGTGTTAACAGTGTTTCCTCTCACCATAATGCTGGCCACCGTCGTATAAGTGAAACATTTTTGAGTACAGCATAAAACACCAATCACATAAATAAATACTATCAACATGCAGTATGAACGTTGCTACTGGCCACATGTAGTATGAACGTTGCTACTGGCGACATGCAGTGTGAAAAGATGGACTGGCACTCAGGTTTTCTCCATCCATCATAAAAACTGACCGCCAAATTAAAGTGAATTTTCCTCTCCAGCCGTACGTGGGAAGGTCTGTCTGCGGATGGGTGTAGGTTTCCCCCAGGCTCCGCTCGGTTTCCTCCCACCATAATGCTGGTCACCGTCGTATAAGTGAAATATTCTTGAATGTAGCGTAAAAGACCAATCAAATAAATAAATATATAAAGTGATTTTTTTTAGTATGGCATTAAATAACCATCAAATAAATAAATAAATATGTCGTTTGTAACTAACTGTTAGTATCCAAATATCCACTTATGTTTATTCACAAAAAAATTACAAGGAAAACAAAGAACAGTTACTTGTGTTTTAGGGGTTTTCGACAACCATCAAATGGTACATAGAATGCATGTATATAAAAGAGTGAATATCCGTCAGGCAAGTTTAAACACTCAATGAAATGTTTTCTTTATGTTCTCAGTTTTCTCCTACCATAATGCTGGTCACCGTCATTTGAGTGAAATATTCTTGAGTACGATGTAAAACACCAATCAAATAAATAAATACACAAAGTGATTTTCTTTTTGAGTATGGCATTAAATAACCATCGAATAAATAAATAAATATGTCGTTTGTAAATACCTGTTTTCAAATATCCGCTTATGTTTATTTACAAAAAAATACAAAAATACAGAATAGTTACTGGACATGGTTTAGGGGTTTTCGGCAACCATCATGTGGTACATCAAATGCGTGTATATATAAAAGTGAAATAATCTTCAGTCAAGTTTAAACCGTCAATTAAATGTTTTCTGAATTTATTTCACATTGTACCCTGCACTCAAAAATATTTCACTTAAACTGAGGGGCAACCAGCAGTATGCCAGGAGGAAACCCACGACCATCACACAGAGATATTAAACTGCCACATATGTTGGTCCTGAAACTGAAACCCCTCAATGATCATATAGAATCAAAACCACTGCAACAACAAACTCAGCATCTTTTAACGGGATTATGCTTTACTCTTAACAAAGAGACACAAAACATACATAGATACACAGCAGATGTCTCACTGGCCTTATCATAGTACCATGGTTTCCTATTAGCAGGATACAAAAAAAAATAAGCAGAAAGTGCAAGATTAATATTTACATTATCAAAACATCTGAACATATGAACCTAATAAAAGAAAAGCAAGTTCTGCTTGGTTTTGCTGAATTATTACTGGTATATTGTTTCCATGACATATAAAATTATGTACCATACTGTAAACCTTAAATCTTTTAATGTCTAAAAAGAGTAAACTGTTTCAACATGAATATCATTAAATAACATGAAATGAATTAAAAACAAAAGCAAAATATCCATCTTATACATCATGTATGTATACTTTTTACTGGATTTCGACTGTTTTCACAACTTCATGACAGATTGTATTAAAACAGATCTGATTCTCAACATTTTCAGGCATTAAGAAAAACGTCCACAAAAAAATGTTTACTAGGCCTCTAGGTTTAATATACTGGATTATTTAAGACATAAAACTTAACATTAGGTGTATTGCTCGCCTATAAGTTCTTCCCAAAAGTTTAGTATCATTGGCACACTACGCTTTAGGAATTACTTCATAAACATCTTTAAATACATACCTCATGAACACACAAAGCTGAATACCATACAGCATATGAAAGTTATATGACATATGTGATATTAATCTGAACCATAATGGTCACTTAAATAACAACGTAAAAAATCTCACAGTATGACCATTATCAATGGCCAATAATTCTTGTCCACAAGAATAATTAACAAACTTGTTGATACGTGTAGTAATATAGGAAAAGATTGATTAAGTGCAGTTTAAGTGTAAACACTACTTACACCTGTAAATGCCTCCACAACAAGCCTGCCAACCAAATCATGATTAACTTACGTCTAATAATGTTATTTAAAATAACAACTTTTGTATAAATGCATTTCAGGCCATTTGAAACTAAACCACAACACAGTATTAATCACCTAAAATTTTGCCCATGACCATAAAGGTGCACATTTTGACAGATTCTGAGAGTTGCATCAACATTATAGAAAAGGTGCTTCGGGGTTTGTTTAAAAGATGGTACTACATAATCCTACTGGTAAAATGTAAGTTTCAGCACCAAAAGTAATACTTCATGACATTTTAATATTTACCCTTCAATAATGCACTTTATTGGTGTTCACTTTTAGGGGATTAATCTGAAGAACTGGA
Source organism: Acanthopleura granulata (assembly GCA_016165875.1). NCBI lineage: Eukaryota > Metazoa > Mollusca > Polyplacophora > Chitonida > Chitonidae > Acanthopleura > Acanthopleura granulata. The sequence goes on along the minus strand of JABBOT010000015.1, from coordinate 10,964,812 downwards.
TTCAACACATGACCTCACCTCTAGTTCAAGGGTCTACAGGTGCAAGATTCACCCTGTTGCAATGTATGCAAATGCTTCCATTAGACTCTGTTCTTTAGAATCTTTATCTTTACTGTGTAGCATCAGGCTATCAAATTATATTACATCACTGTAGGTTTGATATTTGGGAAGAAAAAAAAATCAAGTAGCTAATCAATTAGCAGACTATGTGTAAGTCCCTTAATCATGAGATGTATAGAATAATACGTTTCTTATATTTCAAGTATTATTTGAAGGCAGGGCCTCCGTGGCTCAGTCGGTTAGCGCGCTATCGCAGCACAATGACCTGAAGCCTCCCACCAATGCGATCACTGTGAGTTCAAGTCCAGCTTATGCTGGCCTCCTCTCCAGCCGTACATGGGAAGGTCTGCCAGCAACCTGCAGATGGTCATGGGTTTCCCCTGGGCTCTGCCTGGTTTCCTCCCACCATAATGCTGGCCGCCGTTGTAAAAGTGAAATATTGTTGAGTGCGGCATAAAACACCAATCAAAAAAATAAATAAATAAATTATTTGAAGGCTTTACCTCAAAGGGGCCATCAATATAACTGCTGCGGTGTGAAATGGCAGAGGAGGGAGAATATGAGTTTCTTGTCAATGGCACCTCCAAACCAATGTCCCATCTGCACACACCATACGGTCAGTCAAGTGCAAAGCTGCACGGATGTACCTTTACTGTATTTCCCACAAATCTTTCACATTTTACATTTGCTTTATAATAATATATTGACTTCCATGCTGCCAGCACATGGAACAATAATACACTAATTGCAACTTACATCATTTTTTTCTTTCATTTTTTTTCTTCACCAACTCCTGAACAAATATATTACGATATATCAGACGCATCTATCATCAGAGCCTATCCAACTCTGAAACCTATGAAACGGCTTGCTTGTCCCTTAAGATGAGGTTCACTAGAAATCAGTCACCAGCTACCGGCAGCCTGCCACATTTTTAAAAATAAACTAACCAGATAGCTGTCTGCTCTTATTATTATTAATATATTTCTATTAATTCTTGGTCAGGTAGATGGCTACTTTTATTGGTAAGCCTCCAACAGATAACGAATCAGATAGCCCTGATTCCTCATATTAAAACGAGGAATTCGAACTCAGTAGCCTCTGGGTTATCTCTGTACATCAGACTGCTATTAACTTGGAGGTAGGCATTCAGGTGAGGTAAGAATTCAGGGGAGATAACTGTTTCTGCACAACACATTCCCCATTGGTCATTCCTCCTACCCTACTTTCACTCTTTGAAATAAGTGCCACTTCAAGTTCTCAGTGACTGGTAAGTCAGAGTAATTCTTAAAAAAGAAGTCCTGGTTTAGTTCAGGTTTAGCAATCAAGGGACACAACTATTTCTGCATAACACCAGTCCCCACTGGGTCCTTCCTTCTGCCCCTACTAATGTCCCTTGGAAATCTACTGTCAATACATGGATCAAGGGGGAAATAATCTAAGCGTGTTTGCTTAACTACATATAGCAGCCTACAAAACAGAGGTATAGAATCAGTGGAGACAACTGTTTCTGGATAATAACACCGATTCAGACTGGTCCTTCCTTCTGCTACACAGTATTTAAACAATTAACCACATTATTTGGAAGCATGTTATCACTTTTGCCTTTTCATGTCTCGCACAGCCTTGACGATGTAACCTTTTGTTTTCACGATACCACGACATTTGACCAGGACGGAGTAGCGGATGGACCACACAGCTTCCCATTTCTCAGCGTCTTTGTTTGTGCTGTTTAAAGCAATCAGTTCACGGAATGTCCTCTGAGGTAAAAGATCTGCAAATCATGAACATATTTCTTTACTGACTTTGCATTAGTTACTGTAAACAACCTTAAATTTTGCCTAAATGAAAATATAATCACACTTGGTCCTGAAACTTATATTTACTCAGTAACATATGATCCTAGGTTCCAAACAAACCCCATCACATATTTACTCAGGAACATATAATCCTAGGTTCCAAACAAACCCCATCACATACTGACTGAGTAACATATAATCCTAGGTTCCAAACAAACCACATCACATACTGACTCAGTAACATATAATCCTAGGTTCCAAACAAACCACATCACATACTGACTCAGTAACATATAATCCTAGGTTCCAAACAAACCCCATCATATAGTGACTCAGTAACATATAATCCTAGGTTCCAAACAAACCACATCACACATTGACTCAGTAATATATAATCCTAGGTTCCAAACAAACCACATCACATACTGACTCAGTAACATATAATCCTAGGTTCCAAACAAACCCCATCACATACTGACTCAGTAATATATAATCCTAGGTTCCAAACAAACCCCATCACATACTGACTCAGTAACATATAACCCTGGGTTCCAAACAAACCCCATCATATAGTGACTCAGTAACATATAATCCTAGGTTCCAAACAAACCCCATCATATAGTGACTCAGTAACATATAATCCTAGGTTCCAAACAAACCCCATCATATAGTGACTCAGTAACATATAATCCTAGGTTCCAAACAAACCCCATCACATAATTCTAAGATCAACAAAACTCTCAGAATCAGGAAAACGTGCAACAACCACTGACAAAATTTCAGGTTATTTGCAGTAAATCAGCTGTGCATTGTTGTTCGTCTTCAACTTGATAATGGAGTGCACTTTTGAAATGTTCAAAAATGTCTTTTTTTGTTCTTGCCTACTCAACAATATTTTGACAATAAATTTTGACATACACGATCACAGTCAGATTTATAAATGGAGGATACCAGAACGCCTGTTGTAAACCACTAACCTTTGGCAAGTGACCGACAGACTTTTCCACCATGTGTGACATACAGATATGCACACCATACTGGTGGGAGACAAGTGGTCTTTCCAATGTTAGACTGGGCAAAAAGGCCACACAACTGCTTACTTTCATTTCCACAAAGGCTCCACAAGAGAGCAGAGGGATCTACAAATTCCCTGTCCTAGACCAGGTTTGAACCCGCATCCTGAGGACTGAAAGATAATTCTCTCTATCCACTTTAGGTCACTGCTCGCTCACCCTCCACACACTCTCTGGCTCCAAGGATTAGTAGCATTAGTTAAGGATTAGATGGATTAGTAATGATTACAGGTGTTATCTGGTGTACTGTAGGGTTCACCTGGAGGATCACTGTGCGTGAGCAGCTGGATGTCATTAAGCTTGGCAAACTCTATCATGTCCGGTGGCATCACACAGCACGAGGCCAGATTCACTTGGTTACTGATGGGTTTTACCTGCAACCGTAAAGGTGTCAGTCAGTCCGGAAGTTTCAAGCATAGATTTGTGGATGTCATTCAGGAAGCAGTTTGATTGAGAGCTAATATTTATTTATTTATTTTTTGATTGGTGTTCTATGCTGAACTCAAGAATATTTCACTCAAACGACAGCGACCAGCATTATGGTGGGAGGAAACTAGACAGAGCCCGGCGGAAGTCCACAACCATTCACAGATAGGGGTAGCACAGATTTTAGCGTGGAGCTGTAAATCCAAAATATGCCGTAACAACAATCAGACAACCCTGTTAGCATCCAGAATGTCAAAAAGCAGACGGTTCAAAGTTCTCAAAAGTTCCCTTTGACCATAAACTTGCACTCTTATTAAAAAATATTTAAATTCTGCAGACAGAGTTTCTTGAAAGGAAAGAGAACTTGAAAAATGAACTAAGTATCAAAGGAAAGAGAATTAACTGTCAATGAAGCAAGCCAAAATCCCCTTTTTCCAAAAGTTTCTGATCAAGTAAAAATTATTTAAAACACTGGATTCTGTGGAGGGCTGTTCATCCATAGCAGAGTCCAGTTTTGGCTTTAAATTGTGCTACACGTTGACATCTTCTCCACCAAAACCAGGGACTAGTCCCAGGATGCCATGAATACCTGAGCCCACTGGTAAAGCTGTTTGAGCTGATTGGTTGATAAATCACTGACACCAATCGACAGGACAGATGCCGATTCCCCCTCCACTAGACCCTCCAACACCTGCCAAAATGGCTGAATCTCCTCCAAAGTTAGCTCCTCTTCTCTGCCGGGGAATGACAACAACACGGTCTCGATGAAAGTCACATCCAACTGCGACATTGCTGCAATGGAAGGTTAAATATCTTATTGGCTACACTACTGGCCCAGAGAAGAAAGTGCGCCCCACCCCCACCCTCCCAGTCAGCATGAGGTGGTTGTTTAATCTGACAATGAACCATTCATGGAACACCCCAATATAAGCTTTAGAGTAGGGGCCCTTTTAAGGGTTATGCCAAATGAACATATTTTTAACGATGGCCTTAAAGCGATACAATTCACAGATGTTGCCTATGATTAACTACACATAAATTCGAGGTAACATCAGTGGAATTCAATTAATCATACATTTTAAATCACCTGCAGTAAGTTTAATGTGATCAAACGTGAGAGAATATGAGTTCCCCAAACCCACCTTCGAAAATATGTTCTTTTCAATGTCTCATTTCTCTATTTAAAATTTACTTCATTTACAAACACATTCTGCAAAGTTTTCTAGCAGAAAGTTACTGGTGATTTACTGAAAACTTTCCCTATAAAAACATGTCTGCCACATGGTGGCATTTGCATGTGCCAAATAACAAGTAAATTAAGGAATGGGTTTAATATGAAATGTATACATTCAAATACCTTTGTATGACGGGAAAATGAAACTACATGCATAAATACAACGACAAAAATGTTAGACATTTATTTATTTAGTTAGTTAAAAGAAAAGTTCTTTATTTATTTCATTCTTGTGAAACGCCATGACACACAAGAGGGACCATGTGGCAGTCAGTTTTGTGGTTGAAGAACGTTGGAAGGCTAAGGATGAAATACCAACCTTAAGCAAGTCACTGACAAACTTTCCCACATGTGACATATCGATATGCACCGTGCTGGTGCAAGACGAGTAAGTTTATAATCACCATCTATCACTTCCACTTATAGTCGCGCAGGCCGTACACAAGTGGCGAGAGCCCGGAAATTCACCCACTGCTGTTGGCATACATCCTGCCTAAAGCACTTACTTTTCTCAATGGCCTCTGTAATGTGAGATGGGGACTGCAAAGTGCACAGCGAGATTTTGACTGAAAAGAAAAAAATGTGGTAAACTGAGTTTCTGACATGACTGAGCGAAGTTGATAAGACTGAACAGACTGTTTTTTATTCTTAAAGATTCTTCAAAGTTACTCAAACTGAGAATACTGCACTTTGTTGAGTTATGAATATTCACTCATGGTGAGGAAATGCCACTTTTTGAACCGAAAATGAACGCTGTTCAAATTTTCAAACTTAACAGGTGTAGAAAACTGATCCAAATGTAGTCCTAACATTTCAAAACATTAGTACAATGAATACTATATTCAATCGAAAATTTTCCTCACAACTAAGTTAGTCTGAACGGTAAGTAGGACGACAGTCTACCAAGGCTATTGGAAAAATGTAAGCTTTAGCACCAAAAGCAATATTTTCAGGACATTTTTCTGCCTCAAGGAATGAAATTTTTGGGAAAAATTTTCGGTCATTTACCTTACTTAAGTACTAATTTTAAGTTCCATTTATGCCAGAAGGATGTTTGGAGGTTTCTTTAGAAGGTAGGACAATAACCTCTTTGAAATATTAAAATTTCAGCGGGGTTAATGAGCTCATAAACTCCCCAGTGCTTGATCCACAAGTTTAATGGTGATATATACCTATGTTTATATAAATTAATACGAATCTGGGGATCAATTCTTTTTTTTTTCCTCTGTAAATTAGCTGGTATTTTTTTAAAGCAGCAGTCAGGTCTATTTCGCACACATGTATACAGGATTAAAGGTAATGCAGATAGACCGAGGTGGCAGCAACATGTGGGTGTTTCACGAACGTGCCAAACCTGACAACTACAGCCCATGTACAGGCAACAAAATAGCTGTGTCACTGCACACTATTGTATAGCACCAGTAAACCCCTCAAAATTGCATTTCTAGAGGCGAATAAATATAAACAAATATTACTTCTGTTGCTCAACTTTAAATAAATTATTCCAGGTGGAATTATCCTCATACCCTTGGAATAAACTTTAAAACAAAAACACACCTTTCTAAGGTCAACTGAACCCTCAGAATCGGCTAAAATGTTCAACTAATTCAAGGGCACAATTTTAGGTCAGTTACTGTAATGGCTGACACAACATGGTCTGTTTACACATCGCAACATGCCAACCCTCCTCTGCATGCACAAGTACCAGTATACTTTCTGCACTTTATTCTCAGGACAAAAGCTGGGTACTGATCTATTCTGTTCATTCCGGCATCTGTGCTGTTGTTTACATTGTAAGTGGGCAAAACCTTAAATGACCTAAAATTGCAGCCATGACGATTAAAGAGCTTGCATATTTTGCCTGATTCTGAGTCTTCTGTTGTCAATGATCACAGAAATGTGTTTTCAAGTTTGTTTGAAAAGTAGAATTTTCAGCATTCAAAGTAATATTTTGTAAGTATTTATTTCCATCTAAAAATGCAGTTTAGGTCTTTTTAGGTCTTTTAACATATTACCCATGTATTTCAAGAGCACGACATTTACTGTCAATTCAGCTTAGACCAGATTTTTCATTCAATGATTGAATTTGTGTAGTAGGAAAAATGTCCCCACTGAAGACAGTAGTCTGAAATTCCAAAACACTCTCAGAAAAGCCACATAAATGTTTATCTCTCTGACAGAAACAAGTGTAGGTGGGCATGACATTTACTGCAAGTCAGGATGACTCAGCAGTTATTAGGTAATGGAGGCATACATTTTAACCCTGCAACAAAGGTTCCTTTCACAAACTCAAAAATGGTTTGTCATAGTTTGTGATGCAATGTAGCTCGATGAATGTGCCCAAAGACGATTATAAGCTCAGTGTTTCTGGTATATCTTATTACTCAGCACATCACAGCAGAGAAAGTCTTAATAATCAAAAAGTTGTAAAACCCTCTTTGTCATGTTTGTACGAGTGACGAAGTGATACAAAGCTATGAGCTCTATTGTTCTTTCCTACAGTATGCCACACTCTTCAGTGTATGTGTGCTTATAACTCATATATAAGCACTGTGGCATTGTTCGACCTTTTCGTCTGCACGTCAAATCCAGCAGATGGGCCTCCGTGGCTCAGTTGGTTCGTGCACTATCGCAGCACAATGACCCGAAGCCTCCCACCAATGCAGTCGCTGTGAGTTCAAGATCAGCTCATGCTGGCCTCCTCTCCAGCCGTATGTGGGAAGGTCTGCCAGCAACCTGCGGATGGTCATGGGTTTCTCCCGGGCTCTGCCCGGTTTCCTCCCACTATAATGCTGGCCGCAGTCGTATAAGTGAAATATTCTTGAATACGGTGTAAAACACCAATCAAATAAATAAATCAAATCAAATCAAGCAGGTGGTGAAGGGGCGATTTAAGGCTTGGGATACATGTAGAAGACAGGAGCTGGAAATCAAACCTACACAAAGGGGCTTTTCTGAACAGACTGAACAAAATAAACCCTTTGGACAATTTTTTTCCAGACTCCATCAAATACAAGTCACATGTATAAATCTCAAATTTTCATTTTTTCAGCTTAGGCTGGCCTTCCTCTTCGGCCGTACGTGGGGAGGTCTACCAGTAACCTGCTGATGGTTGACCATCTGCCAGGTTTTCTCCCACCACAATGCTAGCCGCCAATGTATAAGTGAAATATTCTTGAGAACGGCGTACAATACCAAGCAAATAAATAAAACAAATAAATCAAATCTGATTGTATCTCTTTCTTTTTTCAAAGCAGTTTCCACTGGTCGTCCTATACAATGTTCTACAGTGAGAAAACGCAATTTCATTCATTGCCAATACTGAGGCCTCATAAAAAAAATTACTTTTCGTTTTCAATTCTTGAATTATGGTGAACAAAATGTGTATTATTTCCAGTAAAAGTAGATTTTGTGATAAATTTTTAAAAAAACAAAACTATTAAAAAAAAAAATAATAATAACAAAGGGCTGCTGTGCACATTGGTGGTGCAATGGAAAAGTAGGAATTTTTTTTCATATGGCCTTCATTATGCATATATATATATGAATAAAGAATCTTGACAATAAAGTCGATAATTCAGTTACAACTGTTCCAATCATTTAATTTCATTTCTTTAGAGTTAACACATGTACATGAACTCAGCAAATAGCTGCACTCAAAAAATGGCCATGAAGCTTCCAGACACAGCTAATTAATTAAGTCCCCTAGGGGTAACATCCGAAATCAAACCTTATAACCCTGGGCAGACCCCACAAGTGCTATATTCGAGCCATTCACTTGTTCATAAAGTACAGATCTCCAAAGAGGAACACTTCTAATACCTGGCCAGCTAGGCCCTTCAACCATCTGCACTGATGCTTTCTTTGTGAATTCCTCATTCTTCAATGGGGTTGAATGTCCATGTATATTATACATACTGAATTTGATCAACACAAATTGCATGAAAAAAGCGTCTTGTTAAATGCAAATTATAGACCTCGGAGGTAAATGAAGTATTCATTTAGGAGCTGAAACTTACATGTACCTCTTCTCAGCACGATATATCATGCTGCCTTCCAAACACCCTCAAAACACTTATATCTACTGATGTATTCCCAGACAATGACTGCTTATTACACCTCTGAGGCTCTCTAAGGCCAATAAAACTCTCAAAATTTATCAAAGTAAATTTCGTCACAGAAAAAAATTTGGGGGCAGGTACTATGAAAATTTTAACTGTCCCACCTGTCAGTTTCAATTCATCCCGCTCTGCTGCAGGTATGGTTTCTCTGAACTTGGAATGTACACACACCAGATCTGTGACATACTGAAAGGAAATTTATTCATTTACTTTAGCATTTAACTGGCATTTTCTACCATGCTACAGTCAGCATTACTCATTTAAACCAAGCTTTCTCTTCAAATCAGATTTAACGATGGAAGAAATCAAGACAGAGAAACCTCAGTGGATTTCACATCACATCAACAACTGACTGACAAATTTTCTACCTAATACAAATGCCACGCACGGCTCCTTATTGACCGGAGCTGGATTTTAACCAGTAACCTTGCAAATCTAGCACTTGTTGTCAGTGAAACACTTCAGCTTACTAAAAATTACAGGTGTACATAAACTGCAGTCAAAATACAAAATCACAATCGTTTGCACAAAAGCTTAATAAATAGAATATCCGTCAAGTAGAAATAAGGGTACCGGAAGTATGCATTTGTTTATATGGTATATAGACTATTCAGGTATCAATATTAAAAAAAAATCTTTAACAACCACCATAATAGATCAATCATTAAATGCTACCTTTTCAAGTAGGACTTACCTGTAACTCAGTTTTGTCTGCTGATGTCAAAAAATTTTCCAGTGTAGCATTTATACATTCTGCTAACTGAAAACAAGAAAACAGGGCTACAGTGAACAAGAGGGTGATGTCAATTCATTTGAAGAATGTCCTTTTCTCAATGAATGTCAGAAAAGTGAGTCAGTGACGAACAATAGCATAGTCCTAGTCTTTATGAATCCCCAAACAGAAATAACAACAAATATTTAAGTAAATTTAATGTAGTATTGAAGTAAGGTACCGTAATTCTCCTAATTTGCGGGACAGTTATCATTAATACTGGAAGCAAAAAATTCTCCTTCTCGCCCAGTCATGCCAGTTTTTCAACAAAGCAAAGATACAGATATGTTGTTCATCAGATGGACTAACCATGTTATAAAAAGATATTGTGCATTCCTGTTACAATTACTTGTATATTGGCTAAAAGGGGCAGACCAGGTGTCCCCATAATTAGAAGAATTAGGGCAGTTGGATATAGTGCACCTTCGCCCCACAACGTCCTGCACATTCAGTACTGGTGTCCGTTTTGCTGATCAGCCATGTTATTGTGCTCAGTTGTGGGAATTAATTACATCAAAAAATGAGTTGGTTTTTTTTGTGTTTTTTTGGTATAGGGTGTATTGCTCAGTGTAGCAGTTTATGCCATCATTAAAGTGAAAGACAGCTCATATTCTAAGCTAATTTTGCCAAAACGGCTGGACAATATTATGTTTATTTCTGTTAAGTATTTTTTCTAACAGCCACTATGACAGTAGAAATTGACATTAGACCATGCTCCATCAACCAGCATGAAATGCAGCCATTCTGTCTGGGTTGTGACGTAATTCTTCCAAGCTCGGAACACTCTTCAAACCTGAGACTGTAGTATGCTGTTAGGGTTGTGGTTGAAACTTAAGTATGTATGTAAATTTATAACATGAAATGATCTAGAAACTTACCCTTGTCATAACACAATGGTCTGGAAATAATTTACAGTGTTGTTCACACCTGTATAAGTTATAATTAAAACATACAACACTAAAAGAGTGTCCTGTCCCTATGCTATTACATGTCATATTGACATTCAACTCAGAGAATTTACATCACAGCTTATATATAGCTGATATCTCCTAGCTCTCTGACTGGTCAGTCTCTCAAAAGACATGGGTGCCTTCAGATCCCCAGTCGGCAGCACAATACTCCACACTTTAAATGACGATAATTCAACTGCGAATTCATACAAATTCAAACAGTTTTTTGTATTCTAAAAAGAATTTTGTAACCTTTCTAATAAACAGTGCCTTAATAATGAGCTGTCTTTTACTTTGAAAATATGTTTGCTGCTGATATCACTAGACCGACCCTTTTTGGAGTTTTTATTATTTATCCAAAGTTATAATTTTGCTTTAGATGGAATTTTTTTTTTATTTTTATCTGTATTTTATTTTTTTTAAAATCCTTATCTATTTCATTAGCATGACCCAAAAAAAATACCACTTCCTGACCAACCAACCCTAATTTTTGTAATAGGGTTTGGTTACCCACAACAAAGAAGTTTTTAAGGATGGTCTTATGCTGATATATTTATGGCAAGGAGGCAAGAAGACATTTATTTATACATTTGATTTGTGGAAACGTTGGAAACCAACTTTTGCATTTAAATCACGACCACAAGGTATCAAGGCCAGCTGACCCAAGAGTAATTAGAGAGATATAGCTTTCACCCTAACACACTCTATCACACACGGCCAAAACTTGCCAAAACTTTGAATTCAAAACATGCTGGACATTGGTTTGACTTCACTGCCCGACTCGCAAGTGTACATTGCTAGAATTTGCTGTTAAAAGATAGTTTACCCATGCAGGCTTTTGATATATTTATGTCTTGGATGACTTTAGGAATACATGTATATGAACTATGAGGACAGCTAAGGACTCAATTGCAAAGGTACGTGAAATTTTCCATGCACAGTTAGATATCCAAGGGCTAGAGCTGAACTATACACAAGGAGAAATCAGCTAGCTTAATTTAGGCCTACATCTATTTACATGTAGTTCAATCAAACTTGGTATTGAGTTTCATTTTTCGAAACTCCCTATGGTTAGATAAGATTTCAGAAATTATTGATAAAAAAACACTAAACTGAACTGAGGCCACTCTTAAAAAACTGTTAGCAGGGTGTAACCATGCCCCTATCAGAAAAAAACAGGGTTGGTCTGTATGGAAATCTTTTTTTTTTATTCTGGCTCATGAAAAAGATAGAGGGATTTTAAAGAAATTAACACAGACAGAAAGATCAAAAAAAGAATTTTTTTTATCAATAATATATCAGTTATCAATGAGATAACAAAAAACTATTGAGTAGGCCCATTTTTTTTAGGTTGGCTGGGTTATGTCCAATATATTTTTAAGGATGGCCTGAGAGATATTAATATCACACAAATGGATGTATATTAAATACCAATTCTGAGCACTCCAATTTTGTATCAGTAAATAAGTTTTAAGTTCGACACACTGAGAATTAGACAGAGTGCTGGCATCAGTCAAAACCAGCAAAACAAAACGTGTTGATGCTGCAATGACACAGTCATGCACCTCTGACCACACTGTATTCCAGTCTACAAAGAAAAAGAGACTTGTGGCACTTTTGGAGTATCAATGCTCAATGCTATTATACACCAGTGTGAAGGCAAATTATCAAGGAACAGTCATGTCAGTGTTATGTGAAAAGCATCTGTGGTTTTGGAGATCTAGGGGATAGCGGGAAGGGAGTACCCCCAGCGATCCAGCTGTCGCCACAGTCACCACTCCTACAAGCAAAATCTGTCTGACATCAGTAGGCAGTACCTGTCAGTGTATTAAATACGCTTACAGATGCAGATCGTGTCGGACTAACCTCATACCAGACCTAGACAACCATATCGTCCAAAAGGCTAATGCGGTGGTGGACGGCTGGTGTTGGGTATGGTATGAACATACTCATTTTTTAACCTTTTTATCACAGTATGTTTTTGACTGACATGAAAAAGGATCATCAAACTATGAAGAATATAGAGAGGCAAATAATTTTCGGTGGGCTTAATACAAGAAATATTACTTCAATGGCCAAAAATATTTGCTAAGCTGGTCCATGTAATCCTGGTTTCTAAGTGCACTTTTTACCGCCAGCTGAAAGATGTTTCAACTGAGAGAGTTGGTGACTCGCTAATTCGCTTTGTCTGTCGTGGACGACCTCTGCCTGGTGGCAGGCAAGCAGGCAGCACAATACTGAGTGACGCAACATTCGATCCTACACATGCAAGTGAAAAAAGTTTCAGTGCGTGCTCAGGGGTTTCATATGACAGCTGAGGGGGATTGATGCGACTCCCAAGAGGGTGGTATGATGACTGTTAATAACCCTGTGGTACTGCTTCCTACACATCCTACAAACTACACATGCTAAAGTCTATATGTCAGAATTAAAACAGCACTGAAACAAATAAACATGTCTAACATGCCTGCGCATTTTTGTAACATTTTTGATTAGTATGTAAATAGGCGTTAGTTCTTAAATTATAAATGCAACTGTCGATAAATGTGCTTTGTCATTCGGATGTGATACGTCTGTGAACTGGCTGCACGGAAGAACTGACTTATTTTACTGCGCAACATTCGGTCTGTTTTGCTACAAGCAACAACAACAACGCCAGGTTCTCGTCTCGTTGTCAAGCCAGTCACGCGAGCCGCTTGAAAGTTGGCTGGAAAAAAACTTGCCTCTTCGTCGGGAGTTTGCTTGGGATTCCTCTTCAGACGGTTCCAGTTGACGATGTTTCCGCTGTTAATGAGCATAGACTCAGCCTTGGGGAAAAGTGAAATTTCTTCGGCCATGCCTGTCGACTTCCCACCGCAATCTGAAACTTGTAATGACAAGCGGATTTTTCAAGTTGTTTGACAGGGGTCACCAAGGTACAATACTCACTTACCTCCCTTGACGCCTTAGGGGATTCCCGTCATACGAAAACCGCGAATGTGACGTCACAGCCGTAAGTCTGCACTTTTGAGAAGATACGATTTACAAGAAGGGTTGGAGATGGTGGACAAATGTTTCTTTCAGCCAAGAGCTCCTGTAAATTGGCTTAATTTTTAACGTATATAGATATTTAAGAAAGTTTTACACGATCAAAAACTGATTAGCTCGTACTTCGTTATCTGTTGTCCCTCATTTATGACTAAAAATAACCTTGAACCCCTACATTTCAACTCGTCATGTGACATTTAGATGCGCCCTAACTAATTTGAAACTATCACGTGTGCATGAGAGTTGTCACAACAACAACTCAAGGTGTTACAATGATAATGGAATGGACATTTGCCTAGTTCATGCGACGATTGCACAAGATAATATTGATTCACCTGGTGAAGCCCGCCGAAAAAAGTGGTGCACATGTTAATCGAAAAGAAGACTCTGGATGTTTTCTGTAGATGCAACAGCAACTTTCAACCATGCAGTTTCGATTTCAGGATGTTTTGTTGTTCATCAACATGGCACTGACTTGTGCAAATGGAGACGACCGACTATTCCCAAACATAGACGCCGGTTTTCCACATTTCCCAGCAAAGATACACAGAATGGAAGTACAGAAGAATGCAACTAAATACTTGGTCGACTCTGCACTGCAGTATAGGGATGGATTTGTTGCACCGATTTGGATGTCGATTTTCAAACAAGAAGCTCAAGATGAGATAACTTCTGGTGGATTATCTCCTCAGTGCCTCAGTGATTTGCAAGCAACCAAAACAGCCTTATCGCATAATGTAGAGTTTGCAAAGAAAAGTAAGAGGAACAGTGTAATGAAAACAGGGAGGACAAATGTGTTTATATGTATAGTGAGCACTGAAGTTGCCAGTTGTCAGAATCATTTTTGGTGCATCGCATCTAAGCCTGTATATGTAGGGGATATCAATATGTTATAGTTGTTCCGTATTGTTAGAGCTTTAAAAACATTGTCAAACTTCCTCCGAAAATAATGTTTTTTAAAGGTTTGAAAAGGATTTTAAAGCTTTATAAATGCCTCATACACAGGAGGTTTTCCAGCCACTTTCTCATTTTGGTTTTCTCATTGAGATTTAGACAAATTTTGTATTGAATTTTCATGAAATGAGTTTTTGATACGTTAGTGCCAAAAAAATATGTTTTTCTGATTTTTTTTAAATTGAGTTTCTAAAAAAAAAGTTGGCTAGAAAAACCCCTGCATACATTACATGTATGTAAAGTCTGTAAAATACTCAATGTTCCTCGAATCAGAACAGATCTGTGTAAAGAATTGTGCTACGGCTGAAAGTGCAAAAGTTCCAGGATCTTGTGCAGGATAGGGATTGCCTTAGGCCAGTACTTTTGGCAGATAGGTGGTAGTTTTCCCAGAATGCATTTCACCTCCATGATACTTTCGAGCTGAGGAATGCTACAGCATGGTGAAAGAGGTTCTTATTTTCTTTTATTAAAACTCTAATACAAATAGCCGGGTGTTTTATTTTCAACCTTCAGCATGTTCATCTGAGTAGGGGAAATAGCTTCATGCATGCAATGAAACCTTCGTAAACACTCATTGTAGGAAACATTTTGTATGTCTATAAGTCTCATATCAGAATTGAGGCATTTGTAAAGGTTTGAAAAAAGATGACATTTTTAAGGATTTGAAAGTAAGAGCATACATATATATATATATATGTGAAATTGTTAGAGTAGCCATTGAAAGGTGAATGTGTAGAGTAAAAAATGTATGTTTCCCTGAAGATGGTTCTGCTGTAAATATATTTTTTAAAAGGTTTCTTTATTCTTCTGTACTGTATTACTCAGCAAAATGTAAACATGTATTATAACGACGTGTGTTTGCAGTGCAAGATGCAGCCGCTAAGATGCCTAGTGGTGCAATGGAGGGAACTTTGGCTTGGTTGGGAGCATATGATGAATGTAGAAATATATCTGCCATGACAAACACTACCTCGTTCAAGGGAGAGTACTGCGTTGGAAAAGTAGATCTCAAAAGTGTAATTCCCTTTCAGTTCTTAAGCCTCGTTATGAAATTTTAAAATGAGAAGATAATGGAAAAATAATTATGTATGTTTGTTGTTTTTTGTTCTTTTTATATAGGTATTATAAATTGTGCCATTATCAAATGGACATTTTGATATAAGATTAAAGTAAAAGACAGCTCGTGACTGAGTTGCAGTTAATAAAAAAATTCTAACATTTTCCCTTGGATGTAAAAAACCTGATTGTAATTGTTTGAATTTGTTGCTGAATTGTCTTTGTTTGAAGTGTGCAGTATTGTGATGCTGACTGGGGATTTGAAGTCAACCATGCTTTTAAGCTCACGAGAGACTGACTAATCAGAGAGCTAGGAGATAGCTGTTTATAAGCTTTGATGTTAATCTTCCGACTTGTCTGTCAATGTAACATGTAATAACATAGCAACAGCACACTGTTTTAATGTTATACGTTTTAATTATGACAAAGACATGTGTAAACTACACTGCAAGGTATGTCCAGACCATTGAGTTGTGGCTGGAGTAAGTTTCTTGATCTTTTCATATTGTAAGTTTACATATATACCTAAGTTATAAACAGAACCCTAGCAGCTTACTGCAGTTTGCAAGTGACAAGAATAAATTGCCCAAGGAAGAATTGGAAGAGTAACGTCACAGTCCAGACAGTTTCATGCTAGTTAATGCAGCACGGTCAAATGTCAATTTCCACTGTCGTAGTAGCTGTCACCGAAATGGACATAATATTGTCCAGTCTTTCTGGCAAACCTAATACAGAACACGAGCTGTCTTTCACTTTAAATACCTTGTTAGATCAGATACATTATTAGTGCCGTACATGAATTTAGCCAGAATTTAAAATCAGGGTGTCTCATTTGCGCTTTCCCCTCTTCATGCCATGCCTGAAAGACACCAAAACACCCCCTGGCTAAACCTATGGTTTGATGTGAAACTCTTAGCTTTTTTGAAATGGACTTGTGATAAAATTACTTCTTTTAGGTGAACTATAAAGATTTTTGATGTGAACCTGAAAATTATCAGAGTAAATGCATGGTGTTGATTATCTAACATTTGTACTAGTTACAGCACTTAATATATGTAATGTACAGCTTTAGGATTGGCTGGACATGCTCTGAATGACCTAAAGGTTTGTCCATGGCAAAGGTGATCTTTTCTCCAGATTCTGACAGTTTTGTTGATTTTAGAATGGTATTCTGAGGTTTGTTTGTAAGGTAAGAAGATATCCTACTGGAAAACCATATGTTTTAGCATCAAAAATAACATTTAATGACATTCATTTGCCTCTAAGAATGCACTTTGGCATGAAATTTCAGGTCATTTAGGGTAAATCACTCAAATTTGGACTGTAAATAATTTGCTCAGATTGCCATGGGTTGCTCCCTTGGATTTTGGCACAAGACTTCAAGTGTGGCATTGGTTAATTCATTTGATCATCAGTGATGTCACAAAACTAGTAACATTTTGTAAAGCATGAATAATGCTCACTGGCTTGTGGCCACACAGTCTAAACACAAAGAGGGATAAAAGTAATGGGCATTTTCCACACCATGTTATCTTAGACAGTTCTAAAGCTTCATATTTAAAAGAAAAATTTCACAATAACAGAAGAAATGTGTTGAAAAAGTTTTTTGGTGAAAATTGAAAGCGATGCAGTTCCCCCCGTAGTTATGAATTGGATTACATAAGTTAGTTCATCATTTTGGTGCACAGATGCTGGTTATTCATACCAGTGTTAATCTAGTCTCCGAACACGATAGATAATCATGTTAGACAGCAGTCTCATAATGTAGCTGCCTTTATACATTCCCAGACTCCAGGCTTTTCTTTCTATTTCGGAGTTTGTCTGCCAAACTCTTGTGATGAGGGAGACGCCACAGCTATCCTGACAGGGGGTAAGTCAAGTGTACACTTACATGTCTACACAAAGGGCAAGCCAGAAAATAGGTGCTGGACATAATTGGAAACACCCGTTTTTGGAGAAAGTGGTATTTCCCATTAATGTTACTTGACTCAAGTAACTTCAGTCCACTATAATATATTTAGCATTTTTGTTTAAATTGAGATTTTGTTACATTTTACTACCACTTGCTTTATGGACAATGGTGCTTTTTAAAGCTGTATTTTTCCTCCCACCATAAAGCTGGTTGCTGTTGTATGTGAACTATTTTTGAGCATGGCCTAAACCACCAATTGAATGAATGAATAAATTGAAGATATGTTCAGTTTCATCAGTTTCTTTCATTTCTTAACAAATCTGAGACACACAACGTCAGCTGTTTTGACTAATACTCATACATGTAACTTATATTCAGATATATTTCAAAAATGTTGAGATATTCCAGTTTTGAAAACATGCAATGGAATATATTTTCTTGAGATAGAATGCAGATAACTCAGAATATTGAAGTCATTATACAGTCAACATATATTTTGGCTACTCAGTTTATGCCATCATCAGGAATCATCAATAATCGGAGTTACTTTCATTCTATTTTATGTTAAATTGATCTGTGGAACCACTGGATTTATGGTTATTTTTTCAAAAATTGTGAAAGCCAGTAAAAGGTGGTAGGAATGCATGTGTATAAATCCCTGGCACTTTTTCCAAGGGTAATCCAAAATGACAAGGTCATTAGACTGAATTACCATACAACAAGCTGCAATTTCCTGGTGTACTATAAAGAGTATTGCAGGGCTTGCCCTTTTGTCAACTAACATTAATAGGAGAGTTTCAACTCTTTTATTGCTAAAGGTAACAAAAGTCCTACTGTGCCATGTGACCTGTCAGAAATGTAAGGTAACTCTTTCTGATTACATTTACTACAACATGGACATCTAAGACAAGTGTCACAAAGAGTTCTTTAGGCTGAAGGATGGAGAAAATTGGGCAGCTGAATTTTTTTAACTAAATAAGCTCCTGAGTGAAGAAAAGGTTGCTTGTACCTCCTTAACACAATAATATGGGTGATCTGTAAAATAAAGTTGACCAAATTGCCTGTCATTTTTGGCATGATATAGCTGGACTTTTTTACCTTTTGGGACAAAAGAGTTCAAACTTAAAACTGCTCTATTTGTAATGACTCTAACCTGATCAAATCAGATAAAATAGGGTTAATTGATCAGGATTTTTTTCTTTCCATTCTGGCTAATGGGAAAGTTGGGGATTTTAAAGAAAGTAAAATTCTTAGAGTAATATAAGAAAAAGTTAAAAACTTATGTAAATATTCTTATGAAAACTTCAGAGTAGAAACCTTGGTTATAGATACAGGGTATCAAACACCATATTTTTAATTAGCAGTATCAGTCTAGAAGGTTGTGGTAATCTTTCATAACTGGTGGCTTTATTGAAATTTTGCACGCAGAGGGTTATACAGAAGACTTCTTACGACTGAGTTCTCTCCCAGGGTAAACACTAACTGTGAAAAGTTTGTAGAAATGAGAAGAACGCAGAAATTGTGAAAGCTTAGACCTTTCCCTTTTCAATACACAGCATATAAGCTGTGTGCATATTTATCTTTGCTTTATTTTAAAGGATTAATTTACTAGTGTGTCTTGTTTACATTTATTTCAGTTGTCCACCAGCAGTTACATCTTGATGGGAATGTGACAGCCACCTGCTCTTCTCCTCGACCCTGGACAAGCGGGGACTACGTCGCCATGTAAGATGTCACCACTTTCCACGAGGAATGAGATACAGTTTCAAAAATCTGGAAACAATTTTAATTCAAGCTCTTACGTTCTTTACAGTGATGCCACTGGCCAAGCTCCAAGGTTTTCGATATTGTAACAAAGAAAGACACTCAACAAAATACAGCAGTTGTGGGGATCGCCCCTGGATACCCTGCTTACACAGTTTATAATGGTAACAGGTATTATAAAAACAGAAAAAAGGAGAGAAAAGTGTGACAAAAATGAAAAGGAATCAACTGGATTTGAACCCTGGAGTATCAGGTATCCTATACAATGGGTCTGCTTCAGTATTGAAGACCATCATAGAGAAAATACATCTACCTGGAACTAATTTGCCCCTGAGACAGGTCTATTAACAGAGGAATTTAGACGCAGAAATCTTTGGACAGAGAAAAAAAATATCTGTCACATAAAAGTTTAATCAACCACTTCTAGGCTGTTTCATTCCTTGTCTTTGCAGAGTAATTTGCAGCATTCTTGGCCTACTCGTGTTGCTGGGAACTCTTCTGGAAATGGTAAAGATGTACTGCCAGTGTCCTGACAGATATGCAGATAAACTGGGTACAAGTGGATATGAAACCCTGACTGCCAGCATTCACAGTGAGGTCGGCAGGCGGACTGGACTGTTGTCGGAAAGTTTAGCGGGATCTTATGACAGTGCGGTGAACGAACTTGGTATCAAGATCACAGGAACCACATGTGAGTTGCCAAAGCTTTGTAAAGAGACTTATAATTACTCTGTCGAATTTGAATATTGTAGAAATAACAGAAAACAAAATGGAAGTGCAGAAGAAAGGGTCTTGTGTGGTGCAAACAAGAACGCAGGGTCAGTCATACCTGTGTGGAGCAAGCAGCTCACGATTCTGCTAAATTCGAGGTTGTTTCCTTTGGTTTCAGTTTCTTTTTTTTTTTTTGTGAGTGTGTATGTATTTATCCAATGTTTTGACTTGAAACTATTCTCATGTCCATGTGAAAGTTTTTTATGGAGGGGTTATCTCCCCTTGATATCTGGGTGTGTCGTGAGCGATTAAACCAAGGTGCTGCAAAGTCTCAAAACTTTGATCGTGCCCTGTTGCATATTTTGAATCAAAAGTTCAGCTAATCGTTTCAACTCTAAAACTATTAGATAAAATCATGTCGCGAATTCGGAAAAGTTGCTGTGTCTCACCATTTATGAGAAGAGTTGTTTCTCCTTTTAACATTGACTTCTTTGAGTGGGCAAGTGGAGAACGAAGGGCTGTGACTCTGTTAATTGTCACACATTTGTCTGATTGTGAAACTTCTGATATAATTCCAAGTGTCCAGAAACAAATTCAAATTTCAAATTCAAAATGTGGACAAAGGTAAAACTGGCTTCTGATAGGTTTTGAAATGGGCCTTGAAAATATGGAAAAGCTGTGAAATAGCTTGAAAAGCACTGAAAAACTGTTTTAAGAGATCATGATAATAGATAGTCTTCATCTTTCTATCTGTCAGTGATATCAATTTTCCAATCAACCTTTGACAGCCACCCAGACCCTACCGGAGAAGATTTTTCTGTCGTTCTCCATCATTTCAAATGGAAGGAAGCTGTTTAATACACACACCTCTGAGGGGAAGCTTACGGCACTGAACGGCATACGCGTCCTCTCCATGTGGTGGGTCATCCAGGGTCATACATTCGGCTTTAGCGAAAGTTTTCTGGGTAAGTAGATATTTATTCACTTATTTATTTGATTGGGGTTTTACGCCGTATTTCAAGATTATTTTAAGTAGGGAAACCCAGGACCATTCGCAGGTTGCTGGTGAACCTTCCCACGTATGAGCGGAGAGGAAGCCAGCTTGAGCTGGGCTTGAACTCACAGCGATTGCATTGGTGAGAGGCCTCTGGGTCATTACACTGCAATATCACGCTAACCGTCTTGGCCCCGGAGGCCTCTGGGTAAACAGGATTTGATTGATTGATTTGATCCATGTCATCATTTACCTTGTAGTTTCCTGCTTTTTATTTATTCTATTCGATGTTTAATGCAATACTCAAGAATTTTTCACTCACAACATAGTGGTCTGTTTTAAGGACCATTTGAG
The DNA here is from genome assembly GCA_016165875.1 of Acanthopleura granulata. Taxonomy (NCBI): domain Eukaryota; kingdom Metazoa; phylum Mollusca; class Polyplacophora; order Chitonida; family Chitonidae; genus Acanthopleura; species Acanthopleura granulata. Next base: position 10,943,605 of record JABBOT010000015.1, on the reverse strand, counting down.
GAAAATTTTTGCCGAAGATGCTCAGAGAAGTAAGTCTTGGGGAGAAGTAAATGGAGAGAAGTATGCCAGGGTCACTTTAGGCGATTTTCTTACTCCAGCTTTCATTGAGTGCATTTAATCGCAGGAACAGGTAGTCTCATGAACATAGTATTCAAATTTTATGAAAGTATAAGTACAGGGGCCCAGCTAATGCTGGCTTCCTCTCCGGCCTTGTGTGGGAAGGTCCGCCAGCAACCTGCGGATGGTCTTGGGAAGGCCCTCCAGCAACCTGCACATGGTCATGGGAAGGTCCGCCAGCAACCTGCACATGGTCATGGGAAGGTCCGCCAGCAACCTGCACATGGTCATGGGAAGGTCCGCCAGCAACCTGCACATGGTCATGGGAAGGTCCGCCAGCAACCTGCAGATGGTCATGGGAAGGTCCGCCAGCAGCCTGCGGATGGTCTTGAGTTTCCCCCGGGCTCTACTTGATTTAGGGTGTATACTAGTCCACAATGTTGGGAACTATACTGATTTACTGTACTTTAAAGGTTCTGGAATATCTACAATCTGTACCACCAGAAATTTGATGAATACACTGTGTTACCTGTATTTGGAAGTTTAGGATCAGGACTTGGTTCAGATTCCCCAAGCATTCATGAATTTCAAGATTTCCACCTATTCTTTATGGACAACATTGTCACCTTCTCCTGCACAGGTCATAGAATAGCTCAGTGGCAAATTTATGTTCTTTATTAACCAATATAATGTAACAGATAATGGACTACAGCACCCTAAATGACCTAAAATTTTGTCCATGTCTAAGTTGCTTATTTTTCCTGATTCTGAGAGTTCTGTTGAATTTAGAAACTTGTTTTGAGGTTTATTTGGAAGGTTAGATGATACCCTACTAGATAAATGTGAGTTTCATCACCAGAAATAATATTTTATGACATTTTTTTGCCTCTAAAGACGCAGTTTTTTGGATAAATGTTTTAGGTCAGTTACAGTGTTTTATTTTATTTTTTTTTTGTATGTGAGTTCAGTGGTAATAACGATGTAAAAAAGGCATCATAAATTTTAACTTGTTTGTGTGAACAGGTGAAATTTATGTGGAGATGCCTCGCTAATAACATGGCTCAAAAGGATTTTCGATGGATAGCACTGTTTATCCCTGTTAACTGAAGACTCCTACAAAAACAAAATCTTCGGCTGTGTCAGTAAAATTTTTCTGATGCGACATGATAATATTCCTCATATGACGTCGAAGTCAGGCAGATGAGACATCGAGTAAGGCATTTATGCCAGGATCATGTCAAGCATGTTTGAAAGGGTAGTGTCATTTGTGGTTAACCATTATCGATTGATGATGTCATGTGTTTAACTATAATGTTACACCAGGCAGAGTGGATAGGATGGAAACATTTTCTTTGTCTGTTTCTCTGATGAAACGTGCAATATGGGTTTTAACACACTGCAATATTTTTTGCAAGTTTGGAAAGCAATTGAGACTATCTGAATCTTTGTCATTTCATCTTGCTTTTAACACTCAGATGTGCTGACACCAAAGTACATCTTTAAAAGAAAGGACAACAAATAATTTAACCATAACTATGTAAGAAGAGGGGTGGAAACGAAAGCTACTGGTATCATTTTGTTCTGTCGTGTTTGTTGATTATAAATCAACTTTTTGGCTGAAATTCTTGCGAGACCAAGGGACACAACGTGTCAGAGGTACTGGAAATGTGATGTTGCATCAGTCACACACAAAACAATGTTGAGGTGATATCATCGGAAACAGCTGCATTCTTGGGTTATAGAAATAAATTGTGCCTGATTGTTTAAAATTGATAACATGGCCATGATGGCAGCGTTTTTGATTTTCTGTGTGTGTGTGATTTTTGCTTCCTTTGAACTGCGACATCTCGATTACACATCTTCACAAAAATTAAAAGGTAAGCTTTTCGAATTTTATGAAGGGTACATTATCGATGAACGTATGCATTTGTCCTACTGTTCTCTTCTCTGTTAATTTGCAGACAACCTGCTCATCATACCGGACCTAATGAAGAGATTCACATTCCAAGCCCTCGGGAATGCTACATTTTCAGTGGACTCATTTTTTTTTCTGAGGCATGGAGGTTTTGTTTTTGTATATTTTTCACTTATATACATATACGTACATCAAAATAATTTAAATCCAAGTAATACCATGAAGGAAAGTCAAAGTACATGGTCCTTTCTCTGTGCTAAAGTATATAAATATTCAAATATAAGTTTTAAGATGTCCAGGCTGTACTTGGTCCCATCTCTGAAGGTAGATAGGGTAAATGTATATCGTTGTTTATCAAGATTAGTCTCATAGTCCACCTCTGCGTGTACCTAATGTATCGGTACATGTGTAACAGCAGTAAAACTCTTGGATCCTCTGTGGCCGATGCAGATTAGGTGCCTCTCACCAATGCGGTCACTGCTCAGGCTGGCTTCCTCTCCGGGCCTACTAGGGAAGGTCTACCAGCAACCTGCGGATGATCGTGGGTTTTCCTTGATCTCTGCCCGGTTTCCTCCCACCATAATGCTGGCCACTGTCGTGTAAGTGAAATATTCTTGAGTACGGCGTAAAACACAAATCAAATAAATAAAGAAATCGGTGAACAGTGAAACAGTGATCTGCAGCAAAGGGGCAGTACCCTGATTGAAATAATTTTGAAGTCAAATCTGACCCTCATGACAAAAATATTCCACATTCAGCATACCAACTGTACATGTAGGATGAATTAGATGTTTGCATCACATGCTTTTGTATACAGAGCTATTTATGGAAGATTGGTTAATTTGTATGCCTTTTAATGGCTAGGAACATGGGGTGCAGGTTCAAACCCAGGCTTAGAAAGGCAATTTGTAGGTCCCCCTTTTTTAGCTATTTGTGGGGACTTGATTGATAAAACTCTTGTGTCTTGAACATATTTAGCTGAGACTGGAAATGCGCGTTAATTAAATGGTAGGAGTAAAACCTTAAGCACAGTGAAGTCACAATGAAGGAGGAAAGGATTTTCATTGGACAAGCCTAAAACATGGCGGGACTTTCTGTGTGCCCCGAATAGGTGGATTTTGTAAAAAATGACGATGTTTAAAACAGTTTGTCACTTTTACGAAAAAAAAATGTAAAAAATATAATATTCCACATGGTTTGTATAGCTCTTTCATTTAAGGTGTAGGTTGTATAAATGTGTTCTTTTCTTTTAATGTCTTGTGCGGCAAAGTTCATTATTAACTTGCCAAAGGTCTGTGGTTTACCCCTTGAACTCCAATTTCCTCCACCCATGATAAGTGACTACCATTTTAAATGTAAAAAGAAAAAATACTTAAGTGTGGCACTAAAAAGCAAATAAACAGTGTCCTTTGTGCACTTAACAGTGGTTTGCTGGTGGCTTACCTGACCTTGAATGCGCTAAGAGAAAACAGTGGCAAGATCAACTGGGCGAAGTTTATACTACACAGATTTTGGAGGTAAGATTGCCATTTTACAGGTTGCACAGGTTTTGGAGGAGTTAGTTCATGGAACTCCTGAGCAGGGGAAACAACTCTCATGTGAAAGTTGGTTAGTGTTTGACCATAATTTATCTTAGCAGTATGTAATGCTAGTTTTGCAGGCATACTGCAGAGTGTTGTATCACTTTGTGATTATGTGAATTGGAGTGCTACAATAGGGAGTTTCAAGATCGAACTCTCTTATTGCTAAAGGCAAGAAAAGCCCTACTGTACCATGTGACCTGTCAAAAATGTTAGGCAACTGTTTCTGATGACATTTACTATAACATGAGTGTCTGAGAAAAGTTTTAAAAAAAGTCATTTAAACTAGACATATGATAGGGAGAATTAGGGAGCTGAAAGTTTTTTAATTTAAGATGCTCATGATTGAAGGAGAGGTCGTTTGTGCCTCCCTAATATGGTAAGACAAGTGATCAGTAAATTAAAATCAACAAAATTGCCTGACATTTTTGACAAGTCACATGACACAGTTGAACTCTTTTTACCTTCTGCGACGAGTTTGAACTGGAAACTCCCCTATTCCAGACAGGAAACATAAATATGTAATATTAGTTGTACAGCTAAATGATCATGCATTTTATTACTGCAAATGAAATTAAATTTTGTCCATGACTTAAGTTGGTAATTTTGTCTGATTCTGAGAACTCTGTGAGAAAGCTGTTCTGTCGTTCGATCGGAAGATGGGATGATGTCATACTCGAAGGTTTATGCACCAAAAGTTCCATTGCATGGTCTTTATTTTTTTCCTGTAAAGAAATCCACTCTGTGGTTGTAGTTTTTGGTGAAATGCTGTACTGACTTGGTAGTTTTGTAATTTTGTGTTCAAGAGCATTACAAGTGCAAAGATGAAACGTATGAAATAATTAGAGAAAAAAGGCCTGATGTACAGCAAAGGGGAACTCATAAAACTCCTTCGGCCCAAAGCTATGCACACTTTTGTTATTTCCTGGAGTATATCCTGGCTTTTGGCACCTGTGTGCTCATTAAGCGCTATATTGGTAGGACGTAAGTACAGCGGCGTCACAGGGGCCGGTGTGCTCATCAAGCGCTACATTGGTAGGACGTAACTACAGCAGCGTCACAGGTGCCGGTGTGCTCATTAAGCGCTACATTGGTAGGACGTAAGTACAGCAGCGTCACAGGTGCCGGTGTGCTCATTAAGCGCTACATTGGTAGGACGTAAGTACAGCAGCGTCACAGGGGCCTGTGTGCTCATTAAGCGCTACATGGGTAGGACGTAACTACAGCAGCGTCACAGGTGCCGGTGTGCTCATTAAGCGCTACATTGGTAGGACGTAAGTACAGCAGCGTCACAGGCGCCGGTGTGCTCATTAAGCGCTACATTGGTAGGACGTAAGTACAGCAGCGTCACAGGCGCCGGTGTGCTCATTAAGCGCTACATTGGTAGGACGTAAGTACAGCAGCGTCACAGGCGCCTGTGTGCTCATTAAGCGCTACATTGGTAGGACGTAAGTACAGCGGCGTCACAGGTGCCTGCGTGCTCATAAAGCGCTACATTGGTAGGATGTAACTACAGCAGCGTCACAGGTGCCGGCGTGCTCATAAAGCGCTACATTGGTAGGACGTAACTACAGCAGCGTCACAGGCGCCGGCGTGCTCATTAAGCGCTACATTGGTAGGACGTAACTACAGCAGCGTCACGGGGGCCTGTGTGCTCATTAAGCGCTACATTGGTAGGACGTAAGTACAGCAGCGTCACGGGGGCCTGTGTGCTCGTTAAGCGCTACATTGGTAGGACGTAAGTACAGCAGCGTCACAGGCGCCGGTGTGCTCATTAAGCGCTACATTGGTAGGACGTAAGTACAGCAGCGTCACAGGCGCCGGTGTGCTCATTGAGCGCTACATTGGTAGGACGTAAGTACAGCGGCGTCACAGGCGCCGGTGTGCTCATTGAGCGCTACATTGGTAAGACGTAAGTACAGCGGCGTCACGGGTGCCTGTGTGCTCATTAAGCGCTACATTGGTAGGACGTAAGTACAGCGGCGTCACGGGGGCCTGTGTGCTCATTAAGCGCTACATTGGTAGGACGTAAGTACAGCGGCGTCACAGGCGCCGGTGTGCTCATTGAGCGCTACATTGGTAGGACGTAAGTACAGCAGCGTCACAGGGGCCTGTGTGCTCATCAAGCGCTACATTGGTAGGACGTAACTACAGCAGCGTCACAGGGGCCTGTGTGCTCATCAAGCGCTACATTGGTAGGACGTAACTACAGCAGCGTCACAGGGGCCTGTGTGCTCATCAAGCGCTACATTGGTAGGACGTACCTACAGCAGCGTCACAGGTGCCGGTGTGCTCATCAAGCGCTACATTGGTAGGACGTAAGTACAGCAGCGTCACAGGCGCCGGTGTGCTCATTAAGCGCTACATTGGTAGGACGTAAGTACAGCAGCGTCACGGGGGCCTGTGTGCTCATTAAGCGCTACATTGGTAGGACGTAACTACAGCAGCGTCACAGGGGCCTGTGTGCTCATTAAGCGCTACATTGGTAGGACGTAAGTACAGCAGCGTCACGGGGGCCTGTGTGCTCATTAAGCGCTACATTGGTAGGACGTAACTACAGCAGCGTCACAGGGGCCTGTGTGCTCATTAAGCGCTACATTGGTAGGACGTAAGTACAGCAGCGTCACAGGCGCCGGTGTGCTCATTAAGCGCTACATTGGTAGGACGTAAGTACAGCAGCGTCACAGGGGCCTGTGTGCTCATTAAGCGCTACATTGGTAGGACGTAACTACAGCAGCGTCACAGGTGCCGGTGTGCTCATTAAGCGCTACATTGGTAGGACGTAAGTACAGCGGCGTCACAGGGGCCTGTGTGCTCATTAAGCGTTACATTGGTAGGACGTAAGTACAGCGGCGTCACAGGGGCCTGTGTGCTCATTAAGCGCTACATTGGTAGGACCTAAGTACAGCGGCGTCACAGGTGCCGGTGTGCTCATCAAGCGCTACATTGGTAGGACGTAACTACAGCAGCGTCACAGGCGCCGGTGTGCTCATCAAGCGCTACATTGGTAGGACGTAACTACAGCAGCGTCACAGGCGCCGGTGTGCTCATCAAGCGCTACATTGGTAGGACGTAACTACAGCGGCGTCACAGGCGCCGGTGTGCTCATTAAGCGCTACATTGGTAGGACGTAACTACAGCAGCGTCACAGGTGCCTGCGTGCTCATTAAGCGCTACATTGGTAGGACGTAAGTACAGCGGCGTCACAGGGGCCTGTGTGCTCATTAAGCGCTACATTGGTAGGACGTACCTACAGCAGCGTCACAGGTGCCGGTGTGCTCATTAAGCGCTACATTGGTAGGACGTAAGCACAGCAGCGTCACGGGGCTGGTGTGCTCATTAAGCGCTACATTGGTAGGACATAAGTACAGCAGCGTCACAGGGGCCTGTGTGCTCATTAAGCGCTACATTGGTAGGACGTAAGTACAGCAGCGTCACAGGCGCCGGTGTGCTCATTGAGCGCTACATTGGTAGGACGTAAGTACAGCGGCGTCACAGGTGCCTGCGTGCTCATAAAGCGCTACATTGGTAGGACTTAAGTACAGCGGCGTCACAGGCGCCGGTGTGCTCATTAAGCGCTACATTGGTAGGACGTAACTACAGCAGCGTCACAGGCGCCGGTGTGCTCATTGAGCGCTACATTGGTAGGACGTAAGTACAGCGGCGTCACAGGTGCCTGCGTGCTCATAAAGCGCTACATTGGTAGGACGTAAGTACAGCGGCGTCACAGGCGCCGGTGTGCTCATTAAGCGCTACATTGGTAGGACGTAAGTACAGCAGCGTCACACCGGTGTGCTCATTGAGCGCTACATTGGTAGGACGTGATCTTAGTACAGCGGCGGCCACAGGTGCCTGCGTGCTCATAAAGCGCTACATTGGTAGGACGTGAGTACAGCAGCGTCACAGGTGCCTGTGTGCTCATTAAGCGCTACATTGGTAGGACGTAAGTACAGCGGCGTCACAGGCGCCGGGGTGCTCATTAAGCGCTACATTGGTAGGACGTAAGTACAGCAGCGTCACAGGTGCCTGCGTGCTCATAAAGCGCTACATTGGTAGGACGTAAGTACAGCGGCGTCACAGGCGCCGGGGTGCTCATTAAGCGCTACATTGGTAGGACGTAAGTACAGCAGCGTCACAGGTGCCTGTGTGCTCATTAAGCGCTACATTGGTAGGACGTAAGTACAGCAGCGTCACAGGCGCCGGTGTGCTCATTGAGCGCTACATTGGTAGGACGTAAGTACAGCGGCGTCACAGGTGCCTGCGTGCTCATAAAGCGCTACATTGGTAGGACGTAAGTACAGCAGCGTCACAGGTGCCGGTGTGCTCATTAAGCGCTACATTGGTAGGACGTAAGTACAGCAGCGTCACAGGCGCCGGTGTGCTCATTAAGCGCTACATTGGTAGGACGTAACTACAGCAGCGTCACAGGCGCCGGTGTGCTCATTGAGCGCTACATTGGTAGGACGTAAGTACAGCAGCGTCACAGGTGCCTGCGTGCTCATAAAGCGCTACATTGGTAGGACGTAAGTACAGCGGCGTCACAGGCGCCGGTGTGCTCATTAAGCGCTACATTGGTAGGACGTAACTACAGCGGCGTCACAGGCGCCGGTGTGCTCATTAAGCGCTACATTGGTAGGACGCAGTGTTGTGCTAGCCGCCACAGGTGCCTGTGTGCTCACCGCTACATTGTGGACGTAAGTACAGCAGCGTCACAGGTGCCTGTGTGCTCATCAAGCGCTACATTGGTAGGACGTAAGTACAGCAGCGTCACAGGTGCCGGTGTGCTCATTAAGCGCTACATTGGTAGGACGTAAGTACAGCAGCGTCACAGGTGCCTGTGTGCTCATCAAGCGCTACATTGGTAGGACGTAAGTACAGCAGCGTCACAGGTGCCTGTGTGCTCATCAAGCGCTACATTGGTAGGACGTAAGTACAGCAGCGTCACAGGGGCCTGTGTGCTCATCAAGCGCTACATTGGTAGGACGTAAGTACAGCAGCGTCACAGGTGCCTGTGTGCTCATCAAGCGCTACATTGGTAGGACGTAAGTACAGCGGCGTCACAGGTGCCTGCGTGCTCATTAAGCGCTACATTGGTAGGACGTAAGTACAGCAGCGTCACAGGCGCTGGTGTGCTCATTAAGCGCTACATTGGTAGGACGTAACTACAGCAGCGTCACAGGGGCCTGTGTGCTCATTAAGCGCTACATTGGTAGGACGTAACTACAGCAGCGTCACAGGGGCCTGTGTGCTCATTAAGCGCTACATTGGTAGGACGTAACTACAGCAGCGTCACAGGCGCCGGTGTGCTCATTAAGCGCTACATTGGTAGGACGTAAGTACAGCAGCGTCACAGGTGCCTGTGTGCTCATTAAGCGCTACATTGGTAGGACGTAAGTACAGCAGCGTCACAGGGGCCGGTGTGCTCATCAAGCGCTACATTGGTAGGACGTAAGTACAGCAGCGTCACAGGTGCCTGTGTGCTCATTAACCTCTACATTGGTAGGACATAAGTACAGCAGCGTCACAGGCGCCTGTGTGCTCATTAAGCGCTACATTGGTAGGACGTAAGTACAGCAGCGTCACAGGGGCCTGTGTGCTCATCAAGCGCTACATTGGTAGGACGTAAGTACAGCAGCGTCACAGGTGCCTGTGTGCTCATCAAGCGCTACATTGGTAGGACGTAAGTACAGCAGCGTCACAGGGGCCTGTGTGCTCATCAAGCGCTACATTGGTAGGACGTAAGTACAGCAGCGTCACAGGTGCCTGTGTGCTCATCAAGCGCTACATTGGTAGGACGTAAGTACAGCGGCGTCACAGGTGCCTGCGTGCTCATTAAGCGCTACATTGGTAGGACGTAAGTACAGCAGCGTCACAGGCGCTGGTGTGCTCATTAAGCGCTACATTGGTAGGACGTAACTACAGCAGCGTCACAGGGGCCTGTGTGCTCATTAAGCGCTACATTGGTAGGACGTAACTACAGCAGCGTCACAGGGGCCTGTGTGCTCATTAAGCGCTACATTGGTAGGACGTAACTACAGCAGCGTCACAGGCGCCGGTGTGCTCATTAAGCGCTACATTGGTAGGACGTAAGTACAGCAGCGTCACAGGGGCCTGTGTGCTCATTAAGCGCTACATTGGTAGGACGTAAGTACAGCAGCGTCACAGGGGCCGGTGTGCTCATCAAGCGCTACATTGGTAGGACGTAAGTACAGCAGCGTCACAGGTGCCTGTGTGCTCATTAACCTCTACATTGGTAGGACATAAGTACAGCAGCGTCACAGGCGCCTGTGTGCTCATTAAACGCTACATTGGTAGGACAGCAAGGTCACAGGTGGAAATGACGCATTTCACTAGGATTTGGGGGACTTTCCTGTAGCGCGTCAGTGTCTCCCAGTAACCATGTTTCGGCGTCAATAGTATCATAGGGGATCATAATTTGCCTTTAGAGATATGCTATTCAGGCGAATGTTTTAGCTCAAATACAGTAACTACTACATGTAATTCGGGAGTTTCATGTTCGAGCTCTTCTATCGCTAAAGGTGAGAAAAGTCCTACTACACCACATGACTCAACAAAAATGTTGGGTAGCTATTTCTGATTACATTTACAATAACATGAGTGTCTAAAAAATGGTCACAAAAATTTATTTAGACTGGAAGAACTGTTATGGAAAATTGAAGACATAGAGGTTTGTGAACTTAGGAAGTTCGTGAAGGAAAGAAATGTCATTTGTACTTCATGAACAGAGTGAAAGAGGTGATCACTAAAGTCATCAAAACATGCCTAACATTTTTGACAAGTCACATGATGCAGGACACTTTTTACCTTTAGCGACAAAAGATTTTGAACTCGAAACACCCCTATTAAATGAGAATGAGCAACCTGTGGATGGCCGCGGGTTTCCCCCCAGGCTGTGCCTGGTTTCCTCCAACCATAATGCTGGCTGCTGTCATATAAGTGAAATATTCTTGAGTATGGAGTTAAACACTTGTCAAATAAATGACCCATTTCTCTGGCAGGTTGACCCCAGCGCTGGCGTTCTGCGTCATGTTTTACTCCACACTGTTTTTGCACATAGTGGACGGCCCTCTGGTCAAAGCCATATTACAAGGAGACATGTTTCAGGCCTGTAAGACAGTTTGGTGGGCAAACTTACTCTACATCAATAACTTCTACCCAAGTTACGGGGACTTGGGAAAGCAGGTAAACACAGAGATTTGTTTTTGTTTTTTTTGTTTTTTTATAGGTATTACCATTTCGCATGGCATGATTACATGTGTTTTAAGTTTGGTTTCAATTTACACATGGTAATAATTCTTACTTCCATTTTTTTTTTTTTTTTCTCATTTTCAATTCTAGTATCTTTTAATGATATCAGGACAACATCAAAATAAGTATTTAAATGGATATGTATATATTCTGTGATATGTCATGCCTGAAATCTATAACAACGGTACTGGACTCAAAATTTCATCCATAAGATGACTAAATTACCAATTTCGTCTTCACTAAGGTGTTAGGGGGTTAGCGAGTTAGCGCAGCACAGTGACCCAGGAGCCTCTCACCTATGTGCTTTCTGGTAGTTCAAGCCCAGCTCACACTGGTTTCCTCTTTGAGTTGTGGGAATGTCTGCCAGAAAACTGCAGATGGTCGTGGGTTTCCCCTGGGATCTGCCAAGTTTCCTCCTGCCGTAATGCAGAACTGACCATCATATAAGTGAAATATTCTTGAGTATGGCATACGACAAATGAACAATTTGTTCAAAACAATCAAATAAATAAATAAGTAAGCTTTTTGGGGAAATTTCTTGGGCAAATACAGGCTAGGTTGATGGAATTCAAATTTCATTTGTAGTGCATGGGTTGGACGTGGTATTTGGCCAATGACATGCAGTTCTATCTTATCAGCCCGTTTCTGCTGTACCCTCTTTATAGGTAAGTAAATCTCATTTTATTTGCTCCTGATGTTTTCTTTATGGCATATTGCTTTTTACCCTTGACTAATATATAAACCTAGCAGTACTGTCTTTGGCTCTTTGTCCGTCTGTCTGTCCATCTGTCTGTCTATCAGTCCATTTTCTTGTCAACACTCTACTTCCTAAACAGTTAATTATCCCAAAGTCTGTCTATCAGTCCATTTTCTTGTCAACACTCTACTTCCTAAACAGTTAATTATCCCAAAGTTCATCAAAGTCACATCACACTTACATTGTGTCATCAGGAAGAGCCTGACTGATTGTCTTCGACCTTGACATTGACCTGTTTTTAGCTCACTACTACAAAGTAAGGCAAGTTATTGTTAGTTTGGAGAAAAATGGCATTGATATCAGTGTGCAGGTAAGCCTATTTGTATAGTAGACTTGGCTGCAATTTAAACTGAAATACTTCTTTGCAAGCCGCCGGGTTTCTACCATATATACTATTTCTTGTTTCAAGGTAATTGGGGTCATTAAACTTCTTTTTTTTCATGGTTTGTTACACGATAACATGTAAGCCTAGTGGAAGAAATATTCGATCACCAATGGTTAATCCATCTGGCCAACCATCACAATGTCTTGAACATTTGAACTTAAACTGACCAGTATCACACTTACACTTTCTCTTGAGGAAGAGTCCAATTAATTTTCAACAACCCTGTTCACTTCTTTCTTGTCCCAGTGGCAGTTTCTGTAAACATTTTGAACTATTGAACCCATTTCCTTGTAAACACGCATAGAATAGTTGAGATGCCACACCTACATTTAGTCTTCAGAACAATCATGTTGACTTTCAGTGAACTTGTCCTATGTTTCATATTTTATTGAAGTCCTTAAAGCCAGTGGGTTTTGAGTTATCTACACGCTATTTTTTTCTATATCCCCTGCTTTTGCAAAACAGCCAGAGATATTAATTTGGTTTCTCTGTGATTGAACAGATTTTTACGCAGCTTCGTGTTGTGTATAAAGTCAGATCAAGTTCGAAAAGGGGGGCCTCCATGGCTCAGCCGGTTAGCGAGCTAACACAGCGTAATAACCGAAGCCTCCCACCAATGCGGCCGAGTTCCAGCTCATGCTGGCTTCCTCTCTGGCCATACGTGGGAAGATCTGCAAGCAACCTGCGGATGGTCGTGGGTTTCCTCTACCCGGTTTCCTCCCACCATAATGCTGGCTGCCGTCGTATAAGTGAAATATTCTTGAGTACGGCGTAAAACACCAATCAAATAAATAAATAAATAAATCAAGTTGGAAAATCACCTTGCTCTATGCATAACTTGTGCATATTTTGCAAGCTGAAATTTATTAATGCTGTGAGTTTACTTCTTATTAAAATTGGGTGTGGGAGTTATGAAATCTGAGGTAATCTAGAGCCCTAAGCAACGAAGTGTTCAATGTCTAACAATATTATATTATCCACATCATCTTATGTAATGTCCAGTGAAATCATGTCCCACAATCATCACAATGCAATGCTTCGCAGACGTAGCAAACTCACTGACTTATTTGCATGTAGGCCTACATGTACGTGTATATCCTGTACTGAAGAGTTGTCCCATCATAAATTTCTGTTTCTATTTTTGTCCACCAGGTGGCGTCGTGTCGGCATTGCCATGGTGACTTTCTTAATCATGACATGCCTGATCGTGAGGTCTGTTGTCGCCCGGGTTTACCAGATGTGTGCTGGCGGATGCCCGTAAGACTTGACGTTTACTTTCATATTTAGATTCACTCGGGAAATCCATTTAGGAGGGGGTTAGGGCACTGGTGCAGTGTTATGGCCCAGGTGCCTGTTACTAATGCGATCACTGTGAGTTCAAGCCCAGCTGATGCTGGTTTCCTCTCTGCTCTTACGTGGGAAGATCTGCCAGCAAATAGGGATTTTGTCCATTCATCCAACTCTCTCTTCAATCATACCCATATGCCAAGCTGTATTATAGTGTATTATAGTGTATTATAGTGTTTTTGAGCTTAAAGAGAAATGAAACATAAAGTTTAACGAAGCATCAGTAGAATGGCAATTAAAATGTGTATCACAGCGTAGCATAGGCCCTGTATAGTAGTAATAACCTGATTGATCGTGGGTAATTCAGTCAAATGCAGATCTCGGGAACCCTCTACACCAAGAAAAAAACACACTGATAATACGTCGTACATATTTTTGTTTCTGATATAATGTGATTATATGAATACAATATTATTATTTTTAGATCATTTTCTTTCCAATGAATTAAATGCAATCAGATTTGTGCACCTTAAGGTGGGATTCATCTCTTTCTGGACCACAAATCAGGTCAAACAATTTTGTCCGTATGTTCATGCTCAAACAGAAATAAAATTCTTGTGAATGAGTGAAATTATGAATTTGGCATTTTCCAATCCCTGAAATGGAATGATGCACGCCGCGCTTTAATTGCAAGAGTAAATCTATACTACATTACTAGAAATACCTCTCAAATAAACAGGATGAGGGTTGGGGCGACTCAAAATCGCCTTGAATTAACATTGAACTTGGCCATTTCATTGAAGACTTTGACTTGTGTATGAAAAAGCAACCTTCACATTAAACACCAGTTTTAGGGCCAGAGAAAAGTTGATGTGATGACATTGGGCATAGGCATTCTTAAGTCCTGTCTGAGGTTACCAGGGTCACTAGGTTGTAATTGCCTACAAGTCTTGTTGTACCGGGCTCACATTATCGCAGTATCATGTTTACCTTCGACTGTTTTATTTTCCAGACTTCGAAGTGTTGTTTTGTCATGTTGACATTGAACTGTTGTTTTGTCGTGTTAACATTGAACCGTTGTTTTGTCATATGGACATTGAACTGTTGTTTTGTCGTGTTGACATTGAACTCTTGTTTTGTCTTGTTGACATTGAACTCTTGTTTTGTCTTGTTGACATTGAACTCTTGTTTTGTCGTGTTGACATTGAACTATTCTTTTAAAATGGTGACATGGAAGTGTTGCTTTATCATGTTGACATTGAACTGTTGTTTTAAAATGGTGACATGAAACTGTTGTTTTATCATGTTGACAGTGTCGAACATATTTTATCATGTTGTTGCTGTAGCATCACCCATCATACGGAGGACCTGTACGCCCATCATGACATCATGTATAACAAACCTTTTACACGGATTGCCCCTTATCTGGTGGGCATGCTCACTGGCTACATCCTGTCTGTGACAAAGTGTCGACTGAAAATGAACAAGGTACAGCAACAGTTGGGTATATTTTCTCAATAGAAAGTCAGTCTGAACTCCAACTTTTGTAGGGTTCAAAACTGCAAAAATCATTCATTTTTGAGTATTTGCCCAGATGTAAAGTGAACTCGTACCATGCCAGGCATCAAGTAGTTATTTGAAGAATGTGTCAGTTAAACATCAGGAAACTTTGAATGCCTTGTTTGGATCTGTGAGATGTTTGTCTGACCCAGTGAAAACTATGATGGAACCTCAGAGGGCTTTTCATGTGTTTAACATACTTTTTCTGAACCTCTGAACCTTTTCTTTAAATTTTCACATTTTTAATGAAAAGCTTTAAAAGAATGTAATTTTATTTATTTGATTAGTTTTTTTACACCATACTCAAGAATATTTCACTTAAACGACAGAAGCCAGCACTATGGTGGGAGGAAACCGAGCAGAGCCCAGGTGAAACCCACGACATTTAAAATTAAAAAGTCTTCATTTGATCCATTATTTCATAAAACCTGAAGATTATCTTTCAATGTTGTGTTGTATCAGTTTGATAATTAATTCTGCCTGTTTTTTTATTTCTTGGTTTTGTTTTGTTAGTTTGTCATAAATCCATTATGTAAATTACCCTCTTTTCAGTTTCTTGTCGCTCTGGGCTGGCTTATAGCTGCAGCCATCAATGTCAGTGTGTTGTACGGCCTCTACGGACTTTACCATGGAGAAGTTTTCTCCCCTGATATCAACGCCCTCTACGTGGGAACAAGCCGTTTTGCATGGTCCCTTGGTTTGGCTTGGGTAGCTCTTGCTTGCATCACAGGAAAGGGAGGTAACTGCAACAACTCCAGTCGTTTGTTTCTCTCTTTCTTTGTCTCCAGTGTGTGTATTCCTTGTTGTCATTTGGCATATACCTGCAGCTGGTGCCGATTGTTTAGAGTTTTGCGTATGTATATATTTGATTGTGGTTTAATCCCATAATGAGGATTTTCTTAAATTTTAATACACAGTGGTGGTCAGTTTTATAGATGGAGAAAACCAGAGTGCCCGGAGAGAAAAAATAGAAGAGAGTGGCAGCCTAAACCGCCAAGATTTGTTAGGTGTTTGATGTTAAGTGATATGCAGAGATGCACATTGATTGAAGACATGTGGTCATTATGCATGTTGCTGCTGTTTTGCGTTCGCCTGCGTCAATTAAACATCGGAAAACTTGCAGAATCTCATTAAAGAAACTATTATTTCATTGGGTACTGTATTTAATAATATTAATCTGTTAGTTGCATCTGATGGATGAGTTAACACTGCCTGTTGGATCAGTGAGTCAGTGAACATACATGTATGCTCCATAAGAAGATATTTATTTATTTATTTGATTGGTGTTTTACACCATACTCAAGAATATTTCACTTATATGATAGCAGCCAGCATTATGGAGGGAGGAAACCGGGCAGAGCCCAGGGGAGACCTGTGACCATCCCCAGGTTGCTGACGGACCTTCCCACGTACGGAAAGGAAGTCAACACGAGCTGGACTTGCAGCGACGGCATTGGTGAGAGGCACGGGGTCATAACGCAGTGCTGACGCGCTAGCCCGCTCAGCCTCGGAGGCCACCGTAAGCAGATGTAAAGATGCTGTATTAACCCTGTTCACACGATATCTCTTAAACTATGCTCACCATTGTTGTAGCATAGCAAAAGAGAAACTGCACATTCTTACCGATAATAATTTGAAACTTTTAGCTGTTAATAAGAAATTTCAAAATCATTCCTTGTACTGACAACCTGTTTGTCCACATATTTGCAGGCCCTGTGAATGACATTCTCTCGTGGCAGGTGTGGGCCCCACTGGGGCGTCTGACATACTGCGCTTACCTCGTGCACCCATTGGTCCTCTTTTGTTACTTTGGAAGTAAACGTACACCTGTCCATTACACTGACCTGGAACTGGTGAGTACACTACAACAGAAGTAGATGTAAAGGGATGCATTACACTGACCTGGAACTGGTGAGTACACTACAACAGAAGTAGATGTAAAGGGATGCATTACATTGATCTGGAACTGGTGGGTACACTACAACAGAAGTAGATGTAAAGGGATGCATTACACTGACCTGGAACTGGTGAGTACACTACAACAGACGTAGATGTAAAGGGATGCATTACACTGATCTCGAAATGGTGAGTACACTACAACAGACGTAGATGTAAAGGGATGCATTACACTGATCTCGAACTGAAGTAGATGAAAAGCTATTCATTACACTGACCTGGAACTAGTTAAGTACACCACAGCAGAAGTAGACGTAAATCTATTCATTACACTGACCTGGAACTGAAGTAGACGTAAATCTCTTCATTACACTGACCTGGAACTGAAGTAGACGTAAATCTCTTCATTACACTGACCTGGAACTGAAGTAGACGTAAATCTCTTCATTACACTGACCTGGAACTGAAGTAGACGTAAATCTGTTCATTACACTGACCTGAAACTGAAGTAGACGTAAATCTATTCATTACACTGACCTGGAACTGAAGTAGACGTAAATCTGTTCATTACACTGACCTGGCTAAATACTGCTGTCTTTATTTACAAAGTTAAGATTAATAATGCAACAAAAAATAATAGAGATAAATTTCTCCTATCTTTTAGGTGTTAAGTTTAACAAATAAATTCAGAGCTTCCATGGCGATTCCCATAGCCAAGGCAAAATACTTCGTTAAATGAATCTCAGATTTGCTCAGCAGTACCCTGTCGCTGTGCAAATGACTTCCTGTTGCAGGTGTATGGTAAAACGAAGTTGACGAATTGTTTATCCCACCTTACAAATTTCTGGCTAGTTCGTTTTAGCGGCTGGAAACATGTTCCTTTAAATTTGAGCGATGGACCTAATTAGCTCCGCCGGCCTAGATGGCCTCAGGGCGTTATTTTAAAATTCTGACATTCATCACAACCCTGAGTCCATGGCCCGTTCTCAAAAAAATCTCTGCAGATCGCCGAACTCAAAGTCTGTGGACACAAGCGGCACTCCAACTCACCTTTTGTACCCATTTCTATATCATTTTCCAGTTGAATATCGAATGGTATCTTCTTAATTTACTGTCTTCACTGATGAAACTAAGTAACTGACAGTCTTGTGGTCACATTAGCTGTGAAAACTTCAAACGTACCAAACGGCTCACCAGTGGCAGCCATTTTGAAAAGCTTGTAACCTACCCTTGGTCCTGAAATGTAACATGGTTCTGGTATCGAAAACATCTTGAAAACTATGACGTTTTCATTGTCATTTGTACATGTACGTTTCACTTCAGTCTTCAGTTTACAGCCGAGAAGGGCATAGAAATTTTCGTTTTTGTCAATTTTGAATACAAATTGAGATAAGTTTGCATGATACAAAGGCGCACTGCATCGAGAGCAGTTCCATTCACTTTGTGTGCGGAGAGCTGCAGCGATTTTTTGGAATATAGGTGATGTACTCAGGTTGCGATTAATGTCAGAATTTTAAAATAACACCCCAAGTCCATCTAGATGGATAACGTCAACATATTGCCTGAAACTGGCAAGAGACACCCCGCATAGTTTTTGACATTTCGCCTCGGCATTCATTTCGTTCTGATGCTCACTACATGGCTGGCATACTACATTGTAGATTTTGCCATCATCATTCACAGAATACGTGAAATCTTTTTAGAACTGCCAGCATTTGAAAATTTCCTCGCGTACAGTTTCACCCTGCCTTTTGGCAGCGACGGACATTATTGTTTTCCACTCTACATCATTACATGACAGAACGAAAAAAGAAAATGGGTGTGACAGGATGTAACTGTTCGAATTTAAAATCAGTTAAAAGACGTCGCACTGCTATTGCATTAAACGAATTTGTTTTGGGCTCGCTGTTATATTTTCTTTGCATTTACATTCGGAATAAATGTAATTTCCTCACAGTTACCTGTTAATTTCACATTGTATTTGTCTCTCCACCTGCCAGCCATTTTGCCAAAAAATTGATTGACCCAGTTTCCTGCTTGACTCAGCCTCCACATAGGGCAATTAGTACAACACAAGTAGCTCTCCCCGCATGAGGTCTTCGGTGAGCAGCCGACAAGGTTTGGGCAGCACGCTTTGGTGTAAAGACCGAAAAAAACTAATTTGCTAATATATTTGAAATACATGTACATGTAAATAAGTAACACATGAGTAATTTGAAACAATAACACATGTTTATTGAAAACATTTTTTGGTGGTTCGCCAATTATTCACATGCCTGCTGGAACTGATAAGTACACTACTACAGGAGTAGACGTACACCTATTCATTACACTGACCTGGAACTGGTAAGCCCACTACTACAGGAGTAGACGTACACCTATTCGTTACACTGACCTGGAACTGGTAAGTCCACTACTACAGGAGTAGACGTACACCTATTCATTACACTAAGTCCACTACTACAGGAGTAGACGTACACCTATTCATTACACTGACCTGTAACTGGTAAGTCCACTACTACAGGAGTAGACGTACACCTATTCATTACACTGACCTGTAACTGGTAAGTCCACTACTACAGGAGTAGACGTACACCTATTCATTACACTGACCTGGAACTGGTAAGTCCACTACTACAGGAGTAGACGTACACCTATTCATTACACTGACCTGGGACTGGTAAGTACACTACTTAAAGTGAAAAACATCTCGTGTTCTAAGTTTGCCGAAAAGGTTAAACAATATTATGTTTATTTTGGTAAAGTATTTTTTCTAACAGCTCTGAGGACAGTGGAAACTGACATCTGACCGCGCCCATCACCTAGCGTGAAACTCAGCTACTCTGTCTTGCCTGTGACGTAATTGTTCCAAGTTCTTGTCATCTGTGACTGTAGTAAGCTGCTAAGCTTGTGTTTGTAACTTGACTATATATGCTCATTTATAACATGAAATGATCAAGAAACTTACTCCTGCCATAACACAATGGACTGGAAAAACTTTGCAGTGTTGTTCACCCATGTGCTTGTTATAATGAAACCATAGAACATTATGGTGTACATGTTATTACATGTTACATTCACAGACAACTCAGAACATTTACGTCACAGCAACAAGTTTATGCGATTTCAAACAAGTTTTTACATTCAAGAGGGAATTTTATAATCTTTGTAATGAACAGCACCTCTGTCATCAGCTGTCTTTTACTTTGGGTGCGTAAGTTTGTCAGGTATCTGACAAAGAGCAGTGGTTTACTGCTGTTTCCTCTGCCCCAAAACCTGACCTTCATGGCGTAAGGACAGATTCTTCAGTGCCACATTACATGCCCATCAAATACATAAGAATAATGAAGAAAAAAAATAAATTTAATTTAGACTGACAGACACAACTGTAAAGCTGTAAGAGCTGGCTGCATGATAAAAAATTAAATAGGTTATTAATATAAGTTCGAAGGACCTCCATGATGTATCAAGTTGATCTGAAATGTGTGCCATTTTTTCGGATTCTCTCTTCAGAGCACTTTGTTTGTTGGGAATCTGACTCTGTCCTATGCTGTGGCCTTCTTGGTTTCCATGGTAATCGAAGCCCCCATGCTGAGTTTGGAAAAACTGGTGTTCAAGAAAAGATGAATTTTTGTAGATGTTGAGAAAAACATTTTGATAGATGTATTTGGTTCCGAAATTGACAAATCTCTGCAACATATCTCTCTGTACATATAGGTGCTAAAAATAATGCGTTTTAAAAAAAAAGGAAAATAAAAATATAGGAAATTCGATGGATTTATCTGTGTGCTCTTTTGAGTACTGTAGTAAAAATTATTTTACACTTTAATGGGTTTCAATTTTAATTGAAATACTTGTACCGTATTTTCTTTTTGTTTATTATGTTCAGTTACATGTATGTTTAGCCGTCTGTTTTGTTGATTTGTGCGTTAAACTGAAAGCCACTGATCTTGAATATTTTATATATGAATGTTTTGATTGAATGTTTACATGAAGGACTTTAACAGTACCCCAATGAGAAACACAATGTTTTAATATTAGTTGGCTTGTTTATGAAAGTCAGTATGAAATGAAATTTGTATAAAATTAAGTTTAATATTTAATGGACATAGTCTTGTAAATGTTGGTCATTTAGGAAGGACGGGTGTGGAACAACGGGGATTTAGAATTGGTTGAATTGATACAGGCCGAAAAGTAATTGTTTGGTGAAAAAAAATCAGCAAATAAACCGTCAGAAAAAAAAAATATGTTCTCAACACTGAACAATGTGCACATTGTATTTGGTGAATACTAAAAATATAACTTGAACCACTGGTCATACAATGTAATAACTTAACCATTTACATATAGGGCTATTGGGTGAACAGGATGCTATGAAAGCAACAATACATGTAGATGTTTGATGTTATGTTAGTGCTGTGAAATATGATATACAAGAATATTACAGGAATTGTAAATTTGAATTTGAAATTCGCTCATTCCTGAACCACTGCGTTTATGGATTGAATTGTTGCAGTGGATATCACTAGCCATAATACATAGGGTCAGATCAATGCCATGTCAAGATGCATCTGTCAGTCAGATAAACCAGTTATGTAAAAAAAAAGTAAGGAGGGATGTACCGTAGATGACGTAAAGTTTAGCCGATAAATCCTAGTACTCAGGTTTAGCTGATTTGTTTTGGCGGTAGAAATGCGCGCCGCCGCGTGAGGTAAACTCCCCAGGCATGAACTGAGTGGAGAGTGTCTATGTATACTTACATGCTTTGTCATTGGGAATAGTATGCAGCTTAAAGACAGGCCATTTTCACATAGCAGTTGTGTGTCGCGTGAATTTAAGCAAAGAAAGTGTTATTGTTATTGGGTCGATGCTCGCCATTGACCTAAATCTTCGACGTAAAAGGGAATATGTACGACGTAATCTTTTTAAAAAACTGTCTGAACTAGTATCTGTGCTGAGACACAACATAGTAGGTTGTCATGAATGAAATGTCTAGAAAGACTGGGTCCATGGGTTTGGGTGTACTCCTCTTCCGGAATGCTAATGTCACCCGCTGGGAGCACTTCGCAAAAAACTTAAGTCTGTCCTCTTCCCCACGTACTTCAGGGTGCCCTGTTTAGTGTCCAAGTCATGTAAAAATTATGGTATCTGGTTCAGTATCAGTACCTGATCTGGTTCCAAGAAAACAATCATAAACTAAGTTGATGGACAAACTCACGGTATGTTTATGACTTAAACATGTGTTGTCAGATGAACTGAAACGACTTACAATTCTGTTGTTGAACGTTTGCCCCAAATGTGCTAAAATTTCATCCATGATCTGATCGTGGTTAAAATTCACTGAGCAAATGTTGTTTATTTTTAACTTGTTACGATCACAGGACACTTGAAAATTTGTTTGTAAAAATTTTGTAACATCATATTTTTAGAAAATTTTGATTGATGCTTATGAAAACAATCTTTCTCTAATTTAGGTGTAAGACAGCTACTTCTGCTATGGGTTTTCTCACAAATCCAATGATATAAATATATTCTTTGCTTATTCCAGCCGTCTGAATCACGGACAAATGTTTTATGCACTTGCAACTGCAGTTGCAAGGTCACGAGTTTACCTTTTGTTAGTGTAGACTCAAGATGCAAAACTTACGTGTTTTATAAATTTTTATAAAGTTATACCATTAATCATATGATTTCTCTAAATGACCAAAAATTTCACCCACGAAAGATAATATTTAAAGGCAAATAAATGTCATTAAATTTTATTTTTAGTGCTGAAACTTACATTTTACCATTTTTATGTCATATTGTGTCCCAAGCCAACCTCAGAAAACCTTTTTCAAGTCAACAGAACTTTCAGATTCAAGAAAAATGAGAAGCTGTCCAGAAATTTTAGGTCATTAAGAGAATACAAAGTTACTGCTGACTGACTATCAGCAGAGCTACGCGCACACTTCTGACGTATAGTGAGTGTCGTACAAACATAATGGTAGTTTGAAGTGCTGAAGTTCACTGTTAGCCTGTGTATTTTGTTCTGCCGTTATTTTGATGTTTTCAAAATAATGCAAAGGAGACAGTGTGTTATATGGATGAGAATAATTATAGTCACATATGGTGTTTTACGTGTAATACAAAATAATCAGTTATTTTACAGCGTTTACATTTCATGTCATTTTTTTTCTTTTGTCGGTGCTTTCATTATCCTAGCAAAAAATATATAAATCTATATGTAATTCAGAAAAGCCAGTTTTCCACATTTATTCTTGTTACTCTCTTATTACCCTTTTTATTTTTGCTATTTATATTTTGTTTGGTTTGGGTTTTTTTTGGTAGTGTCAATTAATACTAGTATCCTTATGGCCAGTTTTATAACTTAAATTACATATTGATACATGACATTACCATCGGTATAAAGTTAGGAAAGTGGCTCATTTGAAAGGGTTTTTTTTTCTTTCAAAACATTAAATGATATAATGTATAAGTTTCGTGTTAACATTATGTATTAATTTTTTATTTTTGTATATCTTTATTATAACTCCGAAATCTGAAGCGTTCTTTTTTCCTAACTGATCCATTGAAATTGTTCCTTGATTCCTTAGACTGGGCAACTCGTAAAACTCCTTCCCGCCTGTAACAAAGCGACCCAAAGCTAAGCACCCTTTTGTTCTTTCCTGGAGTAGGTCACACTTTTCGCTGTATGTGGTCATAACACCCTCAGGTAGTATACAAGCTCTGTAGCGGCACAACAGAAAACGATCTGGACCCTTCTGTGGTCACCATTTGTCTCCGTCAGAATGTCCCATTGTTTTTGTGCCATCTTTGATCTTTACAATAAATCCTCTACATTCTGAAATTATTTTGAGTTTGTTGTCTTGACTACTTAGGTTGGGTGGTGGTTGGGTACATGGTTAAGACGTGTAAGCTTCAATCTCAAGGACACATCAGGACACTGAAATATGGTCCCATACAATCTATGTCAATATGCCTATTTAATATACTGACAGGTATTGCATACAGACGTCAGACCGAGACTCCAAAATGGCCACATCTGTGCTGACAGAGGTGAGAAGTGAAAAAGAGATTTGTGACCGTTTTGGAGTATCAACGCTTGACCATCTTTGCCTGTATTATACACCAGCCTGACAACAAATTACCGAGGAACACAGTCATGCCAGTGTTACGTGAATAGGATCTGTGGTTTTGGATACCTAGGCGATACAACGGAGGGAGTACCCCAGCGACCATGCGGTCGCCACAGTGCCACCGCTTCTAACGGGCAAAATCGGTCTGACGTCTATATTATTTATTTTTCTGATTGGCGTTTTACGCCATACCGAAGAATATTCCACTTATACGATAGCGGCCAGCATTAGGGTGGGAGGAACTTGGGCAGAGCCCTGCGGAAACCCACACCCATCCGCTGGTTGCTCGCAGACAGTCCCGCATACAGCCGAAGAGGAAGCAAGGGTTTAAAAAATGACTTGGAATTTAGCTGGGGCCTTTTTTTTCACTCGCTCAGAAGCATTTGTGGTTTCAGTGTACATGTTGTAATGACCTTTTTCTCTTTTCAGTGAAGTTTTCTTCATTTACACATGGGGCCCCACCATAAGGTGTGTTAGCTCAAAGTTTGACATCCCTTCTCCCTGTACGAATCTTGTACAATATGCGTAGTTCGGGCGTTCCAGGTTCACGCATGAGTCGGATCATACCAAAGATTAAAAAAAAAGGTACTTATGGGCGCCTCGCTTGGTGCTTAGCATTGAGAGGCTAGGGCAAGAACATAGGGCTGGTCACAGCGCCGTCAATGTGATGTTAGTCAGTGTAACTCGCCCAGCCACATGAAGATACAGTATATATATATGCATGCTAAGGACTCCTCGTAAGAACAATTGAAAAATTGTTCAGTAAAACTCAAGCATGCATGCATATTTGTGCATACACAATGCGACAAAAGCGGTTATACGATACCTTGCGTGGCTGCAAGTGCTTAAAAAAAATATGGATTAAAGGCGGCTAAATACTGACCGGATCGGATGTGGTCGAGTTGGCTACTGACGTCTTGGACGCACGACTACGTGTTGGTTCACTCTAGCCGTCGATCAGATTGGGAATCCTCGAGCACCAAACCCCCTCCTGCCACCCACTTTCTGTGCTTATGTGGAGTATTATGGTGGCAATAGTGTTTGGGAGGTAATAAGCAGCCAAGAGTACTCGACTTGGACGTTTACATGTGGTCCTGCATGAAGTTCGGTGAAGACTACACCCATGTATACATGTATGTGAGCATACTTCGGTATTACGTCGTGCTCAACAATTTTTCAGTCATATAAAGACGAGGTAGCCCTTAGAATGTATATCTTCAGTGTGTCCTTGTGGCAGGGCGAGCCCACGCCGCCACAGGAACATCATGCCGAAGAAAACTGCGGGTGGTCGTGGGTTTTCCCCGGCGTCTGCCCGGTTTCCTCCCACCATGATGTTGGCCACCTTAGTATGATTGGATCGATCCCGGATGTCCCGACCAAGCCATAGATCGTTAATCCAAAGCCAAAACCGGAGTTAAAAAAGTAGTTCCGGGAACTCTACTTTCCTCCACAAAAGAGAACTACGTGTAAAATATTCAGGTGATCCTCGTTATACTCCTGTGACAAGTGTATGTAATCTCCCTTTTATGTACTGGTAATATATGGAGTGCGGTTTTCGATCCCTTGCAAAGTTAGCAAGGGGAGCGTTAGAAATGTAACGGGATGGGATCAAATGTACCTTATTAATTATAGATCCGCCTTTTATCCAATCTGACAACGTCAGCCCTTCCCTGTACTGAGCTGAGCAGTTGTGCCGTCTTTGTGTTTGTTGATTGGCACAAAACCATATACAAGATGTTGCGTTGCATATAGCATGAAGTTGGCGCATGACTTGTATTGCCGCTTGCATGGATTGGTTCGTGACGTTTGCTAACGACAGAGAATGGCTTACACAGACAAACATGGCTTGATTTTGACACACCATCAGATAAGGAGATACACTGCGGAAATTGCCAACGTGGAATCCTTAGAAGGCTAGTCTTTGAAAGTGAACTCAAGTGGAGGGGCCGGGAAAACGCCATCACCTCCTTCCCCGTTCCCACCACCTCACACCTCACACTCATCCTCCAGCATGGGAGCATGAAGGAAACGGTTTTGCTAGAGGAAAACCTATATGGGCTAATATTACCGAAAGACACCAAAAACAAGCACCTTGTAACATGTGTCTGACGTTTTAAGCACGAAGGACCTGGCGTTACCAAGTAGAAAATCGCCGTTACCTCGGAGACGCGCGGAAAGAATGTTCAAAAATGTGCAAAGATCCCAGTACAATTCTACGAAATCCCAAATCATACCTGTAAAACATGGTCAAAGCACCCGTTTCACGGTGATGAGAGCGATGGATGTTAACTAATATACTAATCCTTCTATATTTTTTGTACACATGGTCTGCCCTGTTTCACCAGTATGCATTTAATATCAACAGAAATACAGTTTCGTTTCTGTCACCTGGTTAGTCCATCCAATGAACATATCCATGCGTTTGCTTTCATCCAAAATTTGGCAGAGAAATGTATTTTTTCCTATCAGAAGTATACTAAGAACTCTTCTAAAAAAATTAGAAGAATTACGGTAGCCCACTAAAAGGGTATTCTCTATCAACCAGAACCTGATCGGTTTAAAAGGGTCCGGTTATTCCTTAATGTAATGGCGGAGTCATAAAGTATAGGACGGTCTTAAAACGGAAGTTTTAACTCTCTTTCATGTGGTTATACCTTGAATTCGAATGCTTAAGTGAATGATACATAAGCCAATGTCTCAACTAACCTCAACACAGGGTTTTCATAAGCTATTGCATCTGGAAACAAGCATTCTAGAAGCATTAAATTGTGAAAGCAAGACACACTTCTTTGAGTTGACAGAATAGCTGGGTCAAATCTATACCAGGACAAAAAAGACATATTTTTTTTTCAAAATTGGGCGAAACAGATCAAAACTTAGTTTCACCAAGAAAAACTGCTGATTATGTATTAAGTTTCAATTCACAGAATACGAAACATGCAAATGCATCTTGAAAGTCAGGTAAACTGTCGAAGATCAAAACAGGACCAAAATGTTGGAAATGGATGAAACAGCTCGAAAATTCGTCGGTATCATTTAGGTATCAGACAACTTAAAAGAATTAAGTATTGGCAAATTATGTGAATTTATTTTCACAAACCCACACCTTGGCATAATAAACCGTTGAAAAACCATGTTGTTTAAAGGGTAGAGATTGTTGATTGGCAGCTGTAAGAAATAGCGTTTAGAGGCAGAAGGATGATCATTTGGGGACCATAGGTGGGTAAGGCTATATGAACAAGTATTATAATGGATGCAGCATCTGTGTATCCCCCTTCCCCGAAAAAGATAATTTCCATTTCTTAAACTACAAAGACTAATACTGAAGGTGCGAGCTCCCAGATAGTACCATGAAGGTGGTTTTATCCTGTGACACATTTTGCCAAGTGCATTCTTAAACTCGTCATGTTCGTATGTGCTTTTTTATAGGCTCGGGAACTGTGTTTCAATCGCCGACAGTTTGTTGATAAAAAGATTTACTTAAAGTTGATGCTTTGCACTTATAAGTAGTTAAACGGTTCGTAGATCTGACGGGGTAGGGATTTAGTCGGTGTAGGTAGGGGAGGGGATAATAGCATGGCTATTACTCTGTGGGTTATTCAGTAGCTTGTGAAAAGTGAACAGGCGGTGCATTTGACGCCTTTTGGAAAGCTGAATAAAATCTGATTCTTCATAAAGTAGGCTTGAGGCTACACTTTTGGTGAGATCTGTGATAGTCCAAAATGCGTCTTTTGGGATTTTTTTCAAGTACACAGACTTGAGCTCCAGACATGTTGTCTCAAACCACGTCCAGATATTCTGTTGCTGGCCTGATAAAACTTTTGAGCATTATTTCCAAGCATTTCGTATTAAGTCTGTCTTTTAGAGCCCTGAACATTGATAGTTTCTTGTTAGCCTTTTCAATGAAATTTTCTATGTGACTACTCCAGTTACCATCACTGTTAAATAAGACACGTAACTGTAAGTGTATATTAATTGATTCTATAATCTTTTCTTGGAAAGAGAAGCTAACCTAGGACTGTGGCCTACGTCTTGAAAATGTAAGGGACCTTGTCTTTGATGAATTAAAATCAACAAGCCAGGTCTTAGCCCAGTTTTTAAGTGTTTTGAGGTCTTTCTCCACGGAAATTTTACATTCATGGACGAGAGGTGGTCAGCAAGCACATAAAGACAAGTTTCGTCGGCAAGAAGCTTAATATTATTTTAGGATGTCTTCAGGGAGATCGTTGATGAATGTGATAAACAGCAACGGCCCTTAAACACAGCCCTGTAGAACTCCAGCAAAGAGTGGTTTAAAGTCAGACTGAGATCCGCTTGATACTACTCGTTTTTCGTTGTTTTCGTTGTTCGAGGTAGCTTGCAAACCAAGTGTGGAGTTTATCATTTATTCCTAGGATGAGCTTAGATAGGATGTCTTTGTGCCAGACGCGTTCAAAGGCTTTGGAAATGTCGAAAAATATAAAACAAACTTCCTTTCTGTGGCCGAAGGCTTTTAGAACATGAAAATAAAGACGAAGGAGGTGAGTAAGGGTTGACTTTGAGGGCAAAAAACCATACTGCTGAGGAGTAATCTTTGACTGAAGGTGTTCAAAGACTAATCGAAATACTACCCGTTCAAAAATTTTGCTGACACAGCTTGAGAGAGAAATCGATTGGTATATTTGTTACCTGAGAGCTATTCCCCGATTTGAATATGGGTATTACGTTTGCTAATTTCCAAGAAGAAGGGAATATACCAGAATTTAAGGATCGATTAAAACTGACTGACCATACTGGGAATAATTCGTGCCTGGTTTCATAAAGCATTATTGGACGAATTTCATCTGGTCCTGTGGCCTTAGTTCTGTCAGTTGTGGTGAGTTCCACGAGAACATCACTAGGCTCATTAATGATGTCAGATATTTGAGGCCCGGGACAAGGTGGGGAAATCACTTTGGTGTCATCAAGGATGCAAACGTTAGAAAAATGGTCGCTATGGAAGGTTGCTTTATATATGAGTTGTCATTTTAATGGAGGTATCCGGGATACAATAGAGTTGGTGCTTCTTAAGTGCGACTTACATAGTTTCCACCAGAACATTCTGGCAACATTACCAGATTGTAATTTTGCTTCCGGGTTATCTTGGTAAGACTGTTTGGCTCTCCTGATGCACAACTTTACTTGATTCCGTTGTTTTTTGTAGGTTTTGGAATTACATTCAGTTGGGAATTTACGCTATTTTTTGTAAAGCTTACTTGGAAGTTTTATTTCGGCTTTGATGGTCGAAGTTATCCAAGGTTTGTCGTTAAGATTTATTGTAACATAGTGGTTAGGAATTTGCGTTTTGGCTGCATTAATTATAACGTCAATTATTGAAGAACACAAATCGCCCACATTATCAGTTTGAGTTCGTTCCGTCCAGCTACTTTGGTACAATGATTGCCGTCCCAATTCGCGTCCTTATATCTCCTTACTTCCCTGTTGTATTTTTGTAACGTTGACACTATGGATTTATGCTCACGGAGACTGGGCAGTGATCACTACAGAAGTTGGAGAGTGTTCCTGAATTGGACACTAATCCCTGTTTGTTGCAAATAACGGGGTGTAGTAGTGTACTGGAAACTGGTGTAGTGTTACTGGTTGCTTCTTGAATCAACTGTGCCATTCCAAAATAATTTATAATGTTATATATAAAGTTTTTTATTGGATGAATTAGGAAGATTTTCACTCAGGTTGCCGGTAATTACTATATACTATACAGTTATGTAAAATACCAATGGTTGTTTCGATGTTGTCCTGAAGTAATTCTCACATACCGGCTTCAGTGCTAAGCGGTCTATAAATAACTCCAACCAGAGAAGATGGTTTGTCGTACACTTGTAGTAACCAAATCATTTCTACACTAACATGTTGCAAACGAGAAAGGCTAGTTTTTGAGATACATGGGCGCAGACTCCAGCCCAGACTTAGTTGCAGTCACGTCGGAGAGGCTCATGAAATCCTGCCAGTGAAATAGAACTAGTGGGAATGTTTGGTGTCAGATGCGTTTCATAAAGTGCTATAATATCAGGTCGTTTTCCAGAGATCCAGGCCCCAGGACCACTACGCTGTCTTAGACTTTGATCAAACTTAGTCTTAAATTCAAAAAAGTTTTTTGCGCTAAAATCTTGACTAATCTTACGGGTTTTTATTTCAGTGCTAAGAGTTGTTCTAAACCTCAGTGAAAAAAGTGAAAATTGGCATTTAAATTCAAACTTTAAGTCCAGGATTAATATCAGAAGTCAAGACTAAGACAGTTTTGTGCCCCTTAGGTCTGAACGTTCTGATTCTCTAAAGTCACAAACACTCAAGAATGCCCAAGGGTACGCCGTAAGGTTTGGTTCGCTCTGTAGTGTCTAAGTATAGCAGACCTTATGTGTTATCGTTATTAGAGATTATACTGTGTGAATATAACACAGATTGTAATGCTGAAAATATATATCCAGAATGCATAGTCCTTAATAATGATAATGTTGCTGTCACCAAAAATATACTTTCTAAATGGCATTTTTGTTTGAACGCTGCACTCTAAGACAGCTTTGTGGCCTCCCACTTGATCTGGTGCTCGTCGTTGCTGAATATTTTGCTTTCTGTTTTCCAATCCATACTTTGCATTGAATTGTGATTCCCCGTTGATCACTAATTGCATATTGCCGTAGTGAATGAAAGGAGTTTTCTTACTTTGGCTACTTACACAAACCATCATCACTTAGGAATGAACATTATTGTTTTCGTTTTTTCTAGGGAAGGATTTCTTCTGTCTCAGCCATAAGACATAAGCCTGCCCTGAAGTACTGGCTTATGTGTGGTCTGTTACGAAGTCCTGTTTGAGTGGTACATCTCTGCAACGACTGTCGTAATGCTTTGGGCTTTCTTTACTCTACGCTATACATTAACCAAGCGTGGTACGTATTGCACTGATGTCTTATTTCTTATGAAAGCTATGAGCTGTCACGTTCTCGTGCCTGTATTTACACATAATTTACAAAAAAAAATGGACTTTCTGACCTCATTGGTCGTCCCTGTCATCCGTTTTGTTTTTGTTTTTTTTGTTTTTTTTTGTTCTTTTGGGTGTTTTTTGTCGTTAGTGAAGGGCAAGTGAACCAACCTCATGCAGCCATTTTAATGCCACGACATTCCAAAATCCAAAGGGAACAGGTCATGGCGATTTTAGAAATTCTGGACTCTCCAGATTTGTTGAGGTGTATTTGTGACCAAACATGAGCAACAAATTCCGTGCACGTAAACAAAATAGCTCAACAATTTACACCGTTATCACCATGTAGGTGTATTTATCCTTCCTTTCACAGTTTCAGATCAAAAATCTTTGCAGTTCATCTTTAGGCTCACCACACTTAGTGCAGCGTAATGACCCGGGTGCGTCTCACCAATGCGATTGCTTTGAGTTCAAACCCAGTAAACGCTGGCTTCCTCTCCGGTCGCACGTAGGAAGGTCCACCAGCAACCTACGGACGGTTTTGGGTATCCGCCTGGCTTTGCCCGGTTTCCTCCAAGTAAAACGCTGCCCTCCGTCGTGTAAGTGAAATATTCTTGAGTATGGCGTAAAACACCAATCAAATAAATAAATACATCTCTTATTAACGACTGAACCTGTTACCATATAGGCCTACGC
Organism: Acanthopleura granulata; assembly: GCA_016165875.1. Classification (NCBI taxonomy): domain Eukaryota; kingdom Metazoa; phylum Mollusca; class Polyplacophora; order Chitonida; family Chitonidae; genus Acanthopleura; species Acanthopleura granulata. Next base: position 10,912,109 of record JABBOT010000015.1, on the reverse strand, counting down.
TACACTTCGGGTCTGTTTCGTTTAACGTGTCGCTCATATTCAGCTCTCTGTAAAACAATTCATATTCATTAGTGGTACCAACATTGACCTTCGATACTGATACGTAACATCACAAACTCTACGTTCTGGTACGTTTGACGTCATTACCATTACAAATACAAGGCAGTTAGAATATTCATAGCTTTCAACTCCAAGGTCCAAGCTTGTTTGAGTTGTAACACCAAGAACTCTTAGTCACGGGTGACGTGATAAGTATTTAAATAACAGTAGCACAACAGCTTTTGTCTGCATGACGCATCTAAAAAAGAACATGATTCTTGACTGAAAATGATGCTTAGGATATTTTCACGTTTTTTTCCATTTTAAAATTCACCTTCCTCTGAATGAAGGAGTGACTGTGTGGCGTGTCGCCACTTGGGCAATACCGCAGGAATGTCATGACGTCACTTCCCGTCAAAAGCAAAATCTAATTTAGGCCTACTACAGACATATCTTTCGTCACACTTAGACATTTTAAAGTTCTTTTCGGGTAAAATGCAAACATTTTACCCGATCCAAAGAGATGTCGGATTAGATTCGGGATTAATGGGCTTTTCACATATGAGAATGAGAGTTTCCTAGCCACGTGTTCTGGGTTGACCCAGAGTAGCCAATAAGGTATCCTGATTCCCTGGCCTGGCGTTTCGCGTGACGTGAGGCCCGGGAACCATGATGCTAACCGAGCACTTCATCGAAGTTTTCCAAAAAAAAAGCAAACAAAAAAAAAACAAGCATATGTCATGACGTCATTTAGAATCCTTTTCGCTGACGTCACACATAGCCATTGCTAGTCGCCATCACTGCTTATATTACTCTGAGGCTCATGTAATCCTCTGAACCCGCAACACAATACCAAACGAACCAACCGGAACGCCATCGACCGAAACGATTTATAGATCATCGAGTATATGAACACGTTCATGAAACTGTTGCTGTTGGCCAACCACATTAACGAAAACTGGACACCGGGTGGTATGTGAATGTGCTCGGCGAACGACGAGGCGAACACAGAAGCGACGTACGGTCCCCATGTGGTGAAATACACGATGGCGGTGATACCGAGAATCTTGATAGTGCGCATGTCCTGTTTCTGAACGCTATTTCCGGTATCCGCTGGTCTGATCGTGTTGGACATGCCACTGACCTCTCTTATCACGGACACCGAAGTCCAAACGATAACAGTTCCCGACAACACAGGGATATATATTCCAGTAACGATGCAAAGCCAAGCAAATCCCCAGTACATTCCACACATTACTATGGCCGGAGAGTATTTGTAGTACGTAAACTCTTCTGAGATGAAGATAGGCATCAGGAATGTCCCCACCGCTAGGGACCACAGAGCGGCTAGGGCAGACACACAGCGCTTAGGGGTCATTAAGTTGTGGTAGCGTAGTGGAAATTTTATAGCTAGGTACCTGTCGACGCTCACCACGGACAGACTCCATATGGAGACGGAGCAGCACGTTCCGTGGAAGAGCCCGGCGATCTGACACCAGGCCGCTCCGTACGGCCACGATCCTGTCACCGCACTCGCGAGGCACGGCAGCATGCATATGACGCCGGACGTCAGATCGGCCATGCTTAGGTTGAGCACGCAGATCTTGGCGATGGGAGGGATTTGTCGTGTCTTCCGCAGCACGATCAGATTGAGAATGTTCGTGAGGATCACCGTCAGAGACACGAGGAGAATCACGATGATCCGCACGGGCTGCGGGATCGAATGATCCGTGTCTGAAGGATCCTTCCAAGACTCACTGAAAGAACTGTGATTGGTGGTGTTTTCCATGAAGAATGAAACCGCGTCCTGCTTTTCAGTCCCTTCGGTAGCCTACCACTTATACACTCTTTTAAGAACAACGATTTATGGTCTCCGCATTCAACTCAGAATAATGCCCTACACTAGAGATTAATGTCACACTGAATGTCTCAATTCGACGGAAAATGCGAGAGCACCAGTTTCGGCATTTCTAGTAGTTTCATAATTTGTGGTCATCGTGTCTAATGTGGCACTTGGTCCTTTGGAAATCAGAGCAAATCCTCTTTCCGACTTTAAATTTATATGTTCTTTTACGAGAAGGAATCGCGTCAAATGTCTTGACCCTTTGGATGTTCCGCCCTCGGCCCTTTAAAGGTTTTGTTCTTTCATGAGAAGGAATCGTGTCCAGTGTCTTGATCCTTTGAAAATCAGAGGACTGCCTATTTCAGTCTTTTTCCATGTGTTGACAAGAAGGGATATTTGGACATCGTATCTAATGTCGCAATGGTAAATATCTCGATACTAATTAGAATCGAGGACACCAACTGTTTCAACCTTTAAAAATTTTCTGTATTCTGAATTTGTGGCTATCATGCTCAGTGTCAATTTTCACGTGGTTAAATGGATGTTCCTGTTTCAGCTATTAAAATTTTTTTGGTACTTTGACGAGAAGGAATTCGTGGCCATCTTGTCTAATGTCCGAGAAGAAATTGATCCCTTGAAAAGCAGAGTACTTCCTATTTCGGTATTTTCGAGAGAAATCCTTTCTGGCCATCCTATCCATTGTCGCACGTGGCAAGTGTCTTGATCCTGTGGAAATCAAGATAAAGAAAAACCAATATAAAACGTACTGCCTTCAGTTTTAAATTATATTTGACTGGTGCTAAAACTGGTGAAATCTGTTACTAGGCACATGTCGTGATTACATGTGTCCGGGTTAGAATCCGCGTAAATTTAAGGCCCACACATGATGATTAAATTCACGGTCGGGTTTAAACCCGTTTGGTGTGGCTGATTGTCCAAATGGGACAATGCTACACCATGGCCCAAACTGAAATTGCCACAGATGTGTCAAAGATGGTTCTCGCCGTTGGTCCCCATTCATGTTACCCAAAAGTGGAAAGAGCGCACCTCCAGACGATACATGAAGGGAGATAACGCAATCTTCAAAATTTACGACCGGTGATTTAGAAACAAAAGATTTACTTGTTCTCTGCTATATAAGCGAATCCCAAATTTCAATGAAGAGAAGTCTTTTGGCCACTCACACGCTACGTTACTGCGCTTCCTGATACACCGGTCTAAGACTAAAAGTTCTCTCCTTTGGAGATACCCTCTGCTTTCGCACTTCACCAAATTGAACTGGGATTGACTTGTTTTGGCTGGCGTTCGCTCTCTCTCCACTTTGAACCCGGGACAGCGGCACATAGTAAGTATAAGTAGTAAGTATATATTAAAGAACTCCTTTCTTGTTATTTAACCCCTTGTCGTTGTAGTCACTTTGTCCACAGGTTTATCTATAAAAGTATATAGTTTTATAAAGGTTACGGGTATAGTTAGTGGCAACCTCTGCGCATAGTTTCCACTCTGCACGCTGTGTTACCCAGTTGTGTCTGAAAAGACTACATAGGCTCCATCGTGACGGTTTCCCTAAAACGCTTCCACTCAAAACGCTTCCTCTACAAACTCTGCGCTCGGATAAAGTAGCCACAAAAACCTTACCCCGTATCAGATCCTTTGTCTGAAAATATTCTAGACTGAAACAGTCTCCATGGTATGATCGGATTTGTGACAAGTTCACGTACTTTACCGAGACAGCTTACAGTGACAAATTCGCGTGTTTCACAGCTTATATGAAAGGTTCGGGTATTTTACAGCTTAGGTGAACGGTTCGTGTGTTTTAGAGGTTAGGTGACCGATTCACGTGTTATACAGTTTACATGGTTTACGTTACGTTTTCTGGTGTTTTACAATTAACGTGAGAGGTTCACTTATTTTAGAGTTAGCGTAACAGATTCACGTGTTTTATACTTTACGAGACAGGATCTCGTGTTTTACCGTTAGCGTAACAGATTCACGTGTTTTACACTTTACATGACAGGTCCACGCGTTTTACAGCTTACCTTACATTTTCTGGTGTTTTACAATTAACGCGACGGGATCTCGTGTTTTATCGTTAGCGTAACAGATTCACGTGTTTTACACTTTACGAAACAGGATCGTGTGTTTTACAGTTCCCTCTACAGTTCAGCAAAGTAGGCCTATTCAAGAAGGGAGGCGTTTTCGCAAGTTAGATCACCGTCTCGTCCATTTGTCTGTCATTGCATCTAATAGGGGTCGTTTTTTTGTCTTTTTTAAGCTTCCCAGAAGATCACTCTTGTGAAAATGTCGGGGGAGAAAAGAAAACTAACAGGTTTGAGATAGAGAAAGTTAACGAAAATCAATCCCGATTGCTGTCTGGAAAGGGTGATTTTACATCGTTCACAGAGACACAGAAATCTATTTTCCCCATTGCACCTTGTTCTGTGACGAGTCGAATAAGTAACAAGATAGCGTTTCAAGATCCATAGATCAAGAGCATATAATCATGCGCTATATAATCATTAATAAAGAGAGCGGATTGGTAATGAAACGCGAGTGTCCATCGTCCTGTGCTCTATTAACGCTGCATGTATGTATAAAGTTTTTTCTAACTCACCTGTGTGCATGTTCAATTCCATCGAACGGTACAAATATACACTGTGCTTTCAGGTGGAAGCTGTGGACGTCTTGAATCGGGGTGCTGTATGTACTGGAAGTTCGTACCATCAAAGGGGATGTTTTCTAAAGAGGTTCTTTCCTCGAAGAGAATTTCCGACAGTATACTCCCCTGTTTCATATATCGAATCCATCCTTAAAGTATCTTTGTATTGCTATCGACGAACAAGTCAAGTGAAAATAAAAACTTCGAACTACTGAGCTGTCAAAGGCAATCCAAATTATTTCAAGGTTCAATCACTGATGTAGATAGTTCTCGTGGTTTAGTTGAAAAAAAAAACTCAAAGTGGATTTCTCCCGAAAAAACATCAAGCAAACAAACGCGCGCTCCTAATGTCCCCGTTGTTCGATATAATCTATAACGTTGTCAGCATTCAGAAGGCGTAAAGACACCAATCATTCACCCGTATACTTGACTGTGTCTACTCTGATGGAGGTATTGCACGATTTTACAAGGTAGACAGCTACATAGTTTAAGAGACATCCAGTATGGTTCCCTTTAATTCATGTAATCTTGGAATCGCTTTTATATTTGTCTGTTGAAAAACAAATCTAGTGTATCTCGGATGATCGGAGATAGAATATCTCGACATCAAAGTCTTTCAGGACAGGTAATGAGGATTCTGTTCGATAATAAAATAAGGCTTGTTCTCTGTTGACGAGAGCATGCAGCCAATGTGTTCTTGGAGCAGCGTAATCTTATAATGACGAGCCAATTCCAAGGCCTATGCACAAGAGCTTAAGTTTTTCATCTGTAAGACCGAAGGTTCAAGAGAATAATGTAGCATGAGGTGAATTTTATGTCGAAAAAAATTCCCATCTTAGAATGTAGAAACACAAATGGAAGAGCCACTTGCAAAGCGCTTCCACTTAGTCGGTACCTCGTCCTTGGCCAGTGTGAAGTTTCTGGCAAAATTTCAATGAAATTAATTAAAAGATATCGTTAAACCATAACGTTATACGTTTTGGATTTTGCACTTATTCCGCTGTCAATCTTTTTAGTATTCCGCCTATAGTCCTTGGTGGAAATTGTGTTACTTCTCTCGGTTTATCAACTAGATAGAACCTATTTTTCACAATTTTTGTCTTTCACTGAGCGCGATTTAAGTTTTGTTTTCAGAATTATTTCACAGAAAATAAACTAGTATTTTTCCTGTGGTTCCACTGAATGTGAAGCCCCGTCCTTCAGTATAACATCTGAAAACGGCAGCTTTGAAATACCTGTTGTAGTCGACACGCTGTTATGTCCAATAACGAGTGTGACAATGAAAAGCAAACCGAGGAACGCCAGGCTTTCTCTGTACATTGGGATTCCTTGTTCACACTTCCCATGGCTAACTACCACGTAGCTGACAGGTCTTATACCATCCAGCTGGAAAATGACTCCGTTTCATATTAACAAAACCTACAAGTGCACGTTGGCTAGACTGTTTCCGACAGCAGTCCAACAGCTGAAAGCGAGGCACAGTTCGCCAAGCCTACTCTCCCCTACCACAACGCATGCGTCAATGCATCCATTCGTTCTGGATCTAACTTCTCGGCTGGGATGGGCTGGGCGATATTGCTTTTTCCGTTATCCTTACCGTTTCGAAAATCCTGTTTTTGATGAAGGAGGAAATTGAATGAACCCTCGTCTCACGACTGAGTTTTTCCTATGGAAACCTAGAATAAATTCCCCCTATTCCATATGATTGTAAATGGGGTGTGATTAAATCTTGTTAGCTGTTTACTTTGTGAAATAGTCTATACACGTTGAGCGGCATTTTCATCCGCTTAGCGCATCACTCCATTGCTACATTCGCTGTGAAATCTGTAATTATAAAGAAGAGGTTTGTATTTACGTTAACGTTATCATCGAAGATCAACCCTCCATAATTTCTACACTGTAAAAATCTAATGGAAGTAAAGTTAGCAGGATATCATGTTTTCTGAGTGCGGCTACAACAGACTGCGTTACTGCAACAGAATAATGTTATGACCAACGCAATACTCTGTTACACCAACAAAAAATATTCTGTCAAAATAACAGAACAAATCTATCAAATGTAACAGAATAGATCCTAGCAATAAGAATCTATTCTGCCAGAAAACATAGTGTTTCTTTAATTGAGCAAATTATTTATTACACTGACTAAAAGAAAAATTGTCGACTACTGTCTTAAATGCTACGAAGTCATAAAAGGGAGCAAATATATTTTTACCGCAGAAAAAACAAAAAACAAAAAGAAAGCAAAAAATTGAAATCGATGTGGCATCGTCTGCGAGATGTCCGGTAAATTCAGGCTATTTTGTTGGGATTACACAGGGAATTTTATCAACACCTCGGCTTAACTATCGCGTGGTCCCACATACTGTATGCCAATGGCAAAGTGGCTTGTTTATTGTCAGTCATATTTCTGTAAACATGGCAAGAAATCTAAGTCTAACGCAAACACTGATCGGATGACGCAGGTTATAGGGTTCGAGATTATTCCACTAATGGAAACCTCACGTGTATCTGTATGAGGCCGCTGATTGGTGGATTATCAGTCGGATGACGAGGCATCTTTTCGACGGTAAGATATTACTCCCAATTTTTGTTTCACTCCCCCGCCCCCCACCAAAAAAAAATAACTTCGGGATTTATCTGGCACTGTGACTTAACCATCCTACCAAAAAGCTTTTTTAAAATGACTAAAAAATTAACTGTTTCATTTTTTTAATTCCTTGTAAAATACCGATCAAACAACGGATCACAAACATGAAAATGAAGAATAATTTCAGTTGTAAATTATAGCTGGTTTCTGTTATGCTATGATTCCATTTCACTGATCCAATAAATGACTAAAGTACTTTTAATTAGTGTAAATTAGCGCGAATTACAAAAAGCATTTTCTTATTGGGCCATGCAGTAAACATTCTGTTCGACGAAGAAACGTCTGTCATTATCTCTTATGGATGGCGTTAACTGGACTGCGACCAAGGGCACCCGGTACAAACTTCCTGAACTGCCCTAAAAGGGTCCAAATCGCTGAGAAACACACCGCTTTCTGCTGTGTCGCTGCTGTGTTTGTGTACTACCTAAGGACATGCTTTCTGGGCACACATACACCTAGATGTGTGACGTAATCCAAGAAAGAGCAAAAGAGTACACGGCTTTGGACCCCTTTCTTAAAGGCGCGAAGGGAGTTTTGCGAGTTTCCCATTCTTCAACCTTATCAACCACCACTGAAAGCAATGTTTCAATATTTTCTTGGAGGACTCTAGAGTCTACAGAAATAATTCTTAAAGCTTTATGAAGCTTATACCTATATCGTAACACAAACAAACCATTTCTGTTTTTTCCTTTTTTTTGACAATAACAATGTGCATAAAATTACCCATTAAAAACTGCTTTAATGATCGAAAGCCTGCTTTTGGTAGTGTTAAGTACATGTGTACAACTTGTAAAACTCATTCCCGCTTACCACAAAGCGGTCCAAAGCCGTGTGCGCCTTTATTCTCTCTTGGATTACGTCACACTTTTAGATGCGTGTATGCTCGGAGAGCACTTTGGAAGTACACAAACACTGTAGCTTCAGAGTAGCAAAGAATGTGTTTCTGAATGAGTGAGTGAAATTATGAATTTGGCTTTTTCCAAGCCCTGAAAAGGGCTGATGCACGCCATGCTTTAATTACAAGAGTAAATCTATACTACATTACTAGAAATACCACTCAAACAAACGGGATGAGGGTTGGGGCGACTCAAAATGCGATGTGTGTCTTTGTGATTTGAACCCTTTTATGTTAGCGTCTCCCATTGTTAGTGCACAAACGACGTGTAGCGCAATATATTATGGGACGGTTTGGCCCACAGACATGGCGTGTCAGTAAACGAACATCTCGCATCTGTCTAGTCTTCAGTATTCCCCTTAGGTGCTGAGTGAACGAATGATAATACAACACTGGTATGAATATATTTGTCTGTGCAGATGTAGAAACATGTAGCTTATCGTTAAAAGTGCACGAGAGAATGTATACCGGAAACAGCATGTCCTCCATCCTGTTTTGAATACTAATGTTTTATCTTTCCGCTGCATATAACACCTAATGCAATTAAACATATTTCTACTCAATCTGTTAGCTATAGGCTAGATGTACAGTGTTCGTGCGGCCCAATGACAATATGTAAGCGATCGACGACGCTCGTTGGGCCGTCTATGTTCGTGGTCTTCAATGATTAAGCTGATTCGGCAACTCGGGAGCCTCACGAGTTCATGCAGGTTGAATACGGGATTTTGCGATAGTTGCATAGTCGGCCTTTGCTCGGGGGTTTCCGCAACCTCAGACTCTGACAGCCGAAGAGTTCCGAACGAATCCAATAACGCAGAAACACGTCTTTAGAAGTGTTGTAGTTTGCAAGAGCACCCCTCTTACCTCGCCTCCACCAGCGTAAACTCGTGAGACACCCGAGTTGCCGACGGCTTATATCTGTACGTCACACCTGGTAAAGTACATCAGTAGGTCTAACTTGCCACTCATGGATGGTTTACCTCAGTGATGGTTGCTTTCATAACATCATACATACTCAACAATTTGCCATTTACATATAAAGTTTTATGGGCAGAGGAACCCGGAGAAACACAGATAAATAACGGATCTTTGCCAAGTTACTGACAAACATTCCCACGTGTACTTCGTAAAGTAACCAACAGTTTAACCACTTTAATTTGTCTTGATGAAGGCATTACTGACTTCTTGCTTCCTCCTTCCGAACCCTACATTAGATTTCAGCGATGTAGGTCAATGTGCATGAAGGATTATGGGTCAATCCTACGGTAATATTTCAGCAATAACAAGGTGAGAAGAAAGGGCAATCATATTACTTGTATATTTCGGGGTCGCACACGGATAGAAAGCAAACGAACGAGATGCCAATACTTATATTAATTAATTAATTAATTATAAATAATACTATTAACATATTTATTTATCTGTTTATTTATTTTTCGTTTTATTTATTTATTTATTTATTCGCTGTTTAGCGCCATATTCAAGAATCAAGATGGCGGTCGGTTTTATATGCCAAGACCGGAGTGCCCTGTGTAAACCATCGACCTATGGCAAGTTAATGACGAACATTACGACGTGTGACGTACTTGTGTACGAAAACCTTTTGGGGGGGGATGTGATGGGGACAAAACCTGTACGCACTGTTCAACGCTGATGCATCCGTGTATAAGCATTCTGAAAGCGCATGCGAGGGAAGAAAAATAAAGCTGTTGAATAGCCTATATAGAGTATTCTCCTGCACAAAATACTTTATCTTATTCATTTAATATTTGAAGCAAACATTCTATATCCAAAGGTTCTTGCCTTTTAATGTATAAAAAATACGAGGTTTGGGGTTAAAAACTGTGCTTGTATGGGGAATTTGTACATTTCGAATAGTGACACAAGCGGTCAACGGCGCTCGTATGACCGTTTGACCAGTGGTCTGCCATCTGTATCGTGCATGTGCATATCTGTACATCCCATGAGAGAAACATCGTCAGTAACTTGCCAAAGGCCCATGGCTTAAACCTGGAACTCTGATTTTCTTCATCCATAAAAATGACCGCCACGGTAAAAGTGGGAAATAATTGAGCACGGTGGTAAACAACAATATAATAAATTAATTTATCAATGGTTCACACACAGATCGATAATTACAACTTACCTTGAGTGCTGCAGGTGAACGAGCAGGGTCAGCACTACAGACTGACCAGTGTCCAAGTAACGATGCACGGAAATGGATTCTTCTGTTTGTGGTCCGAGGTATTAGGAATGGTCCTAATTCTGACAGACGTAGGCCGATTTGTCTGTCGGTGATTCAACTACTGGTCCGATATTGTAGATTGACCACTACCCAAGTAAACATCGACGACAGTGGATTCTTCAGTTTGTAGTGCAAGGTAGTAGGAAGGTTCCAACTCCTGACAGACGCTGTCCGACTTGTGTGGTCACTTTGAAGTACAGACTAACTTTAGTACCGGGACCTTGCAAATCAAAACGTTTTTATCCGGATATGTAAATACTATATAGTAAGTGGATGTGGTAGCATTTAGCCAATTGAAAACACTGAACGGATTGAGCCCATTTTGATGGCTGTAGTTTCCTGGTGCATAACGGAACTCAGAGTAATATGGGCCAACAAAATGAGTTCAAATTAATAAATGTTATAAATAAACTAACGGCATGAAATACACTAGTTGCAATAACGTACCTCTCGCTTTTTCGTGTGGCGCGTAAGCCCCGCGACAGTTACAATGTGTTTCGTGTTCTAAAGTGTCACCCTCCTAATATAGGAATTTTGTCGCTAAATCTTCAAAAACAAACCACGCAGCCATCCGAAGTTGTCCAGAAAATCACTAGCGTGTATACGGGCTTACTTCACCTATGTACACATGTAGGCAAATAAGAGCTGTCAAATTGTGTGAGTTGTGGACAACTTTTCCCTAACAGACCCGGCGGATTGAAGAGATTTTCCAAAGATAGAATTGTATTAAAGGCAAGTGAGTGAGAGAGTTGATAACAGATCATAAAATTATCGCCCAAATGTCAGACAAACGAGGAGGCTTAGGTCACGGCCTTGATCGATGTCAAATTCAACCCTCGCGCAATCACGAATGTCCCAAGACCCGTTTTGGACCCGTACATGTAAGCCACCTGGTGGCTGGAGGGACAGACAGGTGAAATGAAAGGCTCCATATTTGATAACCCCCCCCCCCCCGCAATGAATGAATAAATGAATGATTATGGCTTAAGGCAATATCTCAGCCATATCGTGGCGAGAACATGGTGGAAACACGAGACAGTTCAGGTTTTCGATAGTGACTGGAGAACATTAAAAAGGAAACAAAAATGTTCCGACATGGGTTATAATCAGGTGACAAAAACCAAAACAGTTAAAACTCGAAAGCCAGCATATTAAGGAAATTTTATAACAAATATTTATTTTGAGAATAAAATTTATATTTTATGATAAAGGCCAATGGCCTTCAAATATTTTATGACAGCGTCGCCAGCGATGCATATATGGAGTTTACTGTGTAGAATCTTTGCCGCACATGGGCAAAGTCCACACAGTCGACCAGGATATGTTTGATGCCGTATTGCGCATCACATCCAACACACTCGGGAGCACTGCCCCCATCCAGGATAAAATTGTGTGTTAGACGAGAATGCTCAACGCGGCATCTTGTTAAAACCACTTGGTCTCTACGAGACATACCAAACGTATAAGAGTCATGGCCTATGACAGGGTGAATGGCATGCACTTTGTTATAGACCTGCAGGTCCCATTCATTCTGCCAAAGGCGACAAATGTATTTAAGAATATTAGATTTAAAATCAGTATAAGGAATTTTAATCTTAGATATGAGCTTGCTAAGAGCATCTTTCGCTTCCCTGTCTGCGACTGTTTCCGTGAATACCAATATGACTTGGTATCCAACAGAATACAATATCTTTCCTTCTTTTAATTAACTTTCTATGGATGACTAATATTTCTAGTATTAACGGGTTTTGAAATTTATTTTGCTCTATTGCCAAAAGGCAGGACAACGAGTCACTGCATATGACTGCTCTCTGGGCAGCGCCGGATGAAACGTATGATAAAGCCAGAAGTATAGCTCTGGCCTCGGCAGAGAATATTGAAGACGGGGATGGAAGGCGAAGAGAGGTGACTCCCTGTCCCAAGACAGCCGCAGCCGCCACCCTGTCCCCATCCTCTGACCCGTCAGTATATATAAATTTATAATCCGGATAATTAGCTTTTACTTCAGCGAAACTTTGCTTAATTATAAGAGGGTTTGTATCGGATTTTTTTATGTTGACGTAGATCAAATATTAATTTAGCTTGTGGAAGAAGCCAGGGAGGAGACTCCGGAAAAGAAACCGGAGCTATGTCCTCCAGCTTGATGTTAGCTTCCACAATATGGTTCCGAACACGAAGACCAAAGGAAGAAATTTTGTTGGGACATTTATTATATTTATCTGCGTATGGTCGTAGGCAGGGTTTGTTGGGTGAGCTTTAAGCTTAGCAACGTATTGAAGGCTGCGTTTTATACCCCTGTGATATAAAGAAGGCTCATTAGCCTCTACGTATAAACTCTCTACTGGTGAGGTCCTATAGGCACCAAGGCTGAGCCTCAGACCTTGGTGATGGACCGGATCCAACATTTTAAGATATGATTTCCTAGCGGAATCAAAAATGATGGACCCATAGTCCAATTTAGACCTCACCAGAGAACGACACAAATTAAGTAAAACTGATCAGTCAGCACCCCACTCAGTGCTAGACACGACCTTAATTATATCCAGAGCCTTTGTACATTTAGCTTTAAGCATTTTTATGTGAGCTATAAGGGACAATTTACTGTCGAATATAACCCCTAAAAATTTATTTTCTCCAACAATTTTCACTGGTTCACCACAAAATTTAAGCTCAGGGTCTAGATGAAGTTTGCGTTTATTACAGAAATGCATACCCACGGTTTTAGAGGTAGAAAATCTGAAACCATTGGCAACTGCCCATTTCTCGATCTTATTGAGACAAAGCTGCAGTTGCCGGTCGATGTTATTCATATTTTTAGCGCGGTAGCATATCAGGAAATCATCTACATATAAAGAAACCTCAATACCAGATGTTAATGTTTGAGCCAAGCTGTTAATTTTTATGCTGAACAGTGTTGGTGAAAGGATACTGCCCTGGGGCACACCCATCTCTTGTTCACAAGAGTCCGAAAGAGTGGACCCCACTCATACCTTAAACTGACAATCAGATAAAAACTGAGATATAAATAAAGGTAAGCGACCTTTTAAACCCATATCAGCAAGGTCTTTTAAAATGCCATATTTCCATGTGGTGTCGTAGGCCTTTTCGAAGTCTAAAAATATCGACACCACATGTTCATTATTAATTAAACCATCACGAATGAAGGTTTCAAATCGAACAGGGTGATCCATAGTGCATCGACCTTGACGAAAACCACACTGAATGTTTGATAAAAGCATGATGGCTTCAAGAAACCAAACAAGTCTATCATTTATCATCCGTTCCATAGTCTTACAGATGCAACTGGTAAGAGCTATGGGACGGTAATTTCTCGGATCACTATGATCCTTACCAGGTTTACGGACCGGGATAACATACGCCTCTCTCCATGATGGGGAAAATTTACCAGTCTTCCAAATATCAATAAGTAAGTCCAAGAGTGTCTCCAATGGCTCAGATGGTAAGTGGTTCAGAAGCTTGTAATATATATTATCCGGGCCGCACGCAGTATCGTGTACCTTTTTTAGATAAGTTTTAAGCTCTTCAATTGAAAATGGACGATTTTAGTCTTCTAAATTCTTAGAAGGGAAGGGCAATTTAATTTTCTCCTTCTGGTTTTTAATATGCTGGAATTCAGGAGAATAATTCCCAGATGAAGATTTGTGGGATATTGTTTCAGCTATTTTGTTGACTATATCATGCGGTGAAGTTAATAAGGTATCACTATCCTTTAAGTACTGAACTTTGGCTTTACTGTTCTTGCCCTTAAGTTTCTGAACCATGTTCCAGACCTTACGCATGGGTGTTTTGGACCTAATGCCTGAAACAAAGTTCCGCCAACAAGATCGTCTCTTGGACTTAATTAATCGACGAGCCTTGGCTCCAAGTATACCAACCTGGTTTAAATTATTATCATCAGGACGATGATTAAATCTGCGCTCGGCCTTTTTGCGGTCTTTTATAGCCTTACGACAGTCGTTATCATACCAGGGTTTACTCTTGGATTTGGGATTTGTCGAGGTCTTAGGGATGGTTCTATCGGCTGCTGTTAATATGAGTTCATTAAATGTAAGCAAAGGGTCATCTGCAGCATTAAGATTCTCTGGAGTGATGTCAGCCTCACAGAACATCTCAAATGCCATCCAATTTGCTTTATCGAACTTAAACCTAGCTACACGTTCTAAAGAAGTAGAAGTGAGATGCTCTAGGACAAGAGGAAAATGATCACTACCACAAAGATCGTCATGCACCTTCCAAGAAAAATCCGGGAGAAGTGATGGATCGGTGATAGTGAGATCGATAGCAGAATATGAACCATTACCTGGATGTAAGTAGGTATTAGAACCATTATTGAAATAACATAGTTCATCTTTACATAAGAAATCTTCTACTATTTTGCCCTTATCGTTTATATTATTACTACCCCATAGGGGGTTATGCGCATTAAAATCTCCCATAATTATGAAAGGAGTTGGCAGTTGGTTTTTAAATTATGCAACTGGCAAAATGACAAAGAATAATGAGGAGGAACATAAACTGAACATAAAATGATTGTTTCCGATACGGAAACACGGACGGCTACAGCCTGAAGCTCTGTGCCGAGAGCAACAGGGCTGTGAATTATATTATTATTCACTAAATTAGAGGAGTCGCCACAAGCTCGCTCTTCCTGATTAGAGTAAGTGCTATATAGTGTATAATTTTTCAGTGATATTTTATCTTTGTCAGATGTCTTCATGTGAGTTTCCTGAAGACAAAGGGCAATTGGATTTAAAGATTGGGCTAACTGTGTTATTTCAATGAAATTTATTTTAAGACCTCGACAATTCCACTGTATAATTTTGTCTAAGGAAGTCATTATGGGAGATTTATGTCTGGACCGTGCACGACCTTTTTTGGGAGACCTACTAGTAGATCTCCCCGATGCAGATGATGTATCCATCATGTCCGCCTCGAACGCTGAAGGACCGACGTCCTGCAATGACCCAAACTTATTGAAAGTTCGGATAGGATCCCTAGTAGCGTTGGAGGGACGCTCTGTGGGGCCACTAGGTTTATCTTTTTTGTGATGTTTATCACCCGCTGCATTTAGTGAAGATTCAACGGGTTTAGAGGATTTGGATTTATTTGCACAAGGTTTGTGGAGAGATGGAGAATCAGGTGAAGTAGCGGGTTTTTCAGTAAGATTGATATCGGTTTGTGATGAAGAACTGGCCGTGTTTTCCAAGGGTTTTACGACCAGATTCTGTGGCTTCTCTATACCAATGGGCCAAGTGAATGATTTTTGAACTCCTACCGAAACGGAGGGTTTCTTGACAACATTGGCATATGTAGATTTAGTAAGGCCATTCGTGACGGAGACAAGACGTTTGGCTTCTTGATACGATATGTTATTTTTGCATCCAGGCGTTATGATTTCTTTTTCTTTTTTGAAGACAGGGCAGTCCTTGGAAGAGGCAATGTGGGCTCCGCTGCAATTCCAGCATTTTATCGGGTTTGTGCAGTTGAAGCCCTCGTGACCAGCTTCCGCACATCTGAAACAGACCAGTTTATTACTGCATTGACCCCTGCCATGGCCAAACCTCTGGCAGGAGAAACACCTGGTTGGGTTAGGTATGAATAATTCTACCCGCACACTGTACGGCACAATGAACATTGATGTTCGGAGAGACGGGTTATTAAACGTTACGAGATACGTATTTGTTTTAATGAGGTTCCCATCTCTCTTGGTGGTAAAATGTTTGACGTTGAGTACGCCCTGGTCCTTCAGTTGCTCTGTTATTTCTTGCTCGGTCATGTCGTATAGATCTTGGTCTCTGTCACGAATAATGCCGTGAGAGCAGTTTAAGGTTTTATGTGGAAACAGAAACAGCTTGCTCCCCAATATTTTGAATTCTGAGTAAGTTAATGTACTGTTGTTTTCTAAAACATTCTACAAGAATTTTGCCAGACTTTAACTTTTTCACTTGTTTCAAAGTACCTGCATAGCTCTGCAAAGTTTTATTCAATACGAAAGGATTGATTTTCATCTTTGCCTAATTCTAATTTTTACTAGATAACACCAGAAAGGATGGGAAGTGAAAACTTCCCTATTCCAGAGCCAGTGGTATCTCTTTTTTCCTTTTTTTCCCCACAACTGGGGAAGGCTGTGACATAGAAACATTTGGAGTAGAGGAGTTAGAGGTAGACATAACGAAACGGTTTGATGATTCATAGCGCCGTGTCTCTCACCCGCCTCGGAGTGTCAATACATGTAGGACGAAACCCCTCCTGCGAGTAACCAGCAGAAGGAGAGACGAGAGTTCCACGCCATCCTCGATAAGATGGATTTTTCGCTCATACTAGAGCAGGTCGAATCCAATAGATTAGAAACGGCCTACTCGATTGACCCTACAGCCACCGCCCAGACATCCGAACATCTTACTAAAAAAACTTCCAACACGAAAAGCAATGACACTATACCAAATGGAGATATATGAAGGTTGATATCCGTACATTTGGACCGGCGTCCAACCGGCGTGAGCAGCCGATTGATCGGAGCGGGCTATCCGACCGCCCGTCTTTGGAGAAGTAAGGGCCGAAGTAGGGTGTGAGGATCTCGCAAGATCAACCCGAGCTCAGCCACCAGGATCCCGTCCTCCCCCATGACAGGTCGCAACCCACGGCAAACAGGTTGCCCCTTTGAGTCGCCTTGTACGACCAGCCCGGGGAGGCTGTGGAACTATTCTATTCACCGGAACCACACGAGAGAGCCCTAGGTTAGTCGCCTCGTACGACAAGCTTGCCTAGAGAACTGGGGCCCTATTCTTTTCACTCCCGGGAACCCCACGGGGGGGAATCCTTATGAAGCCAAATTGACCGGAACCGGAAATTCCGTATCAGACAAGCTGTTCATTATATTAGCCCTTTGCTAACACCTCCAAAAACATTTTACATATTGACTTAGTTGAAGAATTTGGACAACACAAGCACTTGAGGATTTGATCCCATGATTAAATGGGAATTGGATGTAGCTCAAAACATAGTCGTAACACAAGGCAAAATTGACCAGTGTCCAGAAATCGCCTCACGTGGTACCAGTCTCTAGGACTCCTTCAGAATTGTGTCTCTAATACCGCTTAACCCGGTACTGTAGGAGCGGTATGTTCATCGTGGTGAGTATGATCGCCTCGTTGGATACATTAACAGTTGCAATCAGAGTGCAGCTGGGATACATATTTCATTATCAACACCATATACACTAAAATGATTAACAATCTGGGAACTGATTTTATTATTTATACTGAAATCCCTGTATGTTCTTCACTGATAAAAGTGTTATTTTCACTGCAGTGAAATATCACATTTTTGCCATGACGTCGAAAAAGAAACATAATATTTTATAAAATTCCAATCTAATCTCAACGAAATGACGTGATAATGCAAGTTTAGTCAACTGCTACATTCTCATTTCACGCAAGAAGACACGACGTCATATAACACGTCATGTACCCGACGTCACGCTCTAAGCATGTCTGTGACACCCTACGGCAGAAAACATGCCGAATACTCTTTGAAGCACACAAAATCATGTTACAGTTAGAGTGTAAGTGAGGAGTGGAAATGATAACCCATGAGACGCCTCCCACTCGAATAATATTTATGGTATTCAACATTCACAGTGCAATATCCTCTGTTGATTTAAGACTACACCCTTGTTACACAACTCCTACAGTAGCATATATGATTATTATACATTAAGAGTTGACACATCTCTCCTGCCAGACACATGGTCACATGAAAAAGCGGAGACATCGCACAGAACGACGCATCTGCCAACGGATTTATCTAACCTTTACAAAATGAACTCACGGCTAAAACGCCGCTGGGAGTGGACCAATTTCAAAGGCTGGGTTTATCCAACTTCTGAGCGATAAGTACAGCTCGGAAGTTGCGAGCGTTGAGCTATCGACTATGTTCCCTGTATTCCCGCAGAGTGCCTGGAAATACACTTTGGAAAGATCGACTAAGCCACAAGACCTGCATACACAGCTGGAGGCACTCCTCAACCGCCGGGTGTATTCAACCCAACAGTACAAGTACAGCTCAAAATATATAAATATATATACGAAACCAGGCTGCAGCGTGGTATTTATGAACAGAAGCATACATGCGTCGATTCATCAAATTTCTCTATTTACGATACCAGATATGCACAAGCTCAAGCCTGACTTGCTGATATAGCAATGTCATGGTGTTTCGGATACTCTAACACCAGGATAACCAATCACATCATAAACACTAAAGACAAGGGAGTTATCCAGAATATTCTCTAACATCCATTCTCGAGAGTCAAAGAGACTACCTTTATACATAACACGGATGAGCTCTATCAAGAAATCTGGAATGTGCATTATCATACTACGACTATGCAAAATATAGATGTTGTCTGGATTATTCTCTAGCAACCGTCCTCAAGAGCCAACTAGATTACCCACATGTCTAATGCGGAAGAGCTGTGTCAATCAGTGGAAAATATGCATAAGCCATTGCAGATAATACTGGTGTCATATGGCGTATCAGCCCTGCATCATGTCAATTCACCTATGTCTTGTTACGAAATACTGCACTCCCTGACACAAGATATGAAGAGGATATAACTCTCTCGACTCACGATTTTACTCAGTAGGCAGGAAGACAGATTAAATTTTTGCCCCGAGGTTCAAGCCGAACTGGATTTGTCACATCACCCACGAGGATATACGGGATTCGCTATGTTAAGAAAACAATGAAATCTTAATATAGAAAATAATTTAATTCCCCCTTAAGGGTAAGTTTCCACAACGTGTTCGCCCAGTAGGCCATTGATGTAGGGGGGCTTGATGACAACCATTGATAATGTTCGTGTGGCCATCTAACTTGTTTAAGTGGCATTTAGAAGTTGGGATGGCCAGTACACTGGAACATGTCTTTCTTATGGATATACAACTTCTTGGTTTATTATCACTAGTGATAATAAACCAAGATAATAAACCAAGAAGTTGGAACATGTCTTTCTTATGGATATACAACTTCTTCGTTTATTATCACTAGTGATAATAAACCAAGAAGTTGTATATCCATAAGAAAGACATGTTCCAGTGTACTGGCCATCTAACGTTCGCTCTAGACCACCCATCTTCTTCCACCAATATTTCGTGCATAACCATATGTCACATGTGGGAAAGTTGATCACTAACTTGCCAGTGGTCGGTGGTCTACGCCGGGCACTCCAGTTCTCATCCGTGTATGGTACAAAATTCTTTTAATGGATTCATTGCCCAGCAAAAGTTAATGTCCGATAAACAGCTGTATGCATTTTTATGTCCAGGAAATGAACATCTGTGTATACAAATCTTCATGGCGGAATTTCCCCAAGCTAGCCCCATTTGTTCAGAATTTTGAATAATTCTGCACAGCAATGTCTTCTAATAAATTGTTGTTTATAACTTCACAGCCTTTTGTACCGAAATTTGCTTAGGTCAAACGTAGTGCCAGAGAGTGTGTAATTTGCTACTGTTTAAGAATTTGCTTAAAAAGTTACAATAACTTCCTAACTGAATTTATTTATTTATTTATTTATTTATTTGGGGTTTTACACCATATATACTCAAGAGTGTTTCACTTATGCTACGGCGACCAGCACTATGGTCGGTGGAAGCCAGGCAGGGCCCAGGGAATATCCACGGCCATCTGTAGGTTGCTGACGGACCTTCCCATGTACAATCGCACAGGAAATTCTTCTCGAGCCATGTTCATTTATTTATCTATTAGTTTTGTTTACTTTACGTCATACTCAATAATGTGTCACTTTTTCGACTGCGGTAAACATTACGGTGGGAGGAAGCCGTGTATGCAAAACCAGGGGGAAATCCACAAGCATCCGCAGGTTCTGGCAGATCTTCAGATGTACGATCAGAGAGGAAGCCACCGAGAACTGGGATTGAACGGGACTTTGGATCATTGCGCTGTGCTATACCCTAGATGAAGTACGTGTAAACTGATAAGAGGTTGTGCATGTATTTCGCCAGTTATACGTGATACCATATCCCTTCTATGACATGCAATGTCGTCGCTGCTCTGATTCTACTCTTCAATCATTACACTGTAAAAGGACCAACTTTTTTTAATTTGTTTAATGGGCGATAAAACTTCAAACAAGCGTGTTTAATAAGTATGCACGTATATTTAAGTATTAAACATAAGTGTCTGAAACATGTATGTATGTATATGCCTACACTATAATGCTATTGTCTCCAAGTGTTCAATATCCGATGCATAAAAGTGTTTACAAGTTAAACATCGAAATTTACACTGTAATTGTTATATCTGTATATAACTGTATATCGTTGATATCGTTCTCGGGTAGTTATCCAAGATTGCTGCTATAGCTCAATGCGATACTCAACGCAGCCAGCATAATGGAGCGAGCCCCAATTTCCCTGGCAATGCTATATTCAGTAATTCTGCACCATCTACTGCCAACAGACCTCATCATCAGTAACCCATTATAACAGTGTTATCCATTCACACTTCTCTGTATGCGCCTTCAGTCATATCTCAACATTTCATTAACCATTTGCTTTGTCGCAAGAAGATAATCTCAGGTATAATTCCCGGCCATGATCTAGATAACGAGAAAGCCATTTTTGAATAGTAAGGCGCCTCGACCATCCCGCTGTTATGATATTTCGGGAAGAACATCTCTTCTCCCCTGGGAATGTTTGCTTACCCTCACTGTGACCCCGTACTGTTTATTCCGTACCGAGTATTCTTTACTGACTATCCGCATATTTTCGCAGATACAAAGTTTTTCTGGTTATATATTCGTTTGTTTATTTATTTTGTTATATCTTCTTACGCGGTAATATTTTTACCTGTATCATGTCGATCAGGTTCATGAAGGGAGAAAGCCTAGAAAAGCCCGAGGAAAACCTGAAAGGCTACGGAGGAAACCTGGAAGAGCCTTGAGGACCTGAGAAAGACCTGAGGAAACCTGGTAGAGCTTGAAAGAAACATGACAGGTTCATGAGTAAAGCCTTGAGAGGGCGAATCCAAAATATCAGTAACATAAACAAGACAGTCCATAGAATCCCTGTAGATGCTTAGGTCAAGAGTTCAAATCCAGTCTGCTAAAACTTGTTTTCGGACTTCTATATAAAAGCGTGTCTGTATACGGTTGGCGTGGTTAATTGGTCTGTAACAGACTGTGTCCGATGTCTGCAGCCTATATAGGTTTGCCGTAAACAAATGCGCAGCGAGAACTTATAGTCGGTAGTTGATTAGGTCCGGATTAATCGGTTTCGGGATCACATTTTATATTTGCTTGGACTAATCAATTCAGCATTTACCAGCAGAGAGGATTTTGTTATGTGGTGTTAGTACAAAGTCTTGGATCAATTCGAGTTTCATCAACGGCTCATTTCACGGTTAAACCGGAGGCTTTTCACGGTAACGAATGTCTTCCTCACAGTTATTTACAGTTTTCTGTCCTCGATGATGAACTAGGCGTTTTAAACGCGCCGGTACCCACAACGTAATTAGGTATAAAAACGCTAAAAAATAGCCTTACTGTTTAAGTAGTAATTTCACAAAGAAACCCTCCTAAAATTGTATTCCCTGATTGCCGTTGGTCCAAATGACACATACTGTCAAATAGCTAGATGACTGGCCGACAACATATCCAAATATCATCAGGGGGGCACTACCATTTTCTCAAAATAAATCAGCTGGAATGTCGGCACTAGCGTCCCATGGACATAAAACACAGGGTGGGGAGAGGGGGCACTTGCTCATTGGATGATATGTTTCTCTGTTTAATTGTAGCCACAAGTAATGGACTTTTTTCAACCATTATTTGTCATAGTTTATACCTGCAAAATTACCTGGCAATACTTCCACACACTTCAGAGAGACAGCCAATCCCTACCCGTCCCCACCATTTTCTGCGCGTCTGAATCTTGGTTACAAAATCCAATTAGTGTTTTTATACCATTAGGCTACACCTACGCTCCACTTTGACATTACACATCTACAGAAATGGCGGACCGAAGAGCAAATGTTTACATGACATGATAGATCAAACAGCTGACATCAATACCAATACGAATTCCAATTAAATCACTCACGACAGAACCTTTGTAGAGATCGTCATTGCACTGATGGGTGTCCCCTTGATCTGTGATATCTTTTATCTATACTCGCGGAACCGTTGAAAAAAGAGCCAAAAATATAAATACGAAATAAATGAATGTCGATCACGTTTTAATTTTAACCTTTTCAGTAAATGGGAATGGTGTTATGTGGTGATGCTCATATCGTCTCTGTATCCTTCGGAGAGACAACTGGTGTGATCGCACACCATTTAGCAGGGTACATTTGTGTCGGATCTCCAGAGTAAAAGGTACAGAAACTTCTGCCAGCTTGACAAAACGAACTGTTTGGTCAATGACAAATCTAAACAAATGAATAAATATTTAATACTTAGTTTTGTTTTCTTTGATGCTCACATCTTCTTTTAGTCTTTCGCTTTCACTGGAACTTGGCCGAAGATGGGGAGATCTTTCAGTGAAACGAAGAGGCAACAATACCAATTTGTCGTCTTCAATCTTACGCAGCTCGACACGAGTTTACTCCAATATCTGTCACCCGTCGTTCATTCAGTATAAAATTATAATTACAGCACAGAGAGTAAATCCAGAGCATCGACGACACTGGGACAGTTAGCAAATGGTCACACTCTGCCGGGGAAATCTGGCCTCTTCTCAGTTTACCTGGCTTAGGGATTTATTCAAACTGTTCATGTAAGTGTTTAAGAAGTAACAACTTAAACCGCCCCCTAGCACCATGGCTGTAAGCAGAATTAGGTAAAACAAACTGCAGTTATGGTAAATGCAACATACTAGGCGTCAATGGTCTAGAATTACTCCAAATGCTATGTTGTCATCACATTTATCACATGTACACAATAACATAAGGCTAAAGAACGGAGAGTAAAACTGGAGCAGCGACGATAATGTGATGTGATGGTTGACAAACGTTCACCTATCTTTTTCTTTCACTTTACTGCTAAGCGTGAATCGTAGAAGGAACAATGTAAATTTGTATAGCTCAGCTCGAGACGAGCTTACTTATGTATTACGCACTTCATTCATACAGTATAACCGATTTTCTTCTATAAGATCGTCTTGAGAATCAGGTACATGGCCGCGATGCCGCGGCAATCTGTGGCCTATACAAACCAAGTGAAGTCTACTTATAGGTTTAAAGTTCGTACAACCAAAAAGAAAAGCTTGAAAAGTTTATTGTTCACATTGTCAACAGAGCTGAAATAGCCATTTTACTATAAAAAAAATATGAAAGGTTACCTCACAAAATGCTGGCCATTTATAGCAGAGATCTCCCACGATGTGATTGATACTTACAAAGCCTTAGATCTGTGATTTGTTTCATTCTTCCTTGTCTAGCTTTCCGAAATACAGATCTGAACTCTTTCACTCACTAACTTAGAACTCGCTTTTCTGGAATTTGCTGACGTCATTGTATCAAAGCTATACTCTTCAAATACATGTTTTCCTTAATCCTAGAACAGTTCCGGTTTCATATCACCTACGTTTGTGTAAATAATAAAGACCATCAGGTCACAATTATTTCAGATGTAACTGGCGCATGAACAGCTTGCAGAGGCCGCTGACCGCCATTTCGATTTCAGTCGGCAGTACGCCGCTTTGTTTGAGGTAAAGATAAACTCATGAAACGTTGGGATTGAAACCACGAAGATTTAGACTATTAAAAGGGCGATTGATAACTCGCTTGTTAGTCTTAACTTTATTTTTAATTTTAATAGTAATCAGAAAGAACAGTCAGCAACTATCGCGGAATGACAGAGGATCTTGATTTAAGCAAAAGCGGCCGAGTCCACACGGTAACAACAAAGACATGCGAGTTTACAATGCCGGCTAGGGAAGTTCGGATGCTGTCCGAGTGAGTACATCGGTAACATCTGTGTTAATTGCCACGTCGTGGTCTGTATTTTTCCCGCAAAATGAGATGATAGGGATTTAAAATTATTTTCAGATCATGGGACACCCATTTTGTCGCACACAGCTTTGAGACAGTGAGGAGAGCGATAGGATAGAGTTCCAGGTTTGTAAATGTAATGATTCAGAGGGGTGAATATGGAAGCTTGCTGGGAACATGGCACACCGCTCTCAGAGCTAAGGAAGCCTATATTTCCGTGTCAGTTTTTTTATTATCCGCTCTTCAATCGACATAATTTTATGAGTGATCTCCTGAATGATATACGCTGAGAAGCGATGTCTCGAAATATTTGTCACGTGAAATGGTGCCTGTATACCGGCACACAATGTGATCCCACAGTCGGTAGAATGAAGTTCTCCATACCAAAGAAAATAATAATAACAATAACAATGAAAGAAAATAATAAATAAATTTTAAAAATGTGAAAATTTGCGAAAGTCAAGGTCAACTGAGAACTATAGAATAGGGGTGATAAACTCTCTGCGGTAACAACACTCGAAAGGCGTACAGTGTATATGTTAGTGTACATTAAATGTAATGACAGCACAGCATTTGATTAAACCTAGACCAGACATGAGAAACATATTATATTTATTTATTTATTGGTGATTTACGCGGTCCTCCAGAATATTGCACTTGTACGACGGCGGCCAGCGTTATGGTGGGAGGAAACCCTCAACCATACGCAGGCTGCTGGCAGAACTTCCCACGTACGGCCGGAGAGGAAGCCAGCATGAGCTGAAGGAAACACAATATAATTTACATCAGTACGTTCTGCACCTAACTCTGTTTAAGTCATGGTGCTCACTCAGGGGCGTGTCATTTGTTATTATTTGCGAGTTTACATGGAGAATTATTCCCTCCAAAAATTAATATTCCGCTTAATTCGTTACATGACCAATTGCATTTTCGTCAGTCTAACGGTTTAATCCGTTTCTGATTACGGAATCATGAACGGATTATTTGGTTACCTAGGCCGCATTTATCCGTTAGATACCCTCATCCTTAATTTCACCGGTTACTTGTGAACATTTGGCAGTTGTCACGCTGTCTTTCCTCTCTGGTTTTACTCTCAATGTTCTAGTCTTTATCACTCACTTCCGAAACAAAACTAAACGTTTATGTTTAAAATCTAAGTTTGGGAACAATGCGACGTGTTAAGACTTGGTTCGGCTTAGTCAAACACAGCTTTGAAATTCTGGGACCAGTATATGCACTGATCTGAACCGTTATGTATGGGAAACTGTAACTGGGAAACAGACTGTCGTTCTTATTAAATGGAACTCTTGAAATCAATGGATATCATAGGTAAAGAAGCCAAAATACAAAGAGATGACCAATGAGTCCTAGCTTCACGTATGAACCTGAACGCCTTTATATAGGCTTAAATGAAAAAAGTTCTTCACTGTAGCGGTAAAATAGCAATGAAATATAGATTTATGTATTTATTTGATTGGTGTTTTACGCTGTACGGAACTCAAGAATATTTCACCAATTGGATTGAAACGGGAGAAATCCACGACCATCCGCGGGTTGCTGACTGACCATCCCATGTACGCCGGAGTGGAAACCAGCAAGAGGTGCACTTGAGCTCACAGAGATCCCATTAGTGAGAGGCTCCTGGTTCATTGTGCTTCACTAGGGCACTAACACTACGCCAAGCGAAGCCTCCCCCCTCCCTCCACAACGAAGTAAACACATGTATATATTAATAAATTTAGAGAGATAACTGATGCCCTCGGGACTCAGGAAGCCACTGAACATGCAAGATTGCATAAACCACAAATCCGTCACACCCCGCGGTCTCATGCGCTCGACATCCGGGTCAGAGAATCTGACCAATAAAAACAGGCCACCACAAAAAGAGCCTTGAGTGTTTTGTAGAACTGCTCGGTTGTAAACAGTTAAAACGGAGAGAAATATGATGCAAATTTGTGTCAAATTAAAACAGATACAACATCTAAAAGTTTTTTGTAGTCTTTCTGCTGCTGCAGTGCGGACATGCGAGAGACCAGAATTCATTTTAGTTCAAGTTTTTAGGTGTCTTTTCGAAAAATGTACGAGTCCACGTTGTGCTGTGAGTTCAAGTCCACCTTCCTACGTGGGAAGGTCTGTCAGCAACCTGCGGATGATCGAGGGTTTCTCCCACCACCACACTGGCCGCTTTCGTACAAGTGAAGTATTCTTGAGTAGGGCGTAAAATACCAATCAAATAAATAAATAAATAAACTAGAGAGCGAAAAGATCTATCACAGGCGTAAATGTTCAAATTCAGAGGAAATATTGCTTCTCTATTATTTTATAATCCATTCTCACTACAACTGCACATTCTGATGTATAAACAAATTATAAATCATTATTAACCTATAACCTAAGTTTCAGGGTAAATTTGCCAGGTTGTGGTGGTGAGGGGGGGGGGGGCAATCCATAAGTCAGGAAATGGGATTTAATTGTATCCCGGTCACTCCCATGCTACAGTTCCATGCTCCGGCTCGCATGTATTTGATTGGCCGATAGAAATAGGTTGCAATCACGTGACACACAAAGAGTGCCTTTGGCTTGCATTGTTCAGCTTGTTGGTAAACAATTTATGATTTTGTTTAAGATTTTATCCTTGCTGAAATCTTTGGTGATTAGCTTGTACTTATTCTTTATGGTTTGAGATCAGCCTTCAGATTCTGGAAAACAGCATTTCATTTTCAGAAAAGTTACACATTGATGTCATTATAAATGAACGGTTGAAAGTGAAGTCAGAGAAAAATGCAGATATCTTATTTTGCAGAGGAATTTAATTTCTGAGAACAAATATAACACCCCACCCGAAATCATTTATTTTCAAATTATTCTATCCTCTGACTGCTGCGCGTACATGTAATGTCATACCCAAGTTTGGTGGGGGTTTTTTTTTTCACTCAAACATTTGCAATCAGGATTATGGGTCAAAGAAAACCCACTACTCTGCGTCATGCAGATACCGGACAAACGTCCCATCGCAGCTAGAGCAGGATTTGAACTTGCACCCATTGGTGACAGCTCGAGGGGGTGGGACGTGAGTAACGTTTTAAGTCAATAAGCCAGCGAGATATTCTCTTTGTAAACACACCCTTATGACGTAACTCCTCGATGTGCCTTTATTTACATCTACTTTTTTTTTATTTGTGGTGCTTGATGGCGCGTGAGGGGAGGCCTGGTGTGCAGAGCTCGGGTGAAACTCACGACTATCCAAAGGCTGCTGGCAGACCTTTATACATGTGCATTACCGGAGAGGAAGTTAGCCAGAGCTGGGTGTGAATTCACAGCGTCCTCATTCGTGAGAGGGCTCTGGGTCAATGCGTTGCGCCAGCACGATAACCAACGGTGTTATATTTCTATACTGTAATTTTTGCTGTCGACATTATCATATCCATGCCGTTGGGGCGTGTTCAATGCTCCGTATATATTTAACTTTCCATCCTCAGTTCACATATTTAATTTATTTATTACCACGTTAATACTGGGGTTCAACACCTTACTTAGAATATGCCGTATTGAGCTTCATACAAGAAGGGTTTATTTCTGTTCACCGCGTCGACGAGGGAGAGCGCTGTATAGGATAGTCACCTTACACGTCTAGAAGGCTGACGTCCTGTCCCACCCCACTTCCCTGCAGCGAGACCCGAATAGAGAACTGAAATAGAAGATACCTCAAAGATGGACGTAGTCTACTTGTGCATGGTCATTCTATACAATTATTTTGAGGCTTTACAATTGTTTGTACATTTCTGTGATGACAATAGTGAACAAAAAAATATATAGACAGCTTTTGTTTATGTATCTGCCACGTCAACACTGCAACGCTCATATAAAAGGAAGTCAAGGTGGGGAAGAGGGTGAAACACCAGCAAACGAGCAACGGAACAGGATATGCAAGCTTGAATTAAACCGGGGTCAGGTAAGTACCCGTGGTTGCATTACATCTGAAGGTATTTTTCTTCATATCATTTATTGAATTCTGCGGGGTTGATAAGCATAACAATGCCAGTTTGCACATTGTCTGGGATTTCAGATCTAACTGGAGAAAGCAATCCTTCTACACAGCAATAAATGTACAAAGCTGGACATACATGGTGTACATACAGTAAAGCAACACAAAACAAAACAAAAATTTGACAACCACCCTCTTCCCTAAAATAATAATAGTAAGACATAGGCAGATAATACTATGAAATTTCAGGAGTTTTTAATGGCAAAATCTTAATTTTATAGGAACACTTTTTCTTGTATTTACTTTTAAAAGTATCCAGTTTTTAAATCATGATAAATATTCATATCTCACAATGACTCAGGGGCCTTTCATCAGTGTGAATGCTGTGAGTTCACGTTCAGCTCTGGCCGACATAGGCCTACTTCCTCCCCAGTCAGAAGCAATAAAGTTTGCCTGCACCTTCCTGATGGCTGTGGGTTTCCTCTGGTCTATGTCCGGTTTCTTTCCACAATTATTTAATGCTGGCCTTCGTCGGTAAGTGAAATATTCCTGAGTACGCTATACAATACTTTTCAAATAATAAATATTTTTTTAAGACATTTTCTTATTAAATTGTAATACCTTTAATTTATTTCCAACGGTTTTTCTCTTGCACATTGTTTTTCTACTTCATTTTACCTAAGAAAAAAAAGCGCTTTTTTATTTTGACCTTGTCAGTTTTATATCAACTTTTTGTCCTATTCATGTCCTCCGTTCATGTCACATTTTAAATGTATGATCAAAAACAAACAAAAAAAATAAACAGCAGTAGAAATGCACTTTACTTCCGACACGTGAGGACTGCAAGCAGCGCAATCTGTGATGTCACTTAACATGCTTAATTTTGACCGCCTCTGAATGCCCTCATAGGACTCTGTCCACTTCGCTTCAGACCCCCAAACAAATTTGTAAAACCATGATCTCCGAGGCGGAGGTAAAAAAACGCTGAATTTGACTTACATGTTCAATATCCACACTTCACCGAGCATCTATTACCATGCATATACCAATGTAATTAAGTACATTTTCTATGTTAAATGTTAGGCGTTCTTCATGCTTATTACAGATGTGTTTGGATTTATAATATTTGAGTGCACTAATTGTAAAGCAGAGTTTTTTGTTGTTTTTTTTTGCAGGGGCGGGGGGGGGGGGTTGTGCTAAAATGATTTAGGTGTGAAAACAGATTTGCACTTTGACAGAACATATTTCGAAGCTGTTCAATTATTTTTGGTCGGGTACATATATCTTATTCTTATTTCACATCACATTTGGCTTTACAATCTAGTTTCCAAACAACTTATGTTTCTAGATAACCTCATTCACAGAATATCCTTTAAATCTCGTACTAGGTGTAATCTCGCGTTGCTCAACGGTCTTGATATTGCCCAAGTGTGTTAAGATTATCGTGCCACATTTATCCGTAAAGAAGTATCCACAGATTCAGTCCCAGATTAGGACATTTTGTTTTACATTCCCTTATGCAGTGGACAGCGCCCATAAATGTCAGTTGAATGGTCTTAAATGAAGTTCTTTACAGGTCACGTGTCTACCACCAAGATGGCACACATCAATATTGCGTATACCAGTATATGGCAAATACTAATATTGTACCTGTAAATTGAGTTCGATCTGCAGATATATTTGCTCGTGTTATTTTCAGATTACCACTTAGAATCCAAGATATCAAGATGTCTTCCTTTGTCGTTTTCATCTGTTTATTACGTGAGTTATATACTTTGTTCGGCATGGCTGATTCACGCAAACTGTTAAAACCAAACCGTTAAACTTCTTGCAACACGAAAGCTTTTGGGCGATGAGATCGCGTTTTGTAATGCAGCTGACATCAGACGGTTTTCTTCAGGATTTGACCAGTTTCCTGCTTCTATAGACTTGACCATCCTTAATTCCAGTGACATTTAGAAGTTGGAATTGAAATAACATGGAAGAGATTCTTATAGATGTACCATTTCTGTTTATTTGTAGACGACGTTTCGATGCCGTAGCCAACACCGTTAAGACATCCTTATCAAGCCAGGTCAAGTAATAACGATATTTATAGTGACTACATTGACACGTCGTCTATATATACAAATAAATGGAAGTTATATATTCATAAGAATCTCTTCCATATTTTGACCACCGTTGAATTGGTAAAATAACCATGAGTACGAATGTAGAAACACCGCTCCAATCAATCAAGGAATCAAAAAATTCAGTATAAATATTGATTTTAACAGCTATATGTTGTGTTATATTATGCGCAAATCACAAATTCCCAGATCGACAAGCAGAAGTATCTGGGTTTGTAACAACCACTTTTGTTTTCGTTTTCCAGCTATTTTATTCAAGGGAGGTGAGTTTGTCTTTTTAGTGTTTTTTTTTTGTTTTTTTTTTTGCCGTTATTTTGATAAAAACAACTGTCTGAATAAATGTGAACAGCTGAGAAAAGAAATTTTGCTGATATCGTCCAAGTAAGATAAAAATAGTGTCCAGTTTACCTTGCTATAATACAGATAAACAAGTAGAATCTTTGGAGCTTTCATCCGAACTCCTAGTCCTGAGAAGTTTCATTCCTACAAACTATAAACCTGTCTCCGTTCAGTCTTAATTCAGAAGGAAATATACATGTATATGTAATCAACACGGCATGCTTTTTCTTGCTTAACGTTAAGAAGCTAAGATTGTTAAGAATGTAAAAGTTGCGACAAAATGTACTTGATTAAAACATGGGACATAATATTTCAAAAGGCTACCAGTTGGAGACTGACGGGCTGCACAAATCGCACTGCAAACGCTTTATTTCCTGCTGTGACGTTGTAGTGCTTGTGTACTACCTTAGTGTTTTGTAAGCGCACATGCACCAGAAGATGTGACGTACAAAGGAGTGCACAGCTTTGGGCCCTTCTGTAAAAGGCTGGAGACGGTTTTAAGAGTTCCTCATTATTATTACCGTAAGAATGTCAAGGCGGGTGTTGATATAATTTTGTGTGTTTACTTTACGCTACTTTGATTTTCGAGTTTATAACGCACCTGGCGAAGGTCGTTTTCCACGTGTGATCGCCACGTTGGATATATGAACAGTTACAATCAAAGCGCATTTACAATCAATTAGCGACACCATGTGTAGGGGTACTAATGGTGCATGATTTGGATACTGATTTTATTCATCCGCCTAGAACATTTATTACGTCTTTTCGTCATCACTGAAAACTCTTGACTACTTCTCTTTGCAGGAACCTGTCCTAATTTTATATTTATATATTTTCTTGGGTCTTTGGGGTTTGTGTTATTTGTCATTTTCGGAGACTGGTCTTGCGATTATTGACCCGGAACGCCATTATAGTTGATATAAATGTCGATTTCGACACCTGGATCCACTAGTCAGTCACTAATCCTCCATCCCATTTTTCATCCACTTCCCAGCCAGTTTGACGTCCTCCACCGATATTCATGTGTCTCCGGTCGTCAGCGCGATGTCCTGCCAACAATGTTCGGATGGTCGTGGGTTTCCCCCGGACTCTGCTCAGTTTCCTTCCTCCATGATATTGGCCGTTGTATAAGTGAAATATGCTTGATTACGGCGTAAAACACTAATCAAATAAATAAATGAATCCTGTTAACCTGACGGCCGTCATATGGGCGGCGTAAAAGTAAGTGAATAGATAAATAAATAAATAAATAAATAAGTAAATACTTTGCTTTTGGGTTAGTCTGTTGCGTATAGTTAAAGCTTGATATAGCCATGTATATATTTCAGGTATAACAGGCCCCGGAAAAGTGCGGTTGAACTGTCTCGGGGACCCGTGTGAACACACCAGCTGTCCTGGAGGAGAAACCTGCGTGTAAGAGTGAGACAAATGTCGTATTCACACGACGCGATCTGTCGTAACGACTCTTCGAATTCGAGAAGTGGAATGCAAATAAGTCAAGCCATTTCATAAGTCATTGACAGCGTTACGGAAAAGGTTATATACAGCGATTTTGATAAAAAAAATTTGTGTGGCTAAAGCAAATCGTGAATATGCTATGTATTATCTCTGTCCACGAGGTAACGTTTTTGCCGGTGTTTATCTGTTTGTCTGCCTGTTTGTCTGTCTCGCAGTAGGTTTATATATCCTCAGCAGATCTTGGAGATGGCTTGAAACGATTATCCACCATTGAAAGGTAGGACGGAAATACTCGAGTATTGCCCCTTTGTTCGTAGTCTGGGAATCTCTACGTATTTCTGGGAACAGCCCTCTTGGAGAGTCTTCATGGTGTCTGTGGTTGTTTCGGAAATGGTTCTTTCTAGTATCGACGTGAATCATCTACTAACTTCCTGGTATATTAATTAGTTTCTAGCCTGTTTGGTGTAATCAAGAAAATTTCATTTAAACAACCTTAGGAGGGTTAGTGTCTACCGGAAAGCCGGAATGCCCGGGGTAAACCACCGCCTTTAACCAGCGGCCTGAGTGACTGAGAGGTGACAGAGAGACAAACACACGAACAGACATTGACAAAACACCGGCAAAAGTGTTTACCTCCAAGACAGAGATAACTTCCTTACGTAAGGCCGTGTCCGATTCTCTTACTGAAACATCTTTCAGTTTTATTGACGAATGCCTGTACATTTCCATGTATATATATATTTCTTTTCGCTGCAGGTCGACCTATGGCAGAGGGTGTAATGCGGAATGTATCCCGGGACCCCGTTGTAACTACTCATAACATATGTATCAGTTGACTGATTGATTGATTGAGTGATTGGTTTTAACACCATACTGAAGAACTGCATGTTCGCTTATAAGATGGCGGCCAGTTCTGTGGATGGAGGAGGGTTCTTCATGGGCCGAGTAGAAGATCTACTCTCATCCTGCGGATGCTTGTGGATTTGCCAGGTTTCCTCCCACCTAAATGCTGGCCACTGTAGTGTAAGTGAAATGTTCTTGAGTACGACGTAAGACAACAATCAGATAAATAAATAAATATGGGTGGAGAAATCACCTTTTCCACGTTTGACATGTCTTCAACCAATATGAAACTGACCAAATGACCGCCCTGCTCTCTTACGTCGCACGGCGTTCTCCCAAGAGAGTCCTCTTGCCTTCCACCAATATGAAAATATTTCAAACCCGAGAGTGTCCACTAGTTGGTCGCCTAAGTTCGGCACTCCTGGTTTCCTCACAAAACTGACCGCCATCGTTAAATAACAAAAATGGCGTCAAGAAGTAAATAAATCAAAATTATTTACACATCTCATCACATGCACTGAACTAAAAGCAGATTCCAGACTTCGTCTTTATAATGTTCACCACCAAATCTTAAGAATGAATGCGAATGCTACCGGCCACAAGTTACGTTTTTAGTTCAGTGTTTGCCGTATTTAATGCAGCTGTGTGTTTTGTTTTGTTTTTTCACGCATACCCTCTGCAACTTGGAGATAATTACATATTAAATATGTTTGTGAGGAAGGTTAAGTTGGCGTTTCACAACACACGGAAGTCTTTCTAGGTGGGTACGGTAGGGTGAGGGGGAGGTTGCTCCCTGGCCGATGGGCTTAGCGCTCACTCACCAGTGCGATGGCTGTGAGTTCAAGCCCAGCTCAAGGTGGGCTCCTCTCCTCTCGCCCTCCACAACCTGCGGATAGTTTTGATTTTCCACAGGTCACTGCCCGGTTCGCCCAACCATAATGTTGGCCCTCGTATAAGTGAAACATTCTTGAGTACGGCGTAAAACTAAAATCAAATAAATAAATAAATCTTTTTTTTTTTCAGCATGCGCAGAAGGGCTTCCACTTCATGGCTGTCTGTTCAGCCCTTGTACTTACGGTCCTTGTGCTAGGGGAGAAATATGCAGGTAACTTCCCACCCATGCATTCATTCCACCTAACAACCTTCCGCAGTCCAAAACTTTAGATAATCTCTGAGATAATTATTTATGGACAACGCTATTTATTTCATATTTTCAGTATGTATGTATATATGCTTGGGTTTAACGTTGTCTTCAACAATTTTTCAGTCATATGACAACGACGAGTCCTTATAATGTATATATATGCATACATATTTTTTACATTTATATTCAAAGACAGGTATTTATATGTACTATAGTGCATATCCCGTTTGTAATGCCACCAATACCAAATTTGCATGCACTTGCGCCATCTGCAATTTTTCGAATATACAACTCAACACTGCACTTTCTTGGGTTCTCGGCAGTCCACCGGCTAGTGTGAAATCAATCGGATGGATGCTTGTAGACAAGTTCCAAGGACAGACGTAGATAATATATACACAGATTTCTTCCTTTATATAGACTGAGATATTGCCGACGTATCGTTAAGCTGTAATCATCCATTCCTTTATACAGCTCTGTATCCTTACAGAATTGCTATTTAATCACTGTATATACCATTTTCTTTGTACGCAAATATTATATGTGAGAATATGTCATTGCCTGAATCTCGCTAAATTAGGTAACCTTTTGATTTTCTATCGAAACTTTCAGCTGAAGTTTTAGTATATTCGCAATAAATGCATGCATTTTATTTCTTCAGTGGGCTGGAGTTTCATCAGCCTTTCACTCAAACGACGGGGGTCTAAGATGCACATGGTTTTCCATGGACAAGACTTAAAATGGAGATGAAATAGTTAACAAAATTGGTTATTTGATTTATGTTATACATATATGTATCGATATTTTTTCTTCTTCAGAGCAACTTACTGCGGAGGCTGTAAATTTGATTGTGTCCCGTATGCCTAGATCCAAGACTGGAACAATTCCTTTCTTCCGCTTCGGGTTTTAGTTGTCTCTCTTTAAATTTTATCTGTTTTCACATTCTTTTCTTTTTTTTGTACTGTTGTATAACAGAAATGAAATGAATTCAAATAAATGGTAGCATACATCTTATGCCTATCAAAAAAACACGTCTTGACTAAGTTTGCTTAATAGCGTATTTCTAGAAATAACGATCACTGAAAGCAGTATTTTATATGCGCCACGCATACAGATGCACAAAACAGTTACCGGTACTAAATTTCCAAGGCTGTGTAGTCTGTGGTTCTTTCTTGCCTTTGCGATGACGGTTTGTACATGAGCCGTCTGGTGACCTCGTACTCGTGTATAAAAACGTAACAATGATCATTCCGACTTAGACACGAGACGCCATTACGCGGGAAAAATACCCCATCATGATCGAGTATTATTTGTTTGTTTGATTGGTGTTTTAGGCCGTACTCAAGAATATTTCACTTATACGATGGCGGCCAGCATTTTGGTGAGGGAAAAACCGGGCAGAGCCTGGGGGAAACCCACGACCTTCGGCAGGTTGCTAGCAGATCTTCCCACGTACAGCCGGAGATAGTGTAATACTATAGGTAGTTGTTAAATGCTGAACTTTGCCAAAGAGTGCTTACATTCAGAGTTCGAATCTGGATTAGTTTTAAGCTTAATCTTTAAAGCTGAATAAAAAACATTAGATATTTATGTATCTATGTAATTTATTGGTGTTTTAGAACATGGTCCGTCTTGCTGGTCTCGAGACGCCAGCGTGTATCCGTCTGAATTCGTCTCGTACACGTCATTTAGAATAAGAGGCCAGATTTCAGTGTATGAACGGTTAGAATTGTAGCTAATTATACGAACCAGTGATTACACAAGCGATAATATCACAACCTTCTTTCCGATTGGTTTAGCACGCTGCCAATCAAACACCAACATTGTTGTGGTCAGCAAGCTGCCTAGCATACCTGTTCATATTCAAAAACACCTCAGCAGCTTTACTCAACAAGTTCACTGCCAGCAACCTGCGGATGGTCGTGGGCTTTCCCGGGGCTCTGTCCGGTTTCCTCCCACCATAATGCTGGCCGCCGTCGTATAATTGAAATATTCTTGAGTACGGCGTAAAACACCAATCAAATAAACAAAATAAATGACAGTGCGAGTGGTTGCTCGCTGTATGTCTCTGACGCTAAGTCGCTGGCTTCGTTCCGATTGACCTTGACCATAAATATCGCTAGTTCAAATCCAACTCTTGCCGTTTCAACTGCGGTTTTAAGATGGTTTGCACACTCTCCAATTTCTTCCATCCATGGACCTTACTATCTGATTGTGGCTTAACGCCATGCTCAAGAATTTTTCACTTATACGATGGCGGTTAGTTTTATGGAGGGAGTATAACACGGAGAAATAAGGGTGCTATCTACTCAGCGACTGTAGCCTATTTCACTTTAGTCTAGTGGTAGAAGCGTGGACTGCCAGTCCAAAGATCGTTAGTTCCAATCCCCAGTTGGGTAACCCTGTCAGCTGTTGCGATATATATCAGGCCGTGATGTTTGGATGGACTCAGTGTATATTCGTCTATCCTTTTCTGGGAAGCCACGAGGACGTGACTTGGGGGGTGAATGTAACAGGGTGAAATATAAGCGGTATCTACTCCCGGGCTGGAAGGAATTTACTTTTAGTCTAGTGGTAGAAGCGAAGATCGCTGGTTCAAATCCCCAGCTGGTCAAAGAAGGAAGCTGTAGTGCCCGCCGACAACCACCGAACATTGGACTGCGCAGACAAGACGAGCGTCGTATTCCAACACGGCTTCCATGAAATATTGTATTGCTCTGAATAGGCCAATCAATTAGGCCTTCTGCCTGCCATGTGCATCTTATACCTCCAACGTTCGACTGAAAAACTGATAAAACCAGTCCACTGAAGAAATAAAATGCATGCATTTATTAAGAATATACCAAAGCTTCGGCTGAAAGTTTCGGTGGAAAATCAAAAGGATTTCAAGCCATGCAATATGACATACTCACATACGGTGGGGACGTTATAATGTTCGCATACAAAGAAAATGTGTATACGTAGAGAACGCCATTTTCTCTGAATTAGCTCCTGATATTTCACCTGTATATTTCACCTTTACACCAATTACAAATCAGAGTGACACATACATATAACAAATAGCATTTCTAAGTATTTATTTCCCTTCAGTTTGCAAATATTAATCCATCATATATACAAGTCTATATTAATATAAATAATGTCGTCGAATATATTTAATGTCGACTCTTTCCCTAAATAGTCTTTTAGATTATTCACAGTGTCGTATTCATGTATATCAGCACTACAAGATGATAAATTGTTGTCCACGCTTATGAAAAAAGCATATATACATCATTTACAATTTTTAAATAACCTTCTCCGAAGGCAATTCAAATGGTGCATCACTCGTTGATATTTCTGTCATCCGACATAACAAATCATTATTAGATGACGTGCATAATAATACCATAAATGACATAAATTTCCAGTCATCGTCTTAGTCCGGTGATCGGACAATCAGCAAAGTCCTCCAAAGATAAATCGAAACAATCTTTTTTCTCATCGGCAGCATAATATGCTATATGTTTAGAACTCACGGCGTTTATCATATAAGGCATAACTGGACCCGTCTTCAACACTGGACAGGAAGTGATGTTCAGTCACCGAGAAAAGGAACAGATTTCTATCGAGACAAGTGGCAGTAATGCGTGTGTCCCTTTGTCACACCGTCGGGCAACAGCTCCCTGCGAAAACAATGACTCGACACGTTCATGTACATACGCGCTCGTCTCTGAATCACAGAGCAGTCTCCCTTTATTCCTGACAAGTTTGCCACCCATCCACCAGGGGGAGAATTTTTTGGAGACACCAAAAGATATCTCACTCACTTCGTTGCTTAGCTCTATGAAAACCAAGCATGTTTCTTCTGGCGGACACATAAAGGTCAAAATGAGATAAGAAAGTGGATGTTCAAAAAATTGTGATGGACAGTCAGTTCGCTTTTTGTTCAATTAAAAACCATGCTGAAAAGCATTACTTTAACATGTTATGCCATGGTGAAAAGCGAAAAAAAAATGTTCAACACATGGGAATTCACAATGAAACCTGTTCTAACCCACATTATCGGAAATAGAAACAACGACAGGACTAGCAATGAGTAACTCCCCACAGATTAATCATTAGTTCCAGTGCAAAACATTAACGTTAATGCGGAACATTTGTTATAATGTGGAACATAGGTTACAGCATGAAACATTCGTTCTAAGGCAGAACATCAGTTACAGTGTGGAACATCCGCTACAATATAAAACATTGGTTATAACATGGAATATTAGTTTTAATATGGAACATTGGTTTTAATATGGAACCTCACTGATAAAGCAAATAGGTAAAAATAAGATGTAATTCACCAAACATTTGGACATTTGCAGAATGTAACAAGTTTCAATGTATAAAACATTGTTGACAATGTAGCGATATGAGAGACAAAGGTGATAATGGTACATAACGTAAAAACAATGAGAGGTGACATGAAAAACATTGCTGAAAATATCCCGGTGCGATAACCACTGTTGAAAATGACGTATGATGTGAAAACGCTTTTGACAAGGATGAACAATGTGAAAAAACAGATGAGAAACAATGGCTAACACTTAGGCGTAAAACTGAAAGGAACAGATGGTGATGACATTCAATTTGAAAAAAAATGGAAATTAGCCGACAATTGACATTTTTCGGCTAAGCACTTTTGCCAGTGTTTCTTCTTACAAATCCTTCTGAGCATTTGTACTTCATTTTAAATGTTCTATTTCCTCTTGATAAGTGGCCGCAAAATGACAAACCAGTGAAATAATTCAGCTGGACGATTCTTTATTTTTTCACTTTAAGAAGAAACCAAAGTGCCACCCAAAATACAAAACTTTGAAACTTTGCTAGCAGATAAATTATTCATTTCCCGCCGGAATGATGCTACTTGCATACGCACTATCATTGAGAAATCATTTTACGGAAGGGCATCTTGAAATGAATCTCACGGACTGTTCCAATACCAACAAAATCACCCATATAACAGCTGTCAGTTTCATGAGTGAAGGAAACCAGTGTGCCGGTCATAAACCTCCGGCCTTTGGCAAGTAACTGAAGAAGTTTCCAGGGTGCGACACGCAGAAGTGTGTATGTCATGTTCGTGGAAAGCAAAGGAGTGATCTCTAAGGAGAGTCATATACAACCAGCTAGACTGCCACATGCTAAAGCTGTCAACCGCTGATTGATACGTTTAATTGGATCCTATATAAGAGAACTACTGACATCCACAAAATGTTAACGCCTTTGACACATAGAGCATTTGATACACAACTGATACATTACGACTATGACACTTGATGCATTTGACACATGACGCCTTTGACACATAAAACATTATTTTGATAATAATCAGTCTTTTCCATTTCCCGTTATTTGAGATGATGTTGGCTCAGATGAGGGAAGTTTTTTTTTCAAGATAAGTGAAGCTTCTGTCACCGATTGCCACTCAATGAAAAAAAACCTTCTCAATATCTTTATAAAAAGTTTGATGTCATCATAGCGAGAAAAGAATAATTTCTTTACAATACCATGGGGGTCAGATTCGGCTTGATGTAAACACGAACAGCACGTTGATTGTACTTCCATAACGATATATGTATATATATATTGTAAAATGCTGTGCAGTGTGCCAACCACAGATACACAATAGCGTATGTTGTCATGGTTATCGAATAATAAAAAAAAATAATACCGGCGCATTTCACACCAACGACCACATATAGAACATATAACACATATAGGACTGTTTCATGAAGGTGCTGAAAGCGGGTTTCGACACAAGTGGGGGATAACTCCGATCACCATAAGCGCGGATGTAAAAACCGCCACCTTTCGTGAACTCCTTACATATGTACGTCAGAGGAGGAGTTGGAGTAGGCTACGTTGGACCTGGACAAAATTTCTTTGGGTTTGTTTTCGGGAATTTTTTCCCCTGGCCACACAGGTGGTGCTGTTTGCTGCGAAAAAACGATGTGGTCTCGCAATGCTCCAAAAAAGAAGTAACCCAAGAAAGTACCTGTAAAAATAAAGTGATGGAATATTACCAAAAATAAGCACAATAAAAAGACAGGAGATACTCAGAAGAATGTGTATAAACGTACACTGTTACTACACATAACCTTGCCAGCTGAACTTTCGTGTCTTTGAATTCATTCCGACTATACGAATCCGTGACATGTACTTTGATCCATAATGGTGGCTCCAAATTAAGTCCTTTTTACCCCATGAATCCGTGACATGTACTTTGATTCTTAATAGTGGCTCCAAATTAAGTCCTTTTTACCCCATGAATCCGTGACATGTACCTTGATTCTTAATGGTGGCTCCTAATTAAGTCTTATTTTTCATACTCGCTACTCTGGTTTAATATTCAAAAAAGAACTGTTTGTTTTATTTGAACGGGATTTAATGTTGCTTTAGGTTATTTCGGCTATATTTCAACCGTGTCCAATGCAGAAATATGTGCAGACCTGTCTCATTGCAACGCCATGCCAAAGACACCAGACACGATCCCCAACCAAGGCACAATGTAAACTACATGTATTATATTTGTATATTGTTGTCTCACTCGAACGCCATGCCGAAAACACCAAACACGACACCCTACCCAG
Organism: Acanthopleura granulata; assembly: GCA_016165875.1. NCBI lineage: Eukaryota > Metazoa > Mollusca > Polyplacophora > Chitonida > Chitonidae > Acanthopleura > Acanthopleura granulata. The sequence continues at coordinate 10,871,226 of JABBOT010000015.1, read as the reverse complement.
TCACATTATACTGACACTGTGCTAACCAGTTCTTGGCCAATTCCTCTTTTGCTGAGCGCCATGAGAGGTAGTGCCAAGTCTACTGATGTTAAAGTCTTATGTAAGTCTCAATCCGTGATTGAAGCCCAGACAGAAAGATTTTCATACAAATAATGAATTTACTGAATTATTTAAAAGCTAATGTCAATATTAATACAAAACCAAAGCAACCATAGCGTAAATTTAGTTTTTACCAGACTTTTAATTTTAATAACACTTTTGAAGAACCAAGTCCTATTGCTCTGTATAAATCTAAACCTGTGGATGGTCGTGGGTTTCCCTCGGGCACTCCCCGGTTTCCCCCCACTATAATGGTGGCCGCCGTCGTATAAGTGAAGCATTCTTGAGTGTGGCGTTAAACACTAATCAAATAAAAAATAAATATCTAAATCTAATTTTACCCTATGGCTCTAGATGAATTTTCGGCTTATAGTAGTTTAAAAATCGATCAGGGGTAAGCCCATCAACCAGCCTCTTACCCAATAAGACCGAGATTCCGATCCAAACGTTGAACGTCATCACCGCTAACATGAGGATATAGGCCAGGCCCATACTGAAAAACTGGAGCAAGGACAACAGCGCATGCGTGGCTAATCTGAAAATAAAACGAGAGAAAAATGAAACCTGTTAAAACTAGGATCAAATGTAGCTCTCAGGGACAGCGATACCGGGGTAAAGGCCAAAAGGGTTTGTATATGCATGTTTCTAACGTTTCAGCCCTTGGCGCTCGGAGATTTTCAGGTTTACATCTGTAACAGTTTTTACTCACGTTACTTGCAAATATGGGACGAATTGCACATTTTCGCAATTCCATCGCAATTTGCGGCAAAGTTAGCAGCACAGGAAAGAAATACTACATTCATCTTAAACACGAATGCATTGTAGATGCATTATATATCATATAGACGTATATGTGTCAAATATAGTAAATCGGCCTTTGTCAAATCTTGAAAACCTGTAGATCCCTTAATTTTTAAGACAGTTCAAAGATTTTCAGCACGCTTACAACACATGTATAGAATTTTCTTGAGCTTTGCAGTTTTAACTGTTTTTTGTCAAGTCACATGCAAATATGGGGAAAACACGCGTTTTTTTTTCTCACTTTGATCGCAATCTGATAAGATCAGATTCGTGATCAGGACGTCAAACTACGTCGGGTAGCATGTCTACAAGACTCAAATTCTAACTTTTTGTTTTCACATGACATCACATCCGGTTCCGGTTATTTGTTCACACATTCCATCCTGTCTCCCACCAAATAATGCAAAGGTAACAGTTGTTACATATGGAAAACTTCACGTCAATCGGACAGAGGGTTTTGAAGAAAATGGCTCTCAAAAGTTTGGCGGCTAGGTCACCTGACCTAGGACATCCAAACTTTTACATCACCAAAGACATTCCTACCTAAATTTCACGCATTTCGGCCCGCCCATTTTTTTCAGAAGCTTTTCAATTTTGAAATGTGCAACAATTACAATATTTTTTGGCATGTACTACTTCCGGTTTCCTGACGTCATTTCTGGTTATGTAAAGTTTTTCTCCTTGACATGAGATGGTGTTAGCCTTAAGACTTCGTCTCTAGCTTCATTGGTTACGGAGATGTACAAACTTCCTGTTTTGATGACGTCACTTCAGATTTTCCAAAATTTGCATATTCTGAATCAGCCTCCCAAACTACATCAGGTAGGATTGTTTGTTGTATATCATCTGTACAAGTATAGAAATTATTACCAAAAAAATACTCTTTTGGTCACATGACACATTTACCCAATAGCCAGCTTGTACAACGTTCAACGGAATAAGTCCTCATTATTACCCTGAGCGTAACAACGCTGGTGCAACTGCATTTTAAAATTCATCTCAATCGAGTCAGCCGTTCTGGAGAGGAAGATTTTTAAAGTCGCGTGATAAAAAGTTTCCAAAAGATTACGTGTAAAACTTCAGCACTGTAGCTAAAACATAAGGGTTTCATAGATATGTGCCGTTAACTCTAGAAACATGGGACAAAACTGCCGAGAATAATAATAATAAACCTAACGAAAACAATACAGATTCAAGCCTGAATGGCTCGATCCCCTAATAAGTAAGTCAACACAGGAGTCAACATTATTGGAATTGACTACCGCCCTTTCACGTGGCTGACTATTCAAAACACAAGCACCTTTTAACCTTTTTGCAACGATATCTCCAACTACAACACCTCCACCTCCACCCCACCCCCTCCCCCTCTCCCACCTCTACTTTTACATTTTTTGAGAACTATAGTATTCGACTACCCCCCCCCCCCCGAAATCTGCACAGATTCTTCCGCAGATTATTCAAAACACCGAATCCTCATTTGGTTATATTTATCGTTATTTGACTTTCATGAATGGAATTGTTTTCGTGCCATTATGTAATAAATGTGAAGACAACACGGAATTTTGAGTAATCCTAGATCAGTGAAGACAACACTCCATTTTGAGTAATCCTAGATCAACGCGGCATTTTGAGTACTCCTAGATCAGTGAAGACAACACCCCATTTTGAGTAATCCTAGATCAGTGAAGACAACACTCCATTTTGAGTAATCCTAGATCAGTGAAGACAATACCCCATTTTGAGTACTCCTAGATCAGTGAAGACAACACGACATTTTGAGTAATCCTAGATCAGTGCAGGCAACACCCCATTTTGAGTACTCCTAGATCAGTGAAGATAACACGACATTTTGAGTAATCCTAGACCAGTGACGTGTAATACATTGCTATTAACAACACTACCCAGTTCTTGCTAAGCCCCGGTGCTAGGGGGCGTGTGAGTTGCTAGGGGGCGTGTGAGTTGCTAGTTTTTAAGCATTCACATGAACATACAGAATAAAACCCTAAGTGAGGTAAACTGACAAGGGGTCGGATTTTACCGGTAACGTTTGATCATTTGCCAACTTTCTATTAAAGCTGTAGTCTTTCATATTGTATTCCTTCATAAATCGGGATTCTGTCATGTTACGTCAGCATTCGCTAACTACCACAAACGCCATCGCTGCTCTGGTTTTACGCTTCAGGCTGTAGCCTTTTCCATTGTATACATAACATCCTACATGCATAGCTTTTGTATTCGCCGATATACATTAAAGAGGTCATGACCTCTGATATTTAATTTGAAATTGTGGTATTTCAACCGACTGTCCGAGTGTTTGATGACTAGGACAGGTCGTCGCCCTTGAGTCACCCCGTTGTAGCGCAAAGTAACCACATAGCCTTAGACGTACAAGTACACAAGGTTGCAATGTAAATGCAGAATTAACACTAAGGTCTACAAAGATTTCTGCCCAAAGCTTACGAAGAAGGTCATGCTCGTCATTAAACGCCCATACTGACCAGTGAGTTATCTGAACGACGAGGATCCCCAAAAAGGCGATGTCACCCACTTAGGATCCAGTATCCAAATGACATTTTCGTTTCTTTCATGTCTTAATTATCTTTCAGTTATCCAGGTATGTTGTACATACTCAGCATGTTTCTTTCCAAAGTGAACGCGTATATATATCTCTACTATAAATATTAGCTCAAAGCGAGAGAGAAGACAGTGTCCATTTTGTCCTTGACTAATTACGTAGTTCTCGACTTCAGATTAGTAATAACTACAGAAACGTAAAGTTTTCAATAGTCGTCGTTGTCTGGATTAAAAGGAGTTTCTTCTATTTCACCAACGAGGTCGCGTGTTCGAATCCAGTTCTGGCTGTTTCCGCGGGGTTTTAAGTCAGGACGTTTGTTAGGAACCTACCGTGAGAGTCAGTGGTTTACTCTAGACACCTCGTTTTCCCCCACCCATAAACCTTGCTTTAAGAGCAGGTGGAAAAAACTGAATACAGAGAAAAAAATCTGGCTAGAAATCCCAATATAGGGTGCAAAATGAGGTCACGCATATGTCTTGGCCAACTTTTAGTCGAACGCACCACTTGGTGACGAAAGGTTACTGAGCACACATTACGGACACAACTACTTCTTCCAGCTGCTGAAACGGCAATGACAACGCATTTAAGGGAAATCTGTGGACGGCAAAAACATGACTTTGCAGTAAAGCTTGTTGATAAATCGGGGGTAAAAGATTTGCAACCCCAAGTTTGCAACTATGCATGTTAAATATATGAAGGCCTATAGGTCTTTGTAACGCAAATAAATCTGTCTGCAGGCCTACAAGGTGCAGTGCTAGTAGCTCATGGTTGGTGGAAAATCCGTAGTCCCAGCTCAGTATTGTCACCAGTTTCGTGGCGCTGTTACATGTTTCGTGACACGTAATGTTTCCGACTGCTAAAAAGTGCTCAAAGTGTAGGCCATTAATTGGTGGTTGTGAATCTTATCCCACCGTCACATTCAGCTGAAGGGTAAAAAAAAGTTTTAAATCGAATGCGAAGGGTGTATAGATGTTGACAAAAGACAGGCTAAGCGAGTACCACGGGCAATGGGTCGTTCCGTTAATTTGTTAAATCAACACATCCAAAACATCAAACACACAAACGATGCATCGAAAACATTATATTATCGTTATATTGTTGTCCATTACAAACTGTGAAACATGCTCAACGTCAAATCCTGGACATTCAGACATGATATGAATCACCGTCCTTAAACAAATTTAGGTACGCGCTGTGGAAATGTAACAGTGTAACAAGTCGTTTATTCTCAGCCGCGATGTTTCCGTATTTATCACAGGTCTTGGAATTTGATTAGCCGCCTAATGCCATGTAGGCCTACGATGTGTGTTTATATTTCACCACAAATTAACACTGTTCTCTATCATCGATCGCTTGCGCTCGGAAAATAGTGATGCACGATTTTTTTTTTATTTCTCCTTGAGCAAACCATGATGCGGTTTGTCCAATCAATGACTGTGTTGTCAGGAATCATTACTTCACGATCTTGAATCTGAGCACCGGCTACGCAAACGAATGTCTGTGATTGTCATCTGACTAACGATACCATTAAAGATGGCGTCGAGTATCAAGTATCGAAAGAAAAGTAAGCGTCGGTTGCGAATATTAATGACGCATATGTCTTGTGAATTTTTACTCCGCTCGCTGATCAATATCTCCCAAGGTCGATATCCGGATTAAAATCACTGTTTCAAACTCTAAAATCTGTGGGGGAGCCATATGCAAATCCTGGGAAGACATATATATATATATATATATATATATATATATATATATATAGTGCCATAGCGGATTTGCCGGATACATATATGCACTATATGGTCGAATTCACTGCAAAATACTAAAACGGCTTGAAAGAAAATATCACATTTTTAGCAAGTACGCCTCATCTGAAAGGCAATTTCGTGATGATTCCAAATATGATCTTCATAATTTGAAGACTGAAGTGGTACGGTGGGCTTGTTTGACCATACTGAAGCACAGTGACGTCAAAGAATTATTTTGTGCCGCTAAACATGTTGTAACTTTTTTTCGGCATTAAATACACCGGCAGGTATTGTACTACATATACATTCACTTGGTACGCATACATATAGCAATCAGAGGATGTCTTGCAGCTTAAAAGCTCCTCGAGGGAGCCACGGAAATTACTCAGCTGTATAAGAATGCTGAACTGTATATCCTCTCAGTCCATGCAATAACTTCGTGAAATCCTAGTAAATGCTTTTTGAAATATTAGATCTGTATATATTAAACGGCAAACTAAAAAGACCTAGTTCTCTTCATATATCTAATTTCGAAAAAGCACATTTTTATCATTTTAACCAAAAAGTACATTTTTAACCTCTTGTCTTTCTTCACCCTTTCTACATTTTCATTTAAAGTTTCATTGAAATAAATTTTTAAAAAATGAGATTATATGCATAGAAATCTGGTGTCAGATTTTTGGACTTTGGGCGGAATAATTAGAGAACTTGGGTTAACTGGGAAAAGTACCACAGCTTGAAAGCTCTTCGCAATTTATACTTCATCCGTAATTACAGGTTAACCAGTGCAATAGACGTTAATTTTTCACGTGCTGAAAACAAAAAACAAAAAACGAGTCATCCAAATGATCGATATATTCGTCGGCGTCCGAAGAAAACCCGTCCCTTAATAATTAAGTATAATATACTGCCAGAAGAACGTTCGCACTCGATGTGTATTTGACAATGGATTTACCTGGATTTTTTTCTTCAGGAATTAGCGATGTTGTTTTATCGTCGGGTAAATATTTTGTATAACTCGCTGTCGAGCTGGTTTGTATTTAGCGGCCGTGGCCTAAAGGTCACAACAGTCACCAAAGTTACCGCGCGCAAGCAATGACGTCATCTATGTTTGCGTAATGTCATGCTCAATGATGCAACAATAATATTTGCTCCATTTCCGGTGTCAATACTGACGCCGTTCCTCATATTAGTGGAGATATTTGATAAGTCTAGGAATGAACTAAGTTGACTGAATGTATTAACTCTTTTCTATTTATTCTACTCCTTTTCCATCACCAGCATCTTCCTGCTACACGACAAGTTATCCAAGTTATGTAAATAAAAATACTGAACAATTATCATATGCTTCATAATTTGAAGATTGAAGTGGTACGGTGGGCTTGTTTGACCATATTGAAGCACAGTGACGTCAAAGATTTTTTTATGCCGCTAATCATGCTGCAACTTTTTTTCCCGCATTAAATACACCGGCAGGTGTTGTACTACACATATATTCACGTAGTACATATACATATAACAATCAGAGTATGTCTTGCAGCTTAAAAGCTCCTCGAGGGAGCCACGAGTCATCGAAATTACTCATCTGTACAAGAATGCATTCCAAAATGGACCAAAAGCTGAACTGTATATCCTCTCAGTCCATGCAATAACTTCGTGAAATCCTAGTAAATGTTTTTTGAAATATTAGATCTGTATTTCCTATAGTTACAATAAAACCGTAACTAAGGTAAATTGACAGGAGGCCGGATTTCACCAGATAGCTGTAACCATTTGCTAACTATCACACTATCGTTCTTGCTCTAGTTTTACATTCTTATTTTCTAGTGCTCTGTATCATACATGTGTAGAGAAACGGCCAACAGTTTTCAAAGATGCCAGCTGTCGTTCACGAAACCTATGATATATTCTTCGCTGCTCTTCGAGATATTGCCGATGTGGCGTTAAGCCATAATCATTCTTTCATTCGATTTCAACTGTACATAGGCTATAAGCACGCACCATGTATATGTACATCTCCTGAATGTTAATGTTTTCGGGGCCTCCGTGGCCGTGGAGATAGCGAGCTAGTACAGAGCGATGACCCAATGCGATCGCTGTGAGTTGCATGCTGGCTCATGCTGGCTTCCTCTCCGGCCGGGCGTGGGAAGGTCCGCCAGAGACCTTCGGATGGTTGTGGGTTTCCCCCGAGCACTGCCACCTCCCACCATAATGTTGGGCGCCCTCGTATAAGTGAAACATTCTTGAGAACGGTGTAAAAACACCAACCAAATGAATACATAAATGATTTTTTACTGAAATGTCAAATCACTGTGAAATAACAAACCTGTTAGCTGACTTGGCCTCCGAATCCTCGTCCATTTCGAGGCTGTAGTGGTTTTTGCACGTCTCCATTTTCTGCTTGGATTGTGATTGGCCGAGAGACCGTGAGTTACGTAACGTCAGGAATGCCATCAGCGTTCGCAGCGCTTCAAGGAGAACGGTAGCGAACAGGACGGCCGCGCACATGCCGATCAATCCTGTAGGGATAAGAAAAAAACAACAGTTTGATTCATCGATTTATTAATTTGGTTCTTTACACAGTATACTTTCGGTCGGTACACACTGTGAGGATAAGGCAAAAGGTAGTTTGATTGATGGATTTATTAATTTATTTAGTTTAGATTGTTGAAAGCCACCAATATATTTTTTAAAGATTGTTAGCAATAACATTAAAATTATATCTATATATGAAAAATGATTGTCTATAAAATCGATATCGTCCAACAGAGATTTTCTTAAAACCATAACCCTGTTAGGTTCCAGAGCTGACGAGAAAAAACAAGAGAGGGATTTAATAGAAAATGCCGCGAACATCAGTGCCTCTCCCGTACAAGTTGCATAGCAGTGACCTGTAATAATACGGAAATGTTAACGATTTATATTTACCGCATTATTCCGAATCCTTGACTTAAAAATAACCATTTAAACTAAATCCGAACCAGCACGGAAGTGGGAAGTAAACCGGGTGTTTGCTACCATTGTGGAGCGCGCCGCAATCGCCATGGGTTGACAAGATCGTGTCAAGACAAGAATAGTGGGCTAATTTGTTTGTGTTTAAGCTACACTCTGGTTTTAATTACGTAAAAATTAGGTGATTTCGTTCGACAACCCCACGAATTTAGTGGAAAATATATATAAATATCTTGTGAACGGCTGCGGTTAAAATGATACCAATAGGAAACATTTCCCTACAAAGGTAATTCAGGTCAAGGTGGTGCAGTCTATTGTTCATTCCTGCATATTGTTCATTCCTGCACATCGGATGACTTTTTTTAGGCAAACATAAAACGTATTGCTCGTGCAGTGCGAGAGAACAATAGTCAAATAGCTTGAGACTCAATCGCCATTGCCCTGGAAAAGGCATCCCATTATAGATCCAAAAGGGTACAAAGCCTGAGCCAACTTATTTACAGCTGTTGTGTAAATGGATAAGATACAAGATTTCAAAAATACATCGAGGCAAAAGGGTTAAATACTAAATATAAATCTCAGATCACTGAGTAATTATACAATACGGAACTTTACGACGTCTATAAGAGATTCAGACAATTCGATACCCCCTAATGAGCCCCATCACAAAGAGTGAAGTTAAGCCCGGTAAATATCACCTTGACGACAAGATCTCCCTACGTGCTCGCGAGAAAAACGCGAGATTTACATTGTATAGTATTATGTCGTGTAACTTCGGGACAGATTCCAAGGTAATCCGATTTATTGTTGTCCCACACAAATTTGTCAGTCGAAAATAGGATTATATGTAATTAAACAAGCTGGCTGAATCATTTTAAACAGAATAAACCAAACAGCCCTGGAAAGAAAGATTATACCAAATTAATATGAAAATATTCAGAGTAATACACAGAGAGAGATGGTATCGTCTTAGTCGATTTATATTGTTATTTTTTCTTGCAAATAGAATTCTCGCCAAAAGAAGAATATTAGATGCATGAGGGAAACAAGAATATGGCATAAGAAACTAGGCGTTTCTAGGAAGAAACCAAATAATGCATGTTGGAAACCTGGATGTAATATTATATGCCGACAAAGTAATTTCAGTCTTGTACTAAGCTAGGCAACGTCTTAGGGGAAAGGCGAACGGCGAGGGGTCAACAGGGCAATAACCACTGACGGGAGGAAATGAGAAAGTGTCTCCAGAAAATGAAATAGTGTCAGTCGAAAATGAGACGAAGCCAAGAGGTATCGAGACAATAGTAGGAGGAATCGAGATAACAAACTGAGAGAAAGAAGCAGAGTCCCTTGAATGTCAGATGATTTGAGGAGATCAGGGAAAAATCAGATAATGTCAATGAAAAATGGAAATAAGATGATGTTCAGAAGAATAGCGAGAGTAAGATGGTGTCCACTGGAATGGAATTAATGGCAACATCAAGACGAGAAAGGAAATGTTCAGAAAAAAATGAGAAGGTACGAGAGGAAATAAGACGCTGTCCCACGAAAACAAGACTGTGCCCAAAGGAAATGAGACAATGTTCAGAAGGAAGGACACAAAGTTCAGGGGGAGTGACACAATACGGACGGGATGTTCAGGATCTCAGCGACTAAGCTTTATAACTGTGTCTAATTCCGTGTAACCTGGGGCTAGGGGCCGTATGTTCATCGTGTTGAGTATGATCGCCATGTTGGATATATCAACAGTTGCAAATCAAAGCGCAACTGAGATACATATTTGATTGTCGACACCATATATACTTAAATGGTACACGATTTGGAAGTTGATTTTATTCATCCGCCTGAAACATTCATTGCATCTTTTAGTCAGCATTGACTGCTTCTATTTGCATGAATCCGCACTAATTTTCATATTTTGTATATTTTCTTGAGTGGCTTGTGTTATTTGTGGGGTTTTTTTTATTTTTATTTTTTTTTTTTATTTCTTTTTTTGGCGATTATTGGCCCAGAACGCCCATTTTTGTTGACGGTTGATATATGAATGTCGGTAAACGACACAAAGTTCAGAACGAATGAGACAATGTCTAGACGAAACAACATGATGATCAGAGGAAGTGAGACAATGTCGTCAGGAAAAAGACAATGTTCGGAAAAAAATACACAATTTTCAGAGGAGGTCAGACAATGTTCAGACGAAATGAGACAAACTTCAGAGGGAATGACACAATTTCCAGATGAAACGACACAATGATCACAAGAAACGATACAAAGTTCAAAGGAGACAATGTTAAGATGGAATGAGACAGTTTTCAGAGGAAACGAGACAATGATCAGATGAAATGACACAATGTTCACAGGAAACGAGACAATGCTCAGAGAGGGTGAAACTGTCCCGCGGAAATGAGACAATGTTGGATAAAAATCACACAATGTCCATAATCTGAAGGAAAGAAATAAGCAATGTAGTTAATCACCAAAGTTTAGTATTGTTCAACGCATGGAAAACAGCCTTTATCCAGCCGAAATTAAGCATTTCGTAAAATTTAAGAAAAACCAAAATAGGTTGAGTTTGTTTGAACTGTCCTTTCTGAAAGTTTGGTATATGTTCATACAGGATGGGGTCGGGAAAGAAAAAATGAAAAAGCAACTTAAAATAATATTCACGGAAACTCACGAGCATCCACTGTGTCGGGTATGAGGTTTTCTTAAAGGTTGTTAAATTGACATATCCAATTGGCACATTCCGGTAAACTCCAAGTTAAATAAACAGTTATTTGTGGGTTACGGCATATCCCGTTACATTTCCTCACAGAGCAGAGCTCTTAGTGTGCTTGACCTTTCTGGATGACCTTCGGCCCAGACATGTGACCTTTATTTGCTCGTGTTACACTGTAAAAAGTGTATGCCAACACGTACTCAAGAACAGCATGAAAGTTTCCAGTTTCATACTAGAAAGATTCTTTGCATTTTGACCAAAGAGAATGTCACCATATGGCACACTGACGGCAAAAAGAGAGAAAACAAGACTCCAGCTAATGACCATTGCTGTAAATTCATGCTTAGCATCATCTTACTGTTTAATAAAAATGGATCTATTCGTGCGAATCCTGACTGAATCTCCATTTCAATCTGTGATCATGCAGTTTATGACATCGCAGAAGGAAGTTACATCGATGAAATCTCACACATCTACTCTAGTGGCATCGCTATGGAATCGCATATTGCGATCGGTTCAGCTGTATATGCCTAATGCATGGATGGAATAGACAGAATCGCATTTTAGGCCTTAAGTCTTTTCACAAGCAACTGATTTCAACATCTAGGATATGAAATGCTACAACATGCTATGATATGTATTCTTATCTGAGGCTATGAATCTAAACTTAAGTGGCCGGAAGAACACACATATACAGACGCCTATATCATGTTACTCTGGTGGGTGGTGGCATTCACACTAGGAGTGCTGATAAGAGTGCACAGTTGCGTACAAGTATTATACAGTTTGTCAGGGAAATATTATCTTTTGTGCATGGAAGTGAGACTTTTGTGAATAAGGACGCGGGTTCAAATCCAGGTCCGGTTCGGCTGTATTTTGTCAGGAGGATTTTGAGTGCCTGGTGAGGTAGGACCCTATTATAGTTTTCCTTGATGCTCTACCACGTGAGATTATCGTACAAAAGCATAGTCCAAAATCAAGTCGTCGAATCAAATCCTCAAACAATGTGCAAAAAAACATTTTGCATACCAACATAATACTTCACAGAGTTATATTTACAACACATACATTTACAAAAAATTGAAAATCTTCTGTACTGGAACGATTGTCATATATGATCACAGAGTTTTCGGAGGTGCTGACGCCAATGAGTTGACCCCTAAATCTGACAAACTAATACTTGATTTAAACTCACGACCAAAGGTGAAAAGGACATTTTAAACGTATTGCATGAAGATTATAAGGCCATGCTTACGAGATGCAGGACCGGAAATGTCCGCCATTATGACATAACACACGCATGCTCAAAACTTACCCGACGTTTGACCCTCCGTATTCCATCCCTTAAAGAGGAAGTTTGTAAGGTCTTTGCCCGTCACAAAATACATCTGCAAAGAGGAAAGCAAAGTTAAAACATGCAACTAATAATTGTTGTTCAGTTCTGAAAAAAAACTATAGGGATACCAAAAGCTTTGGTAATTTTTTCGTGATGTTAACCTTTGATGTGGTTCGCAACAAAAAGGTCTACGTCCTTGCATTCACTTGTGAACCCAATTTATCAATGTAAATATATTTCAATAAACCAACCAATCAATTAAACAAGCAACTGATCAGTCAGTCAGTCAGGCAGTAAATCAGTCTTATAAAGGATACCGAAACGGAAACAGTGAATAGTATTGGCCTACTTTAAGGCAAATAGTTTATAAGCAACCATCAGGAGGTCGACACCGTATAGGCTTGATGCATGCTTAAATGACTGAACCATAGCCTTGCAAAATGCAGTATATATGTTTACGATATGAGCTACCTTTTGGATTTAACAGTGTGTATTCGAAACCAGGTACAAATATACCTTACCTATTAGTATATCCATATACAGGATAATAACAAATAATACTGCTTACTGGATTAAGCAACTATGTGCTTTGCACGAATGAGCACCGAGTCTTTAAAAGTGATTAACTGTGTATGTAGCTTGAATTTGTTGCGTGGGAACTTACACACATGTAACTTATGCTGTTATCTACCTAGACAGATGTAGTTTCTTAAAAAATAACATTTGTTGATTGTTCGGAAAGTTGTGTCTAGATTGTGTTCATGTGAACTTCAAGTTTGTCTATGTGACTGTTGCTGTTTCTGTCACTATTCCAGGGTTTTTCGTGCCGGTTATTTTTGCGCTTTCTTAAACATATAGTATTTATTTATTTAACTGATAGGTGTTTTACGCCCTACTCAAGAATATTTTACTTATTTGATGGCGACCAACATTATGGTGGGAGGAAACCTAAACTCGTAGTATGTATTTGAAATCGTTCTGCGTTGATATATACATCCACGTGTATACATTCATACAAAACGCTATATTTACGGTGATGTCTTATCAAGGATTGCTCTAAGGGTTCCTCGTCGCCATATGACGACGAAATTGTTACGTATGACGAACAAACCTAAGAATACACACATATCAATGATTGGAAAATAATAGAATTGATATCAGAGTTCAGTACCATTCAAGGCTTTCGCTTATTAAAGGCACTGTTTACTTTATAACTACACTAAATTAGTGTTTATAAATATACCTTAGCCATGCTTAACAGGCAGGCAGACGTGCAGCAACTAAGGTATACCACTGCGGTGGCGTTGTTGTGGTAACTAAAAAGAACAAATTGTGAAAAGGTTGCTATCACGAGCACGCCATGATGGTCAACCGATGTGAGCAAGTTATTGATCCATCTTAGGATCATGAGACAACAAACTTTACCTCAAATATTCCCAAGATATAGAGAAATATAACCGCAAAATCAAAGTGGTTTGGGTGTATTTATTTATTTTTTCATTCGTTTCACTGGAGTGTCACGTCGCACTCAAGAATATTTCACTTATACAATGCTGGTCAGGTTTGTGTGTGGGTGAAACTTGAGTGACCGAAGAAAAGCCATCGCCGCTTTCCCAGGTACCTGCTAAACCTTCTCACTTAAAGCCGCAGTCGTAATAGCTGGAATTGGATTGAAGCACGATTTTTTATAGGCTGAATAAGTACGCACGCGCATTGCAGCCTAATTACCTAATTAGTACACCCCACAACCACTGATCCCTGAATGAGTTGACAGACGTTGTGTTTTTCAAATTTACATCTTCAAGTAGACGTCATTTAGATTGTAAATATACTGATGCAATAAACTTATTATCACTTTTGCTTATTGGCTAATTTTTTTGTCTTTGTGACCCAACTTTCATTAGGACTATAAGTTTCCGTTGTAACATGTTTCACTCACATTCTGTTTCTTGTGTGATGTCATTAGACAAAAAACAAAAACCACACCCCACAAAACAAATGAATTAATGATATGATCAGTAAGCTAAAATTTCGATAAAATGACAAATAATTTTTCATTTTTTATTTTTTCATATTTCTCGAGAATACCATTGTATAAAACTGAATGAACAGGAAATACAGTTAGATTGTTCACGATATGCAATGGTAACCACCGGCCTTAACCAATGCCGCGCAGGCATTTTTCATGAAATTCAAATGAATCTGGCTATGATGTCAGAATTCCAAAATTTGCATTCAAAGCTGTCAATCAGAATCTACACATTTGATTGATTAAAACCTCAATAAAACTTGTGTATATGGTTTCTTTCATCAGACCTGGCATTGTCGCTGATAAATAGTTTTTGTCTAATTAAAGACACTGAATGTTAATAATTACATATTTGTACGTCATACATGTGTACATATCTGTACGTCATACATGTGTACATATGTGTACGTCATACATGTGTACATATGTGTACGTCATACATGTGTACATATCTGTACGTCATACATGTGTACATATCTGTACGTCATACATGTGTACGTGTGCTCATTTGGGGTATACTTTTCCGATCAGGGTACTTACTGTTTAACTGGTTTTGTCTAAGCGTTTACACGCACTTCGGCTGTCCGAAAAGTCACATTCCGCCCGTATGTTAAAAGGGAATGGAAACTACATCTCACGGAGAAAATTCGTGGAAAGAGTTTAAGCTGGCCGATTCCGGTCATTTTGACAAAAGGCTGCTTAACATATATACGCCAGTGAACTTTGGCGTCAAATAAACAATATGGCTCATGCAGCTTCGAGTGTATGCGAAGAAAATATAGTAACAAATAAAAAGCGATTCGCCACGCTCCCGACATTCTACACCCAGTGACGCTTGGGGTTGCTGCGTACGTTCAGAGAGTCGATCATGTTTTATTGTCCCCTTTTAGAAAGGACCTGGACATAAATAACTTCCATTTTCTTCTTATATTTTAGCGGGATGCTTACCAGGCAGCATAACAGGCAGTAAAATTTCTGTTGACATAACATGGCTTACATTTGAACAACGGTGTATGTAATAAGTTATCCACGAACTGAGGGTCAGAGGGTGAAGTTTGTGTAAAGACCAAGAGTCTCGTGCACCAGGATTCATCTGCACTGCCAGGAGTGTGATGAAGCCGGAAGTAGCTCGCTTCAAAGGATGCAGCACGGTCACTGCTCTATTGATGAAGATTGAGCTGAAGTTTGCCCTTAAGCTTTAAGATGTCTCACAGTGGGCATGACGGTTAACGTGACCTAGCCGCGAATGCATTGTTCGATTTTTGCACTTTATTCGTCTAAAGTTTACTTTCTATTCCCATTGTCTTTCCCCTATTTCAGTGGTTCAAAAGGCAGCGTATACTTCTTATTAATTTTGCTAAGACCTAAATATAACATCACTAAGACCTAAGTATGATACCACTAAGATCGAAGTATAATACCACTTAACGAAGATACTGAGGCCACTGAGACGTAAAAGGAAGAGATGAAACCAGTTTAAATCAAACTCACGGATGACCTTTATATATAGAGAGTCAAGGTCAGGCAAGTTGAGGGCGACTGAACCTATGTTTGCTCTTATTGTATTCATCCATGAATATCCACGTAAAAATGACGAAACCAGCAAAACTCATGGATTACACTCAAACAGAGTCAAAGTCAGGCAGTTTCAGAGCAACTGAACAGATTTTTGCACTTATCACAATCAGTATGTGACGAAAATACACACAACTAGTTGAAGTAGGCGTCAGCCACTTGAAATGATAACTTGGAAGTAAAGGTATTATTCCCAATACATGATTTAATTCAACACAAGTATTCTTTTTCAGCAATGTTAGAGCAAAACCAAAAGCAGATTAAGGACTAACGCAGAAATAACACGAAGAGATGTAGAATAAAGAATCTTCTAACATTCTAACACCTACATACATTTCGATATTTATATCGGTTTCCCTAGCCTAACGTTGGCAGCCATGCCAGTGGACGTGTGATAAAGATTGTTGACGTGTATAGTCCCCAAACTGGCTGACGATCCATTGTCTTTAGGCCCATTTCATGAAGCGCATATGCAACCAAATATACCAAGTGGACGTATTACGTGACCAAACAGCCCTGGTTGCCATGGTAGTTATGAGCACCCGCACGCAATGTTCCATTTACTTTGTGAAACCGGTCTTCTCTCAAGAGAGCCTGCTACAAGGAAACCAAGAAACCTTTTAATACCAAGACAAGTACAGCTGTGCAAAGTTACATTTCGACATTTTGAAAGTCGAAATTGGCGTTGTACAAAGCGTTGTGCAAAGAATAGCGTGCCTTTACTACACTAGATTTACAACAAAACAATAAAAAAAGTCTATAACCGTTTGCTTGTATCATACATCATAACGCTCGATAGAGATTTATACAAAAAATCTAAACCTGATTAGTAATGCAGATACAATATACGGAAGGCGTTTTGGGATCAACCCGGCAAATTTAACCGGACATATATAGGCCTATTTTATTCACAGATTTGTTTAACGTGTATTCTGTGGAAATGAAATTAAATTTCTACCTCCAGGATATCAAAATATCACAAACACCTGGAACAAAACTGCCACAATTATAGAGCAATTAGTGCACCAATAAATGTATTCATCTGTCCCATAGCAACTGAATATAAAATGCCGCAGATCATCGGTTCACTTTTACGGTACAATGTCATAGCTCCGTGTATACAATTCCCGCAGCCCTATTTGTATACCCTCTGTAAAGCTTGGGAACTACATACTATAGATATATATTAAATAGACGCCTACTCACAACAAAGCAAACCAAATAAACCACAGGTCAGTCGATGTGTGCCGAAATCCGAAATAGTGGCCGAGGACATCGTTTTATTTTTTGCAGACCTGACTTGGCCCAAAATAGTTCAGTCTCGTTTCGAACGTGTAACGTATACAGACTGTACTGACAACAAACAAAGACAGTGTGCTTTCTTATCGCTGGGTCATTAGCTGGATGACTACAATTAATGACCGATTTAGTGAGTGACAGAGTAACTGACCGAGTGAGTGACATCGTGAAAAACTGATTGAACTCAACCCTCGAGTCGAGATCAGTGAAAACTGGTTAGTGCAAGAAAGACCTCCTTGACTGGCAACCTAACTGATTGGGTGATTTACTTATCTATTACGACGATGTCATTACTGATAAATCACTAACTACCAACTGGATCCACTGACAGCATCTGGGATGAACAATCAGTATGACGGAGTGATTCACTGACCCAATAAAACGATGTCATCATCTGTATTTATTTTATTTGATTAGTGTTTTACGTCGTACTCTCGTCACCTGTTATAAACTGGCTAACCGACCAGCTGACTGCTTTGACCGTCTCTCTGAGGGACAAACCAACGGCTGAAACGGCTGGATACCAACAGACTACACTGTAATTACCTATCTATAAAATAAACTGATAAGTGTATTCTTTACCATCCAGAGTCAACTAGCTTGTATTACCAACTGACGGTATTAACCTCATTACTAACAAATTGACTAACATATAATTTCAATTTCAACTGGTAAGTTGAACTACTGACCTACCAACTGACTACAAAAACTCCGACTAACTAACTAAATGGCCGACTGACTTAATGGCTACTCCCAACGCAGACTAACTGATAAGTAAACCAACTGGCTTTCCCACTGACTACAGTAACTGCCGCTGACTGGCTAAATAGCTGAGTGACTTAGTGCCTACTCCTAACTGATAAGTAAACCGAGTCGCTACCAAATGACTACAATATAATTACCTCTCTATAAAACAAACTGATAAGCTCATTCATTACCACCCAAAGACATACAGACTGTATCACCAACTGACGATATTCACCCCGTAAGCGACAAACTGACTAACTGGCTGACAAGCCAGCTGACAAGCGAACCCAGTTGACTGGCTGATTGCAATTATGCAGACCAGCTGACGAGTTAAATTACTGTCTTACCGACTGACTAGAAAAACTTCGATTACTGACTAACTGAATAACTTTATATGCAACGTGATTACATCTAACACACGCTAATTAACAAGCAAAATGACTTCACTGGCAAAAGACGATGATAGCTGCGATGAACTGGCTACCCGCTGACTTCATATTGTGATTATCTCTCACTTTAGCTGACTGAGAAGTAACATGAATGGCTTATCAACTGACTGATAAGTAACATGAATGGCTTATCAACTGACTACAAATGACTTACTCAATGCAAAAAATAGCTCCCACCTAAGCTAACAAATAAACTGAATTGATTATCAACTGACAGCGATAGCAACAGATCAAGTAACTGACTTCATGTTCTGGCTACGTCTTAAGCTGACTAACTGACAAGCTAATGAATAAAATAAATGCAATGAATTTATAACTGCCTGATTAAAGTCTCCATTTAGTGAAGCAATCTAATGTACTAAATTTTAAATATCTAAAATTAACAGGTGTTCTATTCCAAGTCAAAAATAAAGGAAATGGATAGAAGCCTGCAGTATGATCAGTTATGATCAGTTATGATCAGTAATACAATTACTTGATTGTGTTCATGGCTCCAGTAAAAGGCAAGATCGATTCTTTATTTTTATTTGACTGGTGTTTTCTGCCGTACTCAAGGATATTTCACTTATACGACGGCACCCAGTATTATGGTGGGGGAAAACCGGGCAGAGCCCGGATGAAAGCCACGACCATCCACAGGTTGCTGGTAGATCTTCCCACGTACGGCCAGAGAGAAAGCCAGCATGAGCTGGACTTGAACTGACAGCAATCGTATTGGTGGGCAACTTTTGGATCATTGCGCGCTAACCGACAGAGCCACGGAGACCCCCAAATCAAGATCGACAATCTCGAGATAATGGTAATGAAATTAACCATAGCTGATAAGTAATTAAATAATTAATTAAACTAAATAAACTAACTTACTCTGATTACATCCGTGTTCTTCATTTAAATCCTGAAGGATCCTCACGCTTTAAAAGGGTTAAAGAATTCACGAGCTCTATGCACACGAGTTAATCGGCAGCGGATTATTAACAGAGGATTATCGGTCACCCCACACAAACACACGGGATAATCCACACGTTACTTTAAAACCCGTCTATATTGTTAGGCGCACGCCTCCAGACTGAAGACACGCGGTGAAACCTTTTTTTGGCATATCTGCGACAAAAGTGAACAGGCACATAAAATCCGAGTTAAATTCCACTGTCCGTTGATGATAATAAGGTTGTCTGAATGAGTGAGCGGTAGGCTGTATTAAATTGTCCCTTAGGGTTGCCCGACCCTCACTTGAAATATGCTGTCTCGCAGCAGCTCCTCTGTTTTTGACAACAGGACGCTCAGCTTCTGCCGTCGCTGGGCTAAGTGACGTAAATCAGGGGTCTTCGTCTTCCCCATCAATCGCCGATTCTGACTCGGCGGCGAATACGATCTGCCGTAAACTTTCTAGCATCCTTTATAAATTACAAGAACTCGATCCGTCGTCGCTGCTCCGACGAAACGCTCCGCGAAACAACATCCTGCCGCTAAGCACATTAACATTGTACACACCCATTGTACACGATGTTTAACCGAGGGCTTGAATGATGCGGTGTCGTTCACACAGCCGAGTCGATCTATCACTGCGAGGAGTTTGATTCTCCGGGTTGTTGTTTGATCAGGCCTGTATCAGTTAAACATTCGGTTGTTTAAATATACTGCCGTGGGTAATTGATTAAATTAAACCCAGTGAAGATTCCGGTGTCTTTTTCTAATGCTATTTTGCAGCGTTGCAGGAGAATGTGGTTTAAAAGTTTAAAAGCTCAGTGAACTTAAATCTTTGTGTCAGACTCTTATCCGAATACAAAACATACGGGAATGATTTCCTCTAAATTAAATATGAAATGATTTGTAAATTGGAAGTTTATTTACGGAACTCTCTTAATTTTTTCCAGTTTACACTGGGAGCAAATCTCCATACACATTTTTAAACTTGTCGCTCCAAGTTTACTCTAAGGTTATTCTTCTCATCTGGGGCAAGAAAAGAATCGTTATACTTATTACAAATTCACTCAATTCAAAGTGTAAACAATTTTGATACCACACTGCTCACGCCTTCCACTCAGTTATGCTATGATATTTTTTTTAAATGATGTAATGAAAGGCGAGGTGATAGTAAAACCAGAGCAGTGACGACACTGTGCAAGATGGTTGGCAAATTGTCACATGTAACTTTTGAAATCAATTGCCTTCTGTCAGTTTACCTCATTTAGGGTTTTTATTCCAACTGTTGGTGTAAATACTTACAAAATCGCAACTTATACGCCCCCAATAGTTCTATGGCTGAAGCAGAATTAAGTGTAAAAAAACCCATTGATATTAATTGAAATACATTGTCTCTTGTCTAGAATTACTCAAAATGCTGTGTGATTATCATATTTAAAAACATTTACATGAAAGCAGAAGCATTACAAAACTAAATCCAAATTAGCTAAGATAGTCAAATGACCACATGTAATCGCCCGGATTTAAAATTTTAATGATATCGTTAGATGTAGGGGGAATATACAAGAATTCAAACAATAAGCTACGACATCAACAATGAATTAAAGTTGGATCCGAAAATCTTTCAATGGCGGAAAAAGTGGCGCCACCACCTGGCGCAAGCACACCAGTTTTGCCACAATTTCCTTTCTTATATGGTGATTTTTAAGGCAAACAGCTTTGAAAGTCGTCAGTTTTGTGGAACAAATAAGCAAGCATTTAACAACGATCTTATCAGGCCTAAGAAGTAGAACAGTTAAAGCGATATCCTGTGGTCTGCTGTCTCCGCTCGGCCATTTCTGTTGGTTTCCGCTCAGTCAATATGCCATGGCGCACGACCCAATTAGGTCAGTCATTCCCGGCATTCCAGAGTGGACTGTGACCTCACTAATACAACAGACACTAAAAGGGTCATCATTCCTTTTTAAAGAACCCTTCTTCAGAATGAGAATTTTGACACGGATACTTTTTGTCAACAGTCAAAAGACAGTCATTTTGGTGAAATCGAACTCGAACGGTGCGTAATATTTGATATAAACTCACCTGCAGTTAATTTAGCGGTACCTTATTTGTAAGGACATCGTATCGAGGTAATTTACAAAGAACGATAACAGATAACTAGGCCTACTTTTCCTCAAAACGTTTTCTTAATACACTGTTTATTAAACAGTCGATAAGGCTATAGCCATCTGGTTGAACTTTTATGGTCTTCAAGATTATTGCAGATGCAGAACGGTCGAATGATTGCATAAAGGCCTTCTGGCTAAATCGTCGTTCATTTCGTGATCGCTGTGAATTCAAGTCCAGCTCATACTGGCTTCATCCCCGGCCGTACATCGGAAGGTCTGCCAGCAACCTGCGGATGGTTTTGGGTTTCGCCTGGGCTCTGCCCGGTTTCCTCCCACCATAGTGTTGGCCGCCGTCGTGGAAGTGAAATATTCTTGAGTACGACGTAAAAAACACCAATCAAATAAATAAATAAGTTCATTTCGTTGGCAAAGCTGGGATACAATATGAGTCGGATTGTCTCCCATGCAGGGCTAAGTAACTCAATGACGGATTGCTCACTCGTTTGCTTGGTCACTTGTCCGATTGCTTGATTGACCGGTTAATTTAATTAATGACCATTGCGAAACATTGCCTGCCTACAAGAAGTCCGTCCTGTTTACTATTTTGTTCTTGTCTGTAATACGTCATTTCTTCTGTACAGCTTTGCTAGTGAAGCAGCGCATATTTCACCAGCACTGCAGCGTAACAGTGGAGAATGACGTCTTACAGAGTTTGTAAGTGACGAATAAGTGTACAGGCGGGAAAGGTAGGCTTGAGCTATCACGCCTATAATTTTGACTGACAGATCGAATTATTCATGAGTGATTGGCTTATGCCTTGACTGTCTGTACTAATTAACAATCTATTCGTTGACTAGCACAATGACTTATTTCATTGATATGACTGATTTGACAGCTTTAATGTTTAGCATTCAGTAATTTGGGGGCCGAAAGACTAAATTAATTCACTTGGTGACTTTAAGAATAGAATGACAAGGAGAAAAAAACGTCATCCACACCGTGGGGAAAGTCTTCTTCGTAGGCGGTTGTGTACGTGAAGCAAAACCAGTGTTTGGTGAGGCCTGACCGCAGCTTTCATCGTATCTGGCTGTGTGGCCATGCCCACCTCGTAACGTGAGACATAAACAGAGCTGGATTCGACTAGGCAACAGAGTTTGTCACGGACCGGCTGTGGCAGACCCGCGGTGATCAGAGCGGACCAGGCCAGCCAAAGGAAGACGCTGTATGGAAGGCGAAAACAACCAATTATTTCCTCCAGTTATTGTTGCTTTGAATAGCACTGGGCTGAGTGTCAGAGCATCAGATTAAAAATTCAGAATTTAAATTGTAAAAACACAACGTGTGAAATAAAACACCCCAAGGATTGTTTCAACAATACAATAAACTTTAATTTCTTTTAAATATGTTTGGTATGCCTGAATATAAACTAGTTTTCTGACTGAAAAATAGTCTATGGTTTGCAGTAAAATCGCCCTACTATTAATTGGTTGATTAAGTAATTGATATTTAACAAGACTGTTTCATTTATAAGAAGTCAATACGCCATTGTCCAGGGTGGAGGAAACTGAGCCTATAAAACGGTTGACATTTGGGATGCAACAGGCAAACTTTCCCACAGCTGACAAGCGTAGAATTTCAGCCCATTTCCAGGCCAATCAAATGCATTTGGGATCAAGATCTGCTTACAATAGCCTGTATAAACTAATGGGGTGAAAATATTAACTGGCCGTGATTCCTGTAACGTGTCTGACGATACCGGTATGCAAATAAATATACTCGCGCCAAGTGAAACTAACATTCACAAACCTAATGATCAGATTTTTTTTCGTTGTTTTTTTCATTACCTTTCGCATAATTATTGTTTTATTTGCGGCTGATTACTTTTAGTAAAAAGGACGAAAACAGATGCGATGTATGTACGGTAGTGCATTTAGAATTCTGCACATTTCTTCAAAATGCGACAAACTGGGAAGCAACCAAGATCACCTGACATTGATCATAATCCCGTGTCTTCGTTATTATCGTTTTACAAGAGTGAAGGGAAAGAAAATGAGAAAAAGCTGTGACAGTGTTTCTGGATCGGTTTTCATATAAAACGATTCCATGTTGATCGAAGATTCTGGCTGGCGGTTTTCAGGCCGAATTTTTAATAGGGAACGACAGACAAACCTGAAAGCAAACCAAAATATTTGTCCAAGCAAGCCGTAATTGAATCAGAAGTCTCAAGACGGGGTCCTCAGAGACACAGCTAATCAAACAGATGGTGTTTGACCAATGACACACGTCCATGTTGTTGTTGTCGTTCATATGAATGGGGCAAATTCCTTATTAATGCTTGAAAGCTTTTTAAGGGTTTTCATTCTGATTTGCAACAAAATAGGGACACACATTTTAAGCTTTATTTCTTAATTTGTAGGTCAATAATCAACAAGAAAAAGACGTTCAAAATGGATTAAAATAAATTAAAAACGAAAAAAAAACCCTTGGAGTTTAATGATTACAGTTAACGTTTATAAAGTTGGGTTTTGGAATTTTTTTCTCTTTTTTTTTAACGCAATGGTGCAAGCTATTACTACTTATTCCAGTGTAATTGTATAACACCACTGTGAAGAACAAATTATCCAACTACTACAAGAACCACTTTCCCACTATTAGCCTTATGACCAATTATTAATCAAAGAATACTCAGCATAAAATCAAAGCTAAACACGTGCGCCGAGAATTCGTCCAAATGCAATGATGTTGGATAGATAATTACAAAATCTTACTTTCTGACTGATAAAACCCGCTGACAGTTTAAATAGTCTTTGTGTGACAGGGCGGCAATAGTCACTGTATATCATGTAATAATTATGTGCCTCTAAGAGTTATGTTCTTGTTCACCAGACACGTTTTGTTATCGTCCTCGCCCTATCGTAAGGTTAGTCCCATTTTTGTTCATTGAATCTATGTAACAATTGCAACTAATGTGGTACAATGTAACCTTTGCCATGGTGGAATCATACGCATATATGTTTGAACAAATTAACGAAGTATCTCAGTAGATATTTCGAGATAAAGTCTGCGCACGTGACAGGGCCACGAAATATGAACACACAATCATGGAGAACGTAGTTTGTACGTTGTGTTATTCGTTTTGTACGATAAACAGCAAAAATTGGGTTGTTAACCAGAAGATTTATCTGATCTGTACGCGATGTATTAGTTCATCGAGTAAGCGATAAACTGTAGGCCTACATGTTAGCTTTTTTACGGACTTTACCAAGGCATTTTATTATTACATATCTGTAATAATGCGCTAGTTTACTGATGTTCAGCGCCATAATATGCTATGTTAAGGTAAAGTTCGCGTGTGTTTGATGTGAAATACACAGTGAGTGATTTCATGCAATTTTCGATTGTACACTGTAAGAATATTTCCCACTACACCGTAAGAAATGTGTTTACTTTGAAATGTTTATTTTAGCTGTTTACTTTTTAAACATTTACTCTTATTTTGTGCTACGGTTACAATTTCTCATTTGATCTACTCTTTGTACGTGTCGTAACAGGATGAACACCGTTCTGAACCTTAGGCACCTTGAGGTAATTTTGTGAACATTTGTAGTTCTGATAAATGACCACTGTAGTTACATTATAAAGTGGCTATGTGATACATTAAGGGGGGTTACGCATATTGTGTTTTGTTTGGCAAAATTATTGATCTATTCAATTCGAAAGTTGTTGTTGCAAATGTTACATTAGAAATGGCAACTAGTCATGATGTTTACGTTTAAACACTACTGTCATTAACTTACATGTGTTTAACGGATTACTTATCAGCTTGAGTGACATTACGAAGTTTGAATGAACATAAAGCCACATTGTACAGGTAATGTCTTATATATTGCATTTAAGCAGCATTTCTTTGATGTTATGCGTTGCTCTGTATATCCATGGCCAAAAGTACTTAACATGTAGTTGTCAGGTTACATTGTGATACACACTAAACTCGAAACCTCACAATGTTAATTGCATATGTGCAAGTGATAACTTGATTGTAGTACTTGGATATGTACAGTGACTAGCGTTGGTAGAATAATTGTGTTTACAATAATTGTCATAATCTTATAATTTTGTCATTTTCATTATAGGTCTTTCCTCCCTTGGTGGGTATTTGCCCCACACCAGACATATTTGATATGTGATGAATCAATGAATCAGTGAAGCACTTGAAGGGCAGTACACTACACTTTGTCTCTGTCCTTCGGGCCCAACTCGACTCCATTACATTTGAAAGAGCAAAGCTGGATGCGTGTGCAGAGAATTGGATTAAAATGCACTGATACTGGAACGATAGTGCGGGCTATTTTTAAGACATAAAATACGAAAACACAGGTTCATGGTCTAGAGATCCTGGGATTTGTGTCCAGACTTACAGGAGATCCTGCATAGACGTTCTACCCAGATTTACGGGAGATACCTGGTCTTTGTGTACACATTTACCTACTGGACGTCCTGTCCAGATTTAGCAGAGATCCAGGACGTTCTGTCTAGACTTACGAGGTATTCTGGATATTCTGTACAGATTTACCTGGGATCCTGGGCGTTCTGTCCAGATTTACGAGACACCCTGGACGTTTTGTCCAGATGTACCAGAGATCTTGGACGTTATGTCCAGATTTACCACACCATACGTTCCGTTCAGATTTAACACATATCCTGGACTTCTGTCCAGATTTACCAGAGATCCTGGACCTCCTGTCCAGATCTACCAGAGATCCTGGACCTCCTGTCTAGATTTACCAGAAATCCTGGGCATTTTGTCTAGATCTACCAGAGATCCTGGACCTCCTGTCCAGATTTACCAGAGATCCTGGACCTCCTGTCCAGATTTACCAGAGATCCTGGACATCCTGTCTAGATTTACTAGAAACAATGGACGTTCTACCCACATTTACCAGCGATCCATGCCTTTTTTTCTAGATTTAACATAGACCCTGGACATTCTCTCCGGAATTACTACCGATCCTGGACGTTTTGTTCAAGTTTATCACATCTCCTGAAAGTCCTGTCCATATTTACCAAAGACCCTGGACATCTTGTCCAGATTTACCAGAGATCCTAGACGTCCTGTCCAAATTTACCAGATCCTGGACATTCTGTCCAGATTTGCAAGAGATTCTGGACGTCGTGTCCAAATTTACCAGAGTTCCTGGAGATCCTGTCCATATTTAGCAGATATCCTGGGTGTTCTGTCCAGATATACCAGAGATCCTGGACGTTTTGTCTACATTTACGAAAGATCCTGGACGTTTTGTCTACATTTACGAAAGATCGTGGACATTCTGTCCAGAGTTACTAGAGATTATGGACGCCCTGGTCAGATATACGAGAGATCCTTTACATTGTGTTAAGATTTACCAGAGATCTTGAACATTCTGTCCAGAATTACCAGAGGTCCTGGATGTCCTCTCCAGATTCACTAGAGATTCTAGACATTTTGACGCAATTTACTAGACATTCTGTCCAGATTTACCACACATCCTGAGAGTCCTGTCCAGATTTACCAGAAATCTTGGACGTTCTGTCCAGATTTACTAGAGATCCTGGACGTTCTGTCCAGATTTACCAGAGATTCTGGACGTTCTGTCCAGATTTACCAGAGATCCTGGACGTTCTGTCCAGATTTACTAGAGATCCTGGACGTTCTGTCCAGATTTACCAGAGATCCTGGACGTTCTGTCCAGATTTACCAGAGATCCTGGACGTTCTGTCCAGATTTACCAGAGATCCTGGCCTTGAAATGGCCTTACAGCTGATGTGTCTATTCTAAGTACAGCAGTAAAGACAAGTTCTTATCAAAGTTTCTGTATGTGTGGTTTGTGCACTGAACGCAACAAGGCCTTCAATGCTTTGCTTAATGTAACTAAACCTTTTCTTCTTCCTCTCATTACCCAGTTATTCAAAATCGTTCTGAGTACAAGGCCGACTATTTGTTAAGTAGGTTTGCCCATGTAACACTCTAGACTATTCACTTATGTCTTTTCTCATGTTAATATAACCTAATGCGCTACGCATTGCATGTCTTGAGTCATACAGTAATGGACATCTCCACAAATACATAAGACTGCCACCGTGTATTGTTAACGAAGAAAGTGCTATAAAAGTATATATATTGCACAGATACAATGTACATCAAATATTTACCAACACGGCGTCCAAAATAGCGTACGTATTCAGTGGTGAGTCAGTGCTTTAATCTTACTTTGGAAAATAATTTTTGTAAATCTGTTGTGAATTAAACACATTTTTTCTTGTAGTTAAAATATTTATTTCTTCGACTGGTGTTTTACGCCGTACTGAAGAATATTTCACTTATACGACGGCGGCCAGCATTATGGTAAGAGGAAATCGGGCAGAACCCGAGGGGAATCCACTACCATCTGCAGGTTGCTGGCACGGTAAAAATATAGTAAAACACAGCAAAGGTATTGTATGTAGCGTAGATGCCAGGCTCAATTTGCTCTGGTCGATCGGATCATTCAAAACTATCTTTGATTTTAAAAGGTATCTAGGATAGTGTAATTTAAACCTTCAAATAAATAAATCTAACAAGAACAAATTAGATAACATAACGGCCGTATAGTTGAGAGGTTTTTACGTACCGCAACATTCACATCCAGT
Organism: Acanthopleura granulata; assembly: GCA_016165875.1. Taxonomy (NCBI): domain Eukaryota; kingdom Metazoa; phylum Mollusca; class Polyplacophora; order Chitonida; family Chitonidae; genus Acanthopleura; species Acanthopleura granulata. Next base: position 10,843,205 of record JABBOT010000015.1, on the reverse strand, counting down.
TAAGTAAAGTTTAAAATTTATTATTCTTACACAGTCCAGCGTATAACAACCCCAATAATGTGCATCGTCTGCTGATTTTCCAGACCAGCAAATTACAGCATTATCGTGACATTTTTGATATTTGTTATGCGGATGTTAGCTAACGTGGTGTAAAACAGTATACTGTTTTGTGTAATTAACACTACGTAAAAACACGAACTACGCCTTTATTTTCCGCATCACCTTTTGATTTCCTTTCTTATCATTTTTTATTTCTTTAAACCATTTTTTATCAAGAGATGTTAGACTTACCGCAGACGGTAATGGAACCACAAAATGATTCCCCGTACCACCCACTGTTTAATATTTATTGTGAAAAATATGATGTGGTCGTAAAAACAGCTATGCGCAAGCTCCCACGGATTCGAGGTAAAGGAAATATCACGTAAGACGTGCATTTCCGTTTACGCGGTTTTTACTAATCGAGAGATAAAAACTTTAATTTGGCTTTAATCATAAACACAGCCGCCTTCCTCCTGAGCACGTGAACGTTACTGTTGTATTTCTCCCGAGGGCTTGGCCGAACTTTCGGTCATGAGGTAGGACTATTTAGCTCAAAAGCTATACATATTAGTGCAGTTCGCTCACTTCAACTCGGACTGTGTCTTATATTTTTCAGTGACAATCGGTGTGAGACAGATTTGTGGTCTTTAAACAAAAACGGCTCGGTTTTAAAAATGATCCACTCAAATGACAGCAATGTAGCGTCCTTGTCCAGGTTTGTTTCAATATCAATAGAACAATAATAATATTAAACATCAGCACAAACAGAAACAGAAACATGTTTCTCCGTTGCACTTTTGTTTCAAACATCCATGCACTCGTATGGTAACGTGTTTCATAGTGTATAGCGTACACAACATCATGTTATTACTGTGAGATAAGATGACTTGTGTGCTCGGCGCTGTCAACGGTATTTCACGAGACTGCCTCATTGTAGCCGGTACACCTCTCCCGGTGCGGACTTATTTCGAAAAGCTGCCTCTCTGAAATTCCATGCCGAACACATCCGATGCGACGTTCGACCACGAGTTACGGTACACTTACATTATAGGCCGACCTGCATTTTACACATTCCCTTAATCAGGGAAATAGGTCAGTTGAAACCGCATTGTGATAACAGACATTCCTATATCAATGGTCAGCCATAATGGATATGCCAGGTCAACAATCTTAAGACCAATTTCCAAAACAGCTGAAAGCAAATTATTATACATGCAGTATTTAAATCTCAGGTCTGACATACTTCGGACCTCCTGCCTGCGATTAGCACTCTCCATGCTATTGGATACATTATCTGGCAGATTTGATTTGGTAACATTATCTGGTAGATATGAGTTGGCCACATTATCTGGTAGATATGAGATTGCCACATTATTTGACAGATGTGAGTTGGGCACATTAAATACAGATATGATCTAGCTGCATAATCTGGCAGTTATGAATAGGCCACATTATCTCACAGATATGAGTTGGCAACATTATCTAACAGACGTGAGTTGGTCACATTATCTGACAGATATGAAATGGGCACATTATCTCATCTATTAGAGTTGCCCTTATTATCTGAACATAGGAGTTGGCCAGATTATCGGGCAAATATGAGAGAGATATCGACAAAGTGATGTTAAGACAAGATTTCAAATGTTGAACTATCACGGCAGCCGGACATATTAATCCAGGAATGATTTTTTTTGTGTCCGTATGTCGTGGATACACCTTTTGGTCGAAATTCCATTAGGATTGGCAACAGATTTGGCCGAAGTGAAAAGGACAGGTCTTCACGAGAAATCACAATTTAAAGAATGTAATGAACTTGAAGATACGCTAAAATTCATAACAGAAGGTAAGTTACATTTTCTGTGTAAATGTACATAATTATGTATTATACAACAATAGATCAAGGTGCAAATTTTAATAACATTGCACAATTAAATAAAGTGTGTTTTTGGTGTAAACTGAAAATCTCTTTAAGGAACACCGCTTTCCAAATCTAAGAAAAAGGAAATTTTCAATGAAATGTGCTACATGAGACAATCCAAGAGATGATACAATTTGATTTATCTTTGTGGCATTTGACAGCCGTTACGCTACAAATTCAACAACCTTCAGGGATTTAAAGGTATGGAACACTTCCTTAGATAAGGTTGTTTACGATTGGAATACCTGAAAAGAGTTGATCTGTCATCTTTTAGGGGAATTAGAGCAACGAGGCGTTTTAATTAAAGCTTTGTCACTGTATGTTCTTGGGGTAACATGCAACAGGATTCACTCAAAATGACGTTTGTTCAAACGAATCTCCTATTTAGCCGTTAGTTAGTTTCACCTATGGTTTAAACTCTATCTTCCTTGTCCGTTTTCACCACAAACAGTAGCTGTTTTCCGAATCCTTGTCAAAAAAACATGAGATATTGATGTAGTCGCCAGCAGGTATACATAAAACCTCCTAATTCCGTTTCGCAACACCCCGCTACTTTTCGTTCAATTCCGGCAAAGCTGTTTACCCGTGCGGAGTGATAATTGCATTGATTACCGCTACTGCGTTCAATCTTTCCGCCCCCGTCCGTGATATGTCCACACGGAAAATCGACCTACTTCCTTCTCGTTTCCTGCCAGTTCCTTTACCTACATTGATGTAACAGTGTCAGTAAAGGGTCAGTCGAGGAAAAAAACAACTTTTTCTGTTTGTGCAGTCCATGCCCGTCATTTGTACATCAATAGCCCTATACCCTGACGTCAAGTGTTTCACGATTGGAAATTTTCTTTGTTTATACTTCACACTTATTGTATTATTTCTTTTGACAAATAAATACCTTAACTGAGTGACAAAATCTAACACAAGTCACAGAAACTTTGACTAGAAGAACATTTGCGTTTTGACCACAAAATAGAAATAAAAAAAGAAAATGAGTTTTTCAGAAATGTATAAGATGGTGCTAAAGGAAGGGCATCTTATGAACAGGGGTCCATTTAAAGGGCAAATCGTACCTAATAACTACGACGCAAACTGATATGGAAAATAAATATCAGAAAAAAGATAAGTACACATCAAGATATCAACATCTTCTCTATAGCGCAGAGGCCTGGGTAACAAGCAATTCGCGAGCCCCTCTTCGAGAGCCTCCATTGTGTCAACCTAATAATGGCATGCATACACTGAGAGAACTGTGGTTTATTATCTTCTAACAATTGAGTGCCGTTGGACCACAGATGTATAACAGATTTGACAGGAAATAGATGGCCCTTTAGTTGTTTAATTTCGTTTCGTCACAGCTTTAAATGCAAATGCCTTTCCCCCCTGAGAATTATTTCCCATCGAAAAATAGTTGAGAGTGACAACCTGATACAACAGCCCTGTATACAGTGCCCTCGATACCGGCAGAGCGGTGGCAAATCCGTGTTTACCAAAGGCGGCTTTATTTGTACCTGAAAGCTGTTTTTAAAATGGAACCCTAATTAAAGGCTTTGTTTTGTTAGGCCAACACACGGCGCATTTGTCTGTTAAGGTCTGCATTCATGTCACGAGATACCTCACGAGATTTACTCAATGCAAGATCCACCAAGCCTTATGATTTCAGCCTTAACCCCAAGTGCGCTGTTCCCTGCTGATAAAAATCTAAAATATAGCAGCAGTGTTCAATCGTCCGTTGACTCCATTTCCAAGTGCCAATATTTTTTCAAGGCCCTTGAAATGTTTAAATGCATGACGCCATTTACGTAGTCTAAGGCTGCCTGAAGACCATTTTGCTAGCCACAGCATGGCGTACATATCTGTAACCTACGTCACGAGTGGGAAAGTTTGCGAGTAACTTTCCAAAGGTCGACGGTTTACCCCCGAGCAGTCAGATTTCCTTCACCCATGAATCTGACTGCCATCATATAAGTGAGAAATTCTTAAGTATAGCGTTAAATAACAACCCAATAAATAAATAGATAACAATAGTTTGAAATGAAACCTTCACATTTGCATGTCCCGGTCTAAATGATATGCACGAATGTTTCTTTATCCTCTGCATGCCAGTTACGTTACGACGTTCACTCGTGATGCATGTTACACGTCCAAAAACTTGCTTCAATATGCTCTGATGAGTGATATATCATTTTCTCTTGAAACGTAAGCCTTAAGAATGTCAACATTTTCTGTGTGTTAACACAATGCAACTTGCTATAATATGCCGTCTTCAAATGTTACGCCCCGTAATGACTGTGTGCAGATTGCAGTACTTAATGTTACAGATTTTTAACATTTATAAAGCCATGAAAAACAAGAAACAGCGTGCAGTTATACAATATGTTCTAATCCTTTTGTAAAGTGTTTAATTTCCAACAGTTTAGAAAGTGTTAACCTAACATTAGAAATGTTAGGTTAATAAAAATGTTGGATTTAACATTGTTTAAGTGATATATAGCATTGCAGTTTTAAGAGACTATGGTTTACGTTCAGAGTTGGGGTTGTTTTCTTGGTACGCAAGCTTGTAGCCAGTTTAAAGTGGAATAAAGTCCAGTTCAGCTGAATGAATGTAAAAGATATTCACGGTGGCTCGTCCTAAAGAATCCACAAAAGAAGCTTTAAACATGTCAGAGCTAATTCTTGTTTCTGTCAACATTTACTTTCCGGATTTACAAGTCGGGGTCTTCAACCCACCTTTTGTTCGCGTGTAGGAAATATCTCGCATTCTCACGCGATACTTTGCAATCCACTCACGCGCACACGTTGCTCGTTTTGCGACTGGCTGTCAAGTCGTTCAGTGTTGGAGACAATGTCGGATGTTTGCTGCGCTAAGTTAAAATCGAGCCCATATTTGCACCGAGTATCAAATCTGATTTGAACAATGTACGAGTTAAAGATTCTCAACGCATACAAGATTTAACATGGTCTGAGGTATTCACAAGGGTATGACCTTCCAACAAGTACATCCCTCTCTTGTCTGGCATTGGTACTCGGTTCAGGGTGTCACTGCATTTGATGAACTCAAAGTCATAAAGAACGAGTTGAGCCTTGAATGGACGTGAGCTACTTGAATCGCGATAACCAAATCCCCAGTTAAATTCCGTTCATGGACGACACTCCTTTCGTATTTTCCATTCCATGAGCCACGGCCATTTCATTGTTCATAAATGGATCATTAAAGAGAGACGTTTTTTGAATGTTGTCATATTTACATGACACAATATGACGCAGGCCATTTCATTGTTCATAAATGAGATATTAAAAAGAGACGTTTTTGAATGTTGTCATACGTACATAACACAGTACATCGCAAATTATATGTATTGGTGGCAATAAGTTGTGGCGGTTTGTCCTATCTTACGTTCGTTGAAAACCATTTGTCTTCCACCAATATGGTGTGCATATCTACGTCAAGTATAGGGGAAGTATGTTAATAACTTGCCAAAAGTCGGTGGTTTACGCCCAACACTCCAGGTTTCCTTTACCCATAATACTGGCCGGCAGTGTGACCTTAGGCAACAAGTTAACAAGAAATCAAGCAATCTCTCACCAACAAATGTGTATATATAACAATATATCAGTAAGCAGCAGGCTTCATTTAGCAGAAAAAACAGGTCAAGGAAAAATGTGAAAGTCTCTCTGTCAACATGAGCTTTCACATGGTCATCTGGAACAATCTAGTGTATCCGCCTAGATCCAGGTCCAGTCCCAGGTCTGGGCATCCTTGTTACTTCAAGTCCGGCAAGCAAGGTAATATAGTAATTAAGAAACTAACGGACTAAGAGGACACACCATATACTGGTGCAAGGTGCGTCGTATCTGGTATCTTTGACATGTGGTTATAGTGAGGCATCATTTGAAATATGTCCGCAGCAAAAGAAGACATGTTGAAAGCGATTCGTTTAAAAGCAAAATTTCCTTGTCACTAAATCAACCAGAAAATAGTTCATGGGTTGAAATATTTGTTTATTTATTTATTTGATTGGTGTTTTACATCTTACTCAAGAATATTTCACTTTTACGACGGCGACCAGCATTATGGTGGGAAGAAAGCCCAGTGGAAACCCTCGGCCAGCCGCAGGTGGCTGGCAGACCATCCCATGTACGGTCGGAGAGGAAGCCAACATGAACTGCATGGGTTGAAATACTAATTAAAGCTACATAATAATGTAATATACAGATACAGCGAGATTATTTCTATTTAATTTAGGTTTTTCAGGCAATAAGATAAGCAATGCAGCTGATACACCCTTAGCCTGAAGAATATGATCCAGAAATAGAAGCAATCTATAGGCAATATATATTCATATGCCAGTCATCAACCATCATTGAGGTTCGAGATCAATAAATGCGAGACGAAGTTCCAAAACAACATTCAGCGACAACTACCAAATAACTAAAAGAGTATATATGAAGAAACTAGCATATAATTAGATTGATTAGTATAGTGAAATGCCTACCTTCTTAATTTGCTTCTGTCATTTCGACCAGTATTCCCTGCTTGTAGAAAATTTGATTCTACAATTGTGATAAATTAAACATGTGAAAAAAGTAGGCCGCAATGAGTTTAATGTCCTCAAAAGTTAGTGTCCTAAAAAAACAATGGAGTACACGAAGTTTAATGTATTTGTCAAGGATTAAAATCGAAAGACGGCAACTGATTACAAAACCACATTAGTTTGGACTAGTAGCGGCGCTAGGGTCACTATCCATTTTGCCTTATTTGGCACTTAGGACTGAACAAACCGTAGGCGTTGGAGAAGTTTCACGTAAGGGGAAATAACACCTTGTTGCTGAACATGGCGTGGGCTGCTACTACATGGATTATACACACTGGTCACCGATTTAGTACTTCTCTGTGAAACTAGAGAATGTGAGTTTTTTTAACCACGAATAGTAAAAGTCGGATTTCCCACGCAACTAAATAACGCGTGAGGACCCATGTTACCATGGTTACTTGGATTTCTGGTGGTCTGAAACACGAACTCTTACGTAATTTGTAACTGTACTTTGTTATTATTATAATTTGTTTAAAAAATGAAGTGTTTTGAGCAAAAGTGGAAGAAGTTTATTTTTAGCATCGAAATAATTAGCATTAAATGAGTAAATAAACTAGCATTGAATTAAACATTCACGAGAGCTGATGAACAAAACATCACCAAGGAGTTTATATACATACCATTTTTATTTTGGGGGTATTCTTGCTGTTGTAGTCATCGCAGTCATGTCACGTAAACAAAATTCAGTGATTTTCTTGGGTGAGGTCGGGAAGGGGGGGGCGACTAAACAGAGTCTTTGTTGTTCATAGGAATACTCCCAAGAGCTGAAATACAGATACCCAAAAGGAACTGGGATCTTATATCCGAGAAGAAATATGGATATGCTCAACATCGTCCATGGTGGAATCAAACATTTTACTTTACTTACTCTGAATACGTCAAATAATCAAATTCCATCCAATACTTATTCTGAAAGGACAATTATCGTACGCTCCCTTCGCAGTGATTGCTTTACCTGAACGCGCGTGTCTGCCAGCGAGTCTGTCCGTCAAAAACACATGCGAGAAGACATGCACAAACAACGGTACCGGTACTTCAAGATATACCAGTAATTATTTCATCTTCTCCTTGACCGGTTGCTAAATACACCCTAAAAACTGTTCCGTCAAAATAACAGAATACTAATATGTTTTCTGGGTGATGGTAGAGCAGATTGTTGCTACAAAACCTATTGCTGTGTTATGTATACCAGATTTGTTCTGTTGTATAATTTAACAGAATATTTTTGTCAGTGTAACGCGCTATTACATTGTCCATACTGGTAAAACATTATGTTACAGTAACATAATTTTTTACAGCATCTCTCAGGAAACATAATATTTTGTTAAATTTAACAGGTTACTTTTTAGCGTGTACACTATGATGCCGAAAAGTACAACTGCGCCCAGTCTATTTTTTAATCAATTAAAGGGCTGTGTTATTGAAGGTAAAACACCTCCAGCGGCGACTGTTTTCTTTTCAAAATCATTGTGGATTCAGACAACATGTGCCTTTTTCATCTTTGAAGAAACCATGCAAGCGCACGGCCTACAATGGTTCGCAAATGTTTTTTCACGGCGATGCCTGCTTTCATTTTACACAAGTATTTACTCTTCCGAACTCTTTTTACCAATAGAGATGTTTTGATTGTGAAGGCTATAGTCGTACAACGGCAAGAGTCGCTTGATCTGTTTCATAGTTGTTTCTAATTCAGCTGAACCCGGGGCGGTATAAGCTCTAGCTCTGACAGCGTTGGGCCATGTTCCCAGCTTAGCTCCAACGTTTCTAAAAACTAAGCTGAGAAGAATGAAACTGATCACAGATCTATATAAGCACCCTTGTTTATTCCATCAAAATGGAACTTTCTTGAACAGTTTCAATCAAAACTTGACTCAATAACCTGTATTTGTATTCGACCTGCCAATTATCCGCGAGCCACCATCGTGTGAAATTTGAATGGGGTGGAATACCCAGAATATCTTCCCAGAATGACCGAAAGTGATGACTGCTTCGAACAGGTGTTTTAAGCTGTTTTGGAAACTGGTCTTGCGACTATCCACGTGAAACGTCGGTTCATGATTTACGTGCGGCATACGATTGTCGGATACTTGTCGGATTGTCGGATTCGTGTCCCAGTCTAAAAGCCTACAGCTCAGAGAGTAAAAGGGACGACAGAGTGATGGTTTTCGAATGGTCATATGTTACCGGTGAAATTCGGCCTCTTGTCAGTTTACCTGCTTTAGGGTTATACAAGTGTAAATGCATGCCAAGTAGCAACTTACACCTCCCCAATCACCATGGCTTAACCCGAATTAGAGAAAAAAAAATTGCAGTGATGTTAATTGCAATTTATTAGACGTCAGTGGCATTTAATAAACAATAACATGAAAACAATGCAAAGACACCAGACCTCGGGGATGCTTAGTCCACCAACAGAGGCTTGCTTTATTTGGAGTATAATATAAAAGAGATTGGAACCAGAGAGGCGATAACAGTGTGATAGTTAGAAAATGGTTGCACAGTACCGGTGGAGATTAATACCCTACAGTTAACACGGACATGGGGCCTTTATTTTTATGCAGGGCCAGCTTCTTACGTAGGCAATAAAATAAATAGTTTATTTATTTGTTTTATAGAGGGTTAAGCCTTAAACTAACACAATTTTATTTAGGTTCTATTGAAAAATTATAGCTTTCTGTTCATGAAACATTGAGATTTTCTGCTACTGAAATCTAACAATTTTCCGGTAATTAAAAAAACACTATTAATGAAAACTTGGCGAAACAGATGTGAAACTGGATTTATTAGCTTCATGCATATTTCTTCCACTTTTGGAACGTGATATTCTAACAAAAACTTTAAAAATGTGAAATCTTTGGTTTCTTTCCATGCGGGTGCTTTCATCTCCTAAGCAATGTTGCACAAGGGGCAGGTAACAAGAAAACAGTGTTTCTGACACCCGTTGTCAATATTGTCCCACACTTTGTTTCTTTTTCCCCTTTGTGGAGCAAACACGGCCGTCTTGTGTACACTGCTAGAGTTTGTCTGGTCCGGTTTTGTGAACTACACAGTCGGGGTTGCCGAATGAGATTCAACAATCGACATACTAGATGATTGTAAACATTTACTAACAAACTCCTTTTTGATAATCTCCCTTATCTCTTAAAAGCGCGCTCTACAACCCCTGTTGGGTTTTCGCGTCCATCTTTTAAATCTTGACCTGAGGTTTCGTGGAGTTGGGAGAGGGGAGTAGTGACCCAAGCGAACCGCGTTTGAAGATGAATAGACGAATCTCAAAGCATCCATTATGATTTGTTTCTAAAGACATAATACTGTTAAGAAAATGTCAACCTTTACGCGTAAATAAACTTGCACAAATCTTGTTTTAATGAAGATCGTTCGTCTATTTTCGTTGATTGGGAAATCAAATTTTGGGTAAAATTTTCATGTAGATGTAAATGCACAATGTTTTTTTTATTGAAAAAAGGGAATGCAATTATTTTCAGTTTATTAGAGTTTTTCGCCCGAACCAAGTTAATATAGTATTCAATTCGACAATCGCTATGGTTTTCCGTAATGCACTTTTTCTGCACAATGTTAAAGTGAAAGACAGCGCATGTTCTAAGTTACGTTTGCCGAAAAGGTTGGACAATATTATGTTTATTTCGGTAAAGTATATTTGCTAACAGCCACTACGACAGTGGAATTTTACATTTGACCATCGACTAGCATAAAACTCGGCCATTCCGTCTGGACTGTGACGTAACTGCACCTAACGCGGAACACTCTTGTAAAATGAGACTGTAGTATGCTGTAAGAGTTGTGATTGAAACTTAAGCATATAAGTAAATTTATAACACGAAATGATATAAAAACTTACTCCCGTCTGTTCACATCTGTGCTAGTTATAATTAAAACCTATAACGCTAAAAGTGTGTCCTGTCCTTATTTATTATATATATATATTGACATTCAAATCAGAAGATTTACGTCACTTATAAACAGCTGATATATTCTAGCTTTCTAACTGGTCAGTCTCTCAAAAGCTGAAACGCCTTCACATCCCCAGTCAGCAGCACAATACTCCGCACTTCAAACGAAGATAATTCAGCAACGAATAAATACAATTTCACACAGCTTTTTGTATTGAAAAGAGGATTTTGTAATCTTTTGAAATTGCACCGTAAAGCTCTGTTTCTACAGTATGTTTATATAGAATGCATACAGTACTCAGTGTAATGTTATATGGAAACTCCACGAAACTATCCGTTCATATACTTCTTCGCCATGAGATATCTAAATACATGTAAGAGCTTGCGGTTGCAGAGATATTTTTCGATCCTGTTTGGAGTTTGAGGATGTGAATTGGTCGAATTCAGGGCTGACAAATTTGACCGGGGGAGGGGATCGAAGGTATAATTGACAAGATTGTGACAGATCCGCACAAAACGTCTCCCTTCAAATTCCTGCTTCGCTAGCCATTTTTCTTGTGTCTTTGTTAATATAATTAACAGACACCATTAGTGCTAATCAGCTGAGAATCTCGCGAGACTAAGACAACAGGCGTCTGTCTCCAGCGCAAGTCGCTGATTGGTAGAATAACTGATGTGCAACTTTATCACTGGTCGGTCGATGATCCAATGAAAGTATCAGCTATATCTAGACGTGGGAAGAAGACATGATCATCAAACGCATTGATTTCATATTATTAATTTATAAAACATTTGTTTCTAAGACTGTGCAGCTTAAAGAAACATCGATGGGACACAATTGGCTAATTTGCTGATGTAACTCAACACATATTCCCATAGATATGTCGAATCTTTGATTTTATCTTTGACGCACTTAACTTACCCCGGAGTTACTTAAGCACATTTTGAAAGCGATCCTGACAAAAAACTTATGTCATATTCGTCCAAAGTAAACGAAAAAGTGTCCAAATTTGATTTTGGAATCCTCGCCACGAGACATAAAAAGGTGCGGAATCAACCCTTGGACAGTGAATTTGTAGATTCCCGCTGAATTGGTTAATTTTTCCCCTCAGCCATTTTGACAAAAAGCTGCTGTACAGCCCTCCCGAGATTGTTTGCGAAAGCGAAACTGGAGACAACTTGTCTTTCTTCAGAGTGTCAGCCAAACATCACAGGTTTATACCGTGCTCAGCGATTTCTTCAATCCATATGAACCTGAACACCTTAGATAAATGAAAAAGTCTAATATCTAATAAAATCTCAGATAAAATTAATAAATTAATTAAATACCTTTAACAAGATAAATAGATATATGAATGCAGCAGTCAAAATTTAAATGAGGGACAAATGTAAATCTAGGTTAGTAAATGACGGTACTAAGATGTGATGAAAATTTGGATAGGTCCCGGATTAACGGCACTAAAATAAGGGCCAAATTTTGATACGTTCGTAATTTACGGTACCAAGATAATGGAAAGAGTTGCACAGGTTCATTATTTAAGGTACGAATTCAGGTGATTGACAGGTCTGAGGAAGTCCATGATTTATGGCTGTGTGATAAGGGCCATGGTTGGAGGGGTCAAGAAATCGAAAACCCGATATTTTGATGGCCAGCTTTAGCCATTATTTGTATGGATACCTTGTCTGTGGTATAACAAAGCTGACCATTACGGAACGAATCTATAATATTTGAGACATTGCTGACGTCATGGCCATACCTCGGTCCCAGTTACTTCCCTTATCCATCTCTACACCTACGGATTCACATCCTCTTTCGTGCAGGAGGTGAAACGGGATGGCTACCACACTTTAACAGGCATGTATCTTGTCTTCAAAATGCGCATGGCCACGAGGCCCAATTTTACACTGAGGGTCGCAGCTGCAATGTTGTTTCCTTCCTGAATCCTTCTGCCAACGGCCAAGATTTACAAATAAATGTATACATCAGCCCCCAGTTCGATACATCTATGGATTTTCCCATGCTATACTGTGGACAAGCATGCCGGAAGCCCGCATATTCCGCCAGGGAAAACAACAACAGGTAATTCAACACAAATAAACACAGCATCAAGGTCAAGATCGTCGTGTAAACGTCAATAAAAATAATCTCCAAGGCTCCTGTATAAATACATATACATTTATATTTGTATTCGATACATATATTTGTATTTTATAGCTTGAATAACCAGATTGCGGTTGGCAGTTTTTGGATTGCCCCGGTCTGAAATTCGATCTCATATATGTATACTAACCGCGTGTCACTGGTAACGTGCCAGGCCTATAGCTTTACAAGCCCGTCACAATTGTCCGGAAGTTTGATATTCTGTTTCTAGAAATTATACATATATTTGCTCCAGGAGGGGTGTGGATGGGATGGACCGATTCTTCCCTGTTAGTGTTTTCTTATGATCAGATTGAAAATATCACCCAAGCCCTCGGCAACATTTACCTTGATCCATTTTTTTTTTCTTTTTTTTTCATAATACTCAATGACAGATGATAATTTTAAGCTGGTAGGGTGTTGTCTTGGAACTCCTTCATACAAAGACACTCCTTTAAAATATTTATCTAATTAATTTCTTACCTCTTTATTTCCTAATTACCTCCCCCAAAGGAGATTATGATTTTGCCTGCGTTTATTTCTCTGCCTGTCTGCCTGTCCACCCGTGTGTCTGTTTGTCACTTACCACATCCTTCCTCAACTTATGGACGGAATTTGTATTTATTTATCTGTTTATCTTTTTGTCTGCCTGTCCGCCCGTCAGAAACTTTACGAAAGCAACAATGGACGGACTTTGACGAAATTTAGTGCTCGGCTTTGACTTGGACCAATCATTAATCCAATAAATTTTGGTGTTGCATTATCCACGTCTAGATCTAGATGCAGTCAAGTTTTAAACGAATCAGGTGACCAGTCAAATGTTCGTCAGCACTTTTTGCGGAAAAAGCTAAGCACGGATTGCTAAGCTAAGAAAAATATACATATTCGGGTTGTATGAAGTAAGCCAGCCCTGCTAATGATTTTCTTGGCATGACGATCATCTATAATAGGGTTATATAGTATACAGCTGTACGTCTGTGCGCTCAATTGGTTAACGCGCTAGCGCAGCGTAATGACCCAGAAGCCTCCCACCAATGCGGTTGCTGTGAGTTCAAGTCCAACTCATGCCGGTTTCCTCTGGGCTCTGCCCGGTTTCCTCTCACCTTAATGCTGGCCGCCGTCGTATAAATTAAAACATTCTTGTGTACGACGTAAAACACCAACCAAATAAATAAATAAATAAATAAATATACGTCTGTGCACTGTCTACTGTCTGCTGTGGTTGAGTTGGCAGCAATATCTGTGTCGTGTACACGCTTCAGCTGTGTACTTAACTGTTCAAGCAAATAAAATTAATACCAAGAGATGGCATGCATGAAGACAACGGAATACAGGGTGTTAATAAACGTTAGGATAACAGTGTTTTTCAATTCGTGTTCATACTTGTGTGAAGAGAGGGAAATGGCTCACGAATGTTGGGGACTGTATAAACATGACACAGTTTTAATTTCAATTCTGTTTTTATGCGAACAGTTGCAATAAAAGTGTAACTGAGATACTTTCACACTTTCTTCTTGCTTCGTGGCATGATATTCAGTGTCATACAAATATGAACTCATCAGTGTTTAAACATAAAGTCTTGTGGACCACGTACTGGGTTTAAATCATCGGTTATTACAAATCCGTGTGTCCTTCCGACAACACTGCATGGATACAGCTATATAGGGCCAACTTCTACTTGGAATTTGAGAAGACTGTGGCGCCAAGTTGGCGGCTGAACAGTGATGTGGATATTTTGCTTAGTAGTATATGCTATGCTACACGCATGTCCATATAAAACAATGTTTTAGCAGCCATCTTCACAACAGAAAACGTACGTTTGTAACTGTATTTTATGAAATATATGCAGAAGAACCAATCGCCGTCGCCTAAGGGAAAACATCTCCAATATGATATAAAAAAAAGTATGAAACACTAATATCTGTGAACAGTCATAACTTGAATAAACCAATCAACAGATTTATTTCCTTGTTCTTTTGGCGCCATGCCAGCACAACTGGTGCATCAGATACTATGAAACACAGAAATGCCGCAGCGAGATGTTGACTTTCAAAAGCCAGAACAACCCACTTCTCTTTGGACAATAGAGAGACCTCTTACTCACAAATAAATTCCTTTGAAATACAAATGGGAAAATCAACTGACCTGGGAGAGAAACAAAGCTTGACTGCCATTGGCCCCTATGAGAATGTGGTCATCCTTGGGAGACTGGCCTTGGAGAGCGCGTGCCGTCACAGCAAGTCTTAGCATGTCTATCTGCCTGAAGCTGTATACGACAAACTAATTATATAGCAACATGCTGCAGTTGCATACAAAAGGCAGTTTTAAGGATGAAAAGGGCAAAATGGGATACAGAGACGTGCATGCGCAAGCCTGAGGACAAAAGTTCTAACAGGTTAATATTTTTATATGTTCGCAACATATGTGACTGACAACCCGAACAAATATACCTGACATATATTACAGATCTGCGTATATATCCATCGGCAAAGGGAACGTCACGTAAATTATGGGTCTGCTAAAAATGACGTACAAGTGTAAAACCATTGAAACCTACTTGACTCTGAGAACCAGATTAGACCAGCCTATATATGGAGCAGATTTATAGCCTGGACCGTGCGTAGGAAGGTCCGCCAGTAACGGCGGATGATCGTGGGTTTCCCCCGGGCTCTGCCCGGTTTCCTCCCACCATAATGCCGGCCGTATAAGTGAAATATTCTTGAGTAAGGCGTAGAATACCGATCAAATAACTAAATAAATAAATATGGGTTGAATTTAAAAAGATAAAAGAGTGTGTTTCTAAAAACGCGTATGTAGCTTATATAATAAAGGGATATGGAAAATTAAAACTTACATGATCTTGATAACTAATTACATAATACATATGTATGGATATGTATGTATTCAGTTTACGCAAATTATGTATACTTACCATTTATAATTCGTATCTACGAAGTATTCCGCCTATATATAAATTATGTAGTTCGTACAATTCGTGTTACGTATAAACACGAAATGTGTATCTTGTAAATATCAGTTGCTTATATAATTCGTAAAAACTGAATGTCAATCACCAATAGCAGTAATCCCCAAATATGGATGATGCAATTTGAAGTTACGGTTTATAATATAGGTAAGGGATTGGAGTTTATAGAGCGTGCAATCGATCGTATATGCTAAATTATAGTAATTCGTAATGGCAGATTAATAAGCACAATGCGTAATGACGGGTTTTCGAAATTGTAATACGGATTATGTCACTCTCAATTTCACGGATAACCTACCATTACAGGCTTAACAGGAAAACAATTTGAATACATTGTTTTGTTGGTTTTAGTTTTGTTTTTCTTTTGGTTTGGGGGGTTTCTTTGTTTGTCTGTTTGTTTGTTTGTTTTTTGTTTTGTTTTTTTTTTTGTTTTCTTTTTTCTTGGTTTTTATTTATATTGTTTTTGCAGTTGCTTTTAATTGTGTCACTTGGTAATACACGGCGTCATAGTTTTCAACATAATAATAGATTTCCTAATATTTTAGCGGCCGCTGTGTCATCTGTGCGCATGTGCTATGATGCTTCATAAACCTCCTTTGGGGCAAGAAGAAGACGAAATAATGCTCAATATATATTCTGAGTTTCACACTACATCCCTGTAAGCATGTGTAAATATATCACTTTATACACGGACTTGTATAAAAGAATGCCTTCACATCGCTTAACGCCATGTCGGGCGGAAGGCACTCATAATTAGGCCCACACTGTAAAATGACCGAGGCCCAACCCGTTTAATAGAGCAATAAACTTCAAACAAGCGTGTTTGATAAATATACACATATATTTAAGTATTAAAAACACGTCTAAAACATGTATATGTTTATACTGTAATGCTATAATCTCGAAGTCTTTAATATCTGAAGCATGAAAGTGTTCATAACTTAAACATCGAAATTTGCAGTGTAGACCTATATATGTATGACTTGTACATTGTTACCCTATTCTTACTTCTTACTTACTTCAAACGCTGCATATCAATGTCATAATTTATATGTAGCGTGAAGTTCCATGTATATATGTAAAATCCAGCCGTTCATGCCATTATATAAACTAGTGCATGCAAAAGTCCTGTTGACATTAATTACAAATTACAAACCTGTTTTGAAAAGGGGGCGCATGTCTGTCAATACACGGCTGTGTTTGCGTGAATGAAAAACTATGCTGACATAAACCAGCAAAGGTTTTTTTTAGAGGCAGCTCTAAAATGAAACCTAAACAACTTTAGGGGGTTTTTTTTCTCATAGGCTTGAAGCACGAGCGTAAATATAGCGCAGAGTACGACTTTTATTTTGTCCGTCACGATTAGGTTGTGTTAGACCCCAGTCACCGTTATTCAGTGATGTTGGAATGGCTGTGCTGGTCACATACAACTATTGCAGCAAATAGTCTTGTTAAAGAGCTACGCCCTAGTCCACCCTAAAATGTAGGATTGACCCAACTACACCCAGCAAAACAACTCTTGCAACGTTAACGGCCGTGTTGTTTTTTCTTCTCATGAAGTTAGTGTTACGACCATGTTTATACATCCAACATCCTTACCCTACTGTGCGTTGTAAGTGGTCTGGCTTAGCGATATCAAGCTGCTAACAGAATACAAACATCATGAGATACGAATGCAAGAATTCTGTAAGTTATTAGCGTACGTATATACATGTATTTAGACTTTATTGTGGCATGCAAGAAAGTTGCGCCGCATAATTCAAAATGTTTAGAAAAGAAACTATGTTGCCATACAGGCTACTTATACATAATTACGATTTCAGGGGTCTTCAGTGTATCATTACAGGAATAGGCTTCTGTACCAAATATTGATATATATATTTCTGCACACTGCACAGCATCCATTAAAAATATGTCTTCCTGTCTACTTTGGTGTATAAGTTAATCATATAATCTTAAACACAGCTGAGGGCCTAAGTGGCTCAGTTGATTAGTGCACTAGCACAGCGTGATGATCCAGAAGCCTCCCACCAATGCGGTTGCTGTGAGTTCAAGTCCAGCTCATGCTGGTTTCCTCTCCGGCCGTAAGTGGGAAAGTCTGCAGATGGTCGTGTGGTTTCCCCCGGGCTCTGCCCGGTTTCCTGTCACTATAATGCAGGGTGCGATCGTATAAGTGAAATATTCTTGAGCATGGCATAAATACCGATCAAATAAATAAATAAATTAAACCCAGATGCACTGTCATGTTTTTAACGTCATATACACAGTCGTCATCAGGGGCCGGTTTCATGAAGCATACTTAGTGCTAAGTAGCCCTTAGCTAAGTGCACTTTCTATCTCTACAACATAGGTTGTCATGGCAGTTAAGGGAATACTTAGCGAAGTGCGCGTCATGAAACCGGGGCCCGTTGATATACATTCCTAACATATGCCCACTATTTCCCCACGACAGACTGTGTGTGTAAGAGTACATAGGTGAGGTTGACTTCGGCTTAGTATGTCTGACTTCGTTGTTTGCTGTTTCTGCACGCCTAACTCATGGCTAACCACAAAGTCATCATGCACTAAACTGTCTAACCGATATACTTATTTATTTATTTATTTATTTGATTCGTATTTTACACCGTACTCAAGAATATTTCACTTCTATGACAGTATTATAGTGGGAGGAAACCCGGCAGAGCCCAGGCGAAACCTACGGCCTTCCGCAGGTTGCTGGCAGACCTTCCCACGTATGGCCCGAGAGGAAGCCAGCATGAGCTGTTCTTTAACTCACAGCGAGGCTTCTGGGTCATTGCGCTGAGCTGGCGCGCTAACCGACTGAGCGACGGAGCCAAATTGGTCACGGCTTTACCTGCTCTAACTACCAAATCGCTGCACAACCACTCCTAAACAATGAACGGATAATTTAGGTTTAGCGCCGCATTGGCAGTATTTCCGCCACATTGTGGCAACCCATGAAAGTTATGGTAGAACAGGCTTGACAAGTCTACAGAGAATTGACGAGACCATTTCTGTGGCTTGTCAAAAACATTTTCGGTACTGATTGATTGATTAATTGATTGATTGACTGATTGATTCTTAGTTAACGCATAGACAATTTTTCTTATCATTTATACGTGTACGATGGTGTTCAGTTTTATTTTGAAGAAAATCGAGGTGTCCGGAATAAACCGCCAAACTTTGACAAGCTGCTGATGAACTTTCCAACAAGTGATACAAAGATTCGCACGTCAATCTGATGGAAGACAAAGATAGCAAAGATAACATTGCGCAAGCAACCACTAGAGCGCCATCTACAGCTTTAAGACCCCATAAAGACCTTCTACAAGCACGGGAATATTTATCATACAAGCAAATCGTGACATATTATGTTCATTACTTTTCTTGTTAGCAAACTGATATAGGATGCATCAACATAATACAAGACAATATACTAGATAAATTCAGCGCTCAGGGAGCATAAAACTCCGTCATTGACTGAAATTCTCTGCATTCGTGTCTTGTACCCAAGTTTCCAGTACTGAAAATCCATGGGTATCCTTCAGTAATGCGTAACACAAGACAGGCCAGGCAAATAAACCGTGTTGAAAATATAGCCATTTAAGCTACAGCAAATATGAACTCACGCGCTATACACTAAAGCTCAGTGCAGTCGAGCACCATTGTTGTAATAAATATTTATTTACATATTGGTGAGCCACCTCGACCTATAGCGGTTGGAGAACACATCGTACAAAAAAAAAACCCAGCTCAGCGCAAAGTATAGATCCGGTTATATGGGCTTCTTTATAGTAGATCAGAAAAAGTACAGTATTAAAGGTTCTTTTCAAAAACCCGTAGCGTTCGCAAAGTGGTTTTCGCTCAACATGGAAAAAACATTTTTAATGAAGTCGGAAAAAAAACCGCTCCCATCCAGTGGATCATCAAAAGAACTATTAAATCTTCATCAAGAAACCGACTGGTGGTTCAACTTGCGGAATATTCACGGGCTCAAAGTAAAGAATGGCTGAAAAACAAACAGAAACATATATACGCTCCTCTCCCTGGTATAAGTGAAATATTCTGGAGAGTGGCGTAAAACACGAATCTCTTTCCCCCAGGCTATGCTCGGTTTCCTCCCACTATAATGCTCGCCGCCGTCGTATAAGGGAAATATTCTTTTTACGGCGTAAAAAACCAATCAAATAAATAAATAAATATAAAGCACGGATCAAGTAAATAATTTCCACTATCATTCCACTAGTCTTAATTTGTTAAGGCTACATCTTTGTTGTGATCTGCACTTTTCTACAAGCAGGCTACTATGCACCATTCAACGTGCGCGCCCCAAGTAAGTGAGTTCTCCGTGATCGAGGCCTTAGGATGCTAGTGCAGAACGGAACCTCTTACCAATGCGTACGTGGTAGCTTTGAGTTCAAGTCCAGCTGATGCTGGCTTTACGTTGGAAGGTGTGGTAGAAACCTACGGATGCACATGGGTGTCCCTCGGGCTCTGACCGTAATGCTGGTCGCCTTCGTATAAGTGAAATATTCTTGAATATGCGACGTAAACTTCGCACGCAACTGGGGTCCCTCCAGAAAATCTTTTCAAATACTGTAATAAGATGTGCCTATTTTCCTTATATTGTTGAAATGTGTTGTTTAAAACAAAGATACAAAAATCTACTTCCGGGTAGCAGAGTGCATGCAGACGTATGGATGAGAGATGACATTTGGTGAACAATTGCGGGCAGTAAGATGTATTGCCTTTTCGTTGATCATCCAGGAAAAAAACTGTTGAGTGCACGGCTAAATTGTACGTGTACAGTACGATATGCTGTTGGACAATGTGCATTTGTGGAAAGCATTTGGTGCTTAAGAAAGTAGCAAAGTACACGGCAGCTTTCGTGGAAATTTCATTTATCTCTGAAATGGTACGAGTTCAACACAGTCAGACCGATCGGTGGATGCATTTGTACTGTTCGAATAATCGATGTAATCATCGCTGTTTGCGGTAAAATCCATGGCGTCACCCAAGGAAACCACTCCGGTGCAATACACTGTAAATTTCGATGTTTAACTTATATACACTAAACACTTTTACACATTAGATATTAAATACTTGGGGATTCTAGCATTATAGGCCTAGTATAGGCCTATATACATGTTTTAGACACTTATGTTAAATACTTAAATATATTTGTACATTTATTAAACACTCTTTTAATAACTGTTTGAAGTTTAATCACCCATTAAACGCGTCGGGCGTTGGATTTGTTTACAGTGTAACCGAGTACATTCAATGCTTAACGGATGCATTCATGAAGTTGCCTAAAGTCATCCTATGATCATCAGAATATTCTATGAAATCTCTCCAGTACAGTCTGGGCAGAGAGTGTTACCCAGTTCAGAACGCTCACTACAGATGTATTCATATTCATGTCCTGTTAACATTCCATGAAATTATCCATGATGTTACGTCAACGTAGCCAACAGGATATGCATATATACACCGATTGTACAAAATAATTTTTCTTCATTTTTTAAAACTTATGTCAGCAAACACAATTGCAGTAAAAAGGGTCTTGTTTCCTTATAACGTTCACAAAGCAAGTAAATTTCTTACATTTCACTCAGTCTTTGTCCATGTTTCACTGCGGCACTGTTCATCCATGCGTATATTTAGGACAACAGACAGACTTCCTTCTTTACAGCAGCATTCGAACTCATTATTGCTTAACAGTCGGTTGTATAAGGATTTACCTCACGAAGTGTATTTTGTAAAAAAGTGGTAAACAGAAAGGGTTTCGAGATTGGTGTGAATTAGGTCAGTGCATACAACAGACAGCAGTTTGATAAACCGCCCAGTTTACACGGGTTTTTCCGAAACCTGATAATCGTCGCGAAAATACTTTGTAAACAGGTGATGCAGTAAATATAAGTATATATATATATATACTCCGTAGTACCTTAGATACGCCTGGAAACCCTTCGACAATTTTTAAGGTTTTATGAGACGTATTATCAGTGTATTCTGCCTTTAGTGACGATAATTTACACAACTATTTGTTCACATACAATTTTGGACCAATTCTATGTACATTTATACACATTTTCTGCCGTAGAAGAAGTACAATATATAACGATATTGCCCTTCACCCAATCTTGGCCATGAAACCTATCAACTGCCCAACAAGCTCTATTGTTCTAAATACACATACCTAAAAGCGCTTTACAAGGCAATCTCTGACTCAGGTGAGTTATGAAAATTACAAAGTTGCAAACACAAATTATCATTTTGATTGCATTGAGCAGTTATACACATCAAAGTTGTCATACCGTCCAGACAGGTGCAAAAACAGCAAGCAACTCTTTGGTGATTGCCGTCGTCACTCAGCATTTCCCGCCTACACAAGCCCTGTCCAGGCTGTGGAAAAACATACCACTCTCGGCTGCCTAATCCACTGGTTAAAACAGGCGAAATAAATGAAGGGCATGTGCACCTTTAACCAGCGCAACACCCACAACAATAACTCCCGGTGTCACAGTACTAAGCTTTTTAATATGGTGTCGTACCAAGTGTCCATTAATACAGTGTCATGTCTGGTGTTCACTCAGATAGTGTCGTGTTGAGTGTCCATTAAGATGGTATCGTATACAGCGAACAAACTGTAACACACTGAGTGACAGAATGCACTGTCATCACCCGGACACACAAAAATAAAAATCTTCAAATAGGAGAAAATGAATACCAATTGTTAATTAAGCCATTATGCAATGAGTAGTATCCTGTATAATAAGATCGTGTACATCGTCCACTGCATATTTTCTAGCGAAACTGTAGAAGAATACATACTTACAGGTATATACATGTGCATGAATCCGGCCTTTTACATGGTGGTGTCTATATACTGGCCGTTAAAGATGGGTGGGACAAAGGAACTCTTTAAGTCTAATTTATCGTGTTATTGGGCAGAGAAAGAGATTTGAAAAGCTGTATGTGCAATAGACATGTTAAAAAATGACTCTGTGCAAGGTTACCTGTGTCGGTCAGTAGAATGACTTGAAAAATTGCATAATTAAAACGGTGTCACACTGAACAACACTACGGAGCCTCGCAGTGCGCAGGGGCTTTATAAATCCTCCATTTTTTTTTTAGAATTTTACCTGGCTAATTATGTATATTCGGGTTTTTGAAATGGCCTGTGTAGTAAATTTTCAACGAACTTTTAAAATGGCTTTAGTTTTAGTAAAAAAAAACATTTGTGGCCACCCAAGGCCTTGTTTTAGCATGCGCCCTTGCGATACCTTCTGTATTGTGAAGCTCTTAAACAAGATACCTGCTGGACTTATACAGCTTAGAACGATACCAAATCTAAAATTCCGCACTGAACTCAAAAGACATATTTGAAAAATAAAAAAACTCAACCTACCGCCATCATCTGCATCATCATGTGCATCATTTCCATCATTTTGGTGGTTTGATCTTCTGCGTCCGTCAAGAAACAAAAAAAAAGGGGTAAATCCAAGGATTCCGAAATTTTGGTATGAATTTACTTCCCTCTCAGTAGAGTTACGTCCAGGTGTGTTCAGTCTCCCCCAGCTGTAGGCGACACGGTATACGAGTAATACTGAAGCACGGCAGCTGACAGGTCGGACTGTCACCGCAGAGAACAACAGGTGAATGCGCCTACCCACAGAATATCTAATTAAGCCACATTCACGTCCTCCTGCCACAGGTAGTAATAACGATGATGGTACAATTGCACTTAAGTCTTAAGGTCTAAAGCGTTCGCAACAGATAGCAGGATGGCATAACTTTTTGACTCGACCCTTCTCCCACGTTGTTTACATAGCTATCTATCGACCCTGTATACTAGTAGGTATATTTAGTTACCTGGCGCTCAAGTGTGAGCGATTACAGGTAAGACATCTATGTGGGAGACGTATAACCTGGCCTTTATGCATAAACACACCTGGATATGTCAGTGTTATCTATGTGGATCATGCAGTCAACTGACGAGTCAGCTATTCTTGTATTAAGCCTATACCGATGAACACACTTACGAAAAAAATAAATAAAAATTAAGACAACGAAGAATGCCGATATTGAAACGAAATTTAAATGAACACAGCGCTTTTGTAAGGAGATGGGGGCAGACATATATTTGACCGGATCCTGTTTTGAATTTCTGAAAAGTAATCATCTCGTGTGAACGCCTTTTTACAAAGTAAATCTTTTGCAACGAACTGTTATATGACATTGGGCGTCATTTGAAGAGACACTATATAAAATCAAGAGTATTCACTGAACTGAATTGTAAAGCAAACGGAGACACATGGAGCTATCTATAATAGATTAAGTACGCGTAAACGGAGAGAAGTATGCGCAGTGCGCTACATAGCGTCGTTCGTTCTTTCTGCATCCCCTCCAGTGTAATTGGTGGATTGGTTGGTTTGCTTGAGTTTGACGTGACTTTCAACGTCATTTCGGTGCCTGCTCGCAGCAGGCGGGAAGCAATGCCGACACAGTTTATAGTGCTGCATCACTGGAAAACTATGCCGAAGACACTAGGCACGACGTCCCAGCCAGTCACATTATATTGACGCCATGGCGACCAGTACTTAGCCCATTCTTCTTATATATGCTGAGCACCAAGTGAGATATTAGCAAAGATTATCGAGATGTTAAAGGACAATGTACATGTACATATAGGACGTAGGCGATCCGGAGTTTGATTGGTAACTGTTCCAATGATGTTAAAAATAGATAATGTTATATATATAATAGGCATATTGTGGAATTAAGGGAGATCATTTTTACGCCTGTCGGTCATGGTGATGTAGTCATTGCGGTCGTTGATGTGGTGAGTAATTTGCATATGACCCTAACTGATTTTAGGCCTGTATGTTTTTTGGGGGTTCAGATTCAGAGTTGGTTACTATTTCTGGCGGTTTTGGCAGATTCAGTACGTGTATGGGTTGCACTTAGCTTTAAAGTGACACTTCTTTCCGCTTTCGGACATTTTCCTGTAAAATTCTTACCAGTATGCATCGCGAGGCGTTCATCTATAAACCTCTAGAAATGTCCCCAAAGATGCGAGTTCAGCTGTTTCCGCGTGACCCTGAATGCACTAATCACTGAGCCTTTGAGAAGTTATAGACAGGGAATCACATAAAACGAGCGTGTCTCGTATATTTCTGTTCATTTAGGTACAAGTAACCGGAACAAACCACCGACTTTTGGCAAGTCACTGTTGATCTTTTCTACCGGATGGGAGTTAAGTCGTCCCGCATTCTAGAATGACACTGAACCCGAGTTTCGTGAGACCTAGCGATGGAAAGGTAAGCAGTTTAACCACTCCTCCACGACTCAATACCTCACATACACGAACAAGAGATTGTTAGAGTGTACACCAGAAAGAAGAAGTGTAATCTTCGTTAGCTTCTCGGAGCCTCGACGTCGCGGACGTCCGCAATATGGTTTTTCAATAGGCTTACCACCTGACTTAAAATACCCAATGAAAACAGGCGTGGAATCCTACCCGCGTCGTTTAAATTATATGAAAGAGGATATATCAGCATATATCGGTAAGAAAATAGTAAAAACAGACTCTTTGTTGAGACGATGACTCTCATACCTTACATTTGGGAGTCTTAATCCCCACATATAAGAAATTTATTCGAAGTCATCATTATATAATCACCGTTTTCAAATTTGAATCACACGATTCCGGATTTCATTGGTCAGGACTAGATCGGACAGACGTGTAAGTTATCCAGTGAAATGGATTTTTTATTTGTTTCCACATTATCTTACTAAAATTTCCTCGTTCTATATCGCATGCTGAAAACAAAGTCGTCGTCGATATGGTTTTAATCTGTATGTTCTGTAGTCTTAAACTTAAAACGTTTTGGCCGATTCAGTTCAAAAGAAATCTGTATCTGCATAGGTTTAAAGGCTGGAAAAGTTTTAACACCAAAAACGCGTGGAAAGTCACAACAAGATCGCCACCAAAACAACTCAAACCGTAGCGATACCTCGATCTGACATAAATCAATATAGGCACAGAGATAACAATTTGATATCGGTATTCACGTCAGCGCCTGTGTGTTTATTTTTAAGATTTATCAGGCATCTCCTTACGTAACGTATATACGAGATATCTGCATGGAAGGAAGATAGGCGTCTTAAACACAGGAGAGATACAGGAGACAATACAGAAGACAGCCGAACAGTCTGCTGCATGGGAGTCTGAACATAACAAGATAATTTCTGAACTCCGAAGCGATACCGTAAATGACCTAAGATTTGCTCATTTTCATTGGATATGAAAAGAAAGACAGGAAGATATCCTAATGGAAACGTGTAAGTTTCAGCACCAAAAATAATGTTTTCATGACATATGCTTGGGAGCGAAATTTTAGGACATTTACCGTAGTTTACAGTAGCAGCATTTTAATATTTGTCTAGGTGTAAGTTTTACGAGTTCCTTGAAACCTACAATTCGTTTACAATTTACAATATGCAAACTCGGGGGGGGGGGGGTGTTAGCTCATTTACGTCACTGTACAGTTTCCTTCTAAACTAAACTAGACTAAACCACGGATGTTCATACTTCGACTACAATACCTGCGGCATTTGAATACGTTGTAGTATAAATTTTACGCGTTCCGTGTAACTTGTATTTTTTTTTTTTTTTTTTACGGTCTACAAAGAAGTTGCCATGACCCAAATAAACCATTTGTGGATGACATGTTCTCCCGTCACTTATCACTCCATTGCTAAGGGCGTCAATGTCCCTCTGCATACGAGTGCTGATAGGTTATTTTTCTCGTCCCTTTATTACCCGCGACAAACAGCGCTGTAGAACGCTCCATCTGCCTGTATGTCCGTTTGTCGGTCGTATAGCATAGGATCGGTCACATTTTTTCTTTACCTTCCACATTTTTCAACATGTGTTATTCGTTTTAAGGAATAATCGGCAAAACAAGGTTCAGTATGGTGCTGAAGAACGCTTACATCTCGTATATTCTCTCACTGAAATACGGGTACAAATATAGTACTGCATGTACTATGCTATATTCGTGTTGAACGTTGTCATAGTAATCAAAGGGTGTTTTTAACAGATTAAAAGACATCAGCCAGGTCAGTTTCAGTTGGTCCCCTCAGTCGTGAGTGCATGTCCTGATATATTTATTTACCTTTTGTTTTACGCCGACTCAAGAATATATCACTATATATATATATATATAGTGACCAGCATCATTGCAGAGTGAAACCCGGCAGACCTATCAGGTTGCTGGCAGATCTTCTCAAAACGTCCGGTGAGGAAGTCAGCCAGAGCTGAACTAAATCTATATATATTTTCCTAAGTCCCGGTAAAAAAAAAAGCAATCGCTCACTTGCTGAGTTGGCTGAAGACAGTGTTAAACTCATTCAGCGTTTAATTACAAAGTGATAATATTTTCATTTACAAAAGATATAATATTTTCACCTCATAACTAATTTCCATATACAGGTCTGGTTAATTGAGCCACACTAAAATATGGAGGTTGGTGGCTTCGGCTTCGTAAAAATGTTTCGTGTTCAAATGCATATGTATATGGCTACATAGATTTGATATTAAATGTGTAAATCATTTAATCTACAAGGAATCAATCTGAGGAAGTTTTGTATACAAGCCTATACGTGCAATAAATATAAAGTGGTCTGAAATAAATGTAGGCCAAGGCAACTCGGGACGATGACATTTTATGGGTGTATGTATTACATTATCGACTACATCATGTTCACAAATGCTCACCACCTATACTCCACACATCGAGCACCAAGCGTACAAAAGCCAAGACTGACAATTCGACGGTACACGGCTTTGAATTCGAACTTCTCATGCACTCTCGATCGAGGTGACCCCTCTCACACCTGGCCACTATACTAGCCCAGCTAGATGGTCGCCTACGTTCGTTACTGTAACGCCTAGCACGGGTCCCATAAAGTTCACGGTGAAAATTTCACTACAACTAACAGCTAGAACTCTACCTTACTTTTGGTATGAGGCAATTCCGTCAATTAACGGGAATGTAAAAATACCAAAGACGGAGTCTGTAAACCATCTTTTAACAGTAATCCAGCCGTTTAAACTTTTGAACCGGGCTTTTCGCGCCACCGTCCGCCATGTCTTGAATTCCAACTTCCGGCATGCGTTGGGACGCAAAAATTTTATCCCACCCTACACATACTCTGTACAGCGCATGAGTATGTGTATGATGGGATAAAATTTTCGCTGCCGATAGCTTGCCAGAAGTTTGGATTCAAGACATGGTGACACTGGCTCGAAAAATTCAGTTCAAAAGTTTAACCGGCTGGATTACTGTTGAAAAATGGTTTACCGGTGCCGGCTTTGCTATTTTCCTTGGACATGATATTCCAGTGCCTAAAGCACTTTGGCAGCATGGACTCGCCCTGCTACAAGAAGACACTGTATATATACATTCCTAGGAACCGTAAATACATAAACAAATTCATACATACACACATTCCTTTACATCTGAAGTGCAGTAGGCCCTAATCTCCCAGCAGCATATCGTCTCCCGACGTTATATAGGGTCGCGGCTACCCGAAGATAACTCTATATGCACAGGGTGTACATGCCACCTTGCGATTAAACTTGGCATGGGTCTATTTGAAACTGTAAACCAAAGTAACTTTTAAATTAAATTCTGCGAACCCGTATTTGATTTACCCCAACTTACATTCATTCATGTACCGTATATATTAGAAAGTAAAATTTCTTGAATTATTACCGGACAATGGGAGACTTTGGCGAGCTACACAAAAGGGTTCAAATCGCGGATAAACACATTGCTTTCTGCTATGACGCTTCAGTATTCGTGTGCTACTTGAGTTCTTCCGGAGTACACATGGATCTACAAATATGACGTGATCCAAGAAAGAACAAAGGAGCACACGGCTGGACCCCTTTGTGAAAGTTTTCCGAGTTTCCCATTAGAGCTCAGTTTAAAGTTAAGGCGTATACTGACATCAATTGGCTATAGAATAATACATAAAATTTATTTGGGCTTATTCATTTTCCAATGACTTAACGCCAGACCCAAGCACGTTTTACACGACGGCTCTCAAGTTAAAATACATCGATTTGCTTGAATGGAGTGCTTGTGAATATTTCTCTGATACAAGAAGGGTCACCGTTATGTTGGGAGAAAACCCACGACCTTCTGCAGGTTGCCGACAGACCCTCCCACACATGACCGAACAGCGAGCCCAACACTGAACCTGAACTCAGAGCAACTGTATGCTAACCCACCTCGGCCATGAATACCCTGGTTAATCTTTAGATGGAGGTAATTGGTCAGAGCCTGGGAATAAAGCGCTGAACGGTTGTCTGTGGAATCTGGAAAGAGAGAATTTGGAAAGAGTTGATTAAACCTCTTAGCGAAGGGATGTAAGCATCAAATACAAAGTAATTGAAGAAGAACAGGAAAAAAAAAATAACCCAAGTGAATGCATGTCAATCTCTGAATTTTTATTTTCGAAGAAGAAAATAGCTGTGTTTAAATATACACAATTATATATACCGGTCTCATAAAAAAAATTCGGTATGCAATCGATTCATGGCAGCGATGGAAGACTCAAAACGATATAGGTGATTTACATAATGTATAGGAATTGTGGAATAACTACTTTGTATATCTCCAGACTAGATCACACGCGTGTTTGTGGGGTCTGGGTTACGTGTGCATGGCACAAGGCTTCTAAAGGTTTGGGGGGAATAAAAAGGGAAGATAAATAACGGGTCTTGACCGTGTGACGGAATCCTCTCCTAAAAGTCATATAAGATGTTCATTAACAAGTCAACATGCCTCGAGGCCTTGCCTTCAAAAAACAATTGTAAGAAAACTTGATGTTAACTTTTAAGCAGTTTCCAAGATCACCAGGTTGAACAGTTCCCAAGATCACCAGGTTGAACAGTTTCCAAGATCACCAGGTTGAACAGTTTCCAAGATCACCAGGTTGAACAGTTCCCAAGACCATCACGTTGAACAGTTCCCAAGACCACCAAGTTTCCAAGATCACCAGGTTGAACAGTTTCCAAGATCACTAGGTTGAACAGTTCCCGAGATCACCAGATTGAACAGTTCCCGAGATCACCAGGTTGAACAGTTCCCAGGATCACCAGATTGAACCGTTTCCAAGATCACCAGGTTGAACAGTTTCCAAGACCACCACGTTGGACAGTTCCCAAGATCACCAAGTTGAACAGTTTCCAAGATCACCAGGCTGAACAGTTCCCAAGATCACCAAGTTGAACAGTTCCCAAGCTCACCAGGTTGAACAGTTCCCGAGATCACTAGGTTGAACAGTTCCCGAGATCAACAGGTTGAACAGTTCCCGAGATCAACAGGTTGAACAGTTCCCAAGATCACCAGGTTGAACGGTTCCCAAGATCACCAGGTTGAACAGTTCCCAAGATCACCAGGTTGAACAGTTCCCGAGATCACCAGGTTGAACGGTCCCGAGATCACCAGGTTGAACAGTTCCCGAGATCGCCAGGTTGAACAGTTCCCAAGATCACCAGGTTGAACAGTTCCCAAGATCACCAGGTTGAACAGTCCCAAGATCACCAGTTTGAATGTAACATAATTTAAATTCACACTTAATACAGAGGAGCGCATTAAGCCGTGTACATCATTACATGACTTGACCGGGATATTTAATTTGAAGCATTTTCACTAAAATGCATAGATATTATGGTTATTCGGCATAAATATCCCATACACAGAGCACACTTGTTGGACAAGTATGATCATCAGGCTTGCCACTTTGTACACAGTCCAATGAGATACCCTTTTCCCGCGCGCTGGCGCTTCCGTCCCTGACTTGACTATTGTTCTCTTGCGCTGCACGTGTAATACGTTATCAGTTTGCCCACAAAACGTCATCGTACATGCAGGAATGAACAATAGACGACACGGCTTTGACCCAAGTTACCTTTGGCGGGAAAGTATCCGCATTAAGCCTGCTTCTGCATCCGCCGTCAAAAATTTGTCCAAAAAGGACGTTTCAGAGACAAATAAAGCTATAAATAAAATATTACCTTTCGGTGCTGAAACTCACGATTTCCCAGCTGAATATAATCCTATTTCTTGTTAAATACAGCATTATTTAGACCAATATTATGCTTACTGAAGAGGAACCTTGCAAGAATTGATTGAGTAATTATGGCTTAGCGCCACTTCGGCAATATTTCTGCCCTGTTGTGGAGGGGCAAGAATTGGGACTCAACAGTAACGTGTTCCGACTAAAGAATGCTGAGTAGGAGTAACTGTGACTACAACGTAAAACAACAACCAAATAAATGAAAAATAAATGAAATACAGACTGGGGCTTCTTAGGATACTGCATGTATCTTCTCAGGATTGATATTTCACGATTGACAGCAGAATAACTGAAAATAATTGCACCATAGCAAAACTTCAGACTTAGTAGGTTTAAATAATCTAATTCTTCAACCTTTTCAACCACCTCTGCAACCAATATTTTGAAACACTCTGACAGAACTATGGGGCGTAGAGAAATACCTTGCACATTTTTATGAGATTTTATTATCTTTAATCACACAAACAAATCATTTTTAGCGCCATTTTCATAATCACCGGATGCATAAAGTGATTGAAAATGTTGAAGATTTACAGTATATAAATATTCCACCACTTGGAATTTCAAAAGACAACAAAAATCCATGTTTGTACAAATTGACCTTAAGGCTCGGGAAAGATATCACTATGTCTCCTTAGCAATGACATAAAATAACACCGTTAGTATAAATAGCAGGAAAGATCTCTTCAAGGAGTAAATTTTTTACCACATAACAGGTATGATACAAAACAATATCTGAGATCTGAATCAACGGATGTCTTAAGAAAAATTGGCTCTAGGCGTACTGACAAAGCAGTAGGATTTTTGTCATTCCTTCAACAGCAGTGTTGAAAACCCACGACCATCCGCTGGTTACTGGCGGACCTTCGTAGACGCGGCCGGAGAGGAAGCCAGCATGAGCTTGGCTTGAACTCAGAGAGACCGCATTGGTGGGAAGAAAACTGAAGTGATCAGAGTAATCAAGTCATTAGCGCAATGCTTTGAAAGTATGTATCAACTGTATTTCACATGAAGTTTAGCATTTTGCTTGATTCGGATTACTTCATTCACCCCTTCAGGCCAGTTAACAGTTTTTGTGCAGTTTGATTATTGTTTTACCAGAAGGATTCCCTGTCTTGGGCATTTACTGAATGAAGATTTGTTAATCAAAGCGATTAAAATACAATTTTTCTGAGCACTTACCAAAATATATAACACACCAACATTCCAGTATGACCCAACTTTCTTGCCTGCTATAATACTGTCAAAGGTTCTGTCGCCTTATGACTAGAGCAACACGCAAGGCATCACAGGGAAAGTAATGTTTGACTACTTGTAAAAATATATGTACTATCAATAATTCATATTACATTTAAGGGAAAAAGCCTTCATAAATCCAGTTTCTCATAACTTCTAGAAATGACCACTTACACCAAAATGA
Organism: Acanthopleura granulata; assembly: GCA_016165875.1. Taxonomy (NCBI): domain Eukaryota; kingdom Metazoa; phylum Mollusca; class Polyplacophora; order Chitonida; family Chitonidae; genus Acanthopleura; species Acanthopleura granulata. The sequence goes on along the minus strand of JABBOT010000015.1, from coordinate 10,811,037 downwards.
AAAAAAATCACAAGAAAGTCCATAAGAAGTGTCTATGGTAATCTAAAAGTACATATTTATGACCGAAATAAAATTATTTCCACACAAAATTAATTCTACAAAAACAAATTCTATAGAATTGAATCCCTCAAGTATCACATATCAAACTGCATAGTAAGCACTTTGTAGAGCCTGACCCAACTCTCGTGTGAACATCCACTGCACTGAGAAATAATAGAACTGTGCATCATTATCAATTTTAACTTTGAAAAAAACGTAAAAACGTGTGTAACCCTACACATTCAATGAATAACAAGACAATATATTGAACAGTTATTCATTAAATATTAAAACAAATACAATGCTACAGGCTTTGACAGAATTTTACACACATCGAAAATTAAAACTTCATGTGTAAGTTTACTCTTTCCTCCTCTGGTTGCTTTGACCTAAAACCCAATCAAATGTATAATTTACATATCATGATTAAAGTTTCCGATAACATGATTTAGCAGCATTGTTGGTCGTAGATGGGGATTTATCTCATGCTGTGCATCAACATAAAAAAAAAATAATAAAGCAACAATTACATAGACAAAAAGACATCAGCTGCAGAGAGGCAAAGCACTAATCAATAAAAACAGCATTTATCAGAAACAGCAACAACAACAGCAACAAACGGTTACACCATCTGGATTTGAATCATATACCCAAATCCACACAACAGCTAAGGAAAACATACTGATGGAAATGATAACAACGATAACAATGCACGAAACAACAAAACCTTGAAGATAAGAAAATGATTAAAAACGTTTCACCAAGAAATTCATCTCACAACTTCAACAGACAATGTCAAGTCGTGAATTTTTCATGAATAAATTCAAGAAACATTCTTGCCTTGACATTGTTTGTTGAAGTGCATTTCCAATTCCAGAAAAAGACAAATTATAATTTCCTTCTAAAGGCTTTATCAAAGGCTGGCTCAGAAGAAAAGTTCATTCTGTACAAAAGCGAGTACACATATACATGTATATGTTAAATAGCAAAGACTAATCACTCCCAAGATACTGCTTCACATCAAGTACTTTCTTTTTTTCATAAGTAAATTTAATTTACATCAAAATTTTTCACCAATGGCAGGCAGATTTAATGGTGGAATAAACCACCAACCTTTGGCAATTTACTGTCATATTGTTGAAAAGCAACTGGTGAACGTCATATTAAGCTACATGAGAGATCATCGTTGCTGCCACCAAGGCCCCTAGAGAACAAACATAGCAGGAAAATCTTGAAAGTTTCATGTGGAGACTAGGATTGAATCCTAGCCTCCTGAAAGATTAAAAAAATCCAGCTGTTCACATGATAACCCTCATCACCAATTTTTAAAATAAGTTCAACATGATTTGTAATATTAGAAGAAAAGCTGAGCGATGCTTATTGATTTGAAATCATTAATGTAAGCTTAACATTGCGATTTAACACTACCACAACAGTAGTAATACTGATACCGGAAAAACCAATATTTACAACTGGATTCTTCAACACTTCCTCAAATATACAACATTTTCTCAAAAACACAACACCATCTCAAATATACAACACCTCCTGAAATACACAACAGTTCCTCAAATACTCAACTGTTCCACAAATACACTGACAGCAGTCCATCGAAGACACAACAGTTCAAGAACACAACAGTTCATCAAATACACAACAGTTCCTCAGAGTCTCACTGAATGGGGAGGTGACATACTTTGTAAAAAAAAAGTATGGTAGCTTATAGTAAAAATGTCTACAATATTACAATGTATCAGTTTCTACTCTAATGTATTAAATGTGATGTCATTTTGATGATCTAGGTGTCAAGTATTTGTCAGGTCCCATTCTGACAGACTAAGAATTGCATTATAAGAAAACTGATTTCTCCCATTTTGGCAGACGAAAGTGACCATTCTAAATAATATTAACATGAAAGAAAAACGAAAAATATATGAAGCAAGAAATATCTTAACTTTGTTACCTTATGTTACAATCACCACTAAGGTAACTCACTGGGCAAAACAAACTGACCTTCATTCTTCTTATATACTAATATAACAGAAACACTGTCACATCTTCTAAACTCGACTTGTGCTCTCTTTTTTGACAGTTGATCTCACCGTCCCAAATATTCCCACTCAATCTTCAGAAGGAAGGGTTTATATTTAGATTTCAGATAAGATTTTATATACATATTTTAGACATTACAACAAAAAATTGATGATGTCAAGAAGGGATGTTATACAGAGAAGTACTGGAAGGTCGCATGTAAAAATGGTATGAAAATACATGTACAATGTAATTCACACTTTCCACTTCTTCCAGGTAAGAGCATTTATTCAGAGGAAACAACACAACAGAATGCTGCATAGGTTCATTTCATTCCAGCATGCTCATTAAAGGGAAGTAATCCATCCTTTGGCTAAGACATAACCTGTCCACTCAACGAAGGCACGTCATGTCTGCTTGAATCTGGCGAGTGTGTTACGACCCTTTTAGAAGACTGTGATTGGATGGAAGCCCGCACAGCACCAAGGATGTAATAACTGATGCCAGAGCCTGAAAAGAATACAGGCAGGTGAACGGAAGGTCGGCAATATGGAATAATGTTTGAAACTGTAGATATGCTTGTTTTTGAGACAGTTAGGTTGTGTGCCATGTAATTTTTAGTGAATAACATCCGGGCAAAATGTAGAAATCTTTGATAGTTGGAACAACAACAACAACATGTTTTATACACATGGAACATTTTAAATACACCAACTTCTTCCATACTTAAGTTGACCAATGCCACATTCTATTTATTTACTTATTTAGCCTACATTATTTGATTGATGTTTTACGTATGTAAATACAATGTAAAAAGCCTTTGAACGATCTCATAGACGCATATGGAATGACACGCACATGCAATAGCCAAAGCATACATTTTCACTGTTTTATTTCTTTTGTCTACATTATTTGAAAGACAAGACTGAGATACACATGGAAGCCCAAGTCATATTAAACAGTGTGCAGAGGAACTGGATTATACAATACATGTATCATAAATAAATAGCTAAAACTATGGATATTTATAAATCTATGTATTTATGGGGTCTGTCACAAGAAATATAACTTAAACTATGCACTTAATTTTGTTTCTTGCCTTCTTGCACCACTGGCATTTTACTGAGTTACAATTTATCCAAATAACAATAGGCCTATATGAAAAGCCCCAGGCTCTGCCTGGTTTCCTCCCACCATAATGCTGGCAGTCGTCATATAAATGAAATATTCTTGAGTGTGGCGTAAAACACCAATGAAATAAATAAACCATATGCTATAAAAAACATTGTTTCATAAAGATACATCGATCTATTTGCATTGGCTTCGTGAATATTGAATTACGCTATAAGCCTATCAGTTTGGGGAAATCTTAAAACTCCTCGACATGCCAGATGTCACTAATCTGAGACATAACCAGACGTTTTTCCAGTCTGTGCGCACACCCTATGAACTAAGCGCTGTCCAATCACTCCTTAACGTTTTTCTGTATGTTTTCCTGTATCTGTTCTTTCTTCTCTTCCGCAGGCAAGACCTCAAACACTATACAGTGAAAACTCCACTTCTGATTGTTTTTATGTTTGAGCTAAAGGTTCTTCTCCATGATCAGACTTACCCAATGCTACAGTTATCTCCCTTGTTCCACTTGGATCGTTCCATTCCAATATTCTTATCAAACTAGCCTTTTATCATATGAAGTACTGTGTCTCAGAAATACAGTCACTGACACTTTAAAAAAACTTTCCTAATTGGCAAGTTGATGGACTGATTCAGACAAGGGTTGAAATTAACTGCAAAATGTCACTCACTGGCCAATATGACCAGTTACCTTTGAGATCTGTAGGTCCTCCTCCATCATCACACTTACCCAAAATGACTGAGAGCCCCACCCACAGGCTGTAAGACATAACCGCCAGCATGATTGTATAGGCCAGGCCTGTGTTCAGGATGTGTATGAGGGTCTCTGCTACGTGGAACTTAAGTCTGCAAACACAGTTACCACATAAGTATGCTCCATGACTGTTACAAGAAGAAAACATTAAAAACACGGATTATACCTTTTCTCTGGCAGAAATCTCAAGCGTTTTAAAGTAAAAAAATCAAAACTTCATTTCTATTTTAACATACCAAAAATTTCATAAAAATGTTAGTTATTACCTCCATTTTTAATTAATTTCTTTCCATAATGATCAGGCTTTCATCTTCCCAAGCCTTGACTTGTGTATATGAATTACTTTACACAGTAAGAGCTCATATCACCATTTATTCAACTGTCTTTACAAATATTAAGATAATGCCTCCATGTATCTTTCAGTCTTTACATCGCTGCTATCAAGTTCTAAATTTGAGGAACAATTTTCACAAACTATATTAGATCACAAGAAAACTTCTTTGACAGAACTGGTCTAATTGCTGTTCTTTCCACTGCTCAATACATGATAAACTCCATGCAGAACCTGCAGTACCTTCTCCTCTTGATCTCTGCCATGCTGGCAGGGATTATCAGGGAGGACAGTAATGGAGATCGGTCCTGGATGTTGTCAGTGGTCTGGGAGCTGGTGAGTGGGTTTTGTCCAGACTTCACTTGTAGATAGAGCACTAAGGTCTTGAGACAGTCCAGCAGGATACACGTCGCCATCACAGCCACGCAAATCACGGCAACATCTGTAGAATGAGTGAATCAGGAGACAAATACTGTACATGACCAGACAAATAGTTATAGTTCAAACTGACAGATTGATTGATTGATTGATTGTTGTTTAATGGCCTCCTCAAGAATATTTCATTTATGCAATTGCTGTCATCAGTGACATCACTTTCTTTCAGTTTGTTCAATATGGACTAACCTCAACCACAGATCCTCAATCTCCATTCGCGTTTTATTCACCTTATTAAAAAACATGTGAACAAAAATCACAAAGGCCATGTGTGAAATCAGCATGAAATGGCCTTCTAGACGAGGTGTACTTCTATTTAAAGGCGGTCTGTTCTCTCAATACATAATTGTATAACAGTACTAGAGAGCATCAGCATCTGACTGATGTTTTTGGTTGATTGATTGACTGTTGTTTTACAAAAAACTCAAGCACTGATAAGACAGATATGATTCCTATAACTGATAGATGAAAACTGTTACCATGGTGAAGCAAAATAGTTGGCACTGTGAAGCATCCTTTTCCTTACATTAAAATGACTTCTTCCTCCATAAAAATGACTAGTTGATAAGGCTACTCTAATGTTCTTTCTGTAGAACAAAAATAATTCGTAAATGCCATGAGTTTCAGACAGGTATAAGCAGTCACAAAGGTAACTGACTATTAATAACCATCACAAATATTGTTCAAAGTAATGGAGTTATGGGAAGCAAGGAATCAAATGCGATAGGCCTTATATACATGTATTAGTTAACTTACTTTTTATATCTAACTTTCAAAATGTCAGCTTTAATGATACATTAGCTATTAAAAGCTACAGTTAAAAATGTGTGTTACCCATCCTTATGTACAAGTGGCGAACATGAGATGAGATTTAATTATTCATTTGATTGGTGTTTATGCTGTACTAAACAATATTTCACTTCTATGACGGCAGGCAGCTTTATGGTGGGTGAGTGAAATCCACTATCATCTGAAGGTTGCTAGCAGACCTCCCAACATATGTCGGGAGAGGAAGCCAGCCTGAGCTGGACTTAAACTCACAGCAACTGCATTGGTGAAAGGCGCCTGGGTCATTACACTGTGCTGGCGCGCTAACTACCTTGGCCACAGAGGCCCCCCAAGAGAGGAGAGTAAAGTACCTAAAATATCTCCATGTGTAGTCCAGCCTTTGAACAGGAAGCAAGTGATGTTAGGCCCAGAGAAAAAGTACATGTGCATCTGGAATGACAAAGACATGAAAGAACAATTGGTGTATAGAATAAGGAAAGTTTCCTCTATCAAGTGTATGTACATGTATTAACCTGCATGTTATCACAGCATGTGTTCATCCACAAGTATGCCTTAATCTGCAAGCATACATGCGTAAACTACAGATCTGTTTGCATCTGGTGCATGAACAAGATGTTCACCAGATGCACCAGATGCATCAATAAACAGGCTATTATGTACATGTAATTCTTTTCCTCATGAAAATAAATGTTACTGAATGCATACATGTATACACACCAAGTCCTACAGAGTTAGTCTACACTACAATAATGCATGGGAATTTGCAAAAATATAACTTCTCATAACTGACATAAATATTAAAATACTAAGACTAAAACGGTAAGACTTGCTTAATTTTATGTTAATTAAAGACAGATCACCCACAAAAAGTTAGCCAGGGTCTCTGTGGCCGAGGGGGTTTGTGTGCCAGTATGGAGTTCTGACCCCATGCCTTCCATCAATGTGGTCGCTGTGAGTTCAAGTCCAGCTCGTGCTGGCTTCCCCTCCAGCCGTCAGCAACCTGAGGATGGTCGTGGGTTTCAGCCAGGCTCTGCTCGGTTTCCTCCCACCATAACACTAGCCAAAGTCGCATAAGTGAAATATTCTTGAGAACGGGGTTAAAAAAACAATCAAATAAATCAATAAATAAGAATGTTAACCAATTCATTTTTTAATAGACAGGCCTACCATCCTGATTCAGTTTTCATGTAGGGATTTGTAAAGAATAAGTTGAGCTATTGTTCGTCGCTGACCCACTTTTTCGATGTTCATTGAGAAAAGGACATTTTTCAATGAATTGACGCGACTCTACCACGTGACATCACCCTCATCCTTACTACTGCCCTAACGTCTTAGAAAACGATGATTGAAGTTGGACTGATGTCATGGCAAATGAGAGAAAAAGATATCAGTCATTGCACAACCATGCATAGCATGTGTAAGCCTAAGTCCGGAATTGGGAAAGCCATTTATAAATTCTCACCGCTATTTCTTCTTCTTCCGATTTCGATATACATCGTACTTTTTTACACGAACACTGCCGCGGGGCTGAGTTTAGAATGTTTTGACAACTTACGTTCATGCACTCCATGTTCATCATTCTGACAGTTTCAAGCAGGACTTCCCCAGTCAAATCTGTTCATCAGTGTCCTCCTGTCAGGCACAGGGTGGCAGTCACAAACTTATCAACGGAACTGCAGCTTCCCATACACCTTTTAACATTTTGAAAGGTATCTCCACCCTCGGCTGACTTCGTGACTTTGTTGTCATATGACATATAAAGCACTTCCGGGTCAGCGTCCGCTCATCTTCCAGCTACATATTTTAAGTTTTTGTCATGAAGGTGTCAGTTAAAATCCTTCTTGCATAAACATAATCCAAATACTACTTTATTTAAGAGAACAGTGAGATAAGAGATACTTGCAAGTGTCGCCAATACATTCTACCAGACATAATGAACTGATAAAAGATCCAGAAAAATTGTTCCCCGTGAGGAGCTTGAGGTCAACTTTTAAGGTAACATTTGATTGGATAACGCGTTTAAAGTCCGTAAGTTTTGATTGGTTGTTCCGATTAAGTTCGAAATTCGGATTCGAAAACATCGATGGAAGAAGAAGAAGCTGTGATGTTTTTTGCGAATTTCACGTTGTTAAAATTATTTCACGAGCGCAGATTTTAGATTGTGGGTATCAGGTACGTTGTTTAAAACTGACAGCCTTACGTCAACTTCAAACGTTGCATTACTTCTCTCAGCTTTCAGGGTTTGATTCTGACACTGGCGTGTTGAATGGTGTTTTGTATTGTGTTGTTGTTGTCAGAGTACACATAAGTTGACGTTGCTTATCGATGTTCAACTTTCGCACTGATCGAATTTCTTCAGTACCATGGAAAATAATATAGAAACATAATACACCAGACAAATGTATCTCTGAATAACGCTGAGACAATTAGGAGTGGAAAGACTTCTTATTTTCTCGGTTTTCAAAAGGCCATGACCATGTCAATAGTCGTTGTAATTTTCAGTGATCAATATTTTTTTTTATTAGAGTTCTGTGTAGATGTGACATTTGCCAAGAAATGTGCAAATCTGTAATGGTCCTTTCTTCCAGTTGTACACACCACATTAACCAACCCATATAAATAACTGTTCCTGGTCATAGTTGGCAGTGTAGTCATATTCAATATGAGTCCATGGTTGTTCGAAAAACTGCCAACCTTTCAACAACAACAGCATGTGCCCAGGATATCACCAAAACCGTCAGCTATTGAAGCCAAATAACTAAGGAATCAGTTCCTGTCAGCCTTTTCTTCCATCATGACAAATCACTGCTGTTTCAAAACTGAAAAAGACTAATTTGCAATTAGATCCACATCACACCACCATGTTCGTTGTCAAAAACACTGCCTGTACACATGTGTGACCAAGTCAGTTACCTGTCATTCAGAACCAGCTTGACAAGGGAGATTCATTGTATCACCGAAAGTATATGGCCGTTAGGCAGCAATCGCTACTTGTGTTAACAAGAAAACACGCACTGACAGATTGTACTGGTACAGAAAACATATGCATTTGAAACATTCAGCAACATCAGTTACAAGTGAATTGTAGCCATTTCTCATTATTTAAAGTGAAAGACAGCTCATGACTGAGGTATTGATCATTAAAAAGATTACAAAATTGAATGCAAAAAACTGTTTAAATTTATATGAATTCTTTGCTGAATTATCTCTGTTTGAAGTGTGGAGTGTTGCTGCGGACTGGGGATCTGGAGGCGCCCATGCATTTAAGCTTATGAGAGGTTGACCAATCAGATATCAGCTGTCGGTGAACTGTGACATAAATGTTCGGAGTTGACTGTCAATGTAACATGTAATAACATAGGGACAGCATCTGGTATTAATGTTATATATTTTAATTATAACAAGTACAAGTGTAGTGAACACTGCAAGGTATTTCTATACCATTGTGTTCTGGTGGGAGTAAGTTTCTTGATCATTTCGTGTTATAAATTTACATATATACCTAAGTTTCAAACTCAACCCTTTGCAGAAATATACACAATATTGTCCAACCTTTTTGGTAAACTTAACTTTCAGCATGCGTTGTCTTTCTCTTTAATGTCCATCATGTTAAGTTCAGTATTTCTGTTCACTGAAAGTGAAATCCCTGGACACAGGGTTGGGTGGTCTGCTATATGATTAATGGTGACTCGAAGCAGTAACAACTTACATGTGTATATGAACTCATGGAAATTGTCAGTTTGCTTGTAAAATAGAGACTCTGAGTGAGTTTGAAATGGCTCAGTGACCCAAATAAGCTTGGGGAGAGTTTCATGAAGGATACTAGTCTTAATGCTAAGTAGCACTCAGCTATATATGTGTATTTGAAATTAAATATCTGTGAATTTCAGATGACCCAGGATGGCACTTGCAAATCACGAAAACATCGATGCCATTTGGGCTTCGTTGGATTCAAGAGGATTCAGTAACGACAGTGCTACTGCTCCCACAGCAGTACCTAAACATGTGTTACAGGAGAAACCTGCCATTCAAAACAAAGGTCGAAGGTCATGGTTTGAAAATCCTCCAACGAAAACACTTGAAATAGCACATGAACCAACAAGGGAAAAGCCGACGCAACGCCGTGCGAGATCATCGGATGAAGAAGACATGGAGATATTGACTCTGACGCACTTCACAAATCCTCCGAGGATAGACTTTGGGAAGATCAAGCCAGGAGTAACCAGGCGTCGTCAGCTGTTGGTCAGTAATCCACATGATTATGATCAGCAGGTTGTGGTCGAGAGAGTTCCAAGCAAGAAGAAGTTTTCTGCTGATCTGACAGAGTTTGTCGTGGAGGCTGAGCGTTCTGTAGTCTTGACAATAACATGGCGACCAGAAGATGAAGGACCTCATCGAGAAATGTTCCTGTTCTTGGTTGATGGGGTTTATCGTCTACAGGCTATTGTCTTTGGTCAGGTTATTGCACCTCCACAGAAGAGAAAAAATGTAAGTGTTGTGAATTTGGCAATGTGAAGCTTTTGTTTCTTATGTTCGACACTTTATCATAGGGTTAGCACAATGAAAAACAAGTCTAAATTGATTTTTTGACATAATTTGAAACTGTTTGAAAATAAATTTAGTATCTTGGCTATTTGAGAGAATTACACACTGAAGACACACAGAAAAAATAAAGTATATTTGAAGTTGAGTGTGATAAAACATTTTTGCATGAAATCCTTGAGTGTGATGAAGCAGAAAACCCTCTGAAGGATAACATGTTTTTGTGCTCTAACAGTTTTTAATGATATAGCACATCAGACAAAAGCCTACATGTACTAGTTCACTAACGTAAATCGAAAACAACACATCATACCCGAAAAAAATTTAGAATGTTTTTGGTCCAGGTTGTCAGTGAAATTTGGATTTGAGTTATTTATGTTTTATTTGTTTTTGTTTTTTTTTTCCACAGAAGAAGGGTCTTCTAGCATCCCGAGTGAAGAAGCCGTTTTCTGTTCTGCACACACAAAACTTTTCCAACATTAAACAGTCCTACACTCCTAGACGCTCAAACACCTCAAAGAAGAATGTTGTGCTAACTGGCTACAACAAGCAGACATCAAGGTCAAATATGGAGGGAGAAAACGTGGCACCAAATTGTGACATAACAATGGATGTGACTCACCAGAGCTCCTCCCCTCTTGTGACAAATGCAAATCAGCCGAAGTCGAGCACTCCCGCGGACAGGGACAATGAAGGCCTGGCAAAGCAGCAGTCGAAACACAGAAACTCCGTTCGTCGTTCGACAACGTTCACAAAAATAGGATTGACGGAGGATACCCCAGATAGGACCACTGTTCTTACGGACATGTCACCAAATGTCACGTATATAAGCCCGGCTGCTTCTGACACCGAATTTGCATCTCTGCCTTTGGGAACTACAACAGAGCCATACGGAAAACTGCCTTCAAGTATTGTTAACAAACTTGATTTTGATTCTGTTGAAGATTCTTGTGTGTCTGAAAATATCTCTGTGAAAGAAGCGACATATAACACAACTCCTGCAAAAATTTCTGAACACCCAATATCTAGGGCATGCATTTCACCCAATACCTTTGTCCGAGAGAACTTTGGAGCCATTTCTACCCCTGACCAGGCAAAATTTCTCAGACAGGAAATGACGACGCATGTTTTCAAGTCGTCGGAACAATGCGTTGAAGTTCTCAGAGGGTCAACCATCACACAGTCAGACAAAACGGGATCGGAAATTCAAATTGGTGAAACTATAACTATGCACACAATGACTCAGACTTTCACCCAAAACACCATCACCATGGCAACGCCACCAGCCAATAGAAGCCGTGCATTCACATCACAGGTTCATGTCAGCCCCATGTCATTTTTCAGGGACAGCATGTCGAACACTCCAGACACCTTGAGCGTGACCTCAGTCAGTAACAAAGTCCCAAGCCCAGGAATGGTCCTCAACAATTCTGTTCCTCATGAAATTATGGTAAGACAGCTGGGTTTCGTTCGTAAAAGTTTGACCGGTGGGGAACTTCCACTCTCTGATTGGCAGTCATCACCAGTGACAACTTGTGCAGGGTTTCCTGTTTTCACGAAAGGTAATTCTGATGGCAAGGAAAGACGCACAGCATCGGCCGTTGCTAAAACCAAAACCCGGCGCAGAAGTGGATCGAAGTTAAACCACCAGAAGAAATTGTTTTCAGATATTGCAGACTCTCAGTCCCCAAGGAGAACCACTTTCCTGGTGAATAACAAAGCTAAATCTGGGAAAACTGTTTCATCTGTGCAGCGGTTCCAGAAGGCAGGCTCCAAGGTCATTGGCAAGGTCATGTCTGCTGTCAACAAAAGCAAGCCCAAGAGAAAAAGTTTGGATGCAAAGCCTAGAACTGAAAACCCAACTGTGGTGTTTTCCCCTCATGCTGACTCGCCAAACATTGGGGCCAAGCCTCTGGAGTATAGCGATGAATCAAATCCTTCAAGGCTCACCAGTGTTATTCGAAAACCGAAAGTCTTGAAATCTGCCAAACAGAGAAAGGACAACTCTTTGGTCAATATACCACCTAGCAAAGGTAAGAGCATTCCTTTGTCACCTGTTCTGAAAAAGGTGGTTAGCCCAGATTCCACAACTGTGACGAAGGCCAAACCAGATGTCTTCGATAAATGTAGTGGAAGAAAACTTGATACAACAGAATCCAGCGCCATACAACTCTTCCCTGTGTCCCTAGTGAAAGCTGCAAGAGATGCCTCCCATGTTGTAGATTCAGCAACTGTGACGAAAACCAAACCAGATGTGCTGGATAAGAGAACTGAAAGAAATATAGAAATAACAGAATCCAGCGCAATACAACTGTCCCCGATGTACCCAGAGAAAACCGCAAAAGCTGTCTCCTCTGATGAATTCATTGAAATGGACATTGGTTCTCCGCGACCTCTTCCGACAAGCCCACATCCCGAGACGACAAGACGAGGGACTATGACAGTAACCAAACACAAGCCATCGGAAGCTCTGCTGAAATCCTCCCTGTCTGGAAAATCATTGTTTGAGAAAACGGTCAACAGTCCAAAAATGCCACAGTCTGCTTACTGGAGTAGCTTCACACCTGTTCAGCAAGATGCCCATCCTTCCAAGAGCTACCATTGTGTGTCGGACAAAAAGGCCTCAGGTGATAACAATTCAACATTTGATCAGTCAGCTGGGACGGACGCACTTTCGCAAATCTCTCTGGAATACGTCTGCAGTTCAGACTCTGGCTCTAGTGCAAATGGATCACCCGAGTTGTCTGCCCCTGGTGGAGGTGACAGGACCAAACCAGTTTGGGCTGCTGGTAACTTGGCTAAAATTTCAGAAGCACTTGCATCTCTGGAGGAATCTTCTGTTCCTGAAATCAAAAAAGTGTCAACCCATGTAGCCGTATCAGAAAACACTTCTGGTTTTACAGATGTAGAGGCAGCTCACCAGAATGAGGAGATGACTACAGAGAGCTCTCTTGTCTCCGAAATTAAGAAACTGTCACCAGCTGTGGACAGAGAAGAAAGATTTATTTGCCAAAGTATTGAATCTATTCAGTACACTCCAGCTCGAGGTGACAGTGGCATTGAAAAGCAAAGAATCCTTCGCCGGCAACTTGCAACAACAGAAGTTGATAAGAAGGATGGTAATTGCTCAAACACTGGCAACGTGTTGACTTCACAGAAAAAGCGCTACCACAGTGACAGTTCAGCAGTTCTGAACCGTACAAATCCAGAACGGCTAGGCAAACGACAGAAAGTCTCAGATCCCTCAGCCTCAGGAATGCCTAAGACATGGATGAGGCATGCAACCGACTCAAACATCAAAATTGGTAAGACTAAAATTCTGCATGATCTTTCCTGTTCAATGTGAAAGCTGTAGTTTTGTGTGCATGGCAGTAAAATTTAAATTTGTTTCCAGTTACCGTTATTTCATGGATACCTCTGTAGTGATGAAATATCAGGACTTAAAAGAAAGATAGCATCAAGGAAAGAGCACATTTTTTGCAATGTTTTTATGGGATAAGGGAATCACATCACCTCTGTGAATTGTTTTCTTCTTTATGGAAAATTCCCCGTGTCTAAGGTAATTGTAAGTAGTCCTACTTTTCGGAAATGAATCTGTGAAATGAAGGAAACAGAATACATTACCAGAGGAAGTTAATGTCACTTTGTTTTACACCCTCAGTCCCTGGCAGGATACTTGATGATAACTATTCTAACTTGAAAGTAAGAGCTGGATTCGAACACATGACTTCAGTGTTGATGGGCTAATTGTATTCTTCGACATTCTGTAAGACACCTTGATCAATAAAACAGTCACTTAAATAGCAAGAATCTGTAATATTGGGCATATTTCTGTTGTAGGTAACCGCAGAGACAGGTCAAAGTTGGGTGGTCGGCCAGGACTGCCTCAGAGTCGCTTGGTCCTTGTTAAACACGGCCAGACAGGTGGGTAGAACTACTTACCTGTGCATGTAGCTTCATTTTCTGTTGACATTATTATTTCATAGTTTAAAGGTTTCTAAGTGAGAAGGTGTGCCAGCAACCTGCGGATTGTCGTAGGTTTCCCTGCCTCTGCCTGGTTTTCTCGCACCATAATGCTGGCCGTCTTAGCATAAATTAAATATCCTTGAGTACGGCGTAAATCAGCAATCAAATAAATAAATGGTTAAAAATCTCAACACCATGTTTATCATATGTGTATACTTTCATCTCAGACAGCTGTGTTTAAATCACCCAGAAATGACAGTCTTTACAGTGTATTTAACTTTGTGGTCAAGTTGCAAAGAATTAATGTGGAAGAGGAATATCTTTTCATTTCATGAGGTGGCACTCGTGTGAAGTGGGACCTTGAGTCATTGTGAAGACCAAAACTGAATATATCATTATGAATATAGTGGTACAATGTATCAGCTTCTGCTGTGACATCATACTGTCTTTAATGTGACGTCATTATGATGGGCTGAGAATGGAAGGTTGCACATTAATATATTTGCATTAGAGTCTTGCCATTGGGCATTTACCGGGTTCCAGTTCCATTATTCAAACATATCTGAGTAAGTATTTTTGCTAAATTTTGGCATTGCTCCATCATTATTAAAAATATGTTTGTTGCGGGTAACTCGATCGATCCTCCAGGATAGGGCCCTGCTCCTAAGGTTTTTGTTGGATTTCCTTTTTTGATTTTCTCTTCATGTCAGTTTCTTTAAAATACTTTATTTTTTTTCATTTAGCAAGAACAAAAAAGAATTTCCTTACTGACCCACACTACTTTTTGTGATAAGATTGTGTTACCGACGAGAAGGAATTTATTCAATGATGACTCTCTTTTAAGAGAATTTAAATCCTTTAAATAATGAAAATTTTTTCTCACATAAATATATTTGTCTTTAACCCTAGCCTTACCCAAACACCCGATGCCATTTGCGGCCAAGAACATGTACTATGATGAGCGGTGGATTGAGAAGCAGGAAAGGGGATTTGTGAAGTGGCTCAACTTTATCCTCACCCCTCCCGAGGAATATCACAGCACTGCGGAAAAGGTCAAAGGTGAGCCATAGGGAGGTTCTGTTGATGTTAGAGAGGTATTTTGAGGTTGGTTTGGAAGACAGGATCATATCCATTTGGACAGAGGTAAGTTTCTGCATCAAAAATAATATTTTATGACATTAATTTACCCGTAGAAATGCACTTTGTTCTCGTGAAATTTTAAGCCATTTAGGGTATTTTCAGACTGGGGTCTTAGGTCTTTGAACCTCCCCATGTTCTGTTCTTGGATGGAAGAATTGATGTTGAGTTGTGTATAGCTCAGTTTGTGGAATATTTTGAATTATAATGTGGCTAGAATTTCAGAGGGGTCTGCCATCAACATGTGCATGGTTGTGCCCACCCCACCCCCCCCACCTCCAGCTGTATATATTTACAGAGATGGGTTGATTAGTTGTGCATAATCAGTAATGATGTTCTGCCAATTCAGCCTTGAGTTGCAATAACTCATGATCATTTACTTTAAAAATAAGTCTGCACATACAGATCATACATGTTATTGTATATTGCAAGTCAAAGAGATTTTTTGCAGAAGGTGTTCCTTCACTCTTAGTGCATGAATTTGTTACCCAAACAAAACAGTTTCTGCGACCTAATTTGTGTAAATGGGACATGCACTGTTTATCAGCTAAAGTTGTTTCCAGGAGAGGTTTTCCTTGATTCATCCGCCTTATAAGGCCACTTGAAAGAGCATGTGTGAGTTTTTGTTGAAAGAACAGACCACATTTTTAGGTTTCACGGTAGACTTTTTAGACCTTATTGAAGCAGAGTGACATCACTGATTCTTTCTTTGCCGCTAAACATGATGTAACTATTATTTTTTCACATTAAATACACACAGGTGCTTTACTACATATATATACATGTGGAAAAGTAGACATAGCAACCAGAGTAAGTATTACTGCTAAAAAGAATCTGTGATGTCACTGTGCATCAATATGGTCCAAAAAGTCCACCTTAGAACCTCAATCTTTATTTCCCTTTTAACCACTATAAAAAAAATGAAGACCATTTTTAGAATCTGCATGAAATTGCCTTTCATATGATGCATACTTTCAAAATTTGTGATCTGTTCTTTTAAGTTCTGATAATTTCTTACAAGACAAAACTTACTGTGACTGTTGCATCAAAAGTATCATTTTAAGGCCTTAATGAGCATCTAAAAGTGCAGTTTTACAGGCCAGACTTATTTCTTATGTCTGCATTGAAATCTTCTCATTTTTTCCCCAGTGGATGCTGGGTCTGTCAGTCTGGACCTCAAAGGTCCACCTACCAGGCTTGCTCCAACAAAAGAGGTGCTCTCGTTGAGGGCATATGCTGCGCGGCGGAGGATGAACAGACTGCGGCGGGCTGCGTGCAGGCTGTACCAGGGCGCGGATGTAGTCCGGGTCATTCAGAAGCTAGAGGCTGAGGTGGAGAGCTACCGGATCACTGTCAGGAGGGACAGAATGGTTCACGCTGATGTGGGTAAGGATCAGCATCCGTCTCATGATGTGCACTCCATTTCCTTCCTTACCGGCCTCTGTGGCCAAAGGGACCAAAGGGCTAGCACAGCACAGTGATTCTGGAGCCTCTCACCAATGCGGTGGCTGTGAGTTCAAGCCAGCTCATGCTCTCATGAGAGTTCCTCTCCGTCCATATGTGTTGGAAATATCTGTCGGCTGTCTGGGTGTCCATGATCTTCTCCCACTAATGGTGGTTTCGAAGTTTAATACATGTACATCTATAGGAATATAGACTGAGCTTTTTGTTATATTGCACAGGTCATAAGTTTTAGCTGGCCAGCACTAAGTACAGCTTATGTTGTACCCTAAACGCTGCCGTCTGCATCCAATAACAGGGAAAGCAATGTTAAACAAAATGTTAGGGGTGGTATCTTAAAAAGTACTGCATGTATTGAACTCAGGGGTTGCACACATGTAGAGCACAATAACACCAGGGGAATGTTCCATCGTTGATTCTATGTGGGCATATTAAATTCCATAAATTACCGAATTTCCTCACTTAGTGTACTGTGTATTAGAATCTGTGGTAAAGAAAATGTTACGGGTAGTATCTTATAAAGGGCTGCATGTATTGAACTTAAGGTATGCACACATGTAGAGCACAATAAGATGAGAGGGGATATTCCATCATTGATTCTGTGTGTGCATGTTAAATACTGTAAATTACCGAATTCCTCACTTAGTGTACTGCATATTATAGTCTATCCCCTACAGGCAAGCTGTTTGATAGCTATTTGGTAGCCTCAGCTACCACATCTGAGTTGGTTGAATCCTGGAAATATTGACAGAACTCTTCAAACGGACAACAAGACAGTGATTTTTTTTCCAGGTTTGATTTATTTATTTATTTGATTGGTGTTTTATGACGTACTCAAGAACATTTCACTTATACGACGGAGGCCGGCAATATAGTGGGAAGAAACCTGACAGAGCCTGTTGGAAGCCCACAGCCAACCAGCTTTGAAGATTAGCTGTTAAATTTTGTGTAGTCTTTGTCATACCATTCATTCATCTATATGTCTTTCACAGGGTTGAAGCAGAAGATCCTTGATTTGATTCTTTCTTACAACAGCTTGTGGCTCAGAATTGGACTGGAGGTATGTCATATTAAAATGTTTATGTTTCATTTAGCTAAATTGAGCTTTTCTGATATTAATGCTGAAGAACACAGATCCTCGTCGGTTCTTTTGCCTGGAGTGTTATTCTAATTGTGGCCAATCAAGCAGTTGCTGGCTGCGGCTTCAAATCAAGTTTGGGGGGGGGGGGGGACCTAAGGAAGCGAAGTGTTTATATCCTGGCACTGAAAGTTTCCTGTACCCATAAACCTGATTGCCTTGATCTGAGTTAGAAATTCTTGAGAGTGATGTTAAACACCTGTCAAATGAACAAATGTTTTACCTTTCAGACCATCTATGGGGAGATACTACCGCTTCAGTCTAACTCTGATGTGATTGGCTTGTCACGATTTGTCCTCACACGTCTCCTTGGTAACCCAGACATCTCCATGGAGTTCTCTCATCCAACAGTGCCACATTTATACAGAGATGGTGAGTGAAGAATGATTGGTTGATATTTTTGTGTCATGGCCCAAAAAGAGGAATTCATATATTCATTCTTATAGTTTTAACCTTCGTTTACAGAATTATCAACACGCAGTGTAGCACAGTGAGTATTTAGATGCTGGTAATTCTCAGCTGTTCAAGTAGGAAAATTCATCATTAACTGGCCAAAGGTTGATGGCACGTCAATTTCCTCCACCAGCACAGCTGACAACCATCACAGAAGTGAAGAATTCCTGACTACAGCATTAATCAACGAATGAATAAACATAGTGTGTAATTTACATTTTGTATACAGGGTACCAAGAGGCCATCTCCAAACATGTCCTAAAGAAGTTCCTCATGCTGGTGTTTTTCCTGGATGTGTCAAAGCGAGCTCGTCTGATTGATCACGATCCCTGTCTCTTCTGTAAAGACGCAGAGTGGAAGGTATCTCGTACACTGGATTAGTTGGTTGACCCATTGATGTGAAATTTACTTGCATTACATATTTCAGACATTATAAAATGTGTGAATGGTCGTGGGTTTCCCCTGGCCTCTGCTCGTTTTCCTCCCACTCATAATCCTGCCTGCTGTCATATACTGTAAGTGAAATATTCTTGAGTACAGTGTAAAACGTGAATTCAATAAAAAAATAAATGTATACTTTCAGAGAAGCCTTAACTGAACATACCTTTTTTTGTTTATCACTGAAAGTGAGTGTATGTGTTGATCTTTCTGCATTGGTATTTAAAAGCATGAGAAACATACATGTATCGGTATTAATGTATCCATCTTTTTGAGAGGGGACCTCCATGGCTCAGTTGGTTAGCGCGCTAGTGCAGCGCAATGACCCAGAAGCCTCCCGCCAATGCTGTTGCTGTAAGTTCGAGTCCAGTGCTGGCTTTTTCTCTGGCCATAGGTGGGAAGGTGTGCCAGCAACCTGCGGATGGTCGTGTGTTTCCATAGGGCTCGGCCTGGTTTGCTCTGACCATTATGCTGGCATAAGTGAAATATTGTTGAGTATGGTGTAAAACCCCAATCAAATAAATAAATCTTTGTGAGAATTGACAACTTGAATCACTGCTCCATGAACCTTTTCCACATGTGGCTGCTGATCCATTGATGTCGTTTTTTCTTAAGTTTTTGTGACGACATCAACACACTGTGGTTTGATGTCTCCATGCAAAAGGTTATTAAACAGCCATGAAATAAATAATTGCCTTAATTGCTCTAATTTTCGGGACAGGTATCAGTAGTGTTGAAAGCTAAAAATTATCTTTCTCTCTCAGTTGTGGAGAAAGAAAAGATATGGATATATTGCTCATCAGATGGACTATCCATGTGAGAAAAAGGAACTGTATTCATGTTACATATGCATATGTATGTTAGCTAAAAGAGGCAGACCAGGGGTCCCAAAATTTAGAAGAATTAGGGTATTACAATCTGATCTTTTTACGAAATTGTCCACGTTTTCCTCTAAGTATTAAGCACTTTCTGCTCCTTAGTCTAGCAAAGAGCTCCTGTTCCAATTTGCCAAGGACTACTTGAGTGGAGAAGGGGACATCACCCGCCATCTTGGTTACCTTGGATACGTTGTCAGTCATGTGCAGCTCCCGCTGGATGAGTTTGACTATGCCGTCACAAATCTGGCCAAGGATCTGCGTGATGGGCTCAGACTGACGTAATTACATTTTGACTGTTCTCTTTAAACTGTGGTGATGTGTCAGGAGTTAGAAAATATGTAAGAAGTACCAAAGCAACCAGTACCTGTAACCTTTTGTTGTGTTTTTTTTTTTGGGGGGGGGGGGGGGGGGGGGGGGCTTTGAATCTAATATCTTGCACAGAATTTGCTCCTGATCAGTATGAAAACTCTAAATAAACTAAAAACTAATAATAAACATGTACTTCTGGAATCAAAATTTCAAAACCAAATTTTTCTTTATTTACATTGATTTCAGCAATTATCTGTGCTTGTGTTGTGGATCTTGGTTTTAAAAACTTACAATGTAAACAGTATCACCTATTAAAGGGGATATGAATATGTGTACAAATATTTATGACCTGGCATCCAGTTGCTACAATCTGTCTTCATTTGTTACTTATAACATATACCCGAAATGACCTAATTTTTCACCCATGACTAAGTTGCTAATTTTTCCCGATTCTTGGAGATTTGTTGATTGCAGGGAGGTGTTTTAAGGCTTGTTTCTTAGGTAGGATGATATTCTATGGGAAAATGTAAATTTCAGCACCAAATGGAACATTTTTGGACATTTGTTTACCTCTAAAAATGCATTTTTTTGTGACAAAATTTTAGGTCATTTACAATAACTTTTTTTCTTTTCCATTCAGTCGTGTGATAGAGTTGTTGACCCACACCTGGGACCTGTGCAAACGTCTGCGTGTGCCAGCCATCAGCAGGCTGCAGAAAGTCCATAACCTTGAGATGACCTTCAAAGCTCTGACTCAGCATAGCCACACCTCTGACCCCACTGATGGTAAGTGGGCCTCAATTTCTGAAGGCAAAGGAGAACATGTAAGCTTTTATTTATAAGCTGAGATGAGCAGCTGTATAATTTTTGTTCTTGGTCAAATTTTAGACATCTTATCTTTTAACAATGGCCCTTCTCATAAAGGAGGTGCTTGAATCCAAGGCATCATCGCCTTTTCATTGAATGTCACAACTATCACATTTATCACACTTTCTAATACATTTGGTGAATATCTGATTTTTTTTCACATAATGAAATTCTGTAAATATTTGTAAATATTGGCTAAAATTAAAACATTATTTTTAGGCTTGAAAGAAAATATTTGCACAGTATTTTTGAAAATCATGTAATTTTTCATATTTCACTTTGGCCTTGAATCTTTCTAGGTGGAAAGGTCAGGCCTCGTGACATTGTGGATGGTCACAGAGAGAAAACGCTGGCTCTTCTCTGGAACATTATTTTCACCTTCCAAGTAAGTGTACATATAACTGTTTAATGAAACCACACATCAGCCCATTCATGGGACCCTTAATCTTCACCCAGGTGTCTTGACCATCCCATAGAAGAGACTTGGAAATTGCTCTAGGTCTGGGACTGAGCACTCACAGCGACATGTGACAATAAAGATTTGTTTTATTAGTGACATAGAAGTTGACAATCATTTGCACTCAGACAAAAGTCCTTTATGGGTGACTGCTTCAGTATTAAAGTTTGCTGACAGCATGGCTGACGTACCGTGTGAGTGACTTAAAGCCATTAATTTACTTTATACATGATAAATGTTTTATTTTTGTGTTAATAAGGTTGAGGTGTTGATAAATGAAGCCAAGCTTCGAGAGGAAGTGCAGATGCTGACAAAATGCTTTCGTGTCAGAAAAGATTGGTGTGATGTGATTGGAGGACTTGCAGGAGAAGGTATGATTATCGGTTTATTCTGGTATAATATTAGAAACCAGTTACATGATTCCTTGTTTTTGTCCATCTTTGTATTTGTCATGGTTTGTTTTCTGTTCAATAACTGCTCCAAATATTCTCTGATTTTACTTACTTGTATGCAGGCTCATTTTACGATTCTTCTAATCACAGTTATAAACAAGCTTGGTCCATGTGTAAGTTTTGCATATGTAATGATCCAATAATTCTCACTGATCGATTAGCTTTCAGTCAGTAACTGCTCCTTATATTTTCTGACCTCCTATTATGCAGGTTCATTTTGTGACACCCGAAGAACAACTTTTCTATCCCATAAATGTGACCCAGAACATGGGACAAAGTTGGTGGGATAAACAATGTAATCCAATCGTTTGTTTGGTTTGCTTTGGTTTTGTTTTTGTCAGTTCCTTAATTGGCTCACTGCAGTGTATTTGCATTTTTAAGCTGCGTTCTCACACAAGTTGACGTGCACACTGCACGCCCATGACTCCATGATAATGTCAAAGCTCCAGCTAAACTTGTGTTAGTGAAGGTACCAAGGTAGTTCCGATGTTGAATCTATGGCGTATATATCACCATGTTTATAAATGGTGTACTTTTGTCTGGACGATTGATTACGTCACATACTTAAATTACTGCACTCTTCTGCACATGATGTTTAAACAGAGATAAAAACCTGCTGATTTGAGGTCCAACTTTGACTTTTTTTTTCGACTGTGCATTTATGGAATAAACAGATTCTCCAACAAGTGACCCTGTAGTATCAAATTTTTCTCATTGAATAAATTTCGTACTACAAGATGTCTGGTTGGAGATCCTCTATTTATACAGGAGGTTTGCATATTTAGTATAGAATGTAAATACTCTGAGGGAGCTTGTTTTTGCCTTGGCAGTGGGGTCTCCCTGGGAGAAGGACAGAGGGACTGACTCGCAGATCTGTCAGAAGAGTGAGAAACTACGACTTCTGTTGGAGTGGACTAGAGCCGTGTGTGCCTTCTACAGCCTCAAGGTTGGTCCTGTCCCTTAGTGGATTGTAGCCTGGATGCCTAGCCATTTACACTCTGTTTTTCAGCCTTTGTTCACTTGTGAAAAACTTTGGAATATGATTCATGAGCAGACTATTAAAAGGGTGTGCTGAAAAAGTGACACAAATCTTAAAAACTTTCATCATCATACGAATACAGAACAGAACTCTAGTTAAGATCATCCCTTAAAAACTGTTTGTTGAGCGTAACCTGATCCTGTGAGAAGAAATAGGATTGGTAGGTAGGGAATTCTTTTTTTTTCATTCTGGCTCTGGAAAAAGATAGGGATTTTGAAGAAATATATGTGAAGAGAGAGAAAAAAACATAAAAATACCAATGAAAACACACAATGAAGTACACTCTTTTTTGACCATGGTCAGGTGGGTTACGTCCAACAAACATATTTTTAAGGATGGCCTTACCTTCTCTTTCATGTCTTTGCAGATTGAGAACTTCACAGTGTCATTCTCAGATGGGCGGGCCTTCTGTTACCTTGTCCATTATTACTATCCAGGGCTCCTCAAACTGTCTGACATCCAATCAGAGACCAGTATGATGTTCCAGGACAAGTCACAGGACTTGGATGACAGTTTCTCCAGTCCTATGATTCAGCAGATTGGTTCAGGTAAAACGTGGTAATATGTGTTGGGGTGGGTGAGAGGGAATTCTGTGCTCAGGTGCACAGCAATCTGCCCGCCACAATGATTTAAAGTTTTTTTATTTTCTTATTTTCTTTATGATAGTAGCTGTGACTAAGCTGCTCTATAACAGATCGTTGGTAAAATTTTTGACATCCTGTCTATGAACACTGGCCTCCTGTGTTTTAAGGAGTTGCCTTGTGTCAAAGCATCTGTGTCTTAACAGCAAGGTGAAATGATATGAAATGAAAATTGAGATTGAGTCTGAATTGCTCTCCTAAATTGTAAAACTAGTGCAGTGTATGAAATCCGATATTGTATGTTTCTACCAATAATACAGCAACAAAATTTTTCAGTCATTTTCACTTTGGCTGGTGTGACATCATGCACGTGACCTCTCCAGTTGCGGAAGATTTCAGTCATCTGTAAAATACATGAAATACTACGCACTGTGTTAAGGCTGTTGCGAATTTCTTTTTCCTTTTTTTTATTAGTAGTTTTTATATTGAATTTTATTTTTGAAACTAGAAATGTGTTTTACCTTTACATTTTTTTTTTAGTATTAATTTTTATATTGAATTTTATTTTTGAAACTAGAAATGTGGTTTATCTTTACATTTTAAACATTTGTATATTTCAATATTTAACAGACTCAGCTCACCTTGGTGTGTATGAAAAACTTCTTTCAAATGAAAGGGACAACTTTAAACTGTTGTTTGACAAGGTAAGAGTTCACCACAGCTGTTTATGTTTATATTATTTGATTTGGGGTTTTACAATGTCTTAAAGACTATTGCATTTACACGATGGCACTCAGTTTTAAGGTTGACAAATTCAACCAGTAAAGTATAAATTTAGATGCAGTTTGAAGATGTAATTGGTAAGCTTTTGAAAACCAGATTGTCTTTATCAGGTAAGGTAAGGGCATATATGAATAATGAAATCATAAAAGACAGTTAACATTTCTTTAATATGCCAAAGCATGCACTATGTCTTAGGTGGAATTTGTTGAGGATCACAGGTTTTTGCAGGTTCACGCCCATCTTTAGGCACGCAATTTGCATTTTCTTGGCTGTCACTGTTCAGTAGGCCTTGGTGACGAGCGATTAATCATGCTTGTATTGTCAGTGTTATGTTTCCTTCTGTCTTCAAAAGGGGGCAAATTCATCAGTAACTTTCCAATGCTGAGTGGTTTCCTCCGCCCATTTAACAAACTGCCATCGTATATAAGTGAAAAACAGCCTAGTTATAGCATTAATTGTCCACAGTCAGTTAAATGCGCCAATAATGTTACCTGTCACAGGTGTCAGAGCTTGGGGGAATACCCCTGATGGTCAAGTCCACAGACATGTCTAACACCATTCCTGACGAGAGGGTCGTGGTGACTTACCTGGCCCACCTGTGTGCCCGCCTGCTGGACGTCCAGGAGGAGATGAAGGCGGCGCGCTTAATCCAGATGGCCTGGCGCAGACGCAGGATACAACGACAACGTGTAGTCAACCAGGTATACTGACGTTATCTGGTGTGAAGAGATAATAGCAAAATAGGCTACATGTGCAGAAACATTTTGTAAAAATGTGTACCAAATCCCTTATTTTTATTATATTTGGTTTCTTAAGTCAAATATTTGTTCTGTATTTTTCAAGATGTGAAATTTTTTAGAATTTCGTTAATAAATTTAGATTGCCACCATAAACTAGGAAGCAAGAAGTTGTGCAATGGGCCTCTTAATAATTTGTACAAGCAACAGGTAAGCAAAGACGAAAATGCTGTACGTACAGTAGGACTGTTCACAGGTGTATGTTACTTGTAAACTACTTGTTCTCAAGCACAAACATTATTTCCTGGGTATTTTGTATGTGAAATTTGACTGTCCACTACTTGTTCTCAAGCGCTTTCATACTGTATTTCATCAAAAAAATTTGCCCCTAAAAGTGGATTTTTAGACTCAAGTAAAAGGTATATTGTATTACTAAGATTTTTCAAAGATCAATATAACACTGTTATAAAATGAGCAACTTAGTCATGGAAGAACGTTGCGTCAAATATAATGCTTGATTATCCAGGTGCGCTGTAAGGTATGTACGGATTGACTGTTGACAGGTGCAAGCTGTACTTCCAAGTTACTTTACTTCAGTTACCCACTTGAGTAGCCAGTCTTACAGTGTGTCTCCTTCTGTGACTGTTGACAGGTGCAAGGGAAAGCAGCATCACTCATTCAGAGGAAGGTGCAAGCTTACCTCATCGAACGTCGCAGACAGAGGAGAGAGTCTGCTGCCTTAAGAATACAGACAGCTTGGCGAGGATGTCGGGCTCGCATAGTTCTGAGCCAGCTGAAGTGGAAGAAGGAAAATGAGGACAAAATCAAGGCCGTTCAAGTTTTACAGGTAAGTCTGTCTGGATTTAATACCCAACTGATATCTAATGGCTTCATTTTTTACTGCCTCTCCAAGCTTGGTAATGCATAATCCACATGTACTGGCCAACTATTAGCCATTGTTAACCCGCTGATGTGTGGCTAGGTAATGAATCGAATACCAGTATATAGTTTGTCAAGAGGCTGGATAGTTTGGCATCTTTGAATCACTGATAATCATATCTTTAGCCTTGGGAACTCTGCTGTTTCCGATCACGAGATGGGAAAGGCAAGTTTGCTTTGAAGTATTTTGGTCAGCACCATGCACCTCCAATATTCGTGAGAGCTTCATTGTTGTGGATTGGGTGCTTGACATTGAGGTCACTGGTTCAAAACCTATAGTGGCCTGTGCTGATTTTTGAACACTAGAATCTGTGCTGTACTCCTCAGAGTTCCTTAATGGCATTATGGTTACTGAAGCCTCTTTCTGAATGATATTCAAACCTGTGGATGGTCATGGCTTTCCCGCGGACTCTGCCCGGTTTGCCTCCCACCATGATGGTAGCTGCCGCCGCATAAGTGAAATATTCTTGAGTAGGTTGACATTACTTGGTTGAAATAGAAATGGAAAACGGAGAATGAAGGTAAGAACTGCGTGGTGGTGGGAAAAACAGAAAGTCATTTCAGTTAATGTATGTTGACTTGATGTCTTTTACAGAGAGCCGCTCGCACTTTCCTCCGTCGACTAAGGATGTCCCGCAGAAGATTGTTTGTGCTTTGTCTGCAGGCCCGTGTTCATGGATACTTAATACGTAAGGGGTTGCAAAGAGACAGGGCTGCAAGGAAGATACAGGTGTTTTGCAGGAGTGCATGTCAGATGAGGGAAGCCCGTCAGGAATTCATCCAGAAGCGAAATGCAGCCATTTGCTTACAGTCTGCTTTCAGGCGAAAACGAGACTGGGAACGAAGGACAAGATCAGCCCTTGCTATTCAGACGATGTGGAAATGTTCTGTTCAGCGCAGATCCTTCCTGAAACTGCGCAGTACCGCGATTTATCTTCAGGCAAAGGTCAGGATGGTCGCTGCAAGGCGAAGATTTATGTCGCTGCATTGTTATGCTGTAGCAATACAGAGAAAATACAGGGCTCATGTTGACATGGAAACACAGAGGGAGAAGTTTACAGCGATGAGAATGTCAGCCATCTTGATTCAGGCCAGCTGGAGAGGATTTTCACAACGGTCGAAATATCAGCGACTGAGACAATCAGCCGTGGTCATTCAGGCTGGTTTCCGTGGTTACAAGGCTCGAATAAAGTTTCTCGCTCTCAGATTAGCAACAGTTATTGTACAGAGGCAGTTTCGAGCACAGCTGGAAATGCGACGATGCAAGAGGGAGTATATTGCATTGAGGGCCCGGCACGAGAAAGCCGCCATAGTACTTCAGCGCCATGAAAGAGGACGTCAGGTGAGGTTTCAGTTTTTGAAGATGAGACAGGCGGCAGTAACAATCCAGAGTGCTTCAAGAGGACTTTTAGCAAGACGGGAATTTAAAACAGTCAAAGGAGCCACTGTTGTCATCCAAAGATGTTTCAGGAAATACAAGGAAAGGTTTCGCAAACATGAAACTCTTCGTGAAAAGTCAGCGATTGCTATACAAGCCTCGTGGAGAATGTACAGGGCACGAATTAATTACTTCCAAATGCAGAGAGCAGCCATCATTATCCAGTCTGCGAGGAGAACTCTTCTGTGCAGGAGGCAGTTTATTCAAATGCGCAATGCGGCTATGATTATCCAGCAACATTACAGGGCATTCCGATTGGGCACAGTTGTTCGACTTGAGATTGACATCATGGTAGGGGCAGCGATGACCATTCAGTCCTCATGGAGACGGTATCAAGCCCGAAAATGGTACTGTCAAGTCAAATCGGCTGCTTTAACTATTCAGTGTACGTGGCGGGCAAAAACGCAGCGAAAGAATTTCTGCGAGATGAGAACATTGGCAGTTACACTGCAGAGGCATTACCGCAATTCTTGTCTGGCAAGAAGAGTCAGATCAGAGTTTTGTGAGCTGAAATGGGCCACGCTGACTGTGCAGCGAGCTTGGAGAAAGAAACAGTGTCTAGTGCGACATGTTGTCGGGATGCAGGCACTGAGACGAGGCGCTGTCCACAGGCGGCGATATCTGAGACTGCGGAAATCTGCTTCAGTCATTCAGAAACACTTTCGTGCATACCAGTTTGCAAAACAGGAGAAGAATTTGCGATGTGCTCAAGTAAATTCTGCTGTTGTGATACAGGCGTGCTGGAAAGGATATGCAGTGCGCAAGGAGTACGTTGCTAAACGGAAAGCAGTCGTAATTCTCCAAGCTGGCCTTAGAGGGCGTTCTCATCGTCGTCGTTTTTTGCAGGTGAGAGCAGCGGTGTTAGTTTTGCAGTCTCGTTATCGGGCGTTTAGCATTGGACAAAATGAAAGAGAGAATTACTTGGAGATGATAAGAGCTGTTGTGCGGATACAGAGAGTGTACAGGGGTTGGAAGTGTCGAAAAACGTTTTTGAATCAGATGGCAGCTGTGCGCATAATACAGACAAAAATAAAAGCTTTCTTACTGCACCGACGTTCTGAGAGAGCTGCAGGTGTTTTGCAGAGGGCTTACAGAGCGCGACTAGTCATGAAGCAGGACAGAGAGAATTACCTACAACTGAAAAAGGCTGCAGTTCGTCTGCAGGTGGCTTTTAGGCTATTCAAAGCGAAAAAGTCCGCTCGAGAACTGGCTTCCGTGATAAAACTTCAGTCACGTGTGAGAGGCTATCTCGAGAGGAAACAATTCCTTCAGAAGCGAACCGCTTGCATTATTCTGCAAGCCAGTTGGAGAAGGTGTCAGTGCCTCTGGCGATTTCATCAGGTGCAGAAGGCAACAGTGTGTCTTCAGAGGGTTTTCAGAGCAAACAAAGCTGGACAATTCCAACGAAATTTGTACATTGCCCAACGTAGCTACATAATTAGGCTACAGGCTGCGACTCGAGGCTTTCTTCTGCGCAGGTCTTTACAACAACAAAATGAAGCAGCCATCTTGATTCAGACCAGTTTCCGCAGATTTTCACTTCGCAAGGATTATAAACGTCGAAAGAATGCAGCTGTCATTGTTCAGAGATGGTTCAGGGGATACAGGGAAATGACGGAAGCACGGAAGCAATTCTCCAACATGAAATCCTCTTGCGTAGAGATCCAGGCATTTTACAGAGGCTGCAAGCAGAGGCGAGAATTCATCAGGTGGAGAAAATCTTGTATTATTATCCAGAGCCGGCTGAAGGGAATGTTGCAACGACAACGCTTCTTGAAACTACAGCGTACAGTACTTGGCCTGCAAGACAGAGTACGAGCCAATCAGCTGATGAGGAAAGAGCGAGGAGAATTCTGCGATTTGAAATCTGCGACTGTGCAGATCCAGGCATTTGCACGAGGATATCTCTGCAGAAAAGAAACACGGCAGATTTTAGCAGCCAGATGCATCCAAGCCTTGTGGAGAGGCTCTAAAGAGAGGCAAAAATTTCTGAAGCTGAGGGGCTCGGCAGTCAAAATTCAAGCTTGTTTCCGTGGTTACCTGGCCAGATCACATTACCAGCGAGTCTGGTGGGCAAGCGCAGTCATCAAAAGGTGGTGGCTAGCCAAGCGACTGGTGCAAGAAAAAGAGCGGGAACTCAAGCTACAACAACAACGTGTGCAAATCCTGGAAGCCACAGTGAAGATACAAAAATGGTATCGGCTGCTTCGAATGGGAAAGATGCAACGAGAACGATTCTTGCAGATCAGATCTGCCATTGTTGACGTACAGAGGGTGGCCAGGGGTTTTCTTGTTCGACGGACCCTTAGGAAGAATAAAGCAGCTGTTGTGCTGCAGTCTAACTTCCGAATGCAACGAGAGAGACATTTGTACCTCCAAAAGCGAAGAGCTACTATCACATTGCAGTCATGGACAAGAGTGTTGATATCAAAGAAGCAGCGAGAAAAACGGCAGTTTGCTGTGATGATTTTGCAGCGTAATATCCGTGCCTACCTTTTCTGTCACACTATCCGCAACGCCGCACAGCTGAGAAACTCTTCAGCCAGCAAAATTCAGATTTGGTACAGAAAGGTTTTAACACAGAGGCAGGACTGTCGAGTTAGAGCGGCTACAAAGCTCCAAGCTGTTTACAGAGGATTCCTACAGAGGAGAAATTTCCTACAGTTAAGGAGGGCTGTTGTTTTTGTACAGACCCATTTCAGAAGACTGCAAGCACTCAAGGCATATCAGTACCTCGTTACAGTAAGTAAAATGAGGTTCACTGTCGTAATATTTCACTAAATTACAGCATCACTTTATGAAGAATTGAAAAAATTTACCGTCCTTTTATAGGTCTTTTAAGTGAAAAATTCAGTATACGATAGCGTTCAGTGATGATCGGTCAAATGTGATTCTTTGTGCATGAAACACGTCAATATTTCCATTTCTTTTTGGCGAGGCTTCAAACATTGTTTTGATCATTGTCTGTGAGGTTCAACATTCATGGCCAGTTTTTGGTCCTTTTATGATAAATGTTTTTTTATGATAAAAATTTTTTGGAACTTTTTACACCTGTAGGCTTATGAAGAGTATCGCCAGGCTAAGGTTGCAGAGTTTATTCTGCGAGCACGTCAGGAGTTGTCTGCCCTGATAATACAGAGATGCTTTAGGCGTCACGTACAACTGCAGGTGGCCAGAAAACACCTGGCCATTGTAATCTACCTACAGGTAGGCTATTAACCCCCCCCCCCCCATGGGCTACAACCATAACAGCAACTACAACTGCAACCACAACTACAACTGCAACTGGACCTACCTGACATTGTGTGCTGTCCCCACTGCCGGCAACATGAAAACTGTCGCCGAGAAAACAGAACCAGTTTTATCTTTGCTCGGTGACATTGGTGTCGTCCTGCTGTCGTCATGATATGACGTCGGTGGTGGCGACATTATTACAAAATGAAAAATGTTCTATTTTTTCGACACTGAATTTGCGGCTGCAGTCGTAGTTGTCGCTCGCAGTGGGGATTCTGCTGGTGGACTAAGCATCTCCTGAGGCCCAGTTCCTTGTTATTGTTATTGTGTAATTGTTTATTCAATGGGATGACATCATTATTGAAGACCACTACATTTGCTTATGCCATGATGTTAGCAGGGCATGCAAGTTGCTGTTAATTGAACATTTACATGTCCAGTTAGAATTAAGCACTAAGTGAGGTGGTGAAAAACTTTAAATTTCTCCCTTGACTGTGGTTACCTGATCCTGAGGATTCTGTTAACCATAGGTGTTTTCAGGTTTTCCTGTATTTGAAGTTAAGATGATATCCATCTGCAAAAATGTCAATTTCAGGCTCAAAAGTCATGATTTATGGCCTTTATTTGCTTCTAAAAACAAACCCTTTTTTGGGTGAAATTTTAGGTCCTTTACCATTATATCTGCAACTTATAAATTGTTTGCATTTCAAAAATAAAAACTCAACCTAGTACACATTTTGAGGATGAGCATAGTTAATGATGGAATTTGCCCAACCTTTTCTCTGGCTGGTAAGTTTACAGTATTGTCCTTGGGTATCCAATACACCTGTCTGTGTTGGTTGCACTTTGCAGAGATGGGTGCGGGCCAGACTGGACAGGCTGAGGTACCTGAGACTGCTGGCAGCAGCGACGACAATCCAGGGTGCAGCGCGCAGATGGAGATTTCGGCGTGGTGTGGCAGCGAGGAGAATCCAGAGTGCGGTGCGTTCCTGGCTGGAAAGGCGACACAGGCAGAAACGAGAGGAAGCTGCAACGGTGTTACAGGTGAGGTGTGATAACCGGTGATAAATCAGATTAGGTGGTTTGGACTGTCATCTGTCTCAGGATTCACACTGTTCATTTAATTAGTTATTTATTTGATTGGGGTTTTACACCATATTCAAGAATATTTCACGCATACGATGGCAGCCAGCATTATGGTGGGAGGAAACCGAGCAGAGCCCAGGGGAAACCCACGACTTTTCGCAGGTTGCTGGCTGACCTTTTTACTTACAAGATGAAGCCAGTGTGAGCTGGGATTGAACTCACAGCAATAGAAGTGGTGAGTGGCACTGAGGTCATTATGCTGCACTAGCGCGCTATATCCATTGGACACGGAGGCCCCCAGTTTGACACTAGGTTACTTGGTAGCCTATGATACCAGAAGGTAAATTATACATATCTCTAGCCGTCTGTAGGAAGGTCCGCAAATAATCTGTGGGTGGTCACGGGTTTCTGCCAGGTCTCCCCCTACTATAATGCTGGCTGCCATCCTGTAATAGAGACACCCTTGAGTAATCAAATAAATAAATAAATATTAGTAAATAAACAAGAATCCCTTTTCTGAGAATGGTATTGAAGTATCAGGAAGATACCAGTATGGATATGTTTCACAATGCTAGTGATGATCAAAAATACAGTTTCACACTACACCTGATGATAGTCTGTTCCAGAACCATGGGAATAAGTCATGATGTACAAAGTGTTTTTTGTTTGTTTTTATTTTTCTGTCACTTGGCTCATCACTAATATTGAATATTTCTTTTATGGTCCAGCAAGTGAATGTCATTCACCTTGAACAACCGTTCTCAACCTACTCTCCATATCCTCTTTTGATGGCAGATAAATTCCTCCTGTCGTTTACCTGACTACTCTCATATTTACTTATTTCTTTATTTCATTTGTATTTTATCATAAGGCCATCCTTTAAAAAACTGTTTGTTGGGTGTTACCCTACGATATCAGAAAATATAGGGTCAGTTGGTAGGGAATTGTTTTTTTTGTTGTTTTTTTTTTTCATTCTGGCCCTTGAAAAAGATAGGGATTTTAAAGAAATTATCATGAAGTGGAAAAATATATTTAAAAAATTTTATCAAAATACCATTACAACGCTCTTTTTTGAAGGGTTGGTTGTGTTATGCCCAATGAACATATTTTTAAGGATGTCCTTATCAAGAATTTTTCACTTATGTGAAGCTAGGGAAACCCGAAGCCTTCAAAACAGCACAGAACTTTCTCAGGTATCTGGAAATTTCCTTACCACATCTCCAGTTTTTATCTTCAGTCAAATGAATACCATACATCATTCAACCAACAGGCTCAGAAATGATTTGAATAAGATTGTGCATTGCTTTAGCTGTCAGGCTCATAAATTTGCTTAATTTTACTGTTTTTGTTTCACAAGGCCCGCTGGCGAGGTTACAGTACACGCAGACGCAGCAGCAAAGAACTGAAGCAGATGCGGCAGCGGGTGCAAGAGGCCTCTGACGCTGCCACAGATGACAAGAAGCTGGGACAGCGCACTGCGTCGGCGTTGGATTACCTGTTACGCTGCAAACAGTTAGCCTACATACTGGAAGCCCTAATGCATCTAGGTAAGCCATACACAAACATCAAAGTGGGTCTGAAATGTGTGTGACAGTCACTTGATACTATGCATAAAATGAAATAAATGAGCACTTATAATAGAACTTATTTATATAAAGATGAAATATAAGGATTTCCTTCACAGGTTTGGTATCACTTTTGTTATTAATTTTGGCCATGAAATCAAAGAAGAATTCTTTTGTTTCATGACATTCCAGTCTGTGCTGGAATGAAATTCTAACACATGGACATAGAGCATAAACACTGCAGTTTAATACACTTTTACACTTTGCACGCAGAAGAAATCCACGCCATGATACAATACACCATGTACAGTCTCATGCTGTGTACAAAGTCTGTGTAGGCATACAGCTAACAACATTGCTTAATTGTTTTGATACAAAAAGTCATGATATTGAGATATGAAAAGAGAAGGAAGACATGTATTGCAGTGAAGGTTGCAAACCGTAAATATTGTTCTCATGAAACTTAGAAATGTTAGTCCTCTTGACATGAAAAATACCCTATGTATCAATACGTAATTTGTTAAAAGGTTCTCTGTATTGCTCTTTGTTTTTGTGTTTGCCTGTGATAAGCTTCTCCTTCAGTTTCTCTGCTTGTTTGTCAGTCAGTCAAATTTTTGTCATCCAATGTTTAAAGAAGCCATATCGGAGAATTTCTATGTTGTGACTTACATGACTTGAATTGAGCTTAGCATGCTGTATGCTTAAAGTAGCTTGAATTGAGCTTGCCTTAAAGTAGCTTAGCATGCTGTAAGCTTAAATATAGTAAAGACAAATTGGGTTGAATAATCACGTTTTTCTTAACTCTTTTTGTGGTATGCATAAACTCATGAATATTCATCATTAGGGCAGCTCATTTTCTGAATGGTCACTCAAGAAAGTGGCACATGACGTTGATACTGTTCCAAAAATGTCAATTGGATGATGTTAACATTGATTACAAATGTTCAGTAGGTACATTAACTTTTGTAGTTTGGATCAAAATGGAACGTTTTGCAAATTTTATTATTGCTTAAAAACAACAAATCTGAGGGTGACATTTTCTGAAAGTGCATAAGGCTATTGAAGGAAAAACACAAAAGGTTCAACTTGAATTCATTGAACCAAGAATTTGTAATAATTCTTCGGTGTAGTCTCTTTAAACACGGTGCCTTCACTTTTTAACAAGGGGGCAGTATCCATGTAATACGAATAGCGTTTGTTGTGTAGCTCCTCAGTAAAAGTGAAACTTTTTTAGAAATGCACAGCTGAAGTTGCTGTCCGCTGTTTTGCAGAGGTGGTGACGCGGTTGTCAGCGGAATGCTGTCTGAAGATTACAGAGGTGAATGCAGTGGATGTCATCTACAGGCTGATCCGCAGCTGCAACCGCAGCATGCCGCATATGGAGCTCATCAAGTACTCCCTGGACATCCTGCTCAACCTGGCCAAGGTACTGAATGGCTGGGGCAGCATCCCATTAAAACAGGACCCGAAGTCAAATTCCAGAAGATCAGCTTCATTAACGAAATTAGCATGAGTAGTTCATTACAATTTGTGTTTTAATATTGAAAAATGCTTTCTTATACATATATTGTCCGGCCACACATTGGAAGGTCAGCCAGCAACCAGAGGATGGTCATGGGTTTCCCCCGAGCTCTGCTCGATTTTCCTTCCACTTTAACACTGGCTGCTGTCATATTAGTGAAATATTCTTGAGTACGGTGTAAAACACCAATCAAGTAAATAAGCAAATTATTAAATATGCTTGTATTATTCATAATGTAGTGCTATTAAAGGAGGTTTGGAGGTTTTGGGAGTACTTGATCGAAATTATATGATGGTCAATGAAACGGCGTCAAGGCCCTGCTGCCTAATGTTTGGGGGCTCCCATTTAAATTTACGCAAATTCACCTACTTTTGCATCCTCTGACTCCGTTATCATGCGTTGATGTTTTCCTCAGTTTGACAAGACGGTAAGGGCTGTGTACCAGGCAGAGGATTCGGTCCTTGCCCTGGTGGACTTGATGCAGATCTACAGAGAGAAGGGCGTCATCTTCTCTAAAGCCTGTACCTTACTCGGCATTCTCAGTCTGGATCCCACGCGCAGAAAGGTAAATGTTGTATGACTAAGAGTTCTCTTGGGCGTCAGTTGTTAGTGCCAGGTGGTTGTCACAGCTCATTCATGCTGATCTGGATTAGGAGTGGGTTTGGCGCAAATGAGGAAGTTCGTTAGTTCGTTGCCAATACTCCTGTGCATGCGTGGAGCGTAGACATAAGAATGCAATATCTACTGAAGCAGAAGTTGGCATAAAGCCTTCTTTTCTGGATTGATTACTGTTGTTTTTTGTTTTTTTGACTGTACACAAGACCCTTCATGAAAGACATCTGACAGATTATGATTGAGATGTATACTACATTACCAAAATTGATCATATCGTCACACAAATCAGAGAAATTTCTTTGTTTTAAAGAGACTATACCAGAGAATTTCTGTGTTTGGACTTGAATTGATAAAGTAGCTTAGCATTCTGTACACTTAAATGTAAGTAAAACAAGACAAATTTGGTTGAAAAATCATGTTTTTCCGAACTTTTTTGCGTTATGCATAAATTCATGAATATTCAACATTAGGGCGGTTCATTTTCCGAACTGTCACTCAAGAACAGTATTGTTGCAAAACGTCGATTGGATGACGCCAATATTTGTTACATACATTCAGCCTTTTTGTGACATGATGTCAAAAATGCTTTCTCCAAGAATGAAATGAAATGTAAGTGTCTGTTTCGCTGTGGCTCTCTGCATCCGTATATGGTAATACTGATTACTTATCTTGCACACATGAATTTTGCGTTGAAATGGAACATTTTGGAAAATTAATTGTTTTAAAACCTAAAATTGCTAGGTTACCAAAGTGGCAAAAAAAGAAATACGACAGGTTCGACTTGAATTTATTGAACCCGAAATTTACAACAATTCTCTGGTATAGTCTCTGTTTAAGTGTTCTTTGCCAGTAAAAGTCATGGTTAAGAAATTAGTTGTTTCGTACAACTTGTTCAATTCCAGCAGTTGCTGATAGTTATGCTGATTATAGTGATAATTTGAAGAGAATTTTCTCTTTCTTCATTTTTTTTATAGGAAATTCTGAATGACGCAAAAACAGTGGAGCGAATCCGAAGCATTCACAGCCTGACTGCGAGAAAACAGAAAATCGAGGACACGCGCCTCATCACGAAAAGCAAGCTCATCGCAGCACGCACCAGTTTCAACTCGACGCTGCCACTCTCCACACCCAGCAAGCGAGCGCCAAAGGTCCGACCAGACTGGTTTCTGCGCAGGGACAGTTTGAAAGTGATTGAAAACCCTCTGAGTGCTATAAATTTTGTTTTGGATTCTCTCCATGTTACTCCTAAAGGAGG
The DNA here is from genome assembly GCA_016165875.1 of Acanthopleura granulata. Taxonomy (NCBI): domain Eukaryota; kingdom Metazoa; phylum Mollusca; class Polyplacophora; order Chitonida; family Chitonidae; genus Acanthopleura; species Acanthopleura granulata. Next base: position 10,774,632 of record JABBOT010000015.1, on the reverse strand, counting down.
GAAATGAAAACATTTTGTGTTCATAAACTGTTTGTGCAAGGTTGATGTTTCATGCTTAGGCTGAATGAATCCAGGAGATCTTTTATTTTGATGTTGTTCATGTGTACAGGGTGAATCAGGGTTTTTTCTCTTTTTTTGCCCTACTTTTGTTACTGCTACTGGTAGAACTGTGGTACATTAAAAGTATAAAATACATACATGTATTGAGCTGAAAACACTTATGTGTAAATGACCTAAAGTTTCATCCACGACTAGGTTTGCAAATTTCGTCTGATTCTGAGAGTTATGCTGATGATAGAAAGGTGTTTTAAGATTTTGTTTGGAAGGACAGGCGTTGTGCTGGTAGAAAAATGTATGTTATGACGCTGAAAATAATCTTTTATGACACTTATTTGCCTCTGAATATGAACTTTGTTGAAAGAAGTTTTAGGTCATTGTACAGGAAATATGTTACTTCAAAGGAGTCATAAAGCTTATTACCAGGATACCTTTTATATTCACACTAGTATATTTTTAAATTTTGTACGTGTGTTTAACAGGAGCCATCTCTTAATTGTGTTAAATTGGCAAGTTTTGATATCTTAAAGTAGACGTAGTCTGTGCACGATTTATAAGCTTTAACAATGCCTTAAATGACTAAGCACTAGCAATTTTTCAATTTATTTACTGGTAAATGCAGTTTTAAATTTTTGTCTTTGCCACTGTCATAATTTGAAAAATGATTGACTGTAATGTTAGTGACCAGATGTTTACTAAATTTGGTGTAATCTTCAGAAGAGGCCTGTAATATTTCAAAACAGTGTTAATGATAATTGCCTGTTAGGAACTCGAAACGAATTTGTGCATAAACGTTAAGTACACATTTCAACCAGGTGTTCATTCTCTTATGGAGTTAATGTTCTCTCATGTTAATATTAACAAAAATAAATCTTAAACAGTACATTGCACTAATTTTTTTTGGTTTAAGTTTTGAGCCGTATGCTTAATACTGATCATTTGTGAAGACAATCTACCGTTATCAGACTCTACAAGCACCCAACATACGTGTGTGTTCATGTTAGTCAGCATGCATTCTGGAAAAATGGAAGGCTCAATTTTTCTCCATTCCATTAGAAAAATGGTTAGGCAAAAGATTAGTCTCATGAAATGTACGCAGACTTTTTTTTTTTTTTCCATTCCAACAGAATCGAAGTCTAATGGAATGTGTGAAGTTTACTAAGGAGATGTCAAACATCTGTCTGTCGAATCTTGATGCGATTTTATTAACACCAAATGTTGCTTTTCGATTCATAATGATGTCACATTGAAAAACAGAGCAAAATTACAGTAGAAACTTATACATTGTAACACTTTAGATGTTGTGATAGAATCTGTTTTCGACATGAAAATGGCTCCGTGTCCTGCTTCACACTAATGCCAAATGATGGGATTAAAATATACACCAATCTCATTAAAATCAGATCATGTGGCGGCTACACTAACACGATCTGACTCGTAGCGAATGTTAGATGTTTTCCTTCAATTAAGCAATCAGAGGGAAGCTTCTCCATTTGAGGCAAAAACTTGGGACATCTCCTGTGATCGCTTTGACAGAGATTTCCGATCTCAGCATAAATATGGCGATGAGACCAGCTGGTGTTAATTGTGCTGTATGCCAGCGTATACAAGAAATTACAAGAGCGCTTTTGATGGGGTTTAGAGTTGAAAAAAAACAAAAAAAAAAACACAATCCACGCACTGACCTAGCAGTTATAATAGGAGTGTGCTGATTGCCTTAAAGTTGTGTATTCTCTAAGGTCTCCCAGAATTACTCAGAGCACTAAACAATGGCCAAGTGTCAGATCCCACTGGTGTAGCACAGCCATAACTAAGCATGTGATTTTAATAAGATTGAAAATGTGCCACCCTTCCACTGATCAGAAAGCCAAATTTGTGATATCAGTGTTTCATCTAACATGCTTTCTAGACATCAAAGGCGATATTAAGTGTGTAACAGGTGGTAAACACATGCATCTGGTATGAGTTGAAGTAAGGCTTTTGGTTGGCATTTGATTTCAAAGCTGATACCACATGTGCATTATAACAAGAGCGATGTCCGTGTTACCACTTTACTGCAAGGTGGCGCTACACCACATTTCTCTCTCTTCTGGCAGAGCTTGAGGAAATTTTACTTACGTGCACAGCTCATGAAATAATTACGTGCAGTTTGAAAGATTGATATCACCATGTGTATACTAGCCATATTTGTACTAACTCATTAATGTAACATCCTCAAATATAGCCTCGTTATGCCTATCCACTAAAAGGTTTCATTCAGTCTTAACAGTTAACTTGATTTTATTGTTTTATATAATCTCATTTTAATCCAGTTGTTGAATTTGTTGAAATTAATCCTTTGCTTTTGGGGGGGTTTCTGTGGATGTACATTTCCATCATTTACTGAAAAATTACTTTTGTTTTTTTTGTTTTTCTTTTTTAAACGTCTGATCATCAATTAAAATCATTCTCACTTTTAATTTGGCATTGTACTCTGTTGTACTTTTAATTGATTTTGTATACACTGAAGGCATTCTGTTGGAGCAAGACTTCCTTCGACATCCTTGGTGCTCTGCTTCCTTCCCTGCATGAAGGTATAGATGGACTGACCAGCCTGTATACCCTGGCTGGATAGGGTTTCATGTCTGGTGTTTATAATCTGTGACTGGATTGGGTGTCATATCTGGTCTCCATCCAATCTGACTGGATGGAATGTCATGTCTGGTGTCTGTAATCTGTGACTGGATTGGGTGTCGTATCTGGTCTCCTTACAACATGACTGGATGGAGTGTCATGACTGGTGTAAGTACACTGTGACTGGATGCAGTGTCATGACTGGGGTGTTAGTACACTGTGAATGAATGCAGTGTCATGAATGGTGTCAGTACACTGAATGGTTGGAATGCCATCTCTGGTATCAGTATACTGTGACTGACTGAAGTGTAGTGACCGGTGCCCAGACACTGTGACAGGACAGCATGTCATGTGTGGTGTCAGTAGAGTGTGACTGGATGGAGCATCATGATTGGTGTTAGTATGCCAAGACTGGATGGGGGTGTCACGTCACGGGACACAGATTTCCACTCGTTTATGGAAATGTTCAGGACAAAGGTTTCCACTCATTTAGGGAAATGTTCCAGGACAAATGTTTCTGCTTGTTTAGGGAAATGCTCCAAGACAAAGTTTCCCATTCGTTTAGAGAAATGTCCCAGGACAAAGATTTCCATTCTCCAGGACAAATGTTCCCACTCATTTAGTGAAGACCCGCCCAGATAACGCAGTTAGTACAGCGTCAGCTTTCGGATGGGGAGATCTGGGTTCAAACCTGGGTGGCGTCATACCAAAGACTTTAAAAAAATGATACATCCTGCTTCCTCGCTAGGCGCTCAGCAATAAGAGGATAGAGGGTGGACTGGTCGGCCGGTGTCAGTATAATATGACTGGGTGAGGGGCCTTGTTGGGTGTCTTCGGCAAGTCGTCTCGGTGAGGCAGCACCAGATAAAAGATACGGCGAAAATCCGTCCTTCGTATAAGTGAAATATTGTTTAATAGAGGGTTAAATAATAAGCATTCATTCATTCATTTTCATTTAGTGAAATGACCCAGAACAAATCTTCCCACTCATTTAGGAAAAGGGGGCCTCCGTGGCTACGTCTGTTAGCCCGCTATCGCAGCACAATGATCCAAAGCCTCCCACCAATGCGGTCGCTGTGAGTTCAAGACCAGCTCATGCTGACTTCCACTCCGGCCATACGTGGGAAGGTCTGCTAGAAACCTGCTGATGGTCGTGGTTTTCCCCCAGGCTCTGCATGGTTTCCTCCCACCATAATGCTGGCCGCCGTCGTATAAGTGAAATATTCTTGAGTACGGCGTAAAACGCCAATCAAATAAATAAATAAATAAATAAATCATTTAGGAAAATGTTCCAAGACTCATGTTTCCACTCGTTTAGGCAAATGTTCCAGGATAAAGATTCCCACTCATTTAGTCAAATGTTCCAGGAGAAAGGTTCTCACTCAGATTGGGAAATGTTTCTACTCGCGTAGGGAAATATTCCAGGACAAAGGTCCCCACTCATTTAGGGAAATGTTCCAGGATAAAGGTTTCCGCTGGTTTTTAGAATTGTTCCAGGACAGGCGTTTCCACCTTTTGAGAAATGTTCCAGGTCAAATGTTCTCACTCATATAAAGAAACACTCCAGAACAAAGATTTCCACTCATTTAGGGAAATGTTTCAGGACAAAGGTTTCCACTGCTTTTGAGATATGTTCCAGGACAAGGTTTCCACTTACTTAGTGAAATGTTGCAGGACAAAGGTTTCCACTTCTTTTGACAAAAGTTCCAGGACAAATGTTCAACTCATTTAGTGAAATGGTCCAGGACAAATGTCTCTGCTCATTCAGGGAAATGTTTCAGGACAAAGGTTTCCAGTCCTTCAGGGAAATGTTCCAGGACAAAAAAAGGTTCCCACTCATTTAGGGAAATGTTCCAGGACAGATTTAATGTTTCCACTGATTTAGGGAAATTTCCCAGGACAAATGTTTCCAGTCCTTTTTAGAAATCTTCCAGGACAAAGGTTCCCACTCGTTCATGGAAATTTTCCAGGACTAAGATTTCCACAGCTTGAAGGAAATGCTCGTGGACATGTTTCTCTTTTTGTTTCAGGGCATAAATTTCCACCACCTTAGGGTAATGCTGAAGGTCATGGAGTGCGATACCAAGCAAGAGATAAAAAAAATCCAAAGCACCGTAGTCTACATCTTTAGGGTTCGGAGGATGTACTGAACTTGACCGGAACAGAATCTTGATAGGCTAATAAATATGATTTGGATTAAGTTACAGAGTGAAAATAGATAAAGCTATCTTACAGTAGATGGGAAATATTACGGAGTGGTAATATCATTGGACACGCATTCAAGTTCCGGTCGATTAGTCATAATATCATTGCGGTATATTTTGGTTTGCTTTTCTTTTAGCAGAAGTGTCTCGGTTGGAATGAAATATTTTGACTCACTGTTCAATTTCTGTTCTTGTTTGCTGTATGTGATCCACGTTTCGCTGCAGGGTATTGACGACGCATACGTTGTACACAGCTGCGTTCGTTTTGATGGAGAGTTCTCCCAGACGCGTATTGTGAGCCGAGCAAGTGCGGAAGCTGCCTTCCCGATGCGCTTTTTGATCTCGGCATCTAGGGAGAGGTTGTCGCTGATGATAGATCTCAGGTACGTGAACTGGTGTGTACTTCCAGTTCGTAGTTGTGGATGATGATGGTGGGGCGTCTACATCCCGGCCCAGCACGTTTGTTTTCTTCAGGCTAATGGTCAAGCCAAAATCTTTGCAGGCCTGGGAGAAGCGGTCCATGAGGCGCTGAAGTTGTTACTTAGTATTTGTATTGTCTGCATCATCATCAGCAAACAGTAGGTGTCTAATAAGGGCCTCGCGCACTTTGCTCTTGGCTCTCAGACGTGCGAGATTGAAGAGTCGTCAATCTCACCTGGTGTGCAGATAGATTCCCTCGGTTGAAGATCCCGAAGATTTACACCGCTGCGGATAGCGAAACACCCGAAAGAGCTCCCATCAAACTGAACTGTCTTCATGTCTTCGTGAAAGGGTGTGATCATGCTGAGAAGTTTTATGAGCATCCAATCTTCAGCAGTAGGCCTATTTGGAAAATGCCATATCTGCTGACCAGATCGATAGCCTTGATGAGATCGATGAAAGCGACGTACAGAGGCTTGTGTTGTTCTCTGCATTTCTCCTGCAGTTTGAGGAGGGAGAATATAATATCCACAGTGGATCTTTCGGCTTTGAAGCCACACTGGGACTCAGGGTAGACCTGATAGGCCAGTTTTGGGAGGAGGGTCAGAAGGGCAAAGACTTTGCCAACAATGCTCAGCAATGCTCACCCTAGTTCTTGTACAGAATGACAATTCAGGCATCTCTCATGTCCTGTGGTGCGGCCTCCTCCCTCCAGCACTTGCACAGGATGTCGTGGAGGTGCAGCAGGAGTGGGCTCTTACAGTGCTTGAGAAGGTCTGGGGGTATTCCATCGTTGCCTGGGGCTTTTCCTGGGGAGAAGCTGTCGATGGCTTTGCTGAATTCTGCTACAGATGGCTTGGAGTCCAGTTGGAGTCCAGTTCAATTGGCAGGCACTCAATTGCGTCGAGGGCTAGTTCAACAACTACATTCTCCCTAGAGTAGAGCTTGGCGTAGTGTTCAACACATCTCTCCATCCGCTTGCCTCTAACAGTTATCGCTCCCGCACTGAGGGATTCGAGGGCGAAGGGCTTTTTTGATGCCAACGCACACCCCCCTGATGTTTACCAACAGCAGCTGCGCTCCAAATGTCTTCATTCAGTTGGAGCCAGAATTCATTAGCGCAGCGTCTGGCAGTTTGTTCGGCTTTGCTCCTGGTAGCTCTCAGCACTTGAAGCGTTCTCTCGCTGAGAGATCGTTTGTGCTCTGTGAGAGCAGCGCGTTTGGCTTCAATAACTGGTGTCATTTCCCTGGATTTGGTGTCGAACCAATCATTGTTCTTCTGAGTCTTCCTGCCAAAGACTGTGAAGGCCAATTTGTGGATGGTGTCCCGCAGATGTTCCCATGTCGCAGGATCAGGGTCGCCATACTGTTAACAGAATCCTCAAAGAATCTAGCAAACTGCTCGACTAACTCTGGGAATTGCATCTTGGAGATGTCGATGCGTGATTTCCCCTCTGGCTTGAATCCGTAGATTATTTTCGGCATTACCCTTGTCTTGCAACAAACCAAGGAGTGGTCCGTGTCGCAGTCTGCCCTGTGGTATGATCGAGTGAGGAGTACATGCTTGAGGCAAGTGCGTTTGACCACCATGAGGTCCAGCTGGTGCCAGTGCTTCGACCGAGGTTGTCTCCAGGAAACTTTTTGTTGGGGTTTGGTCTGGAGGTAGGAATTAGTGAGGCACAGATTGTGGTAACAGCAGAGCTCTAGAAGGCGCTCTCCGCTTTCATTCATCTTGCAAATTCCTAGCTGATCTAGGCAAGTGGGCCAGGAGTCGTGGTCGGTACCCACTCTGGTGTTGAAATCACCCAGAAGAGCAAGCTGGACCTGATTGGGGATTTTCCTGATAATGGCATCAATGCTTGCATAAAATACATCTTTTGCCTCTGGTGCAGAAGTCAGTGTTGGTGCATAGGCGCTGACAAGGGTGACTGGGCCACCCGAAGTTTGGAGGCGAAGAGTCAGCAGCCCTTCAGTGCCATTGTCTCCTGATTCGACCATCTTCAGTAAGGAATTCCTGACTGCAAAACCGACGCCGTATTCTCTGAGTTCCTCGGGTTGTTTCCCTTGCCAAAAGAAGGTGTAGTCTTTTTCCTTCAGTGTGCCTGTGCGTGTTTCCTGCAGAGCGGCTCTGTCCACTTGTAGTCGATTCAGCTCGCTGTTGACAATAGCTGTCTTTCGGGCGTCACCGATGTTCTGAAGGTTGCCGTCCAGTCCAGTAGCCATGGTCCGGACATCCCAACATCCCAGTTTAAGAGCTGGTCTCTTTGTGATTCGTTTTGTTTCTTTCTTGCCTGGTGCGGAGTTTCCAGTCTGCTTGTCGAGGGAGAAATCTCCAATCCCCATGCACCCAATGAGGAAGACAGAGTGTGGCGGGGCAGCACCTTATCGGCTAGGGTCTGCCCACTGGCATCCGAAGATCCCTCCCACCGGCGGAGACAACCCCTGGCGCCTCGCTCTACGTCATTCGAGATGAGGCTTATACCAGTAAACTGCTATTTCCCGTATTGGTTCTACGCTGTTACACGAAGCTGAAGTGTCATCTCCGAGGCGCAAGCTCGGGCATCTGCATATGGAGGACCAATTTTGCCTAGGCAGCAGATTCCCCCCTCTCCACGTTGCCGATGAATTCAACGGAACGGCAAAGGCTCCAAGAACGTCGCAGGAGTTGCCGGAACGAAGCTGAAAGCAGCAGCGAACCGCCTTAGGGACTCAAGCTCCGGATCTTTCCTCTTTCCTAACTCTCGAAGTCGTTCTCAGACGTGTGCATGGCCGCAAGGCAACGAAAGTTAGATATTGGGGTCTTCCTTCTTCTACGTGGGTAGCCGACCAAAGCTAACGAGCCCCACCTGCCCAAAGCACCTGGTTGTAAGGCGCCAGAGATCCGCCTTCGCCCCTAATCTTATCAGTAAAAACAGTTCTGCCACGTGAAGGCCGGGAGCTGGACTCTGACTGCCAGAAGCTATTTGAGACGCGCGCCATGAGGACATTTTTTATAGGTAGTGGGAGCTTATCCCCATAACCACCCTTGGCGACATGACAACCTTAGGACCTTTAACTAATTAATCTTCCACAATGCTTAAAGAACGGAAAAAACACACTGGGACACGTGCAAAGTGAAATGTTAATAATTTCAGGAGGTAAACTGATAGACAGTTGAAAATCAGCTGCCAACTACGTTACAGACATGTATACTTCAGCTGAGTATATTTAAAGAACCGTAACAGTATAGAAATTAGCAGCTACAGTCCCCTGTGTGTGAACATCATACAGTTTTACCTTGCACACAACTAAAATTGCTCTTATCCCACTCCAAGGCGTGATTCATTTCAACAGTTCTTTACTCCATTACTGATCAAAATACAGAGAACTGACAGCGAGTATACCTGTTCAAACTTCAGCAGTTGATTAATTGGTTGTAAGTGGTTGAAATAAGCATATATCAGAAAGCACATTTTAATCACTGTTTAATACATTCACAAAAGCAACATGATAACGTAGTCGACAAGATGGTGACGCAGTTGACAACAGCAACATTTTTGACACTTCACAACACGTTTAGTCTTACCGATATACTTATTTTGAAAGTTATGCCATAATATTAAACTAAGTAACCCTTACTACGATATCAAAAGGTTTTCTACCTGTGTAGATGACCGAGAATTGTGTGTGAAATATAAGCACTATCTATTTCCTGGCTGGCAGGACTTTACCTTTAGTCTAGTGGTAGAAGCGTGGACTCGAAAGCTGGTTCAAATCCCTTGCTGGTTATCCTTGTCACAGTAATACCCACTAGCAGAGTTTATTTCTCTAGAAATAAAGTTCAAAGAGAACTTCAAAGGCTCTAGAACTTCAAAGACTCAAGTTATTTAAGAATCACACAATTCTACCTCTGGTTGAATGTACAGAAAATATCTTGATATAAGATCTTTGAAAAACATCCGAAAAGTATTACATTTATTATCTGTGTTGGAAAATAAACATAAAGATGCAGGCTGTAATTTTTGGCAACTTCCTCCATATATCGTTCCAACAGAGGTACGAACTTTCGGAAAACGTGCTGGGATTAGACAATTCAGACGATGCAAGCGTGAGTGATAGATGATTGATTGATTTTGCTTATTTAAGCACAACCTCTGCTCCAAAACAAACAAACGCTGTTTGATAATCTCGATCTTAACGATGCATAGTCTTGGGTCGAACAACATGTAGGTAGAGCCCCAGGCCATTCTTGTCATCGAACTGATTTTGTGGAACGGACTTTGTTGTAAAGGACGACAAGGCCAATATCTCCAGTGAGAAACACCAACGCTCATCTTCAAATTCTTTGATGTGCCCTTTATTTGTCATCAGTGGGAACATGGATGGCTTTCACACGTTATGTAAAGTAAATCCTGCAAAACACATAATTTCAAAATGAATTAAATTTCAAATAAACATAAGTAAATGGATGTTCTACCTTTTTGTCATCATTTATCATAAATAGGGGTCTGGATGACAAGTGGCAAGACTATACCTAACGTTTCAGTTATTAATACAGCAAATATACTTGGCTGAATGCTACACATGAACTCTCATATGTTAACCTCAAAGAAAGATATTCCTTTCATAAACAATGAAAATTACAAAGTGTCAACAACAACGTAAACAATTATTAATGAAATGAAACCCATTTAAGGGGTAGCCAATAGTCCGGCAGAATTCTATATCATATTATGATGCTCATCTCCATTAATGGGAAAATCTGGCCACCGTACATTCAGAATGCAAATCTTACAGCTACCGTCTCACACAGGTACAGCTATGGAACATCATTTGTGGCACCTAACATAAGTAAAATGTACCGTCTGTACCACCATAAATCAGGGATTATACAGTTCTAATGTTTCATACATAAACAGGTTACAAAACGAATAAAGTGGGCCTCTACGACTTTCAAAAACATGCCATATAGAATACAGGCTGGTATTGATTGCTCAACTCCATTACATAACAATGGTCACTTAACGAAAATTAATTCACGAAAAACAAGCACGCGGGATTACATCCACTGCTCAGTTCTGCTACATAATTAAGCAACAAAAACAACTATAGTGCTGTTCTCACTACAGCTATAAGTAATTCAGTTGTATCTATTTCCCAGTGGTGCTTAAGGTTCATCATACATACATACATGACATGTGATGTGAACGATACAACTGAAAGGCTGTACAAAACACATCTATGAGGAATCACATTATCTGTTCTGTATATATGCATCACAGTACATGCAATCACTCAGTCTACAGTTTTTACAACGTGAAAGAACCGATGCGACAGTTAAAGGCACCTTAAATCGGCATTTGCACATGCAAATTACATATTTTATCTGTATATGTTGTAGATAGTCAACAACGTTACTGGGATGTCATATACGTTATCTGTTATTTGGTAACGTAGTTGACGGTACCGTAGTAGACATAACCTTGCAGCGACAACATCTGCAGCTAATATAGTTATTGATTCGCCATCCCAGTGAGACCAATTTGTCAAACTGTTTCTGCTTTATTCTATATAGAAGACGAAAAATAATCATGTTTACCATGGCACTCTAAATCTGGGTAACGTTGTTGACATGCTATAAATATACCAGATGGCATGAGTTTGCATGGATTTTAAAAATAAGCCATTGTCAATTAAATTAGGGTATGTCTCAGCCATGTAGAGGAAATGCTGCTGTTTCCCCCTAGTGGCATAGATCTCAGCAAGTCCCATAACTCTGGACATCGCAAGTCAACACATAACGTTGTTGACACAAATATTGGGGACAAAATTAAAATTTATTGAAAATGTCAAAGTAGGCGTAGCACGTAACATGACAACACATTTAAATTAATCTGTGATGTAAAAATTAGTAAATACATGTATTTAAATACAAAATTGGGACATGTAGCGTATATTAACGTGGGACACTGACTTCTGCTCATTGTAGACTACAAAAACGATGAAAGCTCAGCATGATCTGATTTTAAAAAACTGTTGTACCCAAATGACTGACAACATTTTGATACATAATATAATATCATATTTTCACGGATACTGTGACTCAATTTACACATATATTATGCAGACAAAAAGTATATCTCAATGGTATAATGACTCTGATATGTTTTCTTTCCTCGTTTTGCAGGTTTTGAACATGCGACTGAAATGTTTACGAGACAATCTTTCACGACAAGGTACGAGACTTCCAATCAGGGAGTTTCCGGCACCGATAGTATGTGTTATGATTTGTTTCTCGAATATAACAGCTTTCCTGGGCAAAGAGAAGAATAAAATTAGGTGAGCTTTGTGTTGTAGATGCACGACTTTTCCACTGTTAAGGACTGTGATATTACCGCATGTTACTTTGTTTTACTCGGAGCAAATATGTTCCGGTGAGCACTGCATGACGAAAACTGAGCCTTTGGTAACATCCGTTCGTTGATAAATATTTCATGGACGAGCTCAATCGAGTTTGATATTGTGCAGAGTCAACAATTGGGAGTTGTAAACATAAGGTCAATGCATTGTAGTTTTCTGACCTATTTCTGTAGTCCTGTACAATGTGACTGTGTGCTTTACAGCTCTGATTTGACTGTCGTATCACAATGACCTGTTGGTCGAAAAGTACCTACTTAAACAACAGCTGTATGCATGTGGGATGTGACCGAAACCACAATGAGTTTGGCAATGAAGACAAATAAAGGAATAAAGCCAAACACCTGAGACGTAAATTCCTGTCGTGCATTTCCCCGTCAGGTGCAAATGGTGCTGTTTCAAGCTGTTGTGTCAAATTAGAACTGCAGAACACATCATAATTTAATATGAAGTAGGCAAAGCCTTAGACTCAAACGAAGTGAATTATCTTGATTACATGTGTCAGAAGTCTAACATTTTGTACATGACTGTATCTTTGTTCAGACACTAATTAAATATTTCTTATACTGATAATTTTTTGGTGAAACAGTGTTGTAGGCTAAAACATGCACAACGTTTTGCATTTCCTACTTATACTGACCCAGAATGTGTCTAAAAACAAGTCTGCAGCGTACCATCCCAACATTTTTGGCAATTTTTGATAGTACCCTATTTCGTCTAATTTCTGGGATATCAGGTCGACCCTTTTTAGCCAATACTGAAGTTCATTTGGCAAGCTACATATGAACTTTAAGGGTATGCATATGTGACATTCGGCAGAAAATTTGCAAGTGTGTACATTACTCTATGTTCATATTTTACACAGCACAACAACCAACCTGTTAAAATAATAACATTAGATGGATATATCCAGTGTATATAACCCAAGTAAATCATTTCTAACACTGTCTTATTATCTTGTAAGGCAGTTACATTATCTGGAACAGACAGGATGTTTATAATTTTCCACTTAACATCCCAAACTAAGAAACAAAGCCTTATATATCCTTCTATGGTACACTTCAGCTGCCCACATTTGTGGAAATGTCTGACTATAGCTGAATCAGATGAATCATTTAAAGATTATTGTTTATGTCAGTTACTTGGCTTGAGCTGTTCAGTGGGATATAAACAGTATTTTCCGAAAATACATGGTCCCTGCCCTAAATGGAAACATGAAGATTATTGTAGATAATAATTTATACTTGTATGAAAAATGTTCTGCATGCTTTTTCCCAGGTCATTGTCATAGGACATAATTAGGTCAATCTCAGTTACTAATAATATTGTTTATATTGTGTATATTTGGTGTTTGATAAGGATTATTTTTAGCCTTTCATTGCTGTGCTATGTTTAGTATAAATAACGACATGGTCAAATACAAATTTGCAAATATTGGGCATCAGGAGACACTGAGTTGATTTCCATAGGTGATGTGTACAGATATGCACACAATATTGGTGTAAGACGAGTGGTGTTAAACAATCATTACACTGTGTTGATCACTCCAATATTGTCACCAAGGTCCATGTTTAAGACTGGTATTGAACACCCACTGCCTGTGCCGTAGATATTGAAATCACATCCTAATGGTGTAAAAAAGGGCTGATAACTACATATCGTCTGCGTTCTCAGCACATCAAAAAATGAAAAAGTGCATGTGAAAATTACTTCTCTGTGCTAAATCTTTGATATTTTCTTTTCTGAAACAAGTATGGAACCGGAATAGTTTTTATGCAATCCTGATAACGGACCAATACCTTCAGACTGAATTCACGTTTTTAGCAAAGGGACAGTTCAGAATTGTGTCCTCCATTCTTTATATATGATATGCTGTATGATTGTCAAGACTGCGATTGGGGAAGGGTGGAGAAGGAGTGTGTTGGCGCATTGAGCTCATCTTGTTTTTTTTTCTTTCTTTTTTTTAGACAACAGAGGACTGGGTGTAAAGCGTCTCACCATGATGAGGCACAGAGGGTGGGACATGGGAAGGAAGCGCCCATGGGTTGACCCCAGGGAGTGCGGGCTGTTGCCCTTTTTGGGGAACAAATATCCTCGTTTCGAGTGTCCAGAGGGGGAGGAGTTGGAAATGATGGCGAGGCAGGAAATGATGCACCATAGGCTGGAAATGATGGAGGAAGTGATGGAGGAAGAGTTCCCGCCACGCCCAGATTTCATAGGACACCCAGATATGATTGAATTTCATGGAAGAGGTCCTGTAGGATCAGTAGGACATATGGGACACCCAGGACTTCTAGGACCTCGAGGACTTTTGGGACCCCGAGGACCTTTGGGACGCCCAGTACCTTTGGGACCTCGAGGACCTTTGGGACCCCGAGAACGTTTTGAACCCCAAGGACTTAAGGAACACAGAGAGCTTATGGGACCTCGAGGACGTATGGAACCCCAAGGCCATATGAAAAACAGAAGACTTATGGAACACAGAGAGCTTATGGGACCCCAAGGACTTATGGAATCTCAAGATTTCATGGGACCACGTGGACCTATGAGACCACATGGACCTATGAGACCACGTGGACCTATGGGACCTCGTGTTCCTAGGATACCTCGAGGACCCTTGGGATCCCAAAGACCCATGAGATCTCAAGGACCTAGTGGTTCGGAAAGAAGACTTATGCGTGACTTTCCAGAGGAATTTGGGGAATATGATGCAGAGTTTTGTAGAAGAGTGGATCCTGGTGATTTTCACGGAAGAGGTTTTCGTGGTGGATTTGGCCAAGACTTTCCAGGGGGAAGAGGGGGCTTGAGGGAATATGATGGATTTGGTGGAATGGATGAAGAAGAAGGTTGCTCTGAGAACAGTGAGGGGTTTGAGAGAGAAGACAGGTGTGAGAAACGGGGTGGAACCAGTGGAAGGGGGCGAGGGGCAGGGGAAAGAAGAAGTGACCGTGGAAAGAAACAAAGTCGGGTAACGAGTAGAAGTGCAAAGGAAATTAATGACACAAAGATCGATGGTTCGTACGGTGGCAAAAGTGAAAGCAACAGCATCAGACGATGGGCAATGCTCTTTGGAGACAGTATGCCTGAATTCGCTGACATGTTCGTAGAAGGGAAAACTGGTGAGAATGAGAAAAATGATGCTGATATGGATGGCGAAGCCAATGTTGGTGGTGGTGGAACTGCTACTGGTGGCAAAACTTCTGCTGCGGAAGAAAACAGTGGTTGGCAAAGTAGGCAGGGCAGTCGTGGACAGTGTGGTGCAAGTGTCAAACCTGATGGATTTGTCAGAGGTGGAAACCATGGTGGATTTGGTGGAAGTGGCAACCGTGGTGGATTTGGTAGAGGTGGCAACCGTGGTGGATTTGGTAGAGGTGGCAACCGTGGTGGATTTGGTAGAGGTGGCAACCATGGTGGATTTGGTACAGGTGGCGACCTTGATGAATCTGATGACGAAGATCAATATGGCGGCTGTGGCACTGGAGCATTTATTGGAGTGGAGCAGAACGGAAATGGAAAGAGATGCAAAAAAGGCAGTTTTTTTATGGAAAAAAACAGTTGTACGTACGGCGGTAAAAGTGAAAGTAACAGCCGGAGAAGGTGGGCCATACTTCTTGGCGGTGAACCCAATCCATTGGAGCAAACAAGCCACAGCCGAATTGTCCCAAGGAAAGCCGATGAGCAAGTTGAAGAAAAGTCAGACTTTGACGATAAAATGAAGAGACTGAAGGCAACGATTCCTTTACAGTCTCTAGTGGATCGGTCAAAGATGATGAAGGAGAAGCTTGTCACTGTGGAAGACTTCAGGAATCTAGTAGGCAACTACAAAAGCATCAAAGCCTTCTGTTTTTTTGTGCGGTTCACCGATCCCACCGATCCAACTGTGCGAATCGTCGAATGTCAGTTATATGTGAACAACATTTTCATCTCGTCTGCACAGACTAAGATCTCCCGCTGTTCGATGCTGGACCTGAGCGAACCCATCTGGAAAAGGTCACCGGAGAAACAAGACGTCCTTAATGACGCTTACATCAAAGCGTGGGAGACGTTCAACTCTAAATCCGTGAATGACATCTGCACGACCCACAGGGTGCTTCGAGAAGGGGAGGTGCCCGAGGGAACTTTCAGCTATGTCGGGCACGGAGACGGCAAGTTCAGCCCCACAAATATCGCCTCGCTCGTGCGCATGAAACACCCATACAAGCCATCGATCAGGTCGTCCTTGAAAGATCTCATTCTGATGTCCAGCGATGACTCATCAAGCTTTCAGATTCTGAGAAGAAGCTGTAACCAGAGCGGGCTCTTGATGGAGATGGATGTGGAGCTGAAACAATTCCTGACCTCCAACACTCTCATGTAATGTATACAAACACCAAAGATTTGACCAGAGGGTATTGGCGTCATGTACGTTTGTCTGTCTGTCTGTCCATTCATCTGTCTGTCAGATTGGTAGATGTCATTGTGGAGCTGAGGCAGTTCTTGACCACCAACACTCTCATGTAATGTATACAAACCCCAAAGATTTGACCAGAGAGTATTGGTGTCATGTACGTCTGTCTGTCTGTCTGTCAGTCAGTCCATTCATCTGTCTGTCAGATTGGTAGATGTCATTGTGGAGCTGAGGCAGTTCTTGACCACCAACAGTCTCATGTAATGTATACAAACACCAAAGATTTGACCAGAGGGTATTGTCGTCATGTACGTCTGTCTCTCTGTCAGTCAGTCCATTCATCTGTCTGTCAGATTGGTAGATGTCATTGTGGAGCTGAGGCAGTTCTTGACAACCAACACTCTCATGTAATGATACATATACACAATTGTACATACAATTTGACCAGAGGGTATTGTCGTCGTACTTCTGACCATCTGTCAGCCAGTTTGGTAGATATCATTTAGAAAGTCAATTTAAGTAAATGTGTTCAGTATCATTATTGTAGGTCGCACTTGCTGCATTTAGCACAGGTTCTAGTGATTAAAATTAACTCACGATTTGCTATCTCTGAGGTCGCTGGTTCAAAACCTGAAGAGGCCTCAGCCAATTATCAGCACAAGAACCTATGCTATATCAGGATAGTGTAATAGATAGAGCGATAATACTGTTACTTAAATTTACTTTCCATATAACATCTACCAGTGTCATGTACCGTATTCAGCTGGGATTTGTGTCATTTCTGATCATCAGATGGGTAAAACGTTTCTGTCGTAAAGTCTACCTGTCATCCTCTTTTTAATTTTGTATAAGACCTGCTTGTCTAGATGGCTCCTATGCGTTGCTTGCATTTGGTGCCTGACTCTGAGCTCACTGGCTGATAACCTAGAGTGGCCTCATCCAATTTTCAGCTCCAGAACCTGTACTGTATCCAGAAAGTGTAATCTCTAAGGTCGATAATACTGTCTGTCTGTCTGTCTGTCCATCTGTCACACATAACTCCTGCTAAAGATGTCTTGAGAAAGAGTATACCAAAGCAAGTATCTCACAGATGCAGAAAGGTCAGACTAAGAACCCTAGTGAATTTGGACCTGATTGGTGAATAAGTTTGGTGGCCATTATTAAGTTTTAGAAATACAATAATTGCTTATATTTCACTCTGTGCTAGCACAGCACAATGACTCCGGAGATTCCCACCAATACGGTTGGTGTGCAGTCATGGGTTTTTAATTCTCCCCAGGCACATTTATCTTGTCTGTACTAGGTTGAAAAAATCAAAAATCATAATTAAAAAAAAAGAAAAGAAAAAATTCTCTCAAGATCTCAATAAAAGTTTTACAGTAAAGCTGGATTAAGTTTTGGTTGGGTTATCTCCAACAAAGATATTTTTAATGATGGCTCTATGTCTTACATCAGACTAAATCATGTTTTAATAAAAATTTAGTACAAAAGTATTATATACTGGTAGTCCAGTCTGATAGTAATGTAAAGTTTACTGAACAGCTATGCCCAGAACGCAGGAGCGAATCTAGAGTAACTGCAACAGCCCCGTAAAAAAAAAGCACATGGCATGTAGCCTTTCACTCAAGCCCGGCGTAAAGTGAACGACCCAAGTTAAAACTAGGACGTTGGTCAGTTTGAGGGACAGACAGGCTTATAGAGCTGCTCCTCTCGTCTAAAATGTTGCATTTTTTTTTCTACAAAGTAAACACTTTGCATTGTTTAATTCCTGATGGGAACAGGCCTTGATCTGATGATTAAGGTCCTGGCTTTCATTTGGTAGGTTACAAGTTGTGAGTTTAAAGCCAGCTGCAGACAGGGAATTCGTGGGCTCCTCTACTCTCACTTTATATGTGTCTTTCTTTGATAATGACAAGAAGAATGTCGATGACACACGTGAATTTTTGTGCAGTCCGATGTTTGAAGATAAAATGCCTTCCACCAATATGGTGTATGTTGTATGTGGGCAAAAATTCCTCAATGACTTGCCAGAGGTTCGCAGACACAAAAGCTTTCTCCACCCATAATATAGGCTGCTGTTCTGAAAAATGTGTGAATATGGTGTAAAGCAACATTGAAAGAAGTAAATAGATGAATAAATAAATATGTTCAAATAGATTGGCAGAAAATGGCCAGATTCATAGGTTGGCATCCTTTAATTATGGTAACGAGCAAACTTGAAATTAATTAGAATTATAATGTGGCCAAAAGATGCACTATGTAAACATACGTTTATTGTGTACGAATTTTAACCTTTTGTTGCTGTTTTTTTGTCCTCAGATGCAAGTTGTACATTGCCAAGAAATTTATAGCTGAGGGGAAGGGTAACAGCAAGGATGTGGCTTGGGCGGCCTGTTCTGATGCTGCTCTGGAGAAGCTGAAGAAGACAAAGTCTTACATCAAGGTGCTGTGATAATATGTATTTATTTATTTCATTGGTGTTTTATACCACACTCAAGAACAATTTCTTTACATGACGACAGCCAACATAATGGTGAGAGGAAAACGGGCAGAGCCAGGGGGAAACCCACGACCATCCACAGGCTCCTGGCAGACCTTACCATGTATGACTGGAGATACATAATTCATAGTATCGATTTTTCATTTCAGTGGCCGTTTGTCCATCTCTCTGTTCGTGTTTACATTTCCATTAAAACACTACTTCTCTTATAGTTGTTGTACGATTTCAACAAAACTTAGTTAAAGTTTAGACTACACCACCTTACATTATTTATAATACGGATTTTCCATTTCAATGATTGGTTGAATGTAATTGACCTTTCGGGTTAGGTAAAAATTGCGTCACGTCTAAATACTGCTTAAAATGATTAAACAAACACACCATCTGGTGCTTCACCATGTCAGAATTACAAATCTGCAAGAATTATTTTAATGCATTGTATAGTTGTCAAGTTTTTACTAAGAAATCAACAAAAATCTGTCAAAATTCTCACATTTAAATAACATAGGAGCTCTGCAACACTTCATCAAAGCCTTTACTATTGTTTGACTGCCTATACAGTGTTGGTGCCGGGAGCAAAGGCACAGTCTCTCCCTACATGTGACCCAGTCCTTGTATCTGTTTATTTTCCTTTCAGTGGCTTTCACCATAGCCCCAGTTAACATTGCTAGTCTGCAGATATTTATTTATTTATTTATTTATGTATTTGATTGTTGTTTTACGCCGTTCTCAAGAGTATTTCACTTATACAACGGTGACCAGCATTATGGTGGGAGGAAACCGGGCTGAGCCCGAGGGAAGCCCACGACCATCCGCAGGTTTCTGGCAGATCTTCTCACATACAGCCATAGGGTAAGCCAGCATGAGCTGAACTTGAACTCACAGTGACCGTATTGGTGGGAGGCTTCGGGTCATTGTGCTGCGATAGCGCGCTAACCGACTAAGCCACGGAGGCCCCCAGTGTGAAGACATTTTTCATTACACACCTTTGGATGAAATGACCATGTTGTCCATGTTATAAATATTGGACAAAGGTCTTTTCAGTCATACCACTTTCACCAAAGGGGTGTTTTCAATGCCGGCTTGCTTTTGTCCTACATACAGCAGTCTTTATGAGTTCAAATCCAGTTAAATCCTGCTTGACTTTTCTCTCTCTTTTTTATTCCAAGTATTATGAAATTATTTGGCACTGCAGGCCGGTCCTAGCACTCCGAGGCTCAAATCCAGGTTATTTCTTATCATTTATACATGGAAATTTTTTTCCAACAATTTATATTGTTCAACCTAACCTACCTTGGATGCCATATTGCCATATGCAGAATGTGTTGACATGTCGTTTTCTCAAGTACGGTGCATGCAATTGAGCTGAAATTTATGATACAGATGGAACACCTTGGCAAAAGTTAACTGTACAGAAATCATTTTCATATCTTGAAAACTGTGGAAATGCACTGATTACCGATTAAATTTTTGAATTTAAATATTTTAACTATGCTACCTGATGTAGTTTGATGTCCAGGTCACTGTCACAAATCTGAATTTATTTATTTCCTGCGAGGTATACTTTTGACGCAAATTACAATTAAAGTTCGAAAAGTGCAGTTTTCCTCTTATATGGAGGTGACATGACAGAAAACCATTTCAGCTGTTATGCTCAAAATTGCAGAGTGTGAACAAACGGAAATTTCCCCATATTTGGAGGTCATGTGATAGGAAACCATTATAGTTGTAAAGCTGAAAATTGCTGAGTGCAGTTGTCAGTGAGAGTGAAAATCATCCTTGCTGCACTATGTTTTTTGTGTTATTTGTTATGGGTTATGAGCAAAAGATCAAAGCTGCATTGCTTCCATATGTTTTTTTAGTGGTAAGCCCATTGTACATATATATGATACCTGGCAGTCATAGGTTCAAATCCTGTTCATTCTTTTTCAGTCTTTTCAGTTTTTGCTCTTTTTTTATTACCATGAAGTTATCATTGGGACTAACAGATATGGTAAATAGGTATTAGCTTGGACCCTGGCAACATTGTCGGATAACAGCTTTAATTTTGTAATTGACTCGGTGATAATTGTGTTCCAACCAGTAGAGCTACTGTTTCATCAGACCGGTTTTTGTGTTGCCATCAAAAGTATCATTTTAAGACCATTACTTATGTTTGTGCTTCAGTTGTCTTTAAAAAAATCATTGTTATCATGAAGCCAAAACCCTACCAGGAAAAGTCGTTTAAGAGAGTATGAATTTTTAAATTTTTTTTATTTGGGCTAATGGAAAGCAGATGGATTTTAAAGAAATTAGCGTTGAAAGAAGCAATTCCAAGGAAAAGAACCCAATAAAGATTAGAGACTTCTTGGGAGAATTGATTGGGCTACCTCAAAGAAACATGTTTTTAATGATGGCTTAGAATGTTGTAAATCTTGAACATGGAGCCAGGTTTATTTTTTCTTTGATGTTTTATTTCTTTTATTTTCTTTTTCTGTAGATAAGGCCGAATACATCAAAAGAACCGCCCCCAACATGGGAGGAGTTCAAGGCAAAGGCAGAGAGCTGGTATGCTGAAGAAGGCCTGCCTGAACCCACATCTGATGTGTGCGAGATGGACGAGAAGTCTCAGACTAATGAAACCCCTGCCGATGAAACCCCTGCCGATGAAACTCCTGTCGATGAAACCCCTACCGAAGACCTGGAGAAACCTGAATCCTCGAATGACAATTTGACAAATGAGGCAAGCACCCAGAGAGATGTCTCCATGGATGCTTATACGACGAAGAATGAGCAGACGGAGGCAGTCACTGGTCAGCCTGCGGAACCCTCAGCCAGTTGCAGTTTGACATTGCCAGGGGCTGGGAACTACAACAGCGGGGTAACGGGCTCAAGCACAGCTGACCAACCTTACGGTAAGTATTCGTACAACTACACCAGCTACAACCCAGGGTTCAGCTTCGTGTATGACCAGCAGGGGTACTGCTACATACTGGACAGCGCCGGTCAGTATACTCCATACACTCCTCAGGCACATGCTATGTACTACAATATGTACAGTGGTCAATACGGTCAAGCATCCATTCTGGCCGCCGGACAGTACTCATTGCCAGGCACAGAAAGTTATGGCACGCAAGGTTTTGGACAATATGGTGTCTGGGGCACCGGTGGGATTGCAAATTCCACGAGTGGTATCCAGTCGCAAACCTCAACCACACAGCCACCACCACCCCCTCCCCCTCCTCCGCCTCCTCTCGACAAAAAAGA
Organism: Acanthopleura granulata; assembly: GCA_016165875.1. NCBI lineage: Eukaryota > Metazoa > Mollusca > Polyplacophora > Chitonida > Chitonidae > Acanthopleura > Acanthopleura granulata. The sequence goes on along the minus strand of JABBOT010000015.1, from coordinate 10,752,809 downwards.
GGGCTTGGACCAACATTTGAAAGTTCCGAAGACAGCGGCAGAAGCTAAGACTACCAAAACAGCTGGGAACTGCTGCAGAGACTTCAAAGGCCAGCGAAAAGCGCACAGGCTTCTGTCGGCAGGTGTGCTCGTCCCAAAGCAGGGGAAGTTCATTCACTGGCGCGAACCCCTAAAGCCGGCCAACAAGAAGGTGCTGATGTACTTGGAAGACATGCTGGTAAAGCGGCGAAAGGTGGACACACTGGAGGAAATGCACATCTGCAGTGGGATGCCGCTCGCCGAGCGACAAGCCTTTGAAAACCTCTGTCTGAAATACGACTTCAAGTTGATCATGCATGGGTCTGACTGCAAAGTTGCCGTCATTCGCTGGTTCGGTGCTCAAGAAACATTCGCCTGCTTGAAGCGCAACAACAACACCAGCGGGCGCACAATACTGGTGGCTGAAAAGGGCGTACCTACTGGGCTAGAATGAATTGGGAACTGGATGTTGCTGTGCTGAATTAATGTTGCCGTGGTGACTAGTTGGAGCACAGGACTGGCTGACTGGCACACAAATCGTCTGTATTACATAGATCAGCTAAAGTCAAAGCCCACATTCCCCCTGCCCAGGCCTGGGCCAAGGGTTCGGACACATGAGGCAATGGCTTAAACCTGGCCTTGAACATGGAATTTTTACATTGCAATGCTCTCACTACTTGCAATTCTGTGGTTACTACTATCTTACTCTCTGTGCTTGCAGTGCACGATAAGAACTGAAATAGAAACAGGCTGTTCCATGTCTGGAGAGAGAAACGTTCCTGAGAATTCCATCCTTGAATGACAATGTGTAGCGATTCATTACATTTATAAGGCTTCTCATTGCACATAATGCTATTAGGATCATTTCAGTGAAACTTTTCTAGTGTTGGTTTCCTACATTTTACTTGTCTTTATATCACTGAAAATTGGCAGAAATTCAGTAGAAAATGACTTGCTCTGTTTGGGCGGCTGCATGGTCAGTCAGCAGCATCGTCATTTGTACCATTTGCGTCGTACTTCATCTTGAATCCCACTACGTCTGACAACATCTCGCAAATACATGTATGCAGAGTGTTTGATCTTTAAAATGATTAATACTGAAAATAACTTCTGTACAGGGAAAGAGACTGTGTACCGTTCGAAAAAGTGTGTGTGCCATTTGTGTCTTACTTCCCTTTGTGTCCCACTCATAAATATGCAGAGTATTTGGAGGTCTCCTTGCTGGCTAGGGAGTGGGCTGTGGATGAGTGGTTAGCGTTTCTTGCCTTTTATCAGTCGCCAGGACATACAAGGCGCGCATTCAAACCCGGTGTTTGACAGGGAATTTGTAGATTCAACCACATGGTCTCACTGCTCGTGGTGTCTTGGTGACAGTAAGCGGTCTGTGATGCTCTGGTGGCCGTTTGCATTCATTAAAAGAATACTTGCCTTCCACCAATATGATGTGCATATCTGTACCTCACATATGGGAAAATTTGTGAATACCTTGCCAAAGAGCTATGGTTTACACTGGGCACTCAGGTTTCCTACACTCCAATAAGTGACCATCATCATCGGAGCAAAATATGCCAGACTATGCCATTAATTAAGCAAGAAACAAATAAGAGCATAAATATGGTAAATAAATACATTCTTGCTGGCTACTGGTATGAAGCCTGAACTTTAGTTCAAGGCATCACCACTTCTCACCACAATAAAGCCCTTGGTTCCAAACCAGTTCATATGATCGATATGTTTAGGAGATGGTTAGCCCATGAGACTGTGGTGGAAATTTTTGGCGTAAAATCAGTTTTTGCAAATGCAGTCGAATTTTTCTAATTTAGAAAATGACCAGGCTCCTGGGTAATTGTGTTGCACTAGCAGCCTAAACCCTGCTGGCATAAGGGCCCCTTCCAGCTATATGATATAATCTATATGTGAACATGTGTCAGTGACTTGCCAGATATCACTGGCTTACTGAAAACTTCCTCCACCCATAAAGCTGTCCAACACCTGAGGTGCAGGTTCAATTCCAGCCTTTGGCAAAGAATTTGTTGATTTCCCCACACTCAGGGACCCTCAACAATCTTTATGTAAGACCACCCAAATGCCCCTATGATTGCTGTCTGCCATTTTACATAACTTGCTGTCGCACAGGATCTCATAAATGCCATGTCTTGAGCTGAGACTGACCTCACACCTTGTGTTTCAAGCAATTTAAAGACACTACTATACCACAACCTCTGCATGTATTGTGTTTTTGTCCAGCCCTAAAACACTGTGGCATAAGTGAATATCAAATATACTCAGACCAATATTTATCACCGTTTCAACTGCAAGGAAAGGAATATTTGAGCATCTGTTAAATTTATTTATTTATTTGATTGGTGGTTTATGCCATACTCAGTTGTATTTCACTCATACGGTGGAGTCCAGCATTATGGTGGGAGGAAACCCACGACCATCTGCTGGCAGACCTTCCCACATACGGCCGCAGAGGAAACCAGCATGAGCTGGAATTCAACTCAGCATCTATTAAAGTTCCAGGTAATAGTATTGTGATAAGAAATTATATTTTCTAGACATAGCAAAGAAAATGCTCAGCTGATAATTGGTTGAAACCACTGGGGGCTTTGAACCAGTGACCTCTAGAGTCTGAGGCACCAAATTTCTAGCAAAGCATTTTGTTACTCCAGCACTGTAAAATTGTGCAGACACAGAATTCTGTTTTACAACAGTGACAGATGACTCATAGTGTAAAGTGTATGACATCACAGCCATCTGTCTACATAAGACCAGAGAGAAGTGAACAAGCCTTGTGGTATGTCAAGGTCTTATTTTAATACTAAAACAGTAACAATTTCGTAATAAAAAAAAAAAAGAAAAGATAAAGGGACGGATTTCACATCACAACAGTATTTAAATGTTTTCCTTGTGACTGTTCCATGTAATCGCAATACGAGGCCAATTGAACAAAACTACATTGATTCAGATAACATTTCTTTTTCTCTCCTCCTTTTCTTTCTCCTAAATGACTTAATGGTGATGCAAATGTTTAGGAATGTTGCAAACTATGGCAACCCGTCAAATGCTCAGAAGCAGCACCTTCATGTCATTTTACTGACATCAAATCTTCCTCTCCCGGCCAATTATAAAGACATCAGAGTGATGTTACAATAGAAACTAGACGTAGCGCTACAATCCATTTTGACAGAACAATGGTCCTGCTTCACACTAGCGCCACCTCACAGGGTTAACAAATATGCCGCCTTTGTAGAAGTGGACTAAAGTAGGAAGAAGGTACACATCAACAACCTGAACTGAATGAGTCGGTGAATCGATTCCCATAAAGTCAAAATTTAAAACCTCAATATAAGGCTGTTGGCCTTCATACAATAAACAATGTATTCAATAATAAACAGTTAACATTATAATCTGACGTGTCATAACACTTTTCAACAGTTTCCAATTCCTACATTTCAACTTATAAAATATTTGAATCACATATCATTTTTTTTTTTCACTTAAACCAAAATATGCTTCGTGAAATCAGACTCTGCTTTCCATTTATTTATAGAGCAGTTGAACACTGGCTCTCCTCCAATCCCCAAGAGTGACTCATTAAGTAATCTGAATGGATGCCTACCAATACAAAACGGTGTTACATTCAATTCTCGACCAATCCCAACCACCCTCCCATCCCAACAATTCTCAACCTTTATTCACCCTCTGTGTCCAGCAAAACCAGAAAGCTATCATTCAGTTTCAGTACATTGTAATTATATGTACATACACTATGGCAACATGTGCCAAATATATATGTTGTCATGACACATGTTTCTTCCTTGTTTCCCATCAGAAAATTGTGGAAAACTGGTGTGGTTGGCAGCATAACAAGTCATATTATCATTATTTGATAATAAGTCATATTATTATTATTTGGCCTACATTTATGACAATGTCACCTTCTGTCATAACTTCATGCAAAAAATGAAAACACCCAGGTTCAATGAGAAGGGAGAGGAGAGAATGGTGGGTGTCCAGTCTGATTGGCCAATAGCTTTGCATCGAGTTATGTATTTGCCAGGGTGGAGCAGCATAAATGTACTCTTCAAATTCGCTCCCAACCAGAGTAATCGGGTCCTCTGCATCAGATTGTCCATTCTCCATTTTAAGTGTCCGCTATTTACTTTTTTTCGCTCCTTTCACCTTCTGCAAAGAAGCACAAGTGAGGCTATAATTAGAATAATTCACTGAAGCAAAGTCACTGGAAAGTCTTACTAAAATCCATATTTGAGAACACTTTAACTCAATATTTATCTCTTTCTCTTAAGATTTTATTTTTTTCGTGGGATTACCCTAATTCTAATTTTGGGACACCTGGTCTGCCCCTTTTAGCCAATGTACATGTAACTGTAACAGGAATTGAGTTCCCTTCCCTCACATCATTAGTCCATCAGATGAAAAACACATCTGTATCTTTACTTCACTGAAAAACTGTGAGAGAGAGCTAATTTTTTGCTCTCAGCACTACTGATACCCGTGCCAAAAGTTAGGTGCATTGGTGTAATTGCCATACACATGTATGTTTGAAGCCTAAGGTTAACGTGAAATTGTTAACACGGCATCTAGGTTATTTGCCATCATGCTTTTCCATTTTAATTTTCACCTTTCAATGAAATTCATAAATTACAAAGTTCGCAAGTGTAGTGTGTACTCATGCTGCATATAAGAGATATTCCAATATTAAATGCCAAGTTTGACGCAGAAAAATAAAATATAATAAAAAACTGACACCAAACAGACATCACCACTTCTGCATGCAGTTATACTGTGCCCCCTATATCATATCGTCCAGAAGCACTGTATGAGCATTGTAAATTTATTCTTAAGTAAAGAATTTTTCACTTAGATGACCGCTGTAAGGTTTACGGTTGAAGGAAACCTGAGGGAATGAAGGACACCACAACGTCTTGAGGAAACCAGGGTGCTCAGAGGAAAGCGGGGGGCCAAGAGAAAATGAGTGTCCAGAGGAAACCAGAGTGCTCGGAGGAAACTCGAAAGCCAGGAGAAGACCAGAGTGACCAGAGGAAACTTGAGTGCTCCATGAAGACAAAGAGTGTTTGGTGGAAACTCAAGTGTCTGGAGGAGACCACAGTGCTTGGAGGAAACTCAAGCACCCGGAGGAAACCAGAGTGCCCAGAGGAAATCTAACTGCAAGAGACCAGAATATTGCAAATAATGTACAGATTGAAACATTCAAAATATTTCTACTTTGGTCTATTACTAACTTTACATCTACACTCTCAGCTGAAAAAATGCTCATTAACACCAAACAGCCAATAGTTATCTGAAACAAATATTGGATTAAGCCACATACTGAAATGAAATTACTGAACCATGTAACATATTAGAACAGTCCATCTGGAATGTTTGAGGAAAACTGAAGGGGTGAGCAGGTTGAACTATTTAGATCTTCACTGAGGGGATATAGGTAGAAAACAAATATAAAAATGGAATTATATTACAGACAACACCCAAAGCTTATATACGTGTACAGTTTTGTTTATGTATACATATATTCATATCCACAAAATAACATGATTTTTATAGAAGACAGAAATAATGATACAAATAAAAATATTAAGAAAATTTTAAAATAAAAACACACACTCATCTGGCTTATTCTTTGGCGTCAGTATTACTGGGTTAAAGGGTTGATACTTATTTATATTACAAAATCATGAACAAAATTCAAAATGTATACAAGTTACAACGGTAGTGCATGATCATGCAAAGCTGTCAACAGATACATGTTGCCATGGTACCTATCAGCCACCTGGCAAGGGCAATAACTCAGGAAAATATCTGTTGAAAGCTATGTCGCAAGTGCTAAAACCATACAGTAGTTACACAACACTGACTGAATATACATACTTACAGCTGATACGGGGCCTACAAGCCCAAAAGGTGAAGAAACAGGTTGAAATAAATAAGTATTTGTAACTTCTATTCCAGTTCAGGATGCAACATCGAAACAGCACCACCAATGACTGCTGTTTGTTCACAATATTTGAAAAATTATTTGTACAACATGTCTGCTTATGATTTTGACCAATGTTCATATCTGTAGCGATGCATTACTGACTACTTTTATGTTTTAGAAATGCCAAATGTACATATATTATTTCTACCTGTTCATGTATTGTTTATACAGAGGGCCTCTGGAAAGAACAGATTGTAAATCTGACAGAGCTATCCTCTTTAAATGAAGGCTTCATTCATTCATTCAAACTGAAACACACTTGCAGATGCTGAACTAATGGGAAAGTTTCGAGTTCTGACTCTTTTATCATTAAAGGTAATAAACGTGCTACTGTACCATGTGACTTGACAATAACATTAGGCAACTATTTCTGATTACATTTGCTATAACATGAGTGTCTGAAAAAGTGTAACAAAAAGTTATTTAGACTTGAACGAACTATGGTGAAAATTGAGGAGCTGAAGGGTTGTGAACTTGAGAAGTTACTGAAGAAAAGAAATGTCATTTGTACCTCCTGAATACGGTGAGATCAGTAAAGTCAAGTCACCAAACGTTGCCTAACATTTTTGACAAGTCACATGATACAGTAGGACTCTTTTTACCCTTAGCGACAGAAGACTTCAAACTCGAAATTCCCCTATTGTCACAAACATATCATAGCAGTGTAATTTTGTCTGTTTTAAGTTCTCGTATGTAGTATGAAATGATTTGATGTATTGGTTGGTTGATTGGTGGCTGGTTTTACACCACGCCCAAGAATATTTCACTTACACGACATTTCAAGGATGGAGGAAACATCATAATTAACCTGAACTTTCCCACACTGCATTCACAGGTTGTCACTCGCAGATGCCAAGTTGGTTCAATACAAATGCCCTCAAACATCACAATTCATACATTGTTTTGAATATTAAAGTTGACAAGGTTATCAAAATAAAAATAAAAACATCTGTACTAACATCTCCAAAAATCTTTCATTGGTTCATTGGAAAAAAAACCCCAAAAACAAAAAAAAAAAAAAAAATCTACATCTGCTACCAGTGATAAAGGACAATCTGTTAAGTTTCACTCGTTCACTCGTAGAAGGTATATAATACTTACGTTCCTCTACCAACTTGGCTAAAGTTGAGGCCAATCTTTCCTCCATTTCTTGCTTTTGTGTTATGAAATCAGCGGTTGTGGCTTCAGGTGTGTTTTCTATCCAATCAGCTTTCTCCTTACAAGTGTTTGTGACAAGTACCTGAAGAAAGCAAAACTGACCGTGGTTAAAAAGGTATGCAATGTGCAAACCAATCAACATGCATTCCAGGTGAATATTCTAACCAATGATCAATCATGTATTTTTTCAGTCGAACAAACTCTTGATAAACTGAACTGATCTACCTCTAGGATCACAAACTGTCTTAGACTTCAGCCAAACTTAGTCTTATATGTAATTTCAACACAGCTTAAAGGGCTAAAATTGTGATTCACGGTAAGAATTTTTATTTGAAGATTTGTTCTAGAACTTTATAAGAAAAAAGAAAAATTGGTATATAAGTTCAAACGTAAGTCCAGGAGCAATACTAAATTTGACTTAAGTCTAAGCAGCTTTGTGATATTTGGGAAACCACGGTCTTGTGGGTATATCTTTGTATGATGCAGCTGCTGATGTATGCATCTGAGGACCCAACAGCAGGGACAGCACCTAGCCCGAGACCACGGTCTAAGGGTGGCACATATTTACCGATGCCCGATGAACGCTGGCCACCGTTAGTCTGAGGGCTATGTGGACCCGAGTTAGGTATAATGCTTGTAAGGTGCTACCCCCTCATTCAATTCTGCTCCAGGCGCGTTAGATTTTTCTCAAATACACACGAAGCACCTTAAATCCTAAAGTGAAAATATTTGTGCACATTTTACCACAATCGCTACTTGGCCTTACCTCACCATTCTCAAGTAAATTTTAGCCAAAGCAGACAATACAGTCAGTCTTCTCATGCCGCCATGCTTTTAAAATCTGTGTCAACGAGGCGCACATCCTCATTGTGGATTGACCTGTCCATAACATCATATCTTGAAATTTACATCCACACTAAACAAATCTTCACCTTCAATCAATTTGCATAAAGGTTAACTGGGGATGCGCACGCACGAGGCGCAACAACACAATTCATTACGTCAAGTTATCTACAACGTACGTGAGCGTCACTTACTAATGTGAATTATCTTGGATTTACTGGTCTTAAAGGCTACAGAATGTGAAAAAAATTGGCAGAGGAGCAGGGAACGTCTTGGTGAACATCTGTCTCAGATTTACCCCGTTCATGTACGTCCCGGTTCATGTTGCACGGATTTTCAGAGCTCGGAGTTTCTCTGTGCTAAGCTATTTTTACATACCACTATTTCACCCTGCATAGCTCCTCAGCTGTGATCTACGCCTAACCGCATATCAAAAGATCCCAGCCGAGATCCATGGCCAGAACAGCACCATGACATAACAGTTACAATGTGATACTACAACGACACATTTAAACATCACAACACAGCACCGTCCATATCCTTTGCGATATCATAGTTCCAAAATCACGGCTTGGTAAATCAACATGCACCCCTCAAATTCACTGGAAATTACTGCAAAAGCTTCTTTTGTTTTCCATAAACAGATTTCAATCTAGTTTGGGAGGTCTTCTGTGTAATAAATTCATTACACGGTTAATGAATGATAGGATACAGAAATGTATGGAGTCAGTAAACCTCAAATAGGGCAAAGCTCCAATACGAGAATAAGTGACCCCATATACTGCCATATCCACACACTCACTAACTGTGTAATTAACAATGTCATGCAACCCAATAGGGCACTCAAATTTAGAAGCTGACCTTGTCATCTTTCACCCAACGTCCTTGAATTTTTTCAGGGTCCATCAAAGTCTCCTGTAAGGTCTTGATTGCATCCAGCAATGCTTTGCGAGCCTCTGAAAAATAAATTGTTAAAATGTGACAGATAACACATTTAACAAAACATCAGGATTTTTTGAGTCACTACCACTATAAACTGAACAGGAAAAAAGAGTGTTGCATTTTGCTTACATACTATTCAAAAACACTGGGTTTTTTTTAAGTCTTTTTAAGTTTAAAAAAAAATTGTGCCTTAGGATTTTTATTTTAACACATGGAGCTTTATAAAACCTTTATCAGAAAAGGTGAAAATTAGCAATGAATTTTAAATCTAAATTCAGTAATAAAATCCCAAGTTAAGACTAAGATGTAAGTCTGATTCAAGTCATAGACAGCTCTGTGATCCAGGGGCCTGAACCGATTTCATAAAAGTTGGGCATCAGAGATTTCCAGTCTGACTATCACACTGACTGATTGGTCACTGTTGTTTTAGTACCATAGTCCAGAATGTTTGATTCACATGACTGCATGTATTTCAACATGTGTGTGAGATACATACCAACTCGCATGCCCTTTTCAAGGAAAACAAATTTTTTTGCAAGGACATCAGAATGTTAGATTATTCAAAAGGCTAACAAACCTATCAAAATCCAACAAAAACTTCAAGGGTAGAACTCTTCTTTGGTGGGACAGTTGTGTTACACTTCATCCTGATGAACGTATTTTACAACCATGGCGTAGCTTTGTAATTTACAGCAATCCACCTACCAGCCCAGTCTAAGAAATCCACACACTCTGGCTTGTTATATCTCAGTGCTGTTTCTCTTGCCCGTTCTCCGTGGCAGTTGCGTTGCTGCAAGTCAGCGCTGAATTCAACCAGGACTTTCAGGACATTAACATGACCCCAAGCAGCAGCATGATGTAAAGAACAATAACCTGAAAAACACCAAAACTTTCATTCAGGTATACAGTCCAACACCGCTTTAGACTTACGGTCATGTGTGGGTTCAGTGATTAACACAAAAACTTTCATTCAGGTGTACAGTTCAACACCGCTTTAGACTTACGGTCATGTGTGGGTTCAGTGATAAACACAAAAACTTTCATTCAGGTATACAGTCCAACACCGCTTTAGACTTACAGTCATGTGTGGGTTCAGTGATTAACACAAAAACTTTCATTCAGGTGTACAGTTCAACACCGCTTTAGACTTACGGTCATGTGTGGGTTCAGTGATTAACACAAAAACTTTCATTCAGGTGAACAGTTCAGCACTGCTTTAGACTTACGGTCATGTGTGGGTTCAGTGATTAACACAAAAACTTTCATTCAGGTATACAGTCCAACATCGCTTCAGACTTACGGTCATGTGTGGGTTCAGTGATTAACACAAAAACTTTCATTCAGGTATACAGTTCAACACCGCTTTAGACTTACGGTCATGTGTGGGTTCAGTGATAAACACAAAAACTTTCATTCAGGTATACTGTTCAACACCGCTTTAGACCTACGGTCATGTGTGGGTTCAGTGATAAACACAAAAACTTTCATTCAGGTATACACTCCAACACCGCTTTAGACCTACGGTCATGTGTGGGTTCAGTGATAAACACCAAAACTTTCATTCAGGTATACAGTTCAACATCGCTTCAGACTTACGGTCATGTGTGGGTTCAGTGATAAACACAAAAACTTTCATTCAGGTATACAGTTCAACACCGCTTTAGACTTACGGTGTGGGTTCAGTGATTAACACAAAAACTTTCATTCAGGTATACAGTTCAACATCGCTTCAGACTTACGGTCATGTGTGGGTTCAGTGATAAACACAAAAACTTTCATTCAGGTATACACTCCAACACCGCTTTAGACTTACGGTCATGTGTGGGTTCAGTGATAAACACAAAAACTTTCATTCAGGTATACAGTTCAACATCGCTTTAGACTTACGGTCATGTGTGGGTTCAGTGATTAACACAAAAACTTTCATTCAGGTATACAGTTCAACACCGCTTCAGACTTACGGTCATGTGTGGGTTCAGTGATAAACACAAAAACTTTCATTCAGGTACACTGTTCAACACCGCTTTAGACCTACGGTCATGTGTGGGTTCAGTGATAAACACAAAAACTTTCATTCAGGTACACTGTTCAACACCGCTTTAGACCTACGGTCATGTGTGGGTTCAGTGATAAACACCAAAACTTTCATTCAGGTATACAGTTCAGCACCACTTTAGACTTACGGTCATGTGTGGGTTCAGTGATAAACACAAAAACTTTCATTCAGGTATATAGTTCAACACCGCTTTAGACTTACGGTCACGTGTGGGTTCAGTGATAAACACAAAAACTTTCATTCAGGTATACAGTTCAACACCACTTTAGACACTCGAGGGCTGAGTGTGAAGTATAATATGAAAATGCATATGATGTAACCTTTTCACCATATGTTTTATTTCTGACATGCCACAGGATTATCATATTTTGGAGAAAACGGAGAGGCAAGTTATTTCAGCAGGTCTGGTACATGAAGGATTATTTTAATGGCAGAAAATATTTACTAAGCTAGCTATATAGTTTACGTAATGATGGGTTCCTAATATGGCAACTGTTATAAACATACATGTATGATAAAGATCTAGACTAATATGTCACCAGTGGTCTTTCATTAATTATTCTGCCATGAATTGTGTGAAAATTATTATCATATCGCTGCTTCTGTAAAACTGAGTAAAATTTGTGCTTGAAAAATGTATGACAAAGCACAATTTTAGTTTTTGATATCAGTAATCAAAACTGCGCACCTGCAGCATTACATCTGTGATTTACGACAAAAACAGCAAATCAGCAGTTTTTTGTGAACACAAACAGTTATGGTTATCATATGTGTGTCCGTTGATTTGTGTATATGTAACTTTTTGAAATATCTCTAATATAAATGATGATCATGCATCAATAAGCCAGACAGTAGTTTCGAGTTGCGCATAATTGCGCATGAACAGAACGCATCATCTATGGACAAACAAAAGCATATGGCCATTCATGTCTATCTCTTAATATTACAGACTTCAGCAACTGCCCAGTGCAGAGCTCAGTTCTAATTTTTTTCTGTTTTTTTTCCACAGTTTTGCACTTGAAACAGTGAGCCTACGCATAGTCTCAAATATCACACGGACACATAAAATGCACAAAATGGGCTGAATTGTGTGTGACTGCCCACGGTTACAATGCCTTTAACACAGCCACGAGTGTGTTTATCTACCAGTGAAGGAAGTCCGGTCATACGCAATCGAAACAGCTATCTGGCTTATTTGGCCTAAATATACTCTATGGCCTTCAAAAAATTATAACATTACTAGCAAAATAAACCTTTCTCAGTTGTGTTATTCACATCAGCTCCTCTCTGTAATAATTCTCGGGCTACTTCAACACGTCCCAACGTAGAAGCAATGTCCAGAGGAGACTTCCCATCGTCACCTCGCTCGTTTATTAACTCGGCCACATTTTCCTTGAAAGGATCTTCTTCGTCGTCAAAACATTTGGCAAGCCGGGAGGCGTCTGCTTTGAGAACGCAATGTGTTACAATGTTCGTATTCGGCAATAAAACCTCGGCCTCAACTTCTTCTTCCTGTCCTTCTCCTTTGTTCTCCTCAGTGGCGGTCATACTTCTCGCCAGTTTTCGAGACTTCTAGCTATTTGTCGACCAAGTCGCTTGAAAGAGCAGACAAGTATGCCAGCTTGTCGAGGGAATCCCCGTAACGAACAACAATGTGACGTTGTTACTTATAGTGCCCGTTTAAAACGCGACATCTGATTGGTTGTCAAATGTTTCTCGATACTTCCAAAGCTAAGGGGTTTTCCACTATTTGACTAAAGAATACAACCGAAGTGTTTTATTTTCTACAATAGATACATAGATCCACAATGGAATTGATTGGATTTATTATTCTAATTCAAGTTACCATTGTTTTCGCCGAAAAATTACATAAAATTTGAGCTGAATATTATGTGCCTCAGCATTAGCCAATCAGGAAATGTGTCAGACACTCGTGTCACTGACCAAAGATGGAGGAGCGAGAAGGAGTGAGGTCGACATTTGATGGAATTTGATGACAAGTATTACGCTTCAGGACACATCTGGTCCTCGAAATAAGGACACCTGGGATTTCAATCATTTCTATGATTGTAACGCAACAGATGTACAAGTATTTAAAGCAGAGGGAGAAGAGGAAAACAGCTACACCAGGGATGTACTGTTTGACAGTTCGTGCAGCAACTTAAGTACAACAACGTCTACACCTAAGTAGGTATTTTAGCTTTTTTTTTTCTTTGTATTCCTAAATCATTTTGGATGTCTAGAGTTTATGTGTCACCATTTTTAATCATAAGCTCCATTTTGTAAACATTTGCAAAGATTATATCATCTTTTTAATTTGACATTTGAGATATATCTGGTCAATATAAACAGTAGTACCATAGGTGTTAGCCCCAGGCTGCTATTTCAATCCCTATTTTATATATTGGACTGACGGGATATCATAGCCAAAGCGGGAAGAAATGCTAGAGCTTACACGCTTTCAGGCTAAATCTTTCCTGAACGACGTTTGCAGCCCAGAACAAGTGCCAACTGTGACTCTTACCTCTCAGCCTGGCTGCACACACAACATCTCACATATTTTCCAGTGGGTGATGGTTTGGCAGCCCCAAACTCGCGATAGGACCAAGTATTTTGCAACTAACCAGCCACGATGCGCACATGCGCTGTAACAGGGACGAGAACCCTTCGACACCCACAACTGTGGTTGATGCAAAATGGCCGCCTGTCAAGCGATGACAGTTATGCAGACTTTGAGCTGGCGTGCCGGTATCGAGTGGAATATACATGGGATGTTGTCTGTGCGACTGAGCTGAGAGGTAAGAGCCACAGTTGACACCTGTTTGGGGCTACACACACTGTACAGAAAGGACAGAACCGTGCAAGTGCTTAAGCTCTAGCATTTCCTCCCTCTCCGGCTTTGATATCCCGTGAATCCAGTATGTAAAAGAGGGATTGAAATAGCATCCTGGGGCAACATAACTGTAAATTAGTAAGTGTACATTGTTTCAGCCTAGCCATGGCAAGTTAGGTCAGTCCAAGGAAGCGAATTAGAGCCCTTGTTGATTTCAGTGCAGCCAGCATGCCTTGCAGATTTCTGTATGGGATGTTTTGGAATACTGTTTTGGATTTTAAAGAAAAATTACTCCTGATGTAGGGGGACTTATTGTGAATAGTTGGTGTTATTTGGTGCATTACTCTTTTCTCTCCAAGGAGCAGTATTAAGTTGCCATCTAAATTTCAATTCTACATGTAGATACGAAACTGCTAAATTCATGACTCGGAAAGCTAAAAATAACAACATACTAAAATACTGTGAGGAAGAAAAGGACTAATGCAGGTGTACTCCGAAATAGCCTAGATGATGGAGTTTGCATAAATGATGCGGTTAGCAGCAATGTTC